>CM066290.1:0-1200000 GCA_033816765.1 Nothopassalora personata
CCTAACCCTAACCCTAACCCTAACCCTAACCCTAACCCTAACCCTAACCCTAACCCTAACCCTAACCCTAACCCTAACCCTAACCCTAACCCTAACCCTAACCCTAACCCTAACCCTAACCCTAACCCTAACCCTAACCCTAACCCTAACCCTAACCCTAACCCTAACCCTAACCACGAAGAGTCGACTACGAGATCGAATCTGAGTCTCGAAATGGTTATAGAAGCCTTCATTAGCAATTCTATTACTAAGACTCGTGTTAAGTTTACTACGCCGCGAAGTTAGGCGTAGGGTATTAGCCTTAGCAACTACGAGGAACCCTAGGAGCGACGTATAGGCAAAACGCTACGCTCCGAGAAGTAGATATTAACGAATCCTACTTCGACGAAGATAGAAGCGACAAAGAAAATTAGGACCTAGAATGAAACAAATTATAGTTACTAGAACCATAGGAAGAAAGTTAAGAAACTACCGGGCTAAATACTATTAAGGAAGAATAGGAACCGGAAGAATTAAGCGAAGAAGATTCCTCCGAAGGAGAAGAGAGCGACACTAACGACGATAACGAACAACTTACCTTTACGGTAGACGCACCTAAGAAACTGTACGACATAATCATCTACCTATAAAGAAGGCACGAGGAATTCTTACCTAAGATAGGTAGACGAAGGAAGCTACATTCCATTAAGTTTAACAAGACACTTGACACCCTACGAGGCATAGCCTAGGGATACCTACTTATAGAAACAACCGAGAATCTAGTAACTACCGTTATAGAACGACTACCGATAAGAAGCCGAATAATAGGAACCGGATATCTTATACCGTTAGGAACATTCATATTAAATGAATTACGTAACATAGTATAATACGCACGCATACTCTACTTAGAAACGTAGAAGATCTAGAAACGTAATAGACTATAAGTGTAGACATAGGGTAACGGGCTATAGGTTCTAGCCAAAGCCTCTAGGCACGAAGTATAGCGAACTACATACTATTTGGGAAAAGGATTAGCTCTCTAGGAATAAGCGACCGGAGGGAGTTATATAATACTTAGGTTTACGTATCGACATTAAACACAGTTTTCTAGATATAAGCAATTGTTAACGGACATAAGACTAGTGTTATAATCGACTTAGGAGTAGCGGGGAATTTGATCTCCGAGTCTTTCGTAAGAAGAAACGGGTTCGCTACCCTAAAGAAGAAATGGGGTTACGAGTTAATCGCGGTAAACGGATTATCGTTACCTAGCGTAGAATGGGAGACGATACTATTACTACTAGCTATCTAATAGCACTACGAGAATATTACCTTAGATGTTACTAATATAGCTAGTTATAACATAGTATTAGGTATGCCTTAGTTAAGAAAGTATAATCTAGTAATCGACTAGAGAAGAGGAGTACTTACATTTAGGGAATGCGATTGCGTTGTCGACATTTAGCCTACGTAGTAGTAGCGTTTACTAGTAGATAAGGTAAGGAAACAGCTAAATGAGATATAGCTTACGCTAAATAGAAGGATAGAAGAACCACCTTCGACCGGGATAGACACTAGCGTAGGGCCCCCGGGTTACGAAGTTACTAGAAGTAATAGAAGTAACGTACTATCGAAGAATACTAACATCTTAGAGTTAAGTATTCCTAAGGAGTATCGCAAGTAGTCGCGACTCTTTAAAGAGGAGAGAGGTAAAACCGCCTTACCTAAGTACCGCCTATAGGATTATAAGATTAACATTTAGCTAGGGAAAGAGCCTCTATAGGGACCCCTATATTAAATGTCTAAGAAAGAGCTATAGACCCTACGAGAATAGCTAAAGAAGAAGCTAGCTAAAGGATAGATAAGAAGATCTACCTTAAGTATAGGAACTCTATATATGTTCGTTCTAAAAGTAAACGGGAAGTTACGACTCGTATAAGACTATAGGAAGTTAAACGAGATCACGATTAAGAACCGATACCCGCTACCTAACATCGAAGAAGCATAAGATAGATTAACCGGATCGGACTAGTACACGAAGATTAACCTACGAGATGCCTTCTATACTATACAAATAGTAGAAGGAGAAGAATAGAAAACCGCTTTCATAAGATACGGACTCTACGAATTCTTAGTTATGCTAATAGGATTAACTAACGTACCCGCATCCTACTAGGACCTTATTAACGAAACACTTAGAGACCTACTCGACGTATACGTTATCGCCTATATAGACGACATACTAGTCTATACGAAAGAATCCCTATAGGAACACATAAGACAAGTCTAGGACGTCTTCGAACGACTTACGCAATTAGGATTTAAGACGGTACCCGAGAAATGCGAATTCTATAAGAAAGAAGTTAAATTCTTAGGCTTTATTATTAGTACTATAGGGATAACAATCGACCCTACGAAGATATAGTTAATTAGAGAATAGCTAGAACTAAAGATAGTTAAGGATGTACAATTATTCCTTAGACTAGCGAACTACAACCGGAAATTCATTAAGGACTACGTAAAGACAGTAGCACTAATAACAATGCTTACGAGAAAAGACGTTACTTAGAAATAGGGAAAGGAATAGATTAAAGCGTTTAAGAAACTTAAGGAATAATACACTTTAGCCCCTACGCTTCGACTATTCGATAGTAGTAAGGAAGTCTATATTAAGACCGATGCGTCTAATATAGTAATAGGCGCGTATCTAATATAGACACACGACGGGTAGAGACACCTAGTAGCCTATTACCCCCGGAAAATGACTATAGCGGAATAGAACTACGACATCTATAATAAAGAGCTTCTAGCTATTGTTACTACTATATAACATTAGAGAGTATATATCGAGGGCCTACCGAAGTTAACGATTCTTTCTAACTATAAGAATCTTACGTACTTCACGACGACGAAAGAACTTACCCGAAGGTAAGCCCGCTAGTCGGAGCTACTAGGATAGTATAAGTTCGAAATTAAATATACTCTAGGACGAGAGAACGGCCGCGCCGACGCGCTAAGCCGAAGAAGCGACTATATAGAAGGAAAAGAACTAGTGTAACACAAAATATTAAAAACTAACCCCGACGGAAGTCTTAGTACTAATATAAGAGAATTTAATAACATCGTACGGATATTAGGCGATAGGGACGAACAATTCCCTATATCGTAAGGAAAATACTAAGTACCTAAGGATCGAGAAGAAGAATATATACGACAATATTACGACGGACTAACTTATAGACACCCTAGAACTTTAAAAACAATAGACCTAATATAACGTAGTTTCTTATTTCTATAGATGAGACTTAAGGTATTACGCTACATTAAACAATGCGTACACTACTAACGAAATAAGGCTACGAGACATGTAAAATACGGTTACCTACAGTTTAGGACACTACCAATAAAACTATAGGACGAGGTTATAATAGACTTTATTACAAAACTCCTACCGTTAAAGGATTAAGTTACGAAACAACTATACGACATAATACTAGTTATGGTTAATAGACTTACGAAATACGCATACTTCATTCCTACATCGGAAACGTATAATGTAGAGTAGCTCGGATACCTCGTACTAGATAGACTTATCCGATACTACGGATTTCCCTAAGCGTTTATAACGGATAGAGACAAGCTATTTACATTAAACTACTAGAAGACGCTTATAGGAACGATCGGAATTAAATATAAGCTATTAATAGCATATTATCCGGAAATAGACGGATAAACCAAAAGGATAAATTAAACGCTAGAACAATACCTACGATACTACATTAATTATGTATAAGACAACTGGGTTTCATTACTGCCAATAGCGTAGATTGTACTAAATAACTACAAATCGGAGATAACTTTAACGACACCATTTTATGCGAACTTTAGAAAAGACCCTAACCTATTTAGAACACCTAGATCTTACCTATAAGCCGAAAGAGTAATTGTAACAACGGATACTCTTAAGGAAGTGCATAAAGAAACACGTAAGGCGATCGAAGATGCATAATAAAAACTGTCTCGATAACGGTAGGACACGAGAAAAATAGCACCTCTACTAAAAGAGGGAGATAAGGTCTATCTCCTTATAAAAAACTTAAGAATAAGAAGATAGACTAAGAAACTAGATTACGTTAAGGTCGGACCATTTTTTATCGATAAAGTTATAGGACTAGTTAACTACCGCCTACGACTACTACTAGACGCAAAAATCCACCTAGTCTTCTATATCTCTAAGTTAGAACCCGTAGACGCCGAAACACCCTACTAGGAGAGCTTCTATTTCGAACCGGAAGTAGAAAACAAATTCGAAGTCGAAAGAATCCTAGATAAGAAAGGTTAGCGATACCTTATTAAATAGAAAGGATACGACGAATTAGAAAATACCTAGGAACTAAAAGAAAATCTACATAACTATTAGTAAAAGATCCGACAATACTAAAAATGGGTCCGCCGAGATAACTAATAATAATCGATCTTACGGCCGACGAGCGACTAGGGTAGGAATCGAACCTACGACCTTAAGAGTATAGATAGCTTACGCTCTACTACTAAGCTACCTAGCCGATTAATGAGAATAGGGACACAACTTATAAATAAGTACCCTAATAAGTCTCTACCCCTAGGGACTCGCCCTAAGGCTCCGCTCTAGAAAGCGCCGCCTAGTTATTTACGGGCATCTCTAGGATATCCGAGAAGGAGACTAGCGAAGGCAATACCTCTACCCCCGACGCCCGCTTAAGAGACGCTAGCTCCTCGCGCGCCTCTTCCTCCTCGAGCTCCTCTAACTCCTTAGCGACGGTATCGTCGGTACGACGCTTAGCTAATCGAAGCTGTTTCCGAAGACGGATCTTACGTATCTTTAGTCGCACCTCCTCCTCTTTAATCCTCTTAAGCTCTAGCTTAAGCTTATCGCGCGAATCGCGAAGACGTTCCTACTCCGGACGGGAAAGACGTACATCGTAATCCTTATAGCCTTTTCGAATGTAGGCTAAACACTTTCTAGACTAAGAACCTACGATACACTTTACTACTACGCCCGAGGATCGAGACTTCTAACAATTCGTGTATAGAGCTAT
Organism: Nothopassalora personata; assembly: GCA_033816765.1. NCBI lineage: Eukaryota > Fungi > Ascomycota > Dothideomycetes > Mycosphaerellales > Mycosphaerellaceae > Nothopassalora > Nothopassalora personata. The sequence goes on from CM066290.1 coordinate 5,061, forward strand.
TTCGATACCGGAAATTTCAGTATCTAGAGTAAGTCGATAACGGCGTTTATAGGAGGAAGAAGATATAGTTAACTATTACTATAAGAAATAATAACGGCTTAAGAAGCTTCGGGACGAAGCTAGGCTAAGAAGGGGATAGTATTACGGAATGATTCCTAGGGACCCTAGAATTATAACGATAAGACGAACACGTAACTTATCCTACCTAAGCGCTTAGACTTAAAGCAATTAGACTGCTTATGCCTAGACTAATTAGACTGCTTATGCTTAGACTAATTAGACTAATTACCGAGATCTACGAATCTCCTTTATATTTAGGAACGCTAGAAACCCTTATGGTTCTAATGCGTTTAACTTATGTTACTATCTTACTAATTGGAATACAACTCTTATTCTAATTATTTATCTTCGCTTAGCTTACTTTAGCCTCTCTAAAGAATACCGCTACGTGACTTAACTTATCTCTCTTTTAAGACTAGCCCTAGAACGAGACAATAACATGTACCTCTAGACTCTCCGAGCCGCGGGCACGCGCATAGGTAAACTAGTTAAAGCCGGACGAGTTAGAAGTTATAGTAATATTCTTAAACATAAATGCTATAGTAATAGGAAGACGCGACTACTTATCTACGTCTACTACATAGTTTCGAAGGACTATACGAGCTAATAACCTTGCCTTATAGAACTTAAAGTAAATAGGTTATAGACCCGTGCCCGTGCATAAGCTGCTATAATGTCACCGTACCGGCGCCCATTCACCTCGATCCGCGCGCACGTGCGTGGGCACCACAAGCGCGCCGCTGACTAAGCCGCTGACTAATCGGCTTGGCGCTCCCTTAAGTATCTCGCGCTCTCCGCGCCTCTCTTAGATAGCTATCTATTCGACTTGTACCTTATCCGACCACGTGCTTGCACCTGCTTGTGACACTTCGAATAGATCATCACCAACGTGTAGAGAGACACGAGAAGCTGCATTCGGGAGATTGCAGAGAAACCGCGACAGCACAAGGTGCTGAGATCAGGTGTTGGACTCGACTGAGTCGCACCTTGAAGTAGGTCATAGCTAACACAGCAGCAATGGCAAGACCCACCGGCACCGGCGCGCCAGGCGCAGGCGCAGAGAACACTGACCGACGCGTCCATCGCGCGTCCCTTAGTAGATCATCCTTCTTCACCCTCCCACCTGATCCGCCGGATCCCAACAGCGCGAACCCAGCCCAGGCGACTCAGACCCAAGGACGAGAAGAGGATATTGTGAACAAGCTCCTCGACGAGAACAACCAGTACCGCAAGCAGCATAAGAAAGTGTTCGACCAACTCCAAGAGATTGAAGAGGAGGAAGCCGAAACAGAACTGAACTTGGCTGATCTGTGCGGGCACGAGTTCATCGAGGATGAGACAGAAGACGAAGGAGCGGGCACGAGTGCAAGCGCACCTGAGAGGAGGGTTACTATCGACAACTTCCAGGAAGCTTTTGACTCACTGAATGGGCTGAACGCCGATAAGTTCAAGAAGACGGTCAACGACCACCCTCAAGCGATCCACAAGATCCTGTGCGACATCGAGTCAGACCATCGCCGCACACACAAACTAAATGCGACACTCGAGATGGCCAACCGCATCAACCTCCGTAAGGCGCAAGATGCAAAGGACCAGATGGACCGACTCGAGGATGCGATTGGTGAGGAACAAGCGGAGAACACCACTCTCAAGGAGGAAATCACCAAGTTGAAGGAGGAGATCGCAAAGCACGATAACACCATCAACGTCGACCCCGATGAACTTATCCAAGCCAAGGCTGATACGGCCAAGGCCACGGAAGCTAAGAAGCTGTACCGCACCCAGTGCAAGGCAGCTGAGGCCAAGCTTGTAGCTGCCGAGGAACGCATTGCTGAGCTCGAGAAGCAAAAGAAGGAACGAGGGCGGTCCAAGGAGAAACAGGACCCACCTCCGCAGAGAACGGAGTCCGAAGAGTCGCTGGAGCGTCGCCAGAATGGCGGCAAGCCAAACAAGCCTCAGAAGTCCGGCAAGCCCACGAAGAACAACGGAGATCCTGATTCGTCTGACTCTTCGGACGACGAGGATGGTGACAAGGACAAGAACCGCAAGAACAGTCGCAAGAGCGGTAGTCGCGAGAGGGCTAGTAAGAAGACGGACTCAGATGGCAACCCCATCTCGGCATACACCACATATGATGCCAACATGACTACCGGCATCAAGTCTTCTACCGAACCGAAGGCCCCTACCAAGTTCGACCCGAAGAGCGACGACATCAAGTTTCAAGAATGGCAGCGTGCTGCTGAAGCTAAGCTGCAAGCATCCAAGTACCGTACAGTAAAGGACTCCCTTCAAAACGTCCAGAGCTGGCTGAAGAACGGCGCTTGGACATATGTCGACTCAAAGATTCCTAGTCTCACCAAGTCCACGGATGGCACAACTACCCAGTATGCCTCCGTTGATGAGATGATGGAGGATCTGGCTAAGCGCTACGGCACCCGCAACGCCCACGCCAACGCCATGACCAAGCTCAACACTCTTCAGCAAGGCGACAAGGAGAAGTTCAGCGACTTCTACCCATCCTTCCGCGAGAACGCCGACATCGTCAATCTGGACAACGGCGCCGAGGAGAAGAAGCTCGAGAAGGACTTCTTACTCCGCAAGCTGAATGCGCGCTACGACAACCGCATTATGAACGAGGATACGGCCAAGATGACTCTCGAACAAGTTGTCTCAGCACTGTACGATTACGAGGACAAGTTTGAAGCCTACGACCTTAAGCACGGCAAGACCAGCAACAAGACCCAAGGTGACAAGAAGAACACCAAGGGTGGCGATGACAAGAAGGATAGCACTTCGAGCGGTGGAGGCAACACGAACACCACTACCAACCCGAATGCTAAGACCAAGTGGGCTGACCGTCCTCAGCAGTATCAGCACATCCAGCCTCTGGATGCGACTCGAGCCCAAGAATGCATCGACCAGAATCGGTGTCTGAAGTGCGAAGAAGAGGGACACCGCCGCGTTGACACAGACCAGTGTCCACTGCGCGATGTTGCCCGCCGTCCTTTCGCACCAGGTTACAACCCAAGCAACAACCGTCGCAATGGTGGTGGCAATGCCAACAACAACGGCGGCGCGGGAAACGCCTAGTCCACTCTGTGAGCGCAACACACAGTGGACCGCACGAGTCACGAGTACAAGAGCATGAACATGAGCAAGGACCTCCTGAGAGAGGCAAGGTTTTGAGCATATCGACACACTCCCTGCTGGCTGCAAACCACTCTGTAGATGAACACAATCCAGTGATAGCTTCTCATTTGGTTATGCCATGCACAGTGAATGGAAAGATCCCTGCTCAAACCTTTCATGATGATGGTGCTAACTCTACGTACTTCGACATCGACTTTGCGCGCAGAAATAACCTTGATATGATACAACTGCCCAACCCCATGGGGCTGATGTTAGCAGACGGCCAACCTGCTAGTGACCTAATCACTCACAGAACAACGGCACAGATCCAGATCGGCGACCACGTGGAGACAAGGTCTGGTTACTGCGCATCACTGGAATATGATGTAGTCCTCGGCCGACCCTGGCACGACGAGCATCAGCCTGTGTTCCACTATGCGTCAGGAACCATGACTCTGTTCTCAGCCTATTGCCGCGCCAACTGCTTGAGGAGCACTGAACCCGTATGCGTGCAGTCTATCAACGACAAAGGAACCACGCCGGTGTGCATCCTGCAGACCGAAATGCCAGTGCCCGAACCCTCCAGATCCAACTTCGCTAACTACGTACGACCTTACGTAGAGGATGAAGATGAACCCGTCCCAGCTGTGGTTCAGGAGACACACAACACGAAGGCAGCCATGCGGCATGCAGTAGACCTTGAAGAAGAACTGGAAGCATCACACCACGCCCGTAAGCCATTACCTGCTGATGGTCCTGACACTCTGAAGCGTCCGGCTCGACACACCAAGAAGGCGCCGAAGCCTATGCCAGAAGAACCCGAGATCGATATCAAACCCATCACGGCAGAGGCGCTTAGGCGAATGAGTCGCAGGCAAGGCTGTGAAATTCATATGATGTGGATGTTTGATCCGAAAGAAGACCTTGACAAACAAGTCGCTCGCGATCCCCTCTCAGCTTGTGCGCTGAAGGCATTCGGCATGCGAGCTAAGCCCGTAAGAGGAGGCACGGCTGCGATGTTGGTGGACTCCAACACTCAGGAGAACATGGACAGATTGGAGAAGTCCCCGGGTGATTACACCCAGCGACAACTCAATGCATCTGCCGTGTCAGCCGACGACTATCAGCGATTCATGAACGGCAAAGACAAAGACCAAGATCCTACCCCTTTGCTGCCGGTTGAATTCCGAGAAATGGCCAGACTGTTCAGCCGCAAGGAGGCAGACAAGGTGCCACCAAGGAGACCAGGTGTGGACCACGAGATCAAACTGAAGAACGGTCAAACCCCTCCGTTTCGAAGACCATACTCCTTCTCCGCTCGGGAAAACGAGGTCATTAAAAAATGGGTCGATGACCAGCTCGAAAAAGGCTTCATCCAGCGCAGTGTGTCACCAGCAGCAGCACCTGTTCTGATAGTAAAGAAACCAGGCGGAGGACTCCGCGTTTGTGTCGACTATCGTGCACTGAACGCGCTGACCACAAAGAGCAGGTACCCAATCCCTCTCTTTCAGGAAACGCTAGACCGCATTGCAGGCGCGCAATGGTTCACTAAGCTGGATGTCATTGCAGCATTCAACCGTATCCGCATTGCAGCAGGGGATGAATGGAAAACGGCATTCACTACTAGGTATGGGCAGTTCGAATGCGTGGTTATGCCCTTTGGATTATGCAATGCGCCAGGAACATTCCAATCCTTCATTAACGACACTCTGAGGGAGTTCTTGGATGACTTCGTATCATGCTACCTGGATGATGCACTTGTATTCAGCAAAACCAGGGAAGAGCACGTCCAACATGTGCTAAAGGTTCTGAGAAAGCTCGACGCTGCTGGACTGCAGCTCGACATCGACAAGTGCGAGTTCTTCAGACATGAGACCACATATCTTGGCGTGATTATTACGAACGAAGGCATCAAAATGGATCCAGCCAAGATCGAATGCGTGAAGAACTGGCCTACTCCCGCCAACGTTACCGATATTTTGTCGTTCACGGGGTTTGCCAACTTCTATCGGCGGTTCATCAAAGACTTTAGCAAGATCTGTTTGCCCATGACCAAACTCACGCGCAAGAACGTACCATGGGAATGGTCAGAGTCGTGCCAACGAGCATTCGACGCGCTGAAACAGGCATTCATCGACGCCCCTACACTGAAGCACTTCTATCCAGGAAGAGAAACGATTCTCGAAACAGATGCCTCGGATTACGTGACCGCAGCAGTCCTTTCTCAACGAGATGAGAATGGCGTACTTCATCCGATCGCATACATGTCCAAGAAGATGGATCCGCAACAGTGCAATTACGACATCTATGACAAGGAGCTTTTGGCGATCGTACAAGCTTTCGAAGAATGGCGCCCGGAGCTAACCGTCAACGAGTACGGCACTGACGACTACGAGAATCTGCCAGACCCCGACTCTGCAGAGGACAAGCCTACTCTCGTGTATTCTGATCACAAGAACCTTGAATGGTTCATGAGTACGAAACAGCTTAACCGAAGGCAAGCTAGGTGGGCCGAGTTCCTGTCCCAATTCTTCTTCAAGATAGTGTACCGACCAGGCGTACAAGGCACGAAGCCGGACAGTCTCACACGGCGCTCACAGGACCTTCCTGTGCCTGGCGATCTTACTGATCCGCGCAATCAGCAACAACATCAGATATTGCTTGGGCCAGACCGGGTTCTGAATCTGTCCTCCACGAGAGTCCTTAGCGCCTCCGCCAACGACGTCGTGACTCCGCTCACCACCGCCATCCGAGAATTGTATGCGCAGCCAGAAGCAGAGGAGGCCGTCCAACAACTGGAACGCGATGAGCCATGCACGCTGCTACGAAAACATCGTATCGACGACCGTCATGCAGTGCCAGTTGGGGGAATGATATACATCAAGAACATCTATGGCGGATACAGCCTGTTCGTTCCACCAGAGTCAGAAGATGCCCTTGATGAAGGAGAAGTGCCGGTGCGCACTCGCATCGTGCAAGCTTTCCATGACCATGCCGCAGCGGGCCACATGGGAGATGAAAAGACTTACGAACTCGTTGCTCGCAATTATACTTGGCCAGGCATGGCTCGTTTTGTCAAGAAATACGTCCGAGCTTGTCGCACTTGCCACACGAACAAGAGCACCAACATCCAGTACCCTGGACTGTTGAAGCCGTTGCCTGTACCATTCGGCGCATGGGAAGACATTGCTGTCGACTTCGTCGTCAAACTGCCGGAGGGGAAGAGTGCGGTGGATGGACGAACATACGAGAACATCATGACGGTCACATGCCGCCTTACCAAGGAAAGACACATCATTCCTGTCCTCTCGATGACCGCCGAACATTGTGCCTTGGTGTTCTTGAAGTACGTGTTCAGCAGACATGGGCTTCCCAAGTCCATCGTCTCAGATCGCGGCACGCAATGGGTATCGGCCTTTTGGCGAAGGATCTGTGCCCTCCTAGGCATCAACCAGAAGCTCTCATCTTCATATCACCCGGAGACGGACGGCCAGTCGGAGAACACGAACAAGGTGATGGAACAGTACCTCCGCATGTTCGTCAATTACGCTCAGGATGACTGGCCGGATTGGGCCCCGTTGGCCGAGTTTACTGCTAACAACGCCGTATCAGCTACAACAGGGGTATCACCGTTCTACGCCAACACAGGACGTAACCCACGCTTTTCCGAGCTCCACCTCGAGCTCCCAATGCCACTTATGCCACACAGGCAACGACTCGACGCGGAGTCAGCAGACAGGTTCGCAAGAAAGATGCATGACATGCAGGAGTTCCTACGACAGCAAATGGCCCTCGCCCAAGCCGTCCAAGCCGAATACGCAAACCAAAACCGTACACCAGCACCACGATACGTCGAAGGTAACGAGGTATGGGTGAGCACCGAGAACTGGGAGATGGAGAGACCGTCTAGGAAGTTGGACGTGAAGTGGTCAGGTCCGCACGTGATCACGGAGGTGCTGCCGGGGAACACCTATAAAGTGGAGCTGCCGCCCACTATGAATATTGACAACCGCTTCCACTCACACCTTCTAGCACCGGTTCATCCTCCAGTCGAAGGGCAAGTACAACCTGCGCCTCCACCGATACGAATCGTGGACGACGAACAACACGAAACCAACCCAGCCGAGCCCGACTTTTGGGAAGTGGAGGAGGTGTTGGATTGCAAGAAGAGATGGCCGAGAGGAAGAACACCTAGAGGTGGTGTGAAAGAGCCATATTATGAGTACTTGGTGAAGTACGTTGGATACCTAGAACCATCCTATGAAGCTGCGGGCCAGGTCATTGAGACAGCCGCCGCCTCTGTCGCCGACTTTCACCATAACCATCCTCGAGCAACCAGACCACCTGGTTTTCAACCTCCTGCAGACTGGGTTGCCAATGAGGATGCCACGGGCATGCGACTGGCGCGTGACTCAGCACTCAATGCAGCAGCGATGGCTCTGATGCCGGTGGGACCTGGACTCAGGACTTGTGAGAAAGAGAGCGATACGCGTCGCGATGACGATCTTTCTCGACAAACAGACCAAGTAACAGGAGTGGATCTGCTGATTGGCGCGAGTCATGACGACAGTGAAGCTGATGCGCATCAGATCGCAGTGTGTAGCCGCCTGGATGGCGCGAGTCACTACGGCACAGGGTACCTGTGTGAAGAGCTGGGTACACACACCGAGAAAGACACCGTCCGGACAGTAGCTGAGGCTGCTGCGCCGTGTCGCCGCGAAAGTCTGCCTGCGTTACGTAGCGTCATAGATGGTTACGCGGAGGACGAGGAAGTCGACACTGTGACGGATGATGAGTTGATAGACGACGAGAAGTTCGCGAAGGCAATGATGGATACGATGGATAGGAGAGGACAGAGTGCTCCGGAGCGCACTCTCAGAGGGGGGGGTAGTGTCACCGTACCGGCGCCCATTCACCTCGATCCGCGCGCACGTGCGTGGGCACCACAAGCGCGCCGCTGACTAAGCCGCTGACTAATCGGCTTGGCGCTCCCTTAAGTATCTCGCGCTCTCCGCGCCTCTCTTAGATAGCTATCTATTCGACTTGTACCTTATCCGACCACGTGCTTGCACCTGCTTGTGACATATAAATTAGGTAACTAGTAGCTATGTTAGTTAGGACTTAGCACATATACTATATATTATAATGTTTCTATAGCTAGATAGTTCTATACCCTATAGTAATTTATATAGTAACTAATCTATCCTATTATTTTAATTTAGAAGCTTATACTCGTTAAATATCCTTTATATAATAAATTTTAAGCCTAGCTACTACTCTACCTATCTATTTTTAAACCCTAAATTATTATTTAAATTTTTATTAAGGATTAGCTTACCTTACTAGTAGCCTTAGCCCTATATTAAGATTACGGAGAACTAATTAATTTAAGGACTACTATAGTTACTAAAAGAGCTAGACTAGATATATAGTTTAGAGATAATACCTATAGTAACCTAATAAGACCTACTAAGGATAATTACGTACTTAGAAAAGGCTTATAGTTCTAGGTATAGAAAACCTATGTTAATTAATACACTACTAGAGAAGGATCTAGTAGGATATATTATCTATAACCTAGACTAGGTTAACTAATAATATAAGGTAAAATAGATAGCTTATATATAAACCTATAGAAATACCTAGAATAAGGCTCCTTAGGATATTACTAAAGGTATAGGCTATAAGACCGCCTATAAGCTATAGAATAGAGAGAATATATAAGCTTATAGTATTATTATAGCTAAGCTAGATTCTATCTAAAGGCGAAGCTTTAGAGATATAGATAAGTTAGCTAATAAGTTATATATATTAATTAAAGCTATATATAAGCTAGTTATTATAATTAATCTATATAATACTCTAAATGTAGTTAGAAACATTAAACTAGATACTATAAAACATAATATCTTAAAGTACTATAAGGACTTCTAAGTATAGGTATATAACTATAAGACTACTATAGAGTAAACTATTAGGTCCTCTCTAGTTAATAATAATTCCCTACTTAAATCCGCCTTTACCCTCCTAGAAGGTATATATAGACTATACTTTATTCAAGGCTTAAACTATGTTAAATAGCTTAGGATATAGCGATATAACAATCTCCTAGAAGTAACTACCCTAGAGAGGATATTTATATCCTTTAGGAAGGAGTAGGTACCTACTACTTATAAGCCTAATAATAGTTTTATTAGAGCATGTAAAAGTAAGAATAATAATAAGTAGTGTATATAATACTTATACCAAGAGCTTCAAGATGCAGCTGATAAAGTGCCTAATTTGGTCACTTTGTTTAAGGTAATGGCCACTAGCTCATCCGATTTGATCTCGAATTATAGGGAGTATATCGATGCCTACACCATTCGATATCGCGATCTCGTAGATGGACGCACCATGCCACCTTACGGGGCAGCATACGGAGAATGCTGCCCGAAAATGCATTGACCTATGCTCAGCGAGGACACGAGCACCATTGGCCTATAGCCGTACCTGCAAAGTGATCATGACACTGACGACAATGTATCATCTGGCTCCAATTCTGAGTACGATCGCGAATACGAATCAGACGACTCAGGCCTTAGTGATGCTGTGCTCTTCATTCGAAGAGAACGACAGGACCACGAGCATGGCAGAGATACTGCAGATGTTTCGCATAGTGTCTGCGTATTAGCGAGTCCGATCATTCCACGCCGCTGTTCAAGGTCAATTTCAAGATCAAGTGAGATTTGGCCATCGCGAAGCACAAGCCTGAACGAAGATGACTACAGTCGATCTTCCTCGCCCCAGGATTCGGACACACGGTCTTCCGCGAGGTCGCTGCTCAGCAGATGGGAAGAGTTACATACGCCACCAGGTGCATCGCCGCATGCCGGTTCCTACTTGCAGAGCAATATGATGCTCATCGGTTCTCAAGATGTAGCGCCTGAACCCCAGCAAGACCGTTGGGGGAAGGAGTCACGCGAGCATGAACACCGTACCAGGAAATCAGGCTCCTCCACTGGTCTTGTCAGTTCGGACGACGATGGCAGTGGCCTCTCGCGACCAGATGGTCCGGTCGTGGATGACCGGGCTGCAGGCGGTTCTGTCCAGTCTCCAATGATTGACGGCGGGTGCCATGCGGCTACAGCCACTATTATCGAGGAATGTCAATCATTGAGCCCGGTTCTATGCTTCGCAACGCCTATAGATTTGCGAAGGGATGTCAGATTGAAACAAATTACGCCCGTCATCATGGACCAAGTCGCATCAGATCATGCCGGAAACGAACATTAGCCCCAAGATTGCACAGAGCGCGGACTGCAAGGCAAAACCCCGACGATCACACCCGATAGCTCTACCATACAACGAAAAGAACCTCGACCTATGCATGAACGACCCCAGCGTCCTCGGGCTCAATCTAGCGACCGCAGTACCAGAACTCAGATAGGTGAACGCTCAAAAGACAGCTCTAGCACTGTTCAGAGATCGTCAAACGTGAGGCACAGGCATCGACACAGGGAAGACTCTGGCAGGGCACTTGTGAGGATCAGGACCAACGGACCAAAAGCTTGATGGCGTGAGAGGCCATGGGCTCAAGAGCCATCGGTGCTCCAGTCTTCATGGAGACCCTTATCCGGAAGACCGGAAGAGCCTGCAGAGAAGAACAGACGAAAGTATTCTCACTGCGGCATCATTATCACGCACGGTTTCGATCGCTAGGGAGACACTCCTCTAGATAAGCTGTGTTCCTTCGCTAGAGCGTCTACGCCTATTCGCACCTACTAGATAACTCGATGACCAACAGACTGCTATGGGAAGTACTATTGTCTCGTGAACCTTGCGTGTCGTCTTCTTCTGCTGGCGGTGGCCAAATTCTTCTCATTCGGAAGTCACTCGAAGACTCTCGGCCAACGGTCAGGATCAGCAACATGACTCCCAAGCCCAACAAGAAGGCTCCTGAAAGTGGCCAATCCACAATTCGCCGAACTAAAACACACTCGAAAGACATCTTCAACCATCTCCTCCACGCTTTTCCCGTGGTCCGGTCGCAGAAGATCGACCTCACGTGGCGGTGTAAGGCTCAATTCTGTCTAATAGATCACGGCAGCTCAAATGAGACGTCTCTTTCAAGATGCGTACAAGCGGTAATCTCCTCGATGGGGACTTTGTGCCTGCGCCAGGCGCCACACCGCTCTTGGATCTGCTCGAAGCCAAGTCTTGTTAGAGAACACTTCCGACCACAGCCGATGGCTTGTCGCCAACGTCTTGCGAACTGGCTGAGGTACATCGTCTGCGTCTCGAGCATTACGATTGGCTCTTTGACGGCGTATACACATTGCTGCAGAGTCCGCGCCCGGGACCAACAGCGCGACTGTTCCGCGGCCATCGTCGCCACCGTATACCTGGTCTTCCTGTTGTCTCTGCCAAAGTATTGTTCCCCAGCCATGTCACAACCCTGAAAGCTGATCCATAAATTTGTGCCATGATCTGTATCTGCACGTTGCGCTCGTCGATGTTTGTCTGATCAATACAGATAGCGCCAACCCAGACGAAGCAATCGGCGAGCTGCCAGGAGCCTTTCTCATGTTGTTCATGCGATTGACGTAGAGCATGCCAAAGATGCTTTGTGATGCTGATCTCTCCAACAATGCCAAGGCTGATCTTGCGGTTGGCGGATCCATTATTGAATGCAAGGCCTTGTGGCTCGGAGTCAAAGTGTAGTGTCGCCATGGGATGATTGAATGCCAGTTTGTTGAGAGTCACGGAGAGTGAGGTGTACAACAAAGATTCTCGCAGTTCCCATATCCTGGATGTACAGCGCAATCCGGCTAGAAACGCAGCGTGCTCGGCGCACGACTCTGCTTTGCCGCCGTGAGGATATTCAAACAACTGCTTCGCTATGGCCGTACTCAAAGGATAGTCGGGTTGGTGTGTATCAAGGCGGTCCCCTTTCTTCGGTCCACAATCTCCGGAAGCAGTTATATTCGAGCGTGTCCCACTTCCAATTGGTCGCGAGTATAACGTATTGTCCGAAGCCGAAGTGGTGGCTGAGGGGACAACTCGTCAATATCATTCATCAACATGAAATATCTACACGAAGCGCTGAGCTTCAAGCATATCCTCGTCACTGCCCAGATTCGAGTGGCAGCGGGCTCTATCCGGCGACCCTCCGACTCCTCTTCTTCGCCGGACTGCCCAAACTTGGTGGAACCCCCTGTCTGCCCTTCACAGCACTTCCTTCAACTTCACCCAAACCACCGGCGAAGAAATTGCCTCTTGCCATTCTCTTCGCGGGACTGGGAATGCCAAGCGTAGGCGCTTCCGTCGAGGACTTGAAGTTGAGCTTTGGCGCGAAAGCTTTTGCCGAGGGCACACCCTTGGTGTCTGCCGCCGCTGGAGCCTTCCCTCGCTTCTTGGGCGGCGATGCTGTGAGAGAGTTCTCTTTCCCTTGAGCAAGAGGTTTCGCGATCGAGCCCGGCGGTGGCAGGCGCGATGTGAGCTTCTTCTTGCTGGGAAGTGAAGCCCTTTCCGTGCCAGGCTTCTCGATCACAGGCTTGAGTGCAGGCTCGCCTTCCTTCGGCGGATCAACGACAGCAGTGGTCACGCCATCATTTGGCTTTGCTGGGGTGGCCAAGCGTGACTTCCGCTTCGTGGTGCTTGGAGCTTTCGGCTTTGACCCCTTGCTCTGTTCAGCTTGAGCTGGCAGGTTATCAACTGGTGGAGCCTTGCCAGGCGTCGAAGCCGTCCTCGGCGGCTTCAGTCGACGAAGCTTGGGTTTACTGTGCGTTTCGCTCGGTGCAGGTACTGCAGGCGCGCCCGTCATCTCTCGATCGGCAACAGCAACAGGCTCTTGTACCGGCTCTGGCGCGTTGAGCTCGTCCATCATCGTCGACACTTCAGGCTCGTTGCCACCCTCGTAGAATGACACGAGCGTCTCCGCCCACTTGACGCCTTTACGTCCTGGCTGTTCGACCTCCTTAGCAATAGCATCTGCCGCAGGAAGCTCCTCCAGCGCACCATCCTTGGCCATTCTCGTCAGCTTCAGCGGTGGCAACACTGAGCCGCCCTTGTTCTTCCGAGTATTGGTCTTCGTAAGATAAGCCAATTCCTGCGCTTCGGTCTTCTTCAGTACAATTGGATCCTGGCTTCCGCGGACGGTAATCTTATTCGGCCCAGAGAAAGTCGTCGCCGGAAGCTGTTGTTGAGGTGTCTTCTTCGACCGTCCGCTCCTCCGAGAGGTCCTCTTTGGTGACATTGGATCAAACTCGATTTCATCTTCCTGTTGGGTACATAGCTTCTGGTCCTCCTCTGCTTCGGTAAGAATGTTCCGCTTCCGTGGCGATGGGCTGTTGGGATGGCGATCTGCCAGCACTTCCATTGGTGCGAAATTTGCAGCTGGGCTTGCGAGTGCCTGTCGCACGGTGTCTGAGTTGCGTCTGTTCTCGAATGATGCTCGGCGAGCCGTTGCTGACATGGTCGTGCCGCTCTTGCTCTCCGTGGCCCGCTTCAGGAAAGCCTGCAGCAACGCGGTGTCGTCTGAAATACGAGGCTGCTTTGGCTTTTGCGGCGACATTTGTGGTTCCTCCGGGGGAGCTGACGCGGAGCGCGTGATCTGTGGGAAGTCCATCTCATCAAGTCCTGCTGAGACCGAAGCGGCGCTACCGGGCAACGGCGAGCTGCGGAACGGGTCATCGGCCTCTGTTTGGCGGTAGACTGTCATCTTGACGGGTGTAAAGGCTATGAGATGCGGCTTGATAGAAGCGAGCAGGCTGCTCTTCTTCGGCGGACTCGTAGACTGCCTTCTAGGCGATCTGCGAAGCGGAAGACGTGGATGTTGGCCTGGGATCGTGGGAACTGGGCTACAAGGCAGCTTGCTTGGTGAACCGAGCGCATTCAGTCGTTCTCGGACCTGGTATGTGTATCGCATCGCATCTTGGACAGCTTCTTCCTCGGAGCTGGGGGTGTTCTCAACGGTGTCGTCCCATGCAGACTGCTCGGTAGGCTCTGGCGTAGCTTCTCTCGCGGTCGGTGGGAAGGCCGCGTCGTCTTCGACATCTTCCCACTCTCCGTCTTTGGCGTCCTCTGTGTGCGGCCCTGCGGAATAACTGTCTTCACTCACGATGGCTTCCGAAGACGACTGCTTCTCGTTCAGCGTGCCCGCGTCTGGGGCCTCTTCTATCGCCTCTTGCTCGACTTGCATTGCTCGTGCGGGGACGGGCTCTGGCTGCTCCTGCGCATCGTTGACAGTCTTTTCAGCAGTTGAAGATGCGTTCGCCTGCTGAGTTGCAAAGTTCGTTGGCAGTGTCTTCCTGCGATTCGCGTTCGCTTGCTTCACTTGGCTGATGGGTCGTCGCCGTCGTTCCTTGACCGGCGAAACGAAGCCTTCTGGAAGCAGCACCGTCGTTGCGGGTATAGGGTCGCCCAATGTATGCTCGGTCATCGATTGTTCTGCTGGACCGTCAAGAGAGGCTTCTTCCCCATTTTCGGGCTCCGCTTGTGCCTCGGTCGTGCTGCCCTCGTCTTTAGCGATATCGTCCTGGTCTTTGTTCGTGGCCGCATCACCATCTGCTCCGGATTGCTCTGTAACGCTCTCGTCCTCCCATTCCTCGTGTGCCAGCGCCGTCTCATCCTCGACCTGCTCAACAGTACCATCGTCATTGACAATCTCCACATTCAGTGCTGCCTCCCGCGGATCCTGCTGAACCGTCATCGCCTCCTCCAACGCAATCAACTCCTCCCCCCAACGACTCCCTCTCGTCACGATGCGCCTACTCGTCGGACTCCCGCGCCCTTCCCACGCGTTCACAAGCTGTCCACCATCAGTACGCATCTTCTTCACCGCTCTGACCGGCGACTCCGCCCCCATCGCCTCAAACACTCCCGATGCGCCGCCAAACATAGCACTCGGCGCATTGTGATTGCGCGCGTTTCCATTCCGCTTCCACACTTTACCAAACCGGACCTTCTTCCGCGAGAAGGGCGATTGTGGTGTGCGATCCCATGCGCGGGTGATGCGCGAGACGGGTAAGTTGCTGGGCGCGAAGTGGGCTGACAGCAGCGGTGAGTGGGAGGAGGATGGCGTGTGTGTGAATGCTGTGGTGGGATGCATTGCTGATGCTGTTGCTGATGCTGTTGCTGTGGTGTGTAGAGATGCTTCGTCAGGCGCGTCGTCCATGTTGCGGGCGCATAGAAGGAGTGCAGCAGCGCAACAGTCCAGTCGCGTGAGGAAACCAAAACATTGACATGGAACATCAGGCACCTGGGAGATGGCCGAATTTGAACCGGCCGAAGCGCCATCACCAAAACGCCGACTCACGTGAGTTCTGCTTTCCTTCCATGTCGCGACATTTTACCTCAGTAAACTCAGACTCGCCGCAGGAATTGGCTTTGGCTTCGCCTAGCGCACGCGCTAGGCTCGCTTAAGCTCGCTTCAGCTCCGTTAAGCACGGTTCTGCACCGTTCAGCCAATTAGAGGGCTAGGAGCGCCAATTCGCGCAGCGAGTCTAAGACCAAATGGGGCTGTTTTAGTGTATACGAATTCAGCCCTATATACAAACAAGCACTATTACATTCGAAGGCATACATCTCTATTACTACGTTGCTCTATCGCCTTAATAACTACTGCATTCGACAGCGTACGCTCGGCGCTTTCAATTGAATTAACAATAGCGTCGTCTACTTATTATAATCACCTACAATCGCCGTCCGCGCGACACGAGTCCTTACTACATGCCTTCGAAGATGTAGAGTTAGAAGAATCGTTAGACGAGTACTCCGATGCCGATAATAACGCCCCTAATAGCGACGAAGAGGAGGACTACATTAGATTCCCTCCGGTTATGCTACGAAGTCTACACGCGCCGCGCACTACGGAGCCTACGCGGGCACAGTAACCTAGAGTAAGGAGGAGGTATACACGACGGTAGGACGACGACATACCTACGTAGGAGAAGCTACAATCTATCGTTAATCTCCTACGAAGCTATAATTAGAGTCTATATAAGTTCCTATAGGCCTAGGTCGGAATAGTAGCCGGTACATCGAGCTATAGCGTAGTACTTAAGTCGAAGAACTATACTACGATCCCGGCGCGTCGGACTGTATTACGTCGCTCTATTAAACACTAGTCGCTTAACGCCGTGTTATACGGACGAGGTTCTCGATATAACTAGATACCTACATCTCGTACAATCGCTAAACTCGATAACCTCGCGCGGCATTATCCTTTCGGTACCTTTAAGTTAACTAGCGGCACTAACATCGACAGTTTAAATAATATAGACTACACGGTAGTATACGAGATTATTAAAACTAGTGCTCTAGTCTAGTACTAAATGTTACTACATTTTATAAGCAATTTTTAATTATACTAGACGAGCTAGTTTCGAAGCGATATATTAGATCGATCCGTACAATAGCGTATGTTCTTCGTTACGGTATCGGTATTATACTCGAGGATAGCTAAACGATCTAATACCTTCCATTCGCTCGTGTCTATATATCTATAAGGATCTAGTACGAAGCGACGGTATATAGACGTTTTATATAGACTAGGTATCTATTAGAGCTACACTACTAGTAATCGCTTATTAAATAGCGTTATAGAGCATAGTAAGGTGCGTAGGACGAGTCCATAACTATGCGTAATAGTACGTCGTAGGCGTACTATTAAATAGCTACTACGTCTTTATAATGCTCAATCGCTATTTTGCCTTATATCTATATATATATACCTACCGATTTACATGCTCGCCACGCCTCTATACGGTTTAGAACGCTTTACGACTACGATCGTCTACGAGCTATATAGCTAGCTTCGTACGGTTTAGAACGCTTTATAACTACGGTCTTCCTCGAGCTATAGCGTCGAGATGCCGGTTCTAATAGACATATACCGTTTAGAACGCTTTATAACTACGGCCTTCCTCGAGCTATAGCGTTAAGATGCCGGTTCTAATGTACATACACCGTTTAGGACGCTTTATTAGTATAGCTCCCTTAAGCTATAGAGTAGGCCTTATATAATGGCGGCTATGTAAATGGATCTACACGCTTTAGAACGCTTCGTAACTACGGTCCTCTAGAGCCGCGAAGCTATTATTATATCGAGTCTATAGCTAACATCCGCGTTAGTAGATGCACCTCCGTACTATAGGCTATAACGAGTAGACGGTACTTAACTACGACAATATGAACTTTAAGGATCCTACTCGCTACGAGGTGTTAGGCTATAAGGTAAAGTAGCGTACTATAACTACTGCTTAGGTTGTCCATTGTTCTACGATTCTAGCTTCTAGCCTAATATAAGACATATACACTCCGTCCGCTTCCCTCGATGTAGATAATATCTACGATACGCCTAGGCTCTAGGATGATAGTACTAGGCGAGAGATATCGAGAGCTATTATTACTAATACTATTAAGGTTATCTACGACAAGCCGATTAACGAGATCCTAAAGCTCGAGGCGATCGTGAATCTAGAGACACCTTACACCTATCTAGCGATACCTTAGCTAGATGTTCTCGCTAATACTAGACCGACGGATTATCTATAATGTAGCTCTATACCCGAAGACGAAGGCACTACGGAAGGCAACATGCGGGTACACGATCGACTTATAAAGGTCGAATTAGGCTTTAAGTCTAATGCGGACCTAACGTCCTCTAAGTAGGAGGTGTTCGGTACACGTCTTTAGCTCGTACATAGTAATTAGCTTACGTCGGAGCGCATTCGAGTAGCTAAAGTCTAGTAGAAGCATGCCTAAGGTCGCTTTAACCGTAGAGAGTAGCTCCTTAGAGTACTAGCTTAGTTCTACATCTAGATAAATCTACTCTATACTATCGTCCGTACGTATTAGGATCCTCCCTCTCTAAATGAGCATTGTTATTACACTATCTCTTCTAATTGTGCCGCCTAGAATCGGTCTTAATATAGTCGTAAGAACATTAAGTATTACCTTATCGAGCCCCTAGTCCGGTATAGGTTTAACTCGCGGGTGTTGCTATTGTTCTATAAAGTACTAGAGCGTCGTAAGATCCTATTGCCGGTCGGAGTCACTACTAATATGTCCGTAATCGATAGTAGCTAGCTTAATAATAGTTTCGTATCCGTTAATAAAATACTACGGTCTAACTTAACTACCGCGATGTTTAACGAGATTTTCGAGGATATACGACTAGAAGCTTTTACGCGTAACGTATAGGAAGGTAAGACTCCCTCTAGTATTGTTCATAAAGACATCGAATTCCGTACTATGTATTAGCTATTATAAGAGGTAGAGTTACTTTTAACGATACGGTACGCGGTTAAACATAGTAATATCGGTATACTAAGGCGTGCGGTAGACCTATTAATTCCTATCTTCTTCGGAGCATCGTAGTATAACTACGGCCGCGAGATGTTGTATTACCGATAGCTTCTCTCGGATGCTATATACACGCCGGTATTGTAGCGATTAATACTAGCATCCGGTCTAGTGAACTAGAAAGGTAAAGCGATAACCTTTAAGCCTATCGACCTAAGTCTCAAACACCTAAATAGAGGATGTAAAACCGAGCTTAATTGCTTTAAGAACTCGACCTATAATATAGACACGATCTTCGATCGTATTTATCGGTTAAATCGTTAGATCCGCTATCTCCGCGCTAACATCGAGCAAGAATTTAGCAATTATATACTAGACGATTATACCGTTCGAGATGCTCGCCTTAATATGTTCGCTCGGGCGAAGATATTATTTAATAGCGAGCTCGGGTCTATTCGAGGAGCCTAGAGCCTATACGATCCTAAGTAGTATTACGACTCGTTTAACATTCGTAAAGAAGGCATATAGGTAGTAGGCTCGCGTGTTACGGAGTTTAACTCGAGGCTAATTCGATAGCTACTAGATACTACTACGGGTAATATACTATCGGACTTTATCGATATTAAGGCGCTTAAGGCTATAGAGGACGTAGAGATTATGGACCTTACGTAGCTTAACGATTGGAAGACAACGAAGTACATAAGATAATGCATAAGATAAGAGATGAGACACGATATTAGCGGTACCGAGAAGAAGTTCATTATAGATAGAGACACTAAGTAGAGGACACCGAACACCGAACACCGAACACCTACCTACCTACCTACTAATAAAACCTAGTAGAAGACACCCGACTATACCCTAACGATAAAGCCTTATAGAAAACAAAAAAAATTAGACAGCTACCGGAGGAGCTATACCGCCGAAGCTACTACTACCTATACTACTACCGAAACCACTACCGTTACCCCCGAAGGGGGGTCTCTTCTTAGCCGGAGCAATGTTCTTAGGCGCGGGACGACGACGAGAACTAGACTTTGACTTCTTCTCGCCCTTACGAGGACCGGGCTTATTAGGATAGTAGTAGCCCTTAGAGCGAAGGCGGTAGCGAGTATACGAGAAGCCGGTACGCTTAATCTAGCCTTTAGCTAGGTTAGAGAAGACCTAGTACTCGTATCCGTAGTCTAGACAATAGTCGCACGACTACCTAGGCTTAGGCGCGTATAGTCGGCCGAGCTTAGTCTCTATAATAGTACCGACGAGGCGCTAGTTCGTACGGCCGCGACGCTTAATGTAGACGTCTAAGGTAGTGTTAGTACATTGTAGTATATAGCGACAACTATACTTAACTTACTACCGAGCACGTCTATAGACTACTACTTACTATTAACTTAAGGCTCGCGGGTTAGAGGGTCGTAGCTACTAGGTAAGAACACCTAAGGGAGCCGGGGGTTGTCGGTAATGTCGGTAGCTAGGCGCTACGCGAGGGTTATGCTACCTTATAGCTACTACTACTACTACTACTACTACTACTACTACTACTACTACTACTACTACTACTACTACTACTACTATTACTACTACTACTACTAAGTAGCGACTAGAGGAACGAAGTCGGCGGTAGGCGAGGGAGCGCGGAGAGAGGCGGTAGGTATAGTATCGCGCGAGCGAAGAAGACCGGGAGAAGAAGTACTATTATTAAAATCTTATCTATAGTATAGTTAGTACGTGTTTATAGAGATTAAGATTATGCAGTAAGGTAACTAAGATTAAGAAGCTTAATCTCGAAGACTTAACACTATGTAGTTAGGGGATACGCGACACTTACATAAAAATTAGCGAGTCGCTACTATACTACTACTACTATTACTGTTACTACTGCTATTACTACTACTACTACTATTAGGCGAGGAGGAGGGCGGCACGACGGGCGCGCTACCGAGTAGAGAGACTATAATTATGTTAGTACGCTTATTACGTTATAAAGTGATATATCTTAACTTACGGAGGAGGGAGCACGCGAGGAGTAGGAGTAGGCCTTTAATAATGTTAGCTAATAGATATCGGACACGAGACATATTACGACTAACCGGCTAGCGGCGCTACTACTATGCTAGTACTAACGACTACGGGAACCGAGCGGAAAGAAGGCGGGCATCTTAGCGGTAGAGTTAACAATCGACTTATATAGCTTACGGGTTAGGGTTTAGGCGTTAAAGGAGGCGGAGTCGTAGATCGCTTACGGGCTAGAAGTAATATAAGTTAAGTAAAAGAAAAGAGGAAGTGAAAGAAGAAAGAAGCGCGAAGATATGCCTCGACCTTACAATAGCGGGAAGTATACTATTGTCGATAGGAAAGCGCGAGTAATGTAGAGCCTTCTTTCGGGAGTCCTACGCTCTAGTTAGGTACCGTAGAGTAAAGGCGTCTCTCTAATAATAGTATAGAGATGTATTATAAGAACGCGCGCGCTCTTATTAGCTAAACGGTACTAAATCGATGTAAAGCGTATGACTAGACCCTAGATTTCGCACTAAACTTCATATACGTATATAAAGTAATAATACGATCCGCGCTATTATAGACTTAGCGCGCGTTCTTATTAGCTAAACGGTACTAAATCGTATTAAAGGATAATGAACCCTTACGATATTATTCATTAAGGAGGAAGGTATAATAGTAGCTACCCGCTACCTACGCGAGCTTCCTATGTCGTAAGTAGGCTTCCCTACTATAGCCTAAGGCTCCTCGTATGCGTCCCATTCGACCGACTAGCTATCCCGTTACATAGAGCGTGAAGTCCGCACTTTTCCTCTTCCGGTAATCCTTCTTCCCGGGCGGGTGTCGCATCTAGGAAGGCGGGTATCGCATCTTCCTAGATACGTAACCTATCTACCGCCGAGCCGATTATAGACACTAGAAACTTCGACCTAAGCATAGCTAGCTAGGTAACCGTCCGCTCTAACGATGTATCCTAGTAAGGACGCATTTAATAACGCCTATTTAGAGACTATTAACTTCGCCGACTACCTTCTACGCGAGACACCTAAATTATGCTCTAAGATAGGTTAGGCTATTAAGATTGGCCTTAAGACCTACTAGGCGTTAAGAGGCGTAGGCTTATCCGTAAGGTGTAGGAGTTAAAGGCAGTTCCTACTAAGCTTAATATATACCGTTTATTTAAGTACCTAGGCTACTACATCCATAATTACTTTACGATAATACTACTACCCCGACGATAACTTTACTAATGTATAGCTACGTCCGTAAAGACCTTCGAGAAGATGCTACTACCCCGTCGACGACTTTAACTAATATACTACTACTATATAAGAAGTTTTAATAACGTAGCTTTACTCCGACACGAGTCGCGTAACTACCGTACTTAGTAGAGCTTAGGCCTATACTACATTACATTCCGCACTACTTTCTCGTCCGGTAGGATGTCTTTCGAGGGTAGCGTAGGTGGGATCTAGTTATAGCCGTCCATCATTATTAGGGAGCGTCCGAGATGTAGTTAATAATAGTTATTAGCGCCTTTAGTAAGGCGATATTATTAGCTAAACCGTGCCGGCCGATGCTAAAGCGACTATAAGCGAACATAAGCGAGCGACGAGGCTACGCGACAATGTAATATCGTACGGGGAAGAGGACATGTCGTCGAAGATAGCGGGCCGAGCGGTATGTACCGAGCGATATTATTAGCTAAACCGTATTAAACGGAGCTAAAGCGAATAAGCGAGCATAAGCGAGAGAGGTAGCGTTATAGCGATAAGGTTACCCTTAACATCGTAAGGCTACGCGACGATGCAATATCTTATAGGAGAGAGGATGTCGTTATAGATGTCGGACCGAGCGGATTTACCCGAGCGCTCTTATTAGCTAAACCGTACTAATCTATATTATAAAGGGTTCTAAACGGTATAAGTAGGGTACATAAGCTAGCGCCGGATAGACCCGACACGACTATAGTATGTAAAACGTATACGACATTACTATTCGTCTTAACTATTAACACTAGATAGGGCATTAGTATACCGGTTACTCCTCCGCGCCCTCTACGATAGTATTCGCTTCCGACTGGATCTAGACACTCCTACCTATAACATCTACACATTATCTAGTTCATCCTCTTTAATAACTACTCCGGCATTCGTATTACGCTCTATAAGCGGCTTTCGGCGCTTCCCTTTCGTTCGACTTAGTGTTTTCTTCCTAGGTGTACGAGCTATATCGACCTTACGCTTCGGTATACTAGATAACCGCCGACTTAGTATCGTAACAGCGGTAGTAGCTACGGGCGATAAGTTCGGTATATTAAGTAGCTATGTATTATCGATCGCATCGCCCTATGATTATAATTCTAGTAGTATACTCTACGACTCCGGTACTATAACCTAGGAGTCTAGAACTGTAACCTAAGAGTCTAGAACTGTAACCTAAGAGTCTAGTACTAAGACCTACGAATCTAATACTATAATAGTAGGAGATATTAATCCATCTACCTCGGGCACTATATCGGTAGGTGCTTACAATGCCTAGAGCTCGGTCTCGTCTAGTATAAAAGGATCCGGCATACCGCTAGTACTAAATGTAGTAACCTTCGGCGTAGTAATAGGAGACCTACGATTAGTAAGAAATGTATCTACTTCTCGACTAGTCTTCTTAGTAGAGAGGGTATACTTAGTCGCACTCATAAGTAATGTCTATAATACTAGTAGTATCAAAACTTATACCGGCGGTAGTATGCTCGACTTAGGCGTAATCGGTAAGTACTACGGACGGGTAGGCGATCGATTTATTAGACACGGTATCGATATAGCACTAGTCATAATAGTGGAAGGTAACGCTATAGGACTAGTTAACACGAACGGTATATATATACCTCTTACTAGACTATAGACCTACCGACTATTACCCCTAACTAGATCGTGGACTTACCGATTATTACCTTCTCGCTCTTACCGTAGCTTTAACATATTGCGAGCCGCAACTAGGATTAGATTATTGTCCCTAGCCTCCTCCGTACGCCTTAACGACTAGGTAGCGTCCTTATTGTCCTAGTTTAACTCCCTATTATTAGTAGGTGTAGCCTTTCTAGCATTACGACTAGCTTTCCGCACTACTATACGCTCTATAAGTATAGACTAGACGATAGAGAACTGCTACTTAAGTTAGGCTAGTAATGTTAATTAATGCATACCCTAGTACTTCTACTCGATAATACGAGGTACCTTCTCGTATAACCTATCGATTACTAGATTATCCTAACTACTCGAGGTATTTAGAGACTTATACAACTTATCGTTATATAGCGTAACGATGTCCTACCGGAGCCTATTAGACATAAATGTATTAGGCGGCATAGGGAATATAGTATTAGGACGTAGCTCGGTAGCGTGCCTATAAGCCTATTTATCGAGTACTACTAATACGATAGTAGAACGAGAACCTTTCCGTAGAGCTATAGAAACAACTAGTATAGGTAGCAATTAGAATGTCGATAATAGGAATGCATCCGGCGTGCACGCATTGTAGCATAGGCTTAGTAGTAACACGACACGCCTTTCCTCGCCCGGTAGTAGGCGTCCTTCTCCGAGAAAGTGGAGGAACCTACTACGATAGTAACTGCCATTAATAATGTCTCGCTAAACTAGAGGTAATAGCCTACGATTGTACCTCTTATCTACTATCTACTTTAGCTTATTGTCCGGATTAAATAGCTCTACTTTAGACTCGGTACTAGCCTCGGAACTAGCCTCGGACCCTTCGCTTAAATCA
Organism: Nothopassalora personata; assembly: GCA_033816765.1. NCBI lineage: Eukaryota > Fungi > Ascomycota > Dothideomycetes > Mycosphaerellales > Mycosphaerellaceae > Nothopassalora > Nothopassalora personata. The sequence goes on from CM066290.1 coordinate 29,316, forward strand.
CCCTAGTCCGGTTAGATTATAGCGGCTACACCTATACGAGCTTTCTTACGATGCGAAGGCAATTGATTTTTCTATACGGTCTTACGAGCCTTCTTTTATGCAGCCGTCTTAGCCTTAGGGTTATTAGTATCTATTATACCCGCTAGATCGATACTATTGTAGTTAAAAGCCTAATACGGTAGATATATTATACTAATGCTCGTCCGGCCCTCGCTACGACTACTACGGCCGAGTCTCTACTAAATGTCGCCGACATCTATACCGATAGGGAACTTCTAATACATAACGATCTCGACATCCGGAATGTTAACGCCTATACCTAATAAAGTGGTAGTAACGATAACCCTAATCCGAGAGTTCTCCTTTTTGAACTCGTTATATCGGAAGTTCTTGTCCTATTTGGTAGTAACTAACGTAAAGGTCTACACGACATCGGCTACATAGTAACCGACACCTACGCGCTTACGATAATATCGATCTTACGGTAGCGTATCCGCGGTTAGTCGGATTAAGGCTTCGGTAATGAAGGTCGTAGTAGTAGCGATAGTACTAATACTATCGATAAAAACGATAGCCTTACGGATTCGATTAGGTGTCGCTTTACCGTCTATTATAGTATACTCTAATAAGAACCTAAGTTAATGCTACTAGTTAAGTTTACCCTTTAGAATCTATCGTAAGTAGATAGCTATATCTATACAATTAATGGACGTTCGAATCACCTTGGTCTAGAATAGTAATAGACTAAGATACCGAAATCTAGCGTTCTAGAGAACATCCTCTTCCGTAGCCTTATCGAGTGTAGTAGAATAGGTAAACTAACATACCTCTCGCGGTAGCTAGTCTCGTAGCTAGCCTAGCATCGCGAAGGCCGGTCTAAAATCCTTCTACTACCAAATAGTGTAGCATTCATCGATTACGACGAGTCTAATACGCGAGGTAAATCTCGAGTCCTTTAGTAACTTCCGAAAAGATGCGGACGAGGCTTGCTTAGGTCTAAGTAGTATATAAGTATATTAGCTATCGGCTATCTTCTATAACATTATTCGGTCCTCTAACTTAGTACCCTCTACTATTAAGATAGGACGCGTACTACTACTAAGCTAACGAATGTTACGTAACTGCTCATCTCTAAGCTTAACTAACGGCACGATTTGAATAGTAATGCGATCTATAAGAACACTATACGCATAAAATATCATACTCTTACTAAACCCGGTCCGTGCAATTAATAGGGTATCTCCGCTACTAAAAATTAGACGCCGTAGTACGCGGACCTACTAGTAGTATAGCTCGAATCTATATAAGTTATATAGATACTAATGGATAACACGCTACTAGATGTTTACATAGCGTACGTCTCGAGCTTTATCTATAGCCTCCTTTAGACACTCTCGGGAATAACGATGTCGAATGGCATCGAGACGAGAGGCTAAGGATGTTGTCGTATCTAGCGTATACGGCTTTAGACGTTTCACCTTCGCCCGCTTGCCTCTCCTATCGGCTTTTCTAGACGACGTATTCGCTACTAAAGGCATGTTCGAAGCGTACTAAAGCGTACTAAAGCGTGTAGATCGGTGCTAGCCCGTGAAAAGGGTGTCGTTAAGAAGCGAGCGTAGAGATCCGTTAAGCTACTAAGACTACTACGCGTACCGCCTACTACTATAGATAACGCGGTATACGGCACCTAGCGCTACCCTCTCATTAGCTAAACCGTGCGAAACGGTACTGACCCGTTAAGACCCGTACAAATAGGGGTAAATAGAGTGTTTAAAATACTACGTAAACTACGCTCTTATTACGTACTAATGTTCTACTATAGCGACATAACTACACTAGCACGACTGCGAAGCGTACGATTAACTAGGAAGGTGTACGTATAGCATACGGTACGATAGACAATTGCGCGCTATGTAATAGACTTAATAGTTATGTATCTACCTAGCTTCGCGTCTTAGCGCGCCTACCGAACATAATACACTACCTTTAATATTAACAACTCTTACTTATTTAGCCTAAGGAATCGAATGGGGGTAGTAGTGTACTCGTAAGAGGCGTTAGTAGCTCGCTAGCTAATATTGGTTTAAACTGCATAAAGTCGGTTTTACATTCGAGGATGTACTTCGTACATAACGCGCTATCGGATCGTTACGTTCTCGACGCCGTCGTAATCTCTACTATCGGCGCTATCATTTAAATCTACAGGAGCTCGGCCGGGCGTAGTAATCGGTTACTATCGCGTACTGAAATATAGTAGTAGTGCTACATAGCTTTAAGCTACACTAAAATAAGCCCCATTCGATCTTAGACGCTTCGTAAAGGCTCGCTACTACGGAATCACCCGATTAGCTAAACGGTACTAAACCGTACTGACCCGTAATAATCGGAGCTAAACGGTGCCGAGCCGAGAAAGAAGCGACTAAGCTTACTAAGGTAAGCGACATTTACTATTACCCTATCGCTATTATATAACTAGCGGTACCGTCTTTACACTTCTTTATACCTTGTAGCCCGTCCGTACTAGACGTAAGAGCTAGGATACGAGCCGTGCTAGACTAGGTACTAGCGATAATAACACCTAGTAGGAGTAGACATTTTTTTATTAAAACACGAAGTCGGCATTAAGTCCATTAATGTTACGGATAACAGTTTTTCCGCCTAAGCGGAAAAGTCGTCTAGGTGATCGCAACTTCCTACGGGAAAGCAACTACCTCTAGCTCCTCTATATTCGATCCCGTAAAAGGGTTGAGACGATTTAGACCATATACTACTAAGATTAGCTAGTACCTTATCGTTACTATCCTAGCGTTATATTATAACCTTACCGTCGCTAACCTTATAATAGAGCTGTAATGTTAGCTATATAGACTAATCTAAGGTAGAGCTATCTAGCGTAGTAATTACTATATCTATACGCCTTACTATTATTATATACTTACTACTTACATAAAACTTCTCTTATATAGTAATATTATAACCTTATTTAATACTACTTAGACGACGATAACTAGATAGGCTATATAGTAGTAGAGCTATTACTCTATAATAAGAAAGGCTCTAGGACTATAATATTGTAAGGGCCGTAAGGCTATAAGGGGATGTCGTAATATATAGTACGCCTACGATCTTCTAATCGTAGATAAACTAAAGCTTACTTTCTTCTATAGACGCTATACGCGTCTCCTAGTGTACGTATGCGCGTTACGTGCGGTATACTAAGCCGGATATAGCCGTATTATATATAAGGGTTAGCTATAGGCTACCCTTATAACTACCTCCCCTTCTAGGACGAGCTACCCTTAGCTCGCGGCTTTAGGAGGTTTCTATATAAGTAATCTATCTACTTCTCGTAGATTCCGTTACTATACGACCCGCCTACGGGTCTCGTACGTGTTATTATTAGGGTGTAGGTAGGTGTAAAGTTATAGTTACCGGTTTAACTAACTCGAGGGTTTAAGAAGCGTACCCTCTTCCTCCTTTTCCTTCCTTTCTTTTATACTACGTTCTCGTAGCGTACTATACCCGTACTACTAGCGATCTACTAGCTCCTCGCTAGCGACTATCTAGCGACCCGCTAGCACTACTATAGCTTTAGAGGAAGCTATCTAAGACTAGCTCCGCTAGGAGGCCCTTATAGGGGGCCTATTAGTACTACTAACACTATTACTAGTACTACTAGTATAGATGTCTAGCGCGCTCGGCGTACTAGATACGCTAGCGAAGCGTAAGTTTAGCGTACTAGGGCCGTAGACCCCTAAGTCCTTACTAGCTAGGCGCCTAGGTATAGATATTAAGATATATATACGTTATCTCCTATACTTCGTACCTAGTAAGTATTCGCTACGCTCTTCGCTTACGATACGCTTACTAATAGTATAGTAGACGAGTAAGATACGTGTAATAGTATTACTACCGGCGAGTTACTTAAGAAGTGTAGGCGCTATAGAGACATTAGGTACCCCTACGTTAGTAATACTAGCGTCGCTATCGCGTAGCTAGTAGCTCGCCTACGCGCCGCTCGCGCTTAGCGCGATAAGCTTATCTAGGGGCTTAGTAACCCTATTACTAAGTAAGAGTAGGACGCTCTAGACTAGTAGTACGAGGTCTACGCCTAGCTAGGCGAGTAGATCTTAGAGGTAAGTACTACGCCTCGCTAGCGCTCCCTACGCTCGCCGTATACGGCGTACTATTACTCCCTATGTAAATCGGCTAACCTCCTCCTAGGCTAAGAGGTAGTTTAGTACCTATAAGAATAAGTATATAGGCGATACCCGCGTACGCTTCGCCGGCGCCTCTACTACTACTACCCCCTCCTCCGCCGCCGCTACTACGTCCGTAGTTCTATAGTAAGAGTAGAATAGGGCCCTTAATAGGCTCTTCGAGCTCGGCCGTACGGTAAGTAATATACGTATCGTATACGTGTCCTATACTAACCGTAGTTATAGTTCCTATAGGCTAGAAACATTAATACTACTACGGCCGATAGGGCCTTCTTACTACTAGCCCTACGGGGCGAGTATAATAAGGAGGATAATAAGGATAATAATAACGAGTAATCGCGCGCTCCCCGTATGTTAGCCGCCTACTACGCGCCTATCCTTTATCTACGTAGCGCCGTAGCGCGTCTATAAAAGTTTATTTTTACAATAAATACTCTTCTCTCTACTCTTCTCTCTCCTTACCTCCCTCTCTTTTGATTGATTGATTATTCCATTAACGTGCTATTTGAGTCAAAGACTATGCAACACGGGTCTCGAGAACGAGACCAAAATTTGAGATTTGAGAGAAGGAGAAAAGCCCCGTCGTACCCCGGACGTAAAAACTCCTTAAAAGATGCGAGCAACGCTCGCTATTCGAACCGTAAATCGAATATATTGCGGCGTAGTACGCGCGTACCCGGTAGTCGTGTCTTGTCGAGAATTGCGGTTTGTCGCCTTGCCCCGGGCGAGACAAGTTTTGCGCCCGTGTCTCGTTCTTGTTTTAAAAAGCCAAGCCGGCCGTACCCGTACGCACCGAGCAAAATCCCAAGAAACACCCGTTGCCTCTGTTTCAATCCAGTCGCGTTCTCCGGTCTCGAGTGTAGCTCCTCGGTCGCAGTGGCCTCGCTGTCGTCCCCCCCTCGGCCTCTCTTGGTTCCAGCCGTGCAGTATACGTGGTTTGCGCCCCTAAACGCCTCTCTTGGTTCCAGCCGGCAGTTTACGTGGACGACAGGTAGACAGCGCCTTCGTTGTTCGAGCGACGTGTACGCTATGTACGTCGCTTTCCCTTCTCGCAGTTCCGGAGTTCTTGTTTGTAGATTTTGAGCGTATCTCGTTCGTTCGGTTCGTCCGACCTGTCTTTTCTTGTTTCGAGTCGAGTAGGCTTGTATTTTTCGAGAGAGAGAGTCTTAGTTTCTCTTCGTCGTAACGAAGATACTTACGTCGTCCGCCGCGTGAAGGCGCTCTCTATAGGACGACTACCTCCCTCTCTAATGTTATTACTATCGGGGGTATTTACTTAACTAAGTAAGCGAGCCTTTTAGTCCGATAGAACATACTATAGGTTAGTATCTTATATATAGGTTATAGCTAATTTTACTATTGGGGGTAGAGACTACCGTTAATGTAGATACTATCGGATAGGCCTGCCCCCGTATTATTAGTCTAAAGAGGAGGTTATTGTTAGGAACCGCTGTACGTTATCCCAACTGGGCTTGGATCTTTGCAGTGATGTCTCTGACTCGTTAAGAAGGTAGTGGTCCTAAACAGTATATGGTGTATACTTGAAATGAGTTGAGCACGAAGCTCCTATCTACTTGTAAAAGAGCGTCGTCTATATAGTGCCTCCGCACGAGTGCGATCGGCCACCATGAGTCGCGCTATCACGAGCCCGATCCCTCTGGGTTATCGCTCTCGTCGTAGCCACGTGATGTGTGCGATCCGCTTGTTAGACCCGAATCGCTCCTGCTCTTCGGTGATTGGTCTAAACCGTAACAGTTATGTCTAAAGGGTAAGGTCCTTATATCTAGCTACCGAAGGGTTAAGGCCTAAATATATAACATATACCCTTATTTTAGCGCCTTATACGGCCTTCGTAGGTACCTTATATTCGACTACTATACGCGTAGCCTTCGCGGATCCTTCCGCCGGCTTATACCGTCTTTACTAACGCCTTATATTCGGCTACTATATGCGTAGTATTCGCGAGTCCTTATACTAGCTCCTAGCTATTATACTCTTCTAGCTAGCTCTTCTATCGTACTAGGTACTACACTTTACCCTTATACTTACGCTTTCCTAGTACTACCTCTACTTTATATTCCCCGTCCTTATTAGCGAGGGCTATAGTACCTCTATCCTTCTCGCTACCCGCGTACGGCTTAAGGAGGGATATATAGAATACATTATAAATTCTTAAGTCGGCTAGTAGTACTAGGCGGTACGCCTACGAACCAATAGCGTCGATAATACGGTACGGTCTAATAAACTTCGGACCTATCTTCTTCTTCGGTAATGTTAACCTTAGGTTCTTCGTAGATAATAAGACTATATCGCCTACGCGATAGCTCTTAGCCTTATAAGTCTTATTATAGTAGTAAGTCTAATCGGCTACTACGATTTCCTAACGCTTCGTAAGTATAGCGCGTATCTCTCGTATACGGTTAACTAAGTCTACCGCTACTAGTACCTCCCCTTTCCGGATCTCGCCTCGAGATCCTATAGATATTAGCGCAATCTTAGGTCTCTAACTATACGCTATCTTAAATAGGCTTATACGTAGCGTAGGGTAGACGCTATTATTACATACGGATTTAGTAATAGCTAGCTACTTAGCCTACTCTATCTAGTTCTCGCTATAGTAATAACGAAGGTACTTTTCTAAGGTTTAGTTTACCCTCTTAGTCTAGCTATTAGTCTAAGGGTAGAAAGCTATAGATAGCTTACGCTTTACCTACGCCTCGAAGTAGAAGTTACTCTAGAACTTGCTCGTAAACACTAACCCGCGGTTACTTACTATACCCGCTAGTATACTATAATGCCGTACGACTTCGTCTCGTAAGATCCTCGTAAGCTCCGCCGCTATATATGTCTTAGTCGTAGGAATATATAAGTTTATTTTAGAGTAGCGGTCGACGATTACTAGGATCGCATTATGTACGCATTCTCCTCGCTTACTTAGCGGTAGGTCCGTAATAAAATCTATAGTAATTTCCTACTATAGACCGTCTAGCCTAGGTAGTAGCCGTAGCTTACCGTAGGGTCGATAGCGCCTCGCCTTCGAGGTCTAATAAGCCCTATAGTTTCTAACATACTCCCTTACATCCTTACTAAGTAATTCCTACTAGTAATAACGTCGTAGTAGCTCTTTAGTGTTTACCTTACTAAAGTGCCCTACTAGTAGGTCGTTATAATATATATAGAGTAGCTATGCTCTTACTATATAGTCTTCGGGTACTATAATCGCGTTCCCGCGATAGACTAACCCGTCTTTTATATACTAGTCCTTAGCGTCCCCTTCGCTAGGCGCCTACGATAAGTATACGACGTACCTATTATCTCTCCCCTATATAATTATTATTAGTAGTATAAGTAGTTTACCTAGGCCGCCCTACATTATTATAGCGTATACTCTTACTAGTAGCGATCGGGTCCCCTACGGCTCGTAGGCTCCTACTACTATTATCGTCGCCTTATCCTATATCTTCTCGTCGGTAGCGGTTACGCGCCTTACTATAGGCTCGTCCTCTCTTAATAGGGATTCCTTCTAGAAAGATAGCTTACTTTATAGCGTAGGATGTAAGTTCGACGTCTACTACGCTACGCGTACGTAGTTACTACGTCGCGATAGCGTATCGGCTAGGTTACTCTTCTCCGACCTATACTCTACTACGAAGTCGAAAGATTATAGAAACGTCGCCTATCGAGCTTACCTCCTATTTAGCTACTTTACTATTATAAAACCCTATAGATTCGTATAGTCGACTAGTACCTAAACCGCGTACGATACGCCTTCGAGGTACGGTCGCTAATACTTAAATGCCTCTACTACTACTAGTAGCTCCTAGTTATAGGTCTTATAATTGCACTTAGTAGGTACTATCTTACGAGAATAGAAGGCAATTAGATACTACTCTATCCTAAATAACTAAGAGATAATACCTATAACCGCGAAACCTAAGGTATCTATTTTAACCTTCGTACGTAATAAAGGATCGAAGTACCTTAGGATAGGTACTCCAAGGAACCTAGCTTTTAGCCGTTAGAACGCTTACTCCTCGTAAGCGGACTATATAAGAGGCCCTTACTTCTTACTATTCTTATATCCCTTAAGTAGGTCTATTAATAGCTTTACGATCCTCGAGTACCCTTCGATAAAACGTCTATAGAAGTTATAGAATCCTAGGAAGGATTAAATTTTATAAAAACTCGTAGGCGTAGGCTATTCCTCGATTACGGCTACCCTACTTCTATCTATTAATACGCCTACGACGCTTACGATAAATCCTAGGAACTTAGTACTCTCCTAGAAGAAGCTATACTTCTTTAGGTTCGTAAATAGGGCGAACTTTTGTAGCCTCTCTAGTACCGCGCGTACGGCTCGTACGTACTCCTTACGCGTTACGCTATAGATAAGGATGTTATCTAGGTAGACTACGTAGATGTTATCTACTAACCTAGTAAGGGCCTTATTAATATACCCCTAAAAGGTAGCTAGTACCTTAGTTAACCTAAAAGGCATAACTAAGTACTCGTAGTAACTGTATCGCGTACGAAACGTAGTCTTCTACTTATCTCCTCGCTTAATAGGAATACGGTAGTAGGCATCCTATAGGTTAATTGTAGTAAAGAGCCTAGCGCCCTATAGCCTATCTAAGGTCTTACTAATTAGGGGTAGTAGGTATTGGTTCTTTACTATAATCTTATTTAGGCCTCTATAATCTATATAGAGCCTAAGAGTACTATTCTTCTTTAGTACAAATAGGATAGGCGTATCCGCCTCGCTTACGGATCGCCTAATCTACCCCTTCTCTATTACTTACGTAAGGTACTTCTTTAAGGCTTCTAGCTTAGTTAAGGACTAGTAGTATAGCGACTTAAAAGGGGGTTTCTTTCCTTTAACGAGATTATTTATATTAATGTCTACTAACTACCCTATATAGGCCTATCCGAGTTGTAGTAGTATAGAGCGGCGCTTATGTAAGTAGGGGTATTTACCGGTCCCGGGACCGGGAAATTAGGTCACGTAACGATTAGCGTAGTAGCTAGATAAAATAAGAGGATTAGCGGACCTAAACCCCTATACTCTCTACTCGAGAGGTATAAATTGAATTGTTGCCTTAATGCTACGCTTATAATACTTAACTACGTAGTATATATCTTAATAGCTATACTAGGTCCTACTAGCTTACCTAAATGTCTAATTAAACCTAAATGAAATTCGGGCAAGTTAGACCTAAGGGACCCCCTCTAAACATAAGGTTAACATAACCTATTAGTCGTTAATATATCCTCCCCTATTACGAACCTATCCTTAGGTTCTAAAGTAGTAAGCCTAGGTACTATAGGTAGCGTAGTTAGTCGCTATAAGCTAAGGTAGTCTTATAGTAGTATAATAGCTTACCCTACTATTTAGCTTAATATATAAGATGTTAGGTAATCCTAGGGCCTACTAGCGATAGTTTATAAAGATCGGAAGGATTCTTCTAATAGGGACCGTAATAGTAACTTTAATAACCGCGACTCGCGCCCGTCGTACTACGTTAACGTATACTACGAAACTAGCGAGGGAATAGGTAGCTATGTTAGTATTAATCGAACGGGCTAGATAGTCGAATAATGCGAACGCTATTTATAAAACAAGTAAGTATTAGTACTAGTAACCTAATGGATCTAAAGACGAGTCTATCGCGTAGCTAGAAAGTTAGTTAAGGGAAGATAAGTAACTATAAGAAACAAGTAAGATCTAAGGACTAGAAGCACCCGTACCCGAAGCATTAACTAGAACTAGAACTAGAACTAGAAACTAGTACCTATAGGCTATAGTTATAGCCGGAAAATCAACTAGAAACTAGGAGCCTATAAACCCGTACTAACTATTTAGTTCTACTTATTCTTACATAACTCCTTTATCTAGACCTACTCGTTATCGTAGCTAATACTAGTCTTATTAGACGCGTCCCTAAGCGGCTAGCTAGTAAAGTTCCTATAGTAGTTACGGAAGAAGCTCTTATTACGCCCTTCGCTTATAAAGTATATCTACTCGAGAGTAGTAACTAAGCTAAGCTACTTATCTATTAACTTTATAGCTCGGACGCGCTAATTATGCATCTTCTTATAGAAGAGCTCCGAGTCTAGGCGGACCGTAGCATTAAGCTACCTTCTAGTATTAAGGATAACTTTATTATCGTTCTTATTAAGATATAGCATCTTAGGGGGAGCTAACAGTTAGGTTATAATCTAATAGCCTAAGGCATCTACGATAACTTAGCTTATCGGAAGACACCTTCTCTCCCCTTTAGCTTAGATAGACATCTAACACAATTAACACATTGGTTCCTAATATATTGCTATATGCCCTATAGCTATTAGCTAGTTAAAGATTAATCTCTTACTCCACTCCGCTGCTAACTACGTATCCTATTAGGTCTTAACTTAACAGGTTATGAGCCCGGGTTTATGTAGGAGTAAGAGTAACCTATATTAGTACAGGTTACTTATATCCCTTACTATTATAGCAGAAAACATCTAGGAAGCAGAAGTCTACCCTATCTATCCTATTAAGGAGCTTAGTTTAATACTAAGTGATAGGTAATCTAGAAAAGGACTCTATGCGGCTTACTATAAGCTAATACCTTAAAGACACTCTATAGGTAGAACTGCATCGAGATACTATCAAGAAGGACTTTAAGTAAGTCATTTAGAACTCTACTAGGAGAGATAGACCTATGTCCTAGCTCCGAGACTATACCGCTCTTTCTTTACCCTACTAAGTAGGCCTTAGTATCTACACCTACGAACCTTACTATTCTACACTAAAAGCCTTAGCAGGACCTAAGCTACGACTTTGAAGTATATACACCTTGTTTCATTACATTTAATTCATTATAGATTCACACTAAGAGAAAGGAGAAGAGAAGGGAACTAAAATCCCAATTCTTAGGAGAGACAATTAGAAGAGATAGTTCAACCTTTAGAGATACAAGATAGAGAGCTAGTTAGCATTCTTTACAATTAATGACCTATTAGAAGTGTTATTTAACAACATTAAGGGCAAGAACCTAAAACTCTAGGAAGAGACTAAGATTAAAGACATTCTTAATGCACTAACATAGATAAAACAAAATGTAGCTTACTACTTTAGTATCCTAAGTAGGATTATAGAAGAAGATAAATTTAAGCTTAAGGGCTCTTACGAATCTAGAAAAGCTGCTAAGATATAGGTGTATCTCTAGAACAAGTATAGCTAGGTGTTACTAACCTATGCACATAAGCTTACAAAACAGTTTATGAACTTTAAGATAAGTGAAGAGTTCACTATTAGATCTGTATAGGCACACCTAGTGTCTCTTAGAAGGAGGATTGCTAATGTTAACCTAGAGGGCTAGTACTATAGGAAAGCTAATGTAAGAATAACCTAGCTTTTAAGCTTACTACTACCTAACTACTATATAGCTAGGGATACTATTATAGCTTAGCTAAAGATAGCTTATAAAAGGACCTTGAAGATCCTTAAGGCTTAAGAGGCTAGATTAAATCCCTCTAAGGCTAAGTATAGTATAGTAGCTACCTAGGTTAGGCCCTTAGGTTAGGTAAGATTACTTTCCTACCTTCTCTATAAGAAGGACTATCTTATTAAGGACTGCCCTAGTCTCTCTAAGGCAAAGAAGGTCCTTAGATTACTATCCTCCTAGAATGCAATACATGTTAAGAAGAGAAGATCTCTACTACTATCTTTAAGAAGAACACTAAGAGAGAAGTCCTCTATAGAGGAACTTAAGAAAATGGTAAAGAAACTTAGCTCTAATATGCTATTACTCTAGAAGAACTAGGCCTAGTCTCCTTCCTCTAAAACAAGGAAGACTAGGAAAGGTTTCTCTACCTAAGAGCTACCTAACTTATGCAACTTATCCTAGAAGACAATGTCTAATAATAATAAGTATAATAAAGTGGCTTACTTAACTGTAGAAGTCTAAGGCAAGTTCCCCTTATTAGAGTAGTTACTTAATTCTTATGCTTTATCCTATATAACTAACTAGAACTGCCTCTTTAGATCTATAACTCCCTTAATAAAGAAGAAATGGATCAAAGTAGGAGGTAGGCATTTATTAGCTACTTATATTAGGACTGTAGAGATAAGTAGGAGATCTAGTAGGAAAGTTGTTTTAGAAGATGTTCTACTTATACCTAAGCTAAGGGTAAACCTAGTTTCTTAGAACTAGTTTAGTAAGCAGTTTAGTGTCTAACCTCCTTCATTTTCTCTTATATCTCCCTCTAGCTAAACTGTTGTCTAGACAAGGCTCCTTAGGGGGGTTCTATTTATTAATAAGATTTCTCCTCTACTATAAGAAAGGGCATATCACTTATTATGTACACTACTAATAGAGAATGCCTTTGTAACTACGAAGTTAGAGACTAACCTAAAACAGTGGGAGCTTTAGTATAGAAGATTTGCACACTTTAGGAAGAACTTACTCTAGAATCTTTATAAGGTAATAGACTTAAAAGAACCTATTCCTATCCCTAGGGATAGCTTCCACTAGTGTAGAGTATGTTTAATAGTAAAGATAAAGAAGTATAAAGGCAAAGTTACTAAGAGAAGACCTAAAAGACTTACCCTTATATCTATTAACATATGTAGTCCACTACTAACATTAAGGCTAGGGTTTAAATACTAGCTTAAGATTGTTAACAACTTCTCTAGAAAAAAGTGGACCTATCCTCTTAAGAAAAGAGAAGATGCTCTAGTTGCTCTCTAGAACTAGAAGATTAAGGTAGAGAGGAAATCATTAGTACAGTTAAAAGCAGTTAGGCTTAATAATGTAAGGGAACTTATTATATTAGTTAAGTAGTAGGAGAAGGATTTAGGAATTAGGCTAGAGTATACTAAGGCATACAACTCGCTCTAAAATGGACTAGTTGAAAGGTTAATACAAACCTTAGAAGACTCTATAAGGGCAATACTTAAAGAGGCTAAGATGCCAATTAAATTCTAGCCTAAAGCACTAGAAGCCTAAACCTACATAAGGAACAAACTACTAAATAGTCTAGACTATAATAGGTTTAAGGTTTCACTAGATGAAGCCTTTAATAGTATTAAGCTAACTATTAACCATTTGAAGGTTTAGGGATGCAAAGCTATTGTCTATATAGACATAAGATCCTAGCCTTAATAGGTAAGAAGTAATAAACTAATAAACAGAGGTAAAGAAGCAGTGTTTATCAGATACGTTAAAAACATAGCTAAGGCCTAGCTCTTTTAGGAACTAGACATAAAAGCTATTAAACAACATATATATATAGACTTCTTTAAGGACTAACCTAGAGGTAATATAGATCTTAATGTTACAAAATTGAATCTATTAAGCAATGCACTAGCTAGGAGACCCTTAGGGAGGCTAAGGAAGGACATATCCTTAGAGCAACCTATTTACCATTCAATCATTCAGTAGAGTAGCCTAGTAATAGCCTAGCTAAGAAAGCTATTTATGCAACTTCCCTAGCCTCTAAAGAATGTAGGGGAATTTTAGAAAATCGATGAGCTAATTAAGATAAGTTTACTAGATCTCTAGGAAAAGAATGTTACTAGGACACAAGTAACTACTCTTAGATCATCCCTTAGTAAGAGGAGGGCTAACCATAATGTTAAGGGCTATAAATAGAAATAGAAAGCCCTAAGATCTATAGTCCCTATACCTAAACTAGCTACTAAAGTAGGAGAAGCAATAGACCTCTTAGAGAACCTTACTGCTTACTACTAAGCTTTCTTTATAGCTATGCAATTAGTGGATGATTCAGTACTATAGGATAGTAAATTCCTAGAAGAAGTTAAGGAGATGGCCTTTATAGTAACTATAGAAGTCATTGCATACAAGTAAGAGATCCCAATTCTAAAGTCCTATAAGGATGCTATAAATAACAAGAAATAGGGACACCTTTAGAAGGAAGCAATCTAGAAGGAGCTAGATGCTCTATAGAGTAACAACACCTAGGAGAATGCTATTCTACTAAAAGGAGCAAACTTAGTTACGTTAAGATAGGTCTTTAATGTTAAAAGAAGCATTAGTAGAGCTATTAAAAAGTTTAAGGCTAGGCTAGTTATAAGGGGCTTTTTACAGAAGTTTAGTATTAACTTTATAGAGACATTTGCGCCTATAGTTAGACATAACACCCTTAGGGTATTTATAGCTATTATGTGTAAGAAGGATCTCTATCTTTACTAAGTGGATGTAAACGATGCGTTTATAGAAAGCACCCTCTATAAAGACATCTTTATATTACTACTACTAGGAGTTAAGCTTCTACTAAACATAGTGTTTAAGATCCTTAAAAGCTTGTATAGACTTAAGTAAGTAGCTAGAGATTGGAATCAACTCTATGTGTTAAAGCTTAGAGAGATTAGATTTATATAGTTAGAGGTGGATCTATGCCTACTTGATTGATTGATTGATTATTCCATTAACGTGCTATTTGAGTCAAAGACTATGCAACACGGGTCTCGAGAACGAGACCAAAATTTGAGAGAAGGAGAAAAGCCCCGTCGTACCCCGGACGTAAAAACTCCTTAAAAGATGCGAGCAACGCTCGCTATTCGAACCGTAAATCGAATATATTGCGGCGTAGTACGCGCGTACCCGGTAGTCGTGTCTTGTCGAGAATTGCGGTTTGTCGCCTTGCCCCGGGCGAGACAAGTTTTGCGCCCGTGTCTCGTTCTTGTTTTAAAAAGCCAAGCCGGCCGTACCCGTACGCTCTATGCCTACTTATTCATAAGGAAAAAGAGATTATAATTCTTACACATATAGATAACATTCCAATTACTACACTAAAGTTGATAGATATTCTCTAGTTTAAAAGAGAACTTAGCAAAGTCTTTAAGATTAAAGATCTTAGTAAACCTAAAAAGATCCTTAGCATAAGAGTCACAAGGGATAGGAGGAGAGGAATCCTAAAACTTAACTAGGGACACTTTATTAGGGACAACCTTACTAAGATAGGGATAAACTATAAGAAGGCAGCACCTATACACTTACCTATAGACAGCTATAAGGCTCTTAAACCTTTAAGCTACATAGATAAGAGGTGTGACAAGGCAGAGTACTAAAGTATTAATAGTATATAGATGTAGCTAGTAATAATTACAAGGCTAGACATTACTTTTGCCCTAGGAAGGATAAGCTAATTTGTAAGTGACCTATCCGCCTACTATATAAAGGCTTTAAAGAAGATTACAAGATATCTAAGGTTATATCCTAATCTTAGCCTTGTCTTCTCTAGGCATAGAGAAGGATGCCTAGTTAGATACTATAACTCTAATTATGCAATAGACAAAGTAGACAGAGTCTCTATCCTTAGGTATGTCTTCTTCCTCTATAGGGCACTAGTCTCCTAGATGAGTAAGAAGCAAAAGTCTATAGTAACATCTATAATAGAAGCTAAATACATAGCCATAAATGTATGTGTAAAGCAATCCCAATTCCTAGCTTTACTGCTAAGGGAGATAGACTATCTAGAGTTAGTAGGAGACTATTCCTATTAACTAAGGATTACTAGAAACTAGGAGACTGTGTTAAGCTTAAGACTAGTCTAATTAAGAGGTAACAACTAAGCTGCCCTTACCCTAGTAAGGGATACACATGTTTATAACAAGTTAAAGCATATTAACATTGCCTATAATACTATTAGGAAACTTTAGTAGAGAAGGCTTATTACTATTAAGTACACCCTAACATCTAAGATAGTTATAGATAGGTTTATAAAGCTAAAGACTAGTCTACACTTCTAGAGGTTTGTAAGCTAGCTTAACCTGTTATAGAGGTCTAAATACTACTAATAGGAGAAGAGTAGACTATAACCTCCTATACAAGATAAGTGAGAGTATTAAGATGTAGCATCTTAGGGGGAGCTAATAGTTAGGTTATGATCTAATAGCCTAAGGCATCTACGATAACTTAGCTTATCGGAAGACACCTTCTCTCCCCTTTAGCTTGGATAGACATCTAACACAATTAATACATTAGTTCCTAATATATTACTGCATACCCTATAGCTATTAGCTAGTTAAAGATTAATCTCTTACTCCACTCCGCTGCTAACTACGTATCCTATTAGGTCTTAACTTAACAGTTCTAAGACTTTAAACCCGCTAGGGCATTGGATAGAGGGCTAATGCTACTAAGGTGTACGCCCGTAGGGAAAGGATAGCTAGGTACTAGGCGTCGATACTTAAACCCTATAGCGCTCTTACTTAGCGTCTTAAAGTTATAATAGAGGTCTATTACCTAGTACATGCTCTAGCTTCTCTAGAGTTTAAGATAGTTATCGTCGCGGATCTTAATAAAGTAAGGGTTAATCTAACGTAGCGTCTTCTTATATACGGCCTACCTTATTAGAACGCCTATAGTAGTTACCCGCATTTACCTAGCGCTTAGGTCCTCTCTAAACTAGCTAATGCTATTTTTGCTTAGGTAATTCTAAACCCTAACCGAGAAGAAACGCTTAAATCGGCCGTCTTCTATATAGTCGTTAGTCCGGTACTACTAGATAAACTCTATAGTATTCTCTTACTTATAAAAACCGTGTAAAAACTCCGGCCTACTAGTACCCTCTAAGTTAAGAGAGTACAGTATGTTAAGCCGGTTACTAGTCTAGTAGTTTTTAATTTCGAGGTTTAAGTCGACCCTAGTATACTACACTATAGTGTTCGCGTTACCCCCCTAATAAGCCCTATTAAAGCTAAAAATCGTAGGCCTAGGGAAGGAGATAAACCGAGTATAGTGTTAGGGGTGTAGCGCTACTTATAAGAGCTATAGCCCGGGGTCTTATCGCATAATCTATTAGCTTAGAGAATACTACATGTTCTAGTAGACGCCGCCGTTACTAACCTTATTTAATTCTCGTAGGTACTATCGGTATACGTCAAATTCTCGACTTATTATTTCTCTAACCGTTTTAACCTACGGCGCTAGTTTAGCGTTATTATACTAGTATAGCATATTACTATTAATGTACGTACCGGTACTATTAAGATCGGCTTAGTTAGATTTATTAATACCGAATTTATCGAGGATCTAGTTATAGTTAGTATACGTAACGATACTACTCGTAGTGCCGACTTTACCTTAAACGCGGAGGTAGCTAAGCGGGTTAATAGTCTTCTAACTACGCTTATTAGGGCGAAACTACGACCCATTTTTTACCTTAATAGCTAAAAAACTCTTACCTTTAAAGAGCTAGTCTTAGACCTTAAGCGCGCGCTTATATAGGGTATTAGCGGTAATACCGGGATTCGTAACGAAGTAGAGGGCCTTATAGTAGAAATCTCGAACATACTAATCGCGTATTATAGCGCTAACCTTACTATCCCTCTTAAGAACCTATAAGATAGTATGTTCGAGCATCTTAAGGCCCGCTATCCGGTACTTAGGTAGCTAGTTAATGCTATCTACATTAATCGAGTTTCTAAACTTAACGCTATAGTACCGCTTATTATAGGTGTAGTTAGCGCGCTTAATCCGGAGAGCCTCGTCTTCTTATAGGATCTAATCCTTAAAGACTAATATATCCCTAATTATAGCCGAAGGTAATATAGTAAGTATCGGATTACTATTCTTAGTTAAGGCCGGAGTAGATCGTAGGGTACTAACCGGTGTACCTAGCGGACTGCCCTTACGTATAGGTACGCCGTCTAGCGTTCGGTTAGGCGAGGATCGAGTAGGCGTAGTTATACCCTTACCTATACTCTCGCCTATACGGAGCTACTTAAGTCGACACGACTTACGACCGCCTCTCGATAGGACTGTAGGCTAGGTAGAAGCTAGTAGAGTTAGCGTAGTACTCTTTACACGTCCTTTACCTTTACTACCCGGTAGTAGCTAACGTAGCTAAGGCTATTACTAGCTAGATAGTTTAGGTTAATCTATACTGTCCTCTAGGGACGCGGACTTCTTAGTAATAGTACCCTCTATAAAGTATAGAAGGCTATCCTTATAGACGGCTAGGCGGTATCTTCTAATAATCTCCCTACTCTTAGCCGACTACGGATTAATACTACGTACTTTAGCCTCCCTATCGCACCGGGTAAGATTACTAGGCTCTAGAATTCGCTTACGATCTATGCCGTTACGGCCGATCCTTATACGCTAGATTAATGCCCTCTAAATTCTACTAATAGCCCTACTATAGTCTAGGTACTTGTTAATAAAGGCCGTGAACTAGCGGCGCCCGCTGTTAGTACTATAAAGCTCGGAGATAACACGTCGATTAAGAATCTTATTGTCTATCTACTATAGCTAGTAGCGGGTAAGCGTAGCTCGAAGAGTCTTCTCTCGGTTACGAATCTCTAAACCGGTCTTACGAATCTTACCGACGATAGGAAATAAGACATCGAGCTTCTTATTACTAAGGAATTTATCCTAGTAGCTCTTACCTATGCCGCTCTTAACTTCCTCGAAAAATAGGTTAACCTAGACGGAGTAGTCTTCGAACACCTTCTCGAAGCCCTTATAGAAGTCCTTTAATACCTTAACCCCCTTCTAAGGACTAAGCTCTCGGAACATAACATTAGCGGCGGACTTCGGCGTGTTCGTATTAGTAAGGATATACTTAACGTTATCCGGTAGGTAAAGGGACTCGAATAAGGTCTAAGGTAGGCGGGTAAGCCTAGTAATAGTACTAGTAAGCGCTATGTTCGAGCTAGCCGGGCGTAACGAAGGACTAGCTAAAGCTATAATAACTAGGATTCGCTAGTAGTAGGATCGTAAGAGCTAGCTATCTCGTAGTGCTACTCTAGAGTATTAGTAAGCTTTAAAAGCTTACTATTGGGGTAGGGGGCTTTAAAGAAGGTTAAGATCGTAAAGAGAGAGGCTAAAGAACTGTCTAATGTATATAGTAGTTAGTTATTGGTAAGGATGTACTAGTGTTTAAAGAAAAAGAGAGGAAGTAGTAGGTAGAGAGCTACGCTTAAGTATGCCTCTTAGCGTATGTCCCTATAACCGTTATAAGGTAGTAGCGCCGAGACCGGTCTTATAAGTAGTAAGAGTAGTACTATTAAGGTTATACTAAAGGTCCGATAACCCTATATATAACCGAAAACTAGTGCTAGTAACTACCTAGGTGAGCATTTAGTAGAGGCATACTACACTATTACGTAATCTAATTTACCGGTCCCGGGACCGGTAAATGTAACTTTACTAACTAAGGTCTAACTAAGGTAAGAACACCCTATAAAGTAAAGTCTAGATAACCGAATTGGCTTAATAAACTAAAGGGCATACGCAATACATGCCTAAGGGAAGTAAACTCCGTACGCTATTACTAACTAATTAGTTCTTAGCCTTAATCCTACTAAACTATAAAATTTCGGCTGTAGAAAGGTTATAAGGCCCGACCTATAGCTTCTTAGATTCCGGTTTAGGATCCGATCCCCTTTCGTTAACTCCTATAGGTAGTACGTCTTTATCGGGAATAGGCTCGATCTCGTTTGAATTACTACTATCTTTACTATTAGCGACGCTATTAGCGACTTCTCCCTCCCCTATTACGAGATCGATCCTATTATCTAAGCCTAGTACTCCTATGTTATCTAGGCGAAGCTCTAGAACTAGCTTAAGGTTTTCTCGTACCTAAACACCCTTTATTAGCGTACTATTAAGTTCCTTAAGAATATAGGTACTAAACTCCCTAGAGACACTAGACACCCGATATAGACCTTACTATCGGTAACCGATCTTACGTAAGAAGTCATTCTTATATAGCTTATCGAACCTTATAATATAGTCGCCCTTCTAGAAACTAATAAAGTTAACATTCCGGTAAGAATTAAAGTAGTCCTTACTAAGTTCTCTTAGCCGCTTCCTTCGAGTATATAGCTCTTCTAAACTAAGGTCTCGAGCCTAGAGTTAACGCGCACGTATAGTAAGTAGGTCCTTAGTCGTTCTTACCGATCCCTATTAATAATTCGCCTACGTCGGGTACTTAACCTTAATTAGTAGAATCGTGCGATAGCTATATAGGACCTAAGCTAGCGTTATTCTAGTAGTACGATAGGTCGTGGTCCTATTAGCCTATAATATAGCGGGTACCTATTACTCCTATCCGCGGTATATGTTCCTTATAAGCTTTACTAACACTATAAGAATCGGACGGTATCTAACCTTGACCGGAGCATTAGACTACGGATAGTACGGTAATATTCGGATCCTTCGAATACTAAGTCCTACGAGTAACCGCTTAACCTTAGCCGTATAAACCGTAGCGTTATTAAGTATAATTTTAGTATAGTAGCCGTACCTATAGAAGACATCCTCGTATAGAAACTTAGTAACCGTCTTAGAGCTAGGAGGTGCCCTCGTTACTCTAGCCTCGATCTAGTTACTAAGTGCTTCGCGCGTAACTAGGAGGTATCTATTTTTATGTACCTAGACGGGGTCCGAGTACTACTTCTTACTAATAACCTAAGGGCTCGATAAGTGAAGCTTACTAGCGCGCTAGTTACCTTCGCGAAACCTATAAGGAGTATAACTTCGAACCTATATAGAGACATCGGCGAAGCACCCGTCCTAGTAATACCGGTCGGAAATAAGGTTATATACGACCTTAGCGCTACGATAACCGTGTCTTTTATAGCATTCTATAACGATCTCCTTCTAAGCCTTATTATCGTTAATTATAAGTTGTAACGGTACTCCTCGGCGCTTCTAGAAGAATAGCAATTAGTCCCGGATAAAGAAATTAACGCTCTTCTTTACTAGCCGCCGGTACTTAGTACGGGTAACACTATCGGGCCGGGTCCTAGTTTCTATAACCTAAGTAAGTTACTAAGAGCTCTTAGAGTATTAGTCCCCGAGATGTCGTGTTTTCTAGATTTTAACTAGATAGGTATCGACCGGCTCCGGGTACCCAAATAGCTTATTATTAATTATCCGGTCGACTTCGTCTTCGTTAGCTTCCCTAGGTTCCTAAGGTGTAGAGGGCCTACGAGATAGAGCATCTAGGCTAGTATACCTAGCTCCCGTAACGTGCTTTACTTCGAACGTAAATAGCCTAATCTATACGACCTACCGGGCTATTACCGAGTTTAGTAGGTCCGAAGCCGGCTAGTTAAGCTACTATATAAGTGTCTTAGCATTAATCTTAAGGACAAAATTAACGCTAGTAATATATCTCTAGATCTTCTTAAGCCCCTTAAGGACCCTAAGGCATTCCCGCTTACGAGCATTATATCTAGATTCTAACGCGTTCTAGATTCTACTCTTATACCGCACCGGGTAACGCCGTCGGGTACTGTCTATTAATTCTTAAGAAACGATACATCCCTATCTAGTGCCGCTAGCATTAACTAAGATAAAGATAGACCTAGCACTAGGTAAGTAGTAGAGGGTAACTAAGGCTAGAGCCTATATAAGATATCTAGTAACCTCTTCTTTCGAGAACTGCTTATTTTCTATCTAGGTGAACTCGGCGTTCTTCTTTAGTAGCTTATATATTAGTCGAGCGATAATAACGAACTAGGGGATCTATATCTAGAAGTATATATATAGCCCTATATAGGTACGGACCTCCTTAATATAGGTAGGCGTAGGCTAATCTAGGATCTTAGCTATAACCTTTAGGTTAGGATAGCAACTATCCGGGCTAGTAACGTACCTAACGATCTTAAGCTTTTCGTATAACTATTAGGATTTACCTCTAGCAACTACCGCACTAGCTCTTTCTAGGTTAGTAAGAACTAGATCTAGGGAAATAATATGCTTAATGACCTATTTCCTTAACCTAGGCTCTACTTCTACATTCCTATAGTCCTTAGTTAGTCCCTTAATACCGATGTTATCGAGAAACGGCTTCGCTCGATGTAGGATATAATTAAGTAGAATCTTTATTACCGTACGCACGAACTAAGTAACTAAATTAGGAGCTCCTTAAGGTAGAGTCGTGTTACGTACTAGGCTAAGAGGGGTTATAAAGGCTATTAAGTCCCGGTAGGACTTATCTAAAGTAATCTAATTATAACCTAAAAACAGGTCTATAAGTAAAGCGACTCGGTACCCGGTAAAATCCTCTAAGAAGCTATCCGTGTCCGGTGGAATGTTAGCATCGCGTATAGTAACCTTATTTAGGAGTATAGCTAAGTTAATTAACCGATATAGCACATCGCTTCTAGAGGCATTAATCTTCTTTATGACTAGGAACTAGCTATTAGAATATGCCCCTTATAAGTATTCTAGGATATTGTTCTTAATCCGGGCTCTAATTATACGCTTAACAATTGCCCTAAGACTTAGGTGCAACCGGATAGGGCGTGCCTACTATAGCCTATAAGGGACCGTATTAATCTTCTAAGGTAGTATAACGTCGTGCCTAATTTACCTTATATAACTAAAATCCTAAGCGAGGGCTACCTTCCGGTTATAGAGCATCTTATCGAATAAGGCCCTTTCTATTAGCAATAGCTTAATGCTAACCTTAATTAAGGTAAGTCGTTCTAGAGTAATCCGGCTACCTCGCTTAATACTTAAGAATTTCTTATTTAAGTACTTCCCGTTAAACGGACCTTATCCTTTAGGTATCTTAGATTCTAGGTATAGTGCCCTACGCTTCTATTCTATATCTCCCTTAACTCGTGATTCTAGGCGCTCGTAAACGCTCGCGTCTACTAGCTTCTTCTTATCCGCCTTACGCTTATATATCGTAAAGACCTACGGCATCCTAATGTTAGCTATATATTAGCCTACTTATTACTTTCGTGCCTAAGCATTTAATGTAGATTACCTTAAGATCTTAGAGGGCTAATCCCCTTAAACTAAATAAACGTTAGTAATAGAATCTCCCTTAAACGCGCGTGTTCTAATTTCTATAATTCATTCCTTTATTCTAGCACTCCTAAGTAATCCTAATAAGTAAGTTAAATAGTTACTAGGTGTTATAGCCTTACCGGGTTCCTATAGATACGTCGTGTCGTAGTCGTATCCGTTTTCCTTACTATAGCTATTTGCCGGTCCCGGGACCGGTAAATTAAAGTCCGAGGTTTCTCCGAGATAGTACGAGAACTTTACTAATTTTATTAAATCTAGCTTTAGCAAGTTACCGGTAGGTTAAGCGCCGTAAATTAACCTACCCTTCTATTTCCCGACGCTTTTAATAGTTCTTAAAGGGTCTTATACCTATCTAAACTAATTAGGGCAGTAAACATAACACTTTTACCTTTACGGCTAGTAATAGTCTCCTCCTACGAACTATTATCGTAGTTACGGGCAGTAAGCCGCACCTTACGGGCCTACGGTCGTCCTAGGATTGTTAGTAAGTTTAGATCCGAGGAGATAAACATGTCTACCTAGTAGTAAACCCTAAATACCTAAACATCTAAATTGCCTATAATACCTTTAAACTAGGCCCGCCCTCTAGCACCTCGAAAGGTAAGCTAAGCACTCGACATTACTAGTAACCTAAACCTATAAGCGTTCCTCTAGCCGATAATATTTACCTCGGAACCCTTATTAATTAGGTACCTAATCTAGTTCTTATTTATCCTAAACTCCGCTACTACCTAAGGACTAGGGACTATAGTAAAGTTATTAAGGATACTAGAGAGCCCGATTTTCTTAACGTCCTTATATAGCTTAGTAGTAGGGACCGTACCTTTAGAGTAAAGCATAGTTAAATATACTCCGATATACTAGGCCTAACTACCTTCGCGGAAGACCTCCTTATTATACTTAGGTTTATCTTTATAGGTAACTACTTATCTAGTGCGAACCTTAGGGTTCTTTCCTATAAGGCGTCGTACTATAGCGAGCTTCTCCTAAAGAGCGGGGGTGTTAGTAACGCGACCGAAGAGGGTAGCCTCGAACTAGCGACTATATCGAAACTAATCCTAGGCATTTACATTAGGAAACGTTGTCTAGAGGATCTAATTAATCTAGTAGATAATACCCTCTTCCTTTATAACCGGGCTATTACTAGCTAAACTATATTATCGGACGTAGTTATTAATCCTTATAGTCTTAGCATTCTATATACGCTTCCTTTATACGAAGGGGGCGTTCACGGGACTAATAGGCATATCCTTAGGTAGTCCCTTATTAGCATCGTTCCCTAGTCTATTTACTTAGGTATTATTTCCCCTTCCTAGGGTTACCCCGGGTTTAGCTAATGATTAAGTTTCGCTTATTTAAGCACTAACTTCGTTAATTATTTTAACCTCCTACTAGTTAATCTTAGCTTACCGGATCTCCTATTCTAATTGAAGGCTATTAAAGACATATAATAAAAACTGTCTTAATAACGTTAAGATATAAGAAAAATAGCACCTCTACTAAAAGAGGGGAATAAGGTCTATCTCCTTATAAAAATTTAGAATAAGGAGAAAGACTAAGAAATTAGATTATATTAACGTCGGACTATTTTTTATTGATAAAGTTATAGGACTAGTTAACTACTACCTACGACTACTACCTAACGTAAAAATTTACCTAGTCTTCTATATCTCTAAGTTAGAAACTATAGACACTAAAATACCGTACTAAGAGAGCTTCTATTTCGAGCCGGAAGTAGAAAACAAATTTAAGGTTAAAAAAATCCTAAATAAGAAAGGTTAGCAATACCTTATTAAATAGAAAGAATACGACGAATTAAAAAATACCTAGGAACTAAAAGAAAACCTATAGAACTATTAGTAGAAGATTTAAGAATATTATAGGACTAAAAAGGGGCCCTACGGACTAAGTACTAGTAGCGACTAGTCTACTAGGAGTAACTAGAATAGGAATTAAACCTACGACCTTAAGAGTATTAATAGCTTACGCTCTAATACTAAGCTACCCGGTCGGCTATTACGGACTAAGGGAAACTTACGAGAATATATCTCCTACGAGGAAGAAGGCTAAACTATCGATACTACGGCACTACCTAAATTATCCGGGACGGGTAGCGAGAGATTATAGCTAGTAATCTCGGCCTAAGGATTTAGAGGAATCTCGAGGACGTTATAAAAGAAAGGAAGGTCTAGAACTTTAATATATATATATCGGTAGGAGGGTTATCTACCTCTAGCGTATCGAGAGCTTCGCTAGTCGTATCCTTAGTATAGTGCTTAGTAAGTTGTAACTACTTCCTTAAGTAAATTTTCTTTATCCGCTTATCCTAGAGCCGTTATATAATTTCTACCTCCTCCTCTTCTAAAGACTAGTCGTCCTATAGAGAGCGCCTTCACGCGGCGGACGACGTAAGTATCTTCGTTACGACGAAGAGAAACTAAGACTCTCTCTCTCGAAAAATACAAGCCTACTCGACTCGAAACAAGAAAAGACAGGTCGGACGAACCGAACGAACGAGATACGCTCAAAATCTACAAACAAGAACTCCGGAACTGCGAGAAGGGAAAGCGACGTACATAGCGTACACGTCGCTCGAACAACGAAGGCGCTGTCTACCTGTCGTCCCGGCAAACCACGTAAACTGCCGGCTGGAACCAAGAGAGGCGTTTAGGGGCGCAAACCACGTATACTGCACGGCTGGAACCAAGAGAGGCCGAGGGGGGGACGACAGCGAGGCCACTGCGACCGAGGAGCTACACTCGAGACCGGAGAACGCGACTGGATTGAAACAGAGGCAACGGGTGTTTCTTGGGATTTTGCTCGGTGCGTACGGGTACGGCCGGCTTGGCTTTTTAAAACAAGAACGAGACACGGGCGCAAAACTTGTCTCGCCCGGGGCAAGGCGACAAACCGCAATTCTCGACAAGACACGACTACCGGGTACGCGCGTACTACGCCGCAATATATTCGATTTACGGTTCGAATAGCGAGCGTTGCTCGCATCTTTTAAGGAGTTTTTACGTCCGGGGTACGACGGGGCTTTTCTCCTTCTCTCAAATTTTGGTCTCGTTCTCGAGACCCGTGTTGCATAGTCTTTGACTCAAATAGCACGTTAATGGAATAATCAATCAAATCAATCTTCTAAAGACTCGATGTTACGACGTAGCTTATTACGAGTATCCCTTAGCCGTTCCTACTAAGTAAAGAATAAGCTTATATTATAGGACTTGCAATTTTTTCTTATATACTTAGAATACTTCTTTAAACGCGGACCTAGGATATAACGAGGTATCGGTTCCCTAGGCTTAACGCGAGTATTACGGTAGTTTAAGTAGGGCGCTATCTCGTATCCTTCGGTAGTAATGTTAGTAGCTAAAGATTTGCGGCTAAGGGTCGAGAATCGGGAGGTACGGCGTTTATAAGAAGAAGAAGGAAATATCGTTACTAAAGTAAAAGAACGGGAATATATCCGCTATTAAGCTTCGAGGTAAAGCTAGGCTAGAAGGGGAATAGTATTATAGTTTAGTTCCGTAGGAAGCTAGAATTACTAACCTATACGTAACGTACTCTATTTTGGTATTTAAATGCTAAATAGAGAATATAAAGACATAACTTAGGCAACGAATAAGTACGAGATCTTACCCTTATAGAGCTTAAATATAGTAGATAGAGTTATAATAGAGTATTACTCTATTTAAAGAATAATCTCCTTTATATTTAGGAACGCTAAGAATCCCTTATAGTTTAATATGTTTAACTTACTATTTAATATTACTATTTAGAATACACCAAAAACTAATCTTTACTATACTATTTCTTAAGTCTTTATAAGACTAAGATAACTACTACT
The DNA here is from genome assembly GCA_033816765.1 of Nothopassalora personata. Taxonomy (NCBI): domain Eukaryota; kingdom Fungi; phylum Ascomycota; class Dothideomycetes; order Mycosphaerellales; family Mycosphaerellaceae; genus Nothopassalora; species Nothopassalora personata. The sequence goes on from CM066290.1 coordinate 56,171, forward strand.
TTATTACTCTCCCTTAACTTCTTATCGGCCCGAGAATAAACCTAATTAAGCTTATCTTCTTAACTTATAATATTATTAGTATATACTAAACCTAATAGTATAGATATTAAGATATACCTATACTATATACTATACTTCGTATATAGTAAGTATTTACTATACTCGCCGCTTACGATATGCTTACTAACCGTATAGTAGACGAGCTAGATACGTATAATAGTATTACTACCGGCGAGCTACGTAAGAAGTATAGGCGCTATAGGACTATTAGGTACCCGTATATAAGTAATACTAGTATCTCTATCGCGTAGCTAGTAGCTTACCTACGTACTACGCGCGCCTAGCGCGACGAGCTTATCCGCGAGCTTAGTAATCCTCCTACCTAGAAGGAGTAGAATACTCTAGATAAGTAGTACCGTCTCTATACGGACCTAGGTGAGTAGATTCTAGGTGTAAGTACTACGCCTCGTAAGCGCTCTATACGCTTACCGCGTACGCCGTACTATCGCTTCTTAGATAAATTAGCTAACCTTCTCCTAGGGTAAGAGGTAGTTTAGTACCTTTAAGAATAAGCGTATAGATAATACTCGCGTACGCTTTATAGGTACCTCTACTACTACCCCCTCCTCCGCTACCGCTACTATATCTATAGTACTATAGTAAGAGTAGAATAGGGCCCTTAACGGGCTATTCGAGCTCGGCCGTACTATAAGTAGCCTATACGTTATATATATATATCTTATACTAACCGCGGTTATAGTTTTTATAGGCTAAGGATATTAATACTACTACCGTAGATAGGGCGTTCCTACCGCCCGCCTACGCGGTAAGTATAATAAGGATAATAATAAGGAGAAGGAGGATAAGGATAATAAGTAATTACGCGCGTTACGCCTACTAGCCGCTTACTACGCGCCTATCTTCTATCTACGTAGCGCCTCTATATTACGCCCCTATAAAACTTTACTTTTATTTTTATTTTTATAAATGAATAATTTTCTCTTTACCCTCCTAACTCCTATATTATTACTATCGGGTAAGGCATCTATATTATATAGTTAATAAAAGGTAAGGCCTCTCCTCTATATTATTAATGAAGGATAAAGCTATATCTATATTCTTACTAAAGGGTAAGGTCCTTCTATTTTACTACTAAAGGGTAGGGCCTAGATATATAGCCTCTCTAATCCCTTCTACGCCTTATATCGCCTTCGCTACCGCCTTATATTTAGCTACTATACGCGTAGTATTCGCGAGTTCTTATACTAGCTCCTAGCTATTATATTCCTCTAGCTAGCTCTTCTATTATACTAGGTACTATACTTTACCCCTATAGCTACGCTTTCCTAGTACTACCTCTACTTTATATTCCCTATCCTTATTAGCGAGGGGTATACTACCTCTATCCTTCTTACTACCCGCGTACGGCTCGAGGAGGGATATATAAAATATATCGTACATTCTTAACTCTACTAGTAGTACTAGGCGGTACGCCTACGAACCGATAGCGTTAATAATATAATACGGTCCGATAAACTTTAGACCTATCTTCTTCTTTAGTAATACTAACCTTAGGTTCTTCGTAGATAATAAGACTATATCGCCTACGTAATAGCTCTTAGCCTTATAAGTCTTATTATAGTAGCGAGCCTAGTTATCTACTATAGTTTACTAGCGCTTCGTAAGCGTGGCGTATATTTCTCGTATACGGTTAACTAAGTCTACCGCTACTAGTACCTCCCCTTCCCGGATCTCGCCTCGAGATCCTATAGGTCTTAGGGTAATCTCTAGTCTCTAACTATTTACTATCTTAAATAGGCTTATACGTAGCGTAGGGTAGACGCTATTATTATATATAAATTTAGTAATAGCTAGCTACTTAGCCTACTCTATCTAGTTCTCGCTATAGTAATAACGAAGGTACTATTCTAAGGTTTAGTTTACCCTCTTAGTCTAGCTGTTAGTCTAAGGGTAAAAAGCTATAGATAGCTTACGCTTTACCTACGCCTCGAAGTAGAAGTTACTCTAGAACTTACTCGTAAATACTAACCCGCGGTTACTTACTATACCTACCGGGATACTATAATACCGTACGATGTTACGGAATAATTCCTATGGACCCTAGAATTATAACGATAAGACGAACACGTAACTTATCCTGCCTAAGCGCTTAGACTTAGAGCGATTAGACTACTTATGCTTAGACTAATTAGACTGCTTATACTTAGAATAATTAGACTAATTACCGAGATCTACGAATCTCCTTTATATTTAGGAACGCTAAGAACCCCTAATAGTTTCGAGGCGTTTAACTTACTGTTTAATATTACTTTTAGAATATACTATAACCTAACCTCTACCTCACTACTGCTTAGTCTTTATAAGACAAGATAGCTACTACTTTATTACTCTCCCTTAACTTCTTATTAGCCCGAGAACAAACCCGATTAAGCTTGTCTTCTTAACTTATAATATTATTAGGTTATACTAAACCTAATAGCTTTAAACGCCCTCTACGATAGGAGACCGATAGAGTAAACGGGGAACACCCGCCCCTAGTAAAGTAAGTAGAGCCCGACGACCTAAGACCGCGAACGATGCTATTAATGCCTTAGCTACTTATATAGGTAACGACACCCTTAAGGTTAGTAAGCTAGAATACTACTATAGCGACCGAGACAAGTTCGACACTTAGGTCTCTTAGATAGATATATACTTCTTATTTAACTCTATGCCTAAGAACCTTAAGCCTATCTTTACTACTACCTTTTTAAGAGAACGAGCATAGCATTAGGTTAAACTATTCCTTAGGAAATACCTAGATAGTAACGGAGAAGACAATGCCGACGGAATCTTTAGGTTATATAACTATCTTAAGTATGCTATAAAGAGCGTCTTTAGTGTCTCTAATAAGATTACTACTGCCGTTCGTGTTATTTAGCATTTAACCTAGAAGACATCTACTACCGAATATGCTACTAAATTCTAGGAATACGCGTAACTTACCGATTAGGACGACGAAGCACTTTAAGTTATATACTAAAGAGGACTAAAGGAGCATATTAAGGACGAGTTAATAAGGGACGGTCGGAAGATCGATAGCTTAGGCGACCTCGTTAGAGTTACGATTAATCTTAACGATAAGCTCTACGAGAGAGCTATAGAACGACGATACGATTCTAAGGTATCCGGAAAGGCTAGATATACACTAGGCTTTAATAACCGTAATAGAGGCTTCTACGATAACTATAATAATAAGCCTAGGGATAAACCGTACTACGGACTATAGCTAATAGAACTCGACGTTACCGAGAAAGGTCGTAAGATTAGGAATAGTAACGGGAATAGAGCATCCCGGAGTTCGAAAGAAACACGAACTTACTACGGATATAGTAAACCTAGCTACCTAGTAAGGGACTACCGCGGTAAGAATATAGTACGCCGCGAATAGTTTAATATAATACAACCCCGAACTAGTAAATCTAAGAGTAGCGTTAGATCTTAAGGAGATACCGACTATACTCGGAGAGTAGGGGACAGAGCTAGTAATAGAAGTACAACGCCTCTCCTAGACCCCTTAGAAGGACGAGGAGGATACTATAGATAGTAAATAGTAGTTATTCTATTTAATGCAAAGAACTAACTACGATAGTTTAATATAATAATACGAAGAGTCGACTACGAGATTAAACCCGAGTCTCGAAATAGTTATAGAAGCCTTTATTAGCGATTCTATTACTAAGACTCGTGTTAAGTTTACTACGCCGCGAAGTTAGGCGTAGGGTATTAGCCTTAATAACCGAGAGGAACCCTAGGAGCGACGTATAGGCAAAACGCTACGCTCCGAGAAGTAGACATCAACGAGTCCTACTTTAACGACGATAGAAGCAATAAGGAAAACTAGGACCTAGGATAGAACGGATCGTAGTTACCGGAACTATAGGAAGAAAGTTAAGAAACTACCAGGCTAGATACTATCGAAGAAGATTAGGATCCGGAAGAATTAAGCGAAGAAGATTCCTCCGAAGGAGAAGAGAGCGATACTAACGACGACAATAAATAACTAACCTTTTCGATTAACGTACCTAAGAAATTATATAATATAATCGTACACCTATAAAGAAGGCACGAGGAATTTCTACCTAAGATAGGCGGACGAAGGATACTACACTCTATTAAGTTTAATAAGACACTCGACACCCTACGAGGTATAGCCTAGGGATACCTACTTATAGAAACAACCGAGAATCTAGTAACCGCTATTATAGAACGACTACTAATCGGGAGCCGAATAATAGGAACCGGATATTTTATACCGTTAGGAACATTTATATCGAATAAATTACGTAACGTAGGATAACACGTACGCGTACTCTACTTAGAAACGTAGAAGATCTAGGAACGTTACTAAATATAGGTGTAGATATAGAAAGGCTCGCGCTAGGTTTAAGCGGAGGCCTCGAGACACGAAGTACGACGTTCTATATACGAATAGAAAAAAGGATTAACTCCCTAGGAATAAGCGACTAAATGGAGTTATATAACTTAGAAAAGGCTTAAGCATTACTAACGACAATAGTGTTTTGAACTAAGATTATCGTTAACGGGTATAAGATAGATACTATAATAGATTCCGGAGTAAGCGGAAACTTTACCTCCGAATTATTTATTATAAGACATAGGATCGCTAGTTATAAGAAGGAAGAGGGTTATAAATTAATTACGGTAGACGGATTATCCTTACCTAGTATAGAGCGCGAGACGATACCGCTACTACTTACTATCTAACGGCACTACGAGGAGATTATCTTAGATATTACTAATATTAACGACTGATTAGTTATATTAACCTTAGGTTTAGTTGTGTCGACCTTAGGTTTAGAGGGGGGGGTTCCTTAGGTCTAACTTGCCCCTATTTCATTTAGGTTTAATTAGACATTTAGGTAAGCTAGCGGGACTAGTATAGCTATTAAGATATATACTGCGCAGTTGAGCATTGTAAGCGTAGCATTAAGGTAACAATTCAATTTATACCTCTCGAGTAGAGGGCATAGGGGTTTAGGTCCGCTAATCCTCTTATTTTATCCGGCTACTGCGCTACTCGTCACGTGACCTAATTTTACGGTCCCGGGACCGGCAAATACCTCTGCTTACATAAGCGCTGCTCCACACTACTACAACTTAGACAGGCCTATATAGGGTAGTTAGTAGACATTATTTTAGTAGTTAATAAGGGGGGTATTAAGTATACACCCGGTAGCGTATTAGTATCCAGTTTATAAGGTTAAAATCACGGTTTAAGGTCTAAGGTTTACGGTTAGGGTTATTACTTAAGGTTAAGGTTTAATGTTAAGGTTCAAGGTTAAGGTTTACGGTTAAGGTTTAAGGTTAAGGTTTACGGTTAAGGTCGACTAAGGTCGAAAACACTTAAGGTCTAAGGTATTTAGTAATAACTACGGTTATAAGGTCCTATTAAGTAACAACTAGTATTAGCACATTCTAAAGTAAGTACTACGTAATAATGGATACGGCTGCATTACTAGAAAAACTTAGTACCTTTACCGACATAGGTAGAGGCTACGAATAGCCTATGAACCCTACGAAAATGGAAGGGGTCTATAGGGATTCTATCCCTTATAAGGGGATAGAGGAATCGGGGGAAGGGGAAACACCTAAATCTAGTAAGGAAGGGAGAAGCGGAACTAGCGCCGCTAAATTAGGTATAGGTATAGGAACGAACAGTACAATTAGAATAGATACTATAACTACCCTCTTTAGACGATTAGCAGTAGTAATAGAAAACGCTAGCCCTCGCTTTCCACCTCTAGGAGGTGCTAAGAATCCGTTCTTTAATAGCACTAATACTACTAAGTTCTAGGAGCGGTTTAGCGACCTAATAGACTAGTATCCGCCTCGGGCATCTATTAAGAAGGATAATTTCTAGGGCAGATTTAAGCGCAATTGCGAAACTACTATCCGGCGCGTAGTTATAAGGCTGCCTAGGTAGCTCACTAATAAGGCACGTTTTAGGAGGGCGTTCTTATTAGAGTTCTTAAGGTTTAACGCCTACTCGTTGTTAGGGAGTCGGGAATATCTTAAGGAGATTATTAGGGCGCAGTAAGGCAAGAGGCCTAAAGAACAAGATGTGAAGGAATTTATCCGCCTATTTGTATCCTTAAGTGACCTAATTGAACCTAAGGATTTGGATAATAGCTCCCGGAGTCGCCTCCTCCTTTAGGGATTACTAGAGGGAGTCGCGAAAGCGGTCTATAAGGCTTACGTGTCACGGTCTCCCATCAGGAAGGATCCCACCTGGGAGCTGAGAAGCCTTCCGGGCCAAAAGAGAGTGGGAGTGAATGTTCAGATTTGCATGTGAATGCCAAGCCCGACAACATTCACAGCCTAAACCAGCCCCCACCCATGACACCTCAGGCACTAATGGACAGCGGCACCTCGGGACGTCACACCGTCACTGCCTGTGACTCGGAGAAGGCCCGCGCACGTGGAGGAAGCCCGTGGATACCCGTAGGAGGGTTGGAATGTTTGGTGAATGACAAAGTTTGGTGTTTGCCATGTGCAGCAAACACACAAACACGCAAACACGAGGACGCGCAACACGCGGGGGGATTGTACAAATAGCCGGCTTGCTCCCTAAGCCTCTCTCTTCTCTTCTTCGTCTTTCGTCTTGTGTAGCTAGCCTACCATACCTTTGTACCTGCAGCTGCATTTCGCACCTGCTTCTTAGTCCAGTTCCCAAGCCAGGCTCTCGCCCTGACATTACGAAAGACCTTCAACAACACCCCGCTATCTTCACCATGGCCGACAACGCTCAAGGAATCCCAACAGAAGAAGAAGACAATTTCCACTTCAGTGAATACCAGAATGTACCCCAGGATGCAGCAGGATACGCCGCCTGGGCCAACGACAATCCCGACCACGCCTTCCGCTTGCTTCAGCGCACGCTGAACTCCTTCCGCGTTACAGCCCAGGAGTATCAGCAGGCGCAAACCCAACAAGCAGGCACTGCGACCTACGTTGAGAGACTCGAGCGTCTGCTTAACAACCTCGACACAGGCGACCGTAACGGCGGCGCGCGACTCAGCAAGAAGGTCAACGACCCAGACGAGTTCACGGGTGACAAGAGCAAGTACGAGGCCTTCATCACCCAACTCACCATCAAGCTCAAGGCCAATGCCGACCATTTCCCTGAGGAACATCAGCGTGTGGCCTACGTCTTCTCCCTCCTCCGTGACAAGGCCCTCGACCAGGTCCGTCACTACATCGACGCAGACTCTCAAGACATCACCTGCCCAGATGCTGCCACTCTGATTGAGGACCTAGGTGCTGCCTTTGGAGACCCAGACCGACGCTCTACAGCTCAGAACGTCATCGCCTCCCTCCAGCAGAAGAACAAGAGCTTCCTCGACTACTACTCTGCCTTCTCGCGTGAGATTGGCTACACTGGATACGACAGTGAGGCCAAGAAGTCTATGCTGTACCGCGGCCTCTCTACAGAGCTCCTACACGCACTCGAGGACAAGGACGTCAAGAACATGACGTACGAAGAACTCGTGGCCAAGTGTCAGAGCCTCGACTCGAACATGAAGCACACCAGTGCCCTCATCGCAGCTCGAGGTGGCCCGAGGCAGCCTCGAGCCCCTGGTGCACCCTTCACTCCTCCTGCTCCTCCGGCTCGCGTTGCTACCGCTCCTCCAGCCACTGGTGAGCCGATGGACCTCTCTGCTGGTGCTGCCACTACCCGAGCCCCTGGGCTCGTGGGTGGTAAGCTTACAGCTGAAGAGAAGGCCCGTCGTCGCCAGCTCGGCCTCTGCTCCTACTGCGGTGGTCCTGGACACATCGCAGTGAACTGCCCAACCCACGCTGCTGCCCAGATTGAGGCTGCTCCCACCAACCCGGGAAATGCCTAGGCCTTCTCCCAAGTCGCGAAGAAGGCCTTCTACGTGTTGAACAGGAAGGAAAGAAGAGGAAGGAACTGAGACTCAACGTAGTAGAGCTTTTTGACGACGGTGATAGCAAGATTTCCAAGCCATTCATCGTCGAAGCAAAGATAGGCTCCAAAAAGAAGAATCCTCATGAACTTTCCACTACTTCCTTCCTGGATACCGGCGCTTTAGCAGAGACATTCATGGACCCTAAATGTGCCTCTCGCCACAATTTGAAGCTTCAGGAACTGAGATACCCCCGTACACTGTTTATGTTTGATGGCTCTACAACCACTGAGCAGGTTACCCATGTTGTTCACACAACAGTAACCCTCGCTGGAAGGACGATGCCTATCATGGCCTACATCACACGCCTACCGAAGTACGAATTCGTCCTTGGCCTGCCATGGTTCAAGAAATTCGAGCCCATTATAGACTGGAAGAACCTCGTAATTACTGGGTATGCCCAGGCCCTTGCAAGCCCCCCAACAGACAACAGAGACCCCAGCAGCCCTCCCGCTGCTTTACCGACTTCTCCTCCGCCTCCGGGACCTGAGAAGAACCCCCCTCGATCTAGGGGAGACGACTTAGACACGATTTTCCAGATCAGCGCTGCTGCCTTCGCTACCGCCGCCCGCCAGAAGGGGGCTACAGTCTTCTCTGCCTCCCTACGCGAGGTAACCGCCCGCATCGAACACCTTGACAGGATAGAAGGTATCCGGCTTGCCGCCGCGTCTATGGACGACGTAGCTAAGGCTATAAAGAAGCTGGATCCAAGCCAGAGCACTACTAACCCGAAGGAGAAGGTGCCCCCTGTATGGCACCACCTCCTAGGCGTCTTTGATCCCGCCAACATGGACAAGCTTCCGCCCCACCGTCCTGGATTTGACATGAAGATCGAGCTCGAGGAAGGGGCAGAACCCCCAAAGGGCCCCCTCTACTCTATGTCCCGCGAAGAACTGATTGTCCTCAAGAAGTGGCTCGAGACCAACCTCAAGAAGGGGTTCATCGAGCCCAGCGCCTCCGCTGCTAGCAGCCCAGTCATGTTTGTCAAGAAGCCTGGAGGTGGTCTACGCCTATGTGTAGACTACCGCGGCTTGAACGCTGTCTCTAAGAAGAACAGGTACCCGATCCCCCTGATTCAAGAGACCCTCGAGCGCCTTTCAAAGGCCAAGTATTTCACGAAGCTCGACATTGTAGCCGCTTTCAACTCGCTGCGAATGGCCCCAGGCTACGAGTGGCTAACGGCTTTCCGGACTCGCTTTGGGCTGTTCCAATCCAACGTCATGCCTTTTGGCGTCTGCAACGGTCCTAGCACCTTTCAGCACTTTATTAACGAGCTACTGAGGGAGTTCGATGAGTACGCCACGGCCTACATAGACGACATCCTGATCTATAGCGAGACGCTTGAAGAACACTACTCCCATGTTGAGAAAGTACTCCAGAAGCTCCTTAACGTAGGAGTACAACTGGACATCGACAAATGCGAATTCATCCAGACAGAGGTGAAGTTCCTTGGCCTTATCGTCTCCGCCCATGGTATCAAGATGGATCAGGAGAAGATTGAGGCTATACAAGAATGGGCACCCCCTACGAACGTCAAGGAAGTCCAGGGCTTCCTTGGCTTTGCCAACTTCTATCGACGTTTTATTCACGGCTTCTCCAGCATCGTCCGCTGCATGCATAAGCTTACCCGTAAAGGAGAGAGCTTCCAGTGGACCCCTGAGTGTCAACAGGCATTTGAGCTCCTAAAGGCAAAGTTCACAGAGAATCCTATCCTCCAGCACTTCGACTTTGAACTCGAGACACGCGTAGAGACCGACGCTTCAGACGGCGTAGTAGGAGGTGTACTCCTCCAGCGCCGTTCCCCTGAACACCCGTGGCTACCAGTCGCCTATCTGTCAAAGAAGATGACAGGCGCTGAATGCAACTACGAGATCTACGACAAAGAACTCCTCGCTATCGTCAAGGCCTTTGAAGAATGGCGGCCAGAGCTCGAAGGCTCTGCTATGCCTATCCAAGTGAGCTCGGATCACAAGAACCTCGTGTATTTCATGAAGAGCAAGCTCCTAAATCGTAGGCAAGCCCGCTGGAGCGAGTACCTCTCGCGGTTCAACTTCGTCATTCAATACACCCCCGGCAAGGCCAACACGCTTGCTGACGCACTCACCCGGCGCCCAGGCGACCTCCCTGTCGACCGGGGCGAAGGGCAACACATCGCAGAACAGACAGTAATCAAGGAGTACAACCTAGCTGACGAGCTGAAGGAGGGAGCCCGGGCAGAGACAGCGAACCTCTCCGCCTCCTTCGTTACGCTCCTACTCGCCCCTACGTCCCTAGACGACAGTGATAGCGAGTCAGGACTGGATAGTGACCTCGAGGACCTGGACGATATTGAAGAGGGCTCAGTAACTTCTGACAGCTCCTCTGAATCAGACTTTGAGGGATTTGAAGACGAAGAGGCCCCTGAAGGGCTGATGCGCCGTATCCGTCAGGCCTACGACGCGGATGAAGAGGCTCAAGCTTTGATTCAAGCCCTTGAAGCAGGAGCGAGGACCTTCCCAGGCTTCTCGCTGTCCGAATGCGAGCTTCAAGAGGGCGTCGTCTATTTCCGCAAGCGTCTGTACGTGCCTGAGCCCGAGGGCTCCAACATTCGAGCAGAGGTTATTCAGGCTTTACACGATGCTCCCTCGGGCGGGCACCCAGGAGTCGCCAAGACCCACATGCTCCTTGCTAGGCATTACTGGTGGCAAGGCTCCTGGAAGACAGTCCGCCGCTACGTCAAGAACTGTGCTATCTGTCATAGAGTCAAGGTCGACCGCTCTCGCCCTCAGGGCCTACTCAAGCCCCTCGCAGCTCCTGATAGGCCCTGGAGGCACATCACCATGGACTTCATTACCGGCTTACCTGTCAGCACCACCTACTTTGGCTTCAAGGCCCGGGCCCTTCTTGTGATTGTCGACCGCCTTACGAAGGACAGGTTCCTTATACCCTGCTGGAGCATGACCGCCAAAGAGACTGCGAGGCTCTTCTTTGAGTTTGTCTGGCGGCATATTGGCCTCCCAGACAGTGCTGTCTCTGACCGAGGCACTCAGTTTACGTCTGACTTCTGGAAGCGCCTGATGGCCCTTGTTGGCATTAAGCATCACCTCTCTACTGCCTACCACCCCGAGACGGACGGACAGACAGAGAATGCAAACGCAGTGCTTGAACAGACTCTCCGCTGCTTCGTGGACTACCACCAGAAGGACTGGGCTCGCCATATCCCAGCCGTTGAATTCGCGGCCCGTAACTGGGACTCAAGCACTACAGGGTACTCACCTTTCTACGCCACAAGAGGCTATCACCCCCGAACCGGTGCTGAGCCTGAGGACCCTCTCCCGCCACCAGCAAACTTCAGGGAAGAAGCAGCAGATGAGCTAGCTCTCCACCTCCACGAAATCCACCAAGAAATCCAAGAAGAAATGTCCTATGCACAAGCTGTGCAAGAGCACTATGCCAACCGTAGACGACAGCCAGCGCCCGACTACCAAGTAGGAGACAGGGTGTACCTGGATTCTAGGGACGTTCGTACAGACAGGCCCTGTAAGAAGCTTGATTGGAAGCGCCTAGGCCCCTTTGAGATCACTGAGAAAGTGAGCTCTCACGCATACCGCCTCGCCCTCCCAGAGCACATGCGTATTCACGACGTCTTCCACCCGGTTCGTCTCCGACCGGCAAGCAACGACCCGTTCCCTAATCAAGACCAAGACATGCCAGAGCCCCCTGCAGAAGGAGAGGACTACTCTGACAACCAAGAGAGGGAAGAACACGTTCGGAAAGTCATCGGCTTCCGTTACGAGCCCAATCCAGAGCGAGGACTACCAGGAATGATGTACCACGTGCAGTGGCAGAATGCTGAACCATGGGATACTACCTGGGAACCTATCCAGCATATCATCTACAACAGAACACCGATTGAGGACTTCCACGCCTACGCTGAGGGCGAAGGGAACATCCCAAACTTCAGTCGTGTCTACGAATCAGACGTCTTCGACCCAGTGTACAAGTGGTGCATCGACCGTGACATGAGACCAAAACCAGGAACTGAGGAACAACACCTAGGTATTTGCACCTCCTAGGGCTTCGTGGGAACTCCGCCTATTTAGGGGGGGCTACTGTCACGGTCTCCCATCAGGAAGGATCCCACCTGGGAGCTGAGAAGCCTTCCGGGCCAAAAGAGAGTGGGAGTGAATGTTCAGATTTGCATGTGAATGCCAAGCCCGACAACATTCACAGCCTAAACCAGCCCCCACCCATGACACCTCAGGCACTAATGGACAGCGGCACCTCGGGACGTCACACCGTCACTGCCTGTGACTCGGAGAAGGCCCGCGCACGTGGAGGAAGCCCGTGGATACCCGTAGGAGGGTTGGAATGTTTGGTGAATGACAAAGTTTGGTGTTTGCCATGTGCAGCAAACACACAAACACGCAAACACGAGGACGCGCAACACGCGGGGGGATTGTACAAATAGCCGGCTTGCTCCCTAAGCCTCTCTCTTCTCTTCTTCGTCTTTCGTCTTGTGTAGCTAGCCTACCATACCTTTGTACCTGCAGCTGCATTTCGCACCTGCTTCTTAGTCCAGTTCCCAAGCCAGGCTCTCGCCCTGACATTACGGGCTTTACCTAAAGTAACCTAAGAAGTTTAGGGACTTTTAGAGGATTATCGATGAAGCTACTAGTATCGTAGATAGTAAGGAGGGATAGAAAGCTATACATATAGATTTCCCTCTTACTTTACCTTAGCTACACCGCTTAGTCGTAAAGTAAATGCCGCGCCTTAAGCCTAAGATTAATACGCTTAAGAAGGCCACTTCTAGGACTGTTATTAATGATGACCTTATCTAGAAGGTAGCTAAAATGAGTATACGTGTATACTAGCGCGGTCGCGTCGCGGACGCGGGTGCCTTCTACCCGAGCGAGAATTAACGCTCTATATAACCGGAGAGGCACGACCTAGACACTAAACTGTAGGTTTACGCAATGTAGCGTCCCCTATCGTAGAATCGCGAATAGTCTAAAGCGATAGATAGTTATTGCTATAACTATAGCAGTTCGAAGTACTAGGCTAGTAACTATAGGGCGATAAGGTCCTTAATATCTCGGGGCTACGTACACCTCGCCCCGAATAACTAATAGTATCTAGGGAAGGAAGGCGATCCGCGTCCTACTAAGTTCAACTTTCGGAGGGACTATAGTAAACCGAAACTGCTCTATATACTCCCTCTACTCGAAGAACATTATAGGCCGATCGAGTTTAATAACTAGTATAAGATTTCTACACTACGTAAGTAATAGATGGGTAGGGACTACACTAGGGTAACAAAGGTTACGCCTCCTAATCATTCTAAGCCCCCTCCTAACTTTAGGCATTTAATAGAGTATAGCTCTTAGGACGCACGGTCTAGCTAAATAGAGAAGGCTACTAGTATATATTAGGTCTCATTCGGAGAAAGTAAAGTGGAGTAGGCGGTTAACTTAGGCGAGCTTAACGAGGTATCTACCTATCCTATATAGTCTAATAAAGTGAAAGGGAAGGCACCCGTAGGCATTCTAAAGAATCCGTACCCGAGGACCCGGTCCTTAGCCTAGGATCTACGAGCCCGAGCTAAGGCTACTAAGAAAGTTCGCCTACAATTAGAATAGGAGATCCGGTAAGCTAAGATTAACTAGTAGGAGGTTGAAATGATTAATAAAGTTAGTGGTTAAATGAGCGAAACTCAATTATTAGCTAAATCCGGGGTAACCCTAGGAAGGGGAAATGATGCCTAAGTAGATAGATTAGGGAACGATGCTAATAAAGGACTGCCTAAGGATATGCCTATTAGTCCCGTAAATACCCCCTTCGTATAAAGGAAGCGTATATAGAATGCTAAGACTATAAGGATTAATAACTACGTCCGACAATATAGTTTAGCTAGTAATAGCCCGGTTATAAAGGAAGAGAGTATTATCTACTAGATTAATTAGATCCTCTAGACGACGTTTCCTAATGTAAATGCCTAGGATTAGTTTCGATATAGTCGCTAGTTCGAGGCTACCCTCTTCGGTCGCGTTACTAACACCCCCGCTCTTTAGGAGAAGCTCGCTATAGTACGACGCCTTATAGGAAAGGACCCTAAGGTTTGCACTAGATAAGTAGTTACCTATAAAGATAAACCTAAGTATAATCAGGAGGTCTTCCGCGAAGATAATTAGGCCTAGTATGTCGGAGTGTATTTAACTATACTTTACTCTAAAGGAGCGGTCCCTACTACTAAGCTCTATAAGGACGTTAAGAAAATCGGGCTCTCTAGTATCCTTAATAACTTTGCTATAGTCCCTAGTCCTTAGGTAGTAGCGGAGTTCGGGATGAATAAGAACTAGATTAGGTGCCTAATTAACGAGGGTTCCGAGGTAAATATCATCGGCTAGAGGAACGCTTATAGATTTAGGTTACCGGTAATGTCGAGTACTTAGCTTACCTTTCGAGGTACTAGAGGGCGGGCCTAGTTTAAAGGTGTTATAGGCAATTTGGATGTTTAGGTATTTAGGGTTCACTACTAAATAGACATGTTCATCTCCTCGGATCTAAACTCACTAACAATCCTAGGACGTCCGTAGGCCCGTAAGGTGCGACTTACTACCCGTAACTGCGATAATAGTTTATAGGAGGGGACTATTACTAGCCGTAAAGGTAAAAGTGTTATATTTACTGCCCTAGTTAGCTCAGATAGGTATAAGACCCTTTAAGAACTATTAAAAGTGTCGGGAAATGGAAGGGTAGGTTAAGTTACGGCGCTTAACCTACCGATTTGCTAAAGCCAGATTTAATAAAATTAGTAAAGTTCTCGCACTATCTCGGAAAAGCCTCGGACTTTAATTTACCGGTCCCGAGACCGGTAAATAGCTATAGTAAGGAAAACGGATACGAGCACGACACGACGTATCTATAGTACGACACGACGCATCTATAGGAACCCGGTAAGGCTCTAACGCCTAGTAACCATTTAGCTCACTTATTAGGATTGCTTAGGACTACTAGAGTAAAGGAATAAGTTGCAGAAATTGGAATAGGCGCGTTTAAGGGAGATTCTATTACTAACGTTTATTTAGTTTAAGGGGATTAGCCTTCTGAGATCCTAAGGCAATCTACATTAAATGCTTAGGCACGAAAGTAATAAGTAGGCTAATATATAGCTAATATTAGGATGCCGTAGGTCTTTACGATATATAAGCGTAAGGCGGATAAGAAGAAGCTAGTAGACGCGAGCGTTTACGAACGCCTAGAATCACGAGTTAAGGGAGATATAGAATAGAAGCGTAGGGCACTGTACCTAGAATCTAAGATGCCTAAAGGATAAGGACCGTTCGATAGGAAGTACTTAACTAAGAAATTCTTAAGTATTAAGCGAGGTAGCCGAATTACTCTAGAACGACTTACCTTAATTAAGGTTAGTATTAAGCTATTACTAATGGAAAGGGCCTTATTCGATGAGATACTCTATAACTAGGAGGCAGTCCTCGCTTAGGATTTCAGTTATATAAGGCAAATTAGGTACGACGTCGTACTACCTTAGAAGATTAACACGGTCCCTTATAGGCTATAGTAGGCACGCCCTATCCGGTTGCACCTAGGTCTTAGGGCAATCGTTAAGCGTATAATTAGAGCCCGGATTAAGAACAACATCCTAGAATATTTATAAGGGGCATACTCTAATAGCTAGTTCCTAGTCGTAAAGAAGGTTAATGCCTCTAGAAGCGATGTGCTATATCGGTTAATTAACTTAGCTATACTCCTAAATGAGGTTACTATGCGCGATGCTAACATTCCACCGGATACGGATAGCTTCTTAGAGGATTTTACCGGTTACCGAGTCGCTTCACTTATAGACCTGTTTTTAGGTTATAATTAGATTACTTTAGATAAGTCCTACCGGGACTTAATAGCCTTTATAACCCCTCTTAGCCTAGTACGTAACACGACTCTACCTTAAGGGGCTACTAATTTAGTTGCTTAGTTCGTGCGTACGGTAATAAAGATTCTACTTAATTATATCTCGTATCGAGTAAAGCCGTTTCTCAATAACATCGGTATTAAGGGACTAACTAAGGACTATAGGAATGCCGAAGTAGAGCCTAGGCTAAGGAGATAGGTCGTTAAGCATATCGTCTCCCTAGATCTAGTTCTTACTAACCTAGAGAGAGCTAGTACGGTGGTTACTAGAGGCAAATCCCAATAGTTATATAAAAAGCTTAAGATTATTAGGTACGTTACTAGCCCGGATAGTCGCTATCCTAACCTAAAGGTTGTAGCTAAGATCCTAGACTAGCCTACGCCCACGTGTATTAAGGAAGTCCGCACCTATGTAGGGCTATGTATGTACTTCCGGATATAGATCCCCTAGTTCGTTATTATCGCTCGACTAATGTATAAGCTACTAAAGAAGGACGCCGAGTTTACCTAGATAGAAAATGAGCAGTTCTTAAAAGAAGAGGTTACTAGATACCTTATGTAGGCTCTATGTTAGGAACCGCTGTACGTTATCACAACTCGGGCTTGGATCTTTGCAGGGATGTCTCAATCAGTTATGAAGGTAGTGGTTCCAAACAGTATATGGTGTATACTTAAAATGAGTTGAGCACGAGGCTCCTATCTACTCGTAAAGAAGCGTCGTCTATATAGTGCCATGTCTTGGCGTGATCTGTCCTGCTCTGCCCTGAGCGAGTCTGATCAACTGATCAAGAGTGATCAGGACCGATCAGTCCTGATCGCTCTGTCACGTGACTCCCCAGGCATCCATGTCTGCAGCTTCGTTTGGTTTCCTGCTCCGTTGTCCAACCATTTGCACCGATAACACTGTTCCGTAACACTCTAGCCTTAGTTACCCTCTACTACTTACCTAGTGCTAGGTCTATCTTTGTCTTAGTTAATGCTAGCGGCACTAGATAGGGATGTATCGTTTCTTAAGAATTAATAGACAGCACTCGACGGCGTTACCCGGTACGGTATAAGAGTAGAATCTAGAACGCGTTAGAATCTGGATATAATACTAGTAAGTAGGAATGCCTTAGGGTCCTTAAAGGGCTTAAGAAGATTTAGAGATATATTACTAGCGTTAATTTTATCCTTAAGGTTAACGCTAAGACACTTATATAGTAGCTTAACCGGCCGGCTTCGGACCTGCCGAACTCGGCAATGGCCCGGTAGGTCGCATAGATTAGGTTATTCACGTTCGAGGTAAAGCACGTTACGGGGACTAGATACACTAGCCTAGATGCCCTGTCTCGTAGGCCCTCTACACCTTAGGAACCTAGGGAAGCTAACGAAGACGAAGTCGACTAGATAATTAATAATAAGCTATTCGGGTACCCGGAGCCGGTCGACACCTATCTAGTTAAAATCTAGAAAACATGACATCTCGGGGACTAATATTCTAAAAGCTATTAGTAACTTGCTTAGGTTATAGAAACTAGGACCCGGCCCGATAGTATTACCCGTACTAAGTACCGGCGACTAGTAAAGAAGAGCGTCAATTTCTTTATCCGAGACCAATTGCTATTCTTCTAGAAGCGCCGAGGAGCGCCGTTATAACTTATGATTAACGATAATGAGGCTTAGAAGGATATCGTTATAGAATGCTATAAAAGACACGGTTATCGCAGCGCTAAGGTCGTATATAACCTTATTTCCGATCGGTATTACTAGGACGGGTGCTTCGCCGATGTCTCTACGTAGGTTTAAAGTTATGCTCCTTATAGGTTTCGCGAAGGCAACTAGCGCGCTAGTAAGCTTCACTTATCGAGCCCTTAGGTTATTAGTAAGAAGTAGTACTCGGACCCCGTCTAGGTACATAAAAATAGATACCTCCTAGTTACGCGCGAAGCACTTAGTAACTAGATCGAGGCTAGAGTAACGAGGGCACCTCCTAGCTCTAAGACGGTTACTAAGTTTCTATACGAAGATGTCTTCTATAGGTACGGCTACTATACTAAAATTATACTTAATAACGCTACGGTTTATACGGCTAAGGTTAAGCGGTTACTCGTAGGGCTTAGTGTTCGAAGGATCCGAATATTACCGTACTATCCGTAGTCTAATGCTCCGGTCGAGGCTAGATACCGTCCGATTCTTATAGCGTTAGTAAAGCTTATAAGGAACACATACCGCGGATGGGAGTAATAGGTACCCGCTATATTATAGGCTAATAGGACCACGACCTGTCGTACTACTAGAATAACGCTAGCTTAGGTCCTATATAGCTATCGCACGATTCTACCAATTGAGGTTAAGCACCCGACGTAGGCGAATTACTAATAGGGGGCGGTAAGAACGACTAAGGACCTACTTACTATACGTGCGCATTAACTCTAGGCTCGAGACCTTAGTTTAGAAGAGCTACATACTCGAAGGAAGCGACTAAGAGAACTTAGTAAGGACTACTTTAATTCTTACCGGGATGTTAACTCTATTAGTTTCTAGAAGGGCGACCTTATTATAAGGTTTCATAAGCTATATAAGGACGACTTCTTACGTAAGATCGGTTACCGATAGTAAGGTCCATATCGGGTGTCTAGTGTCTCTAGGGAGTTTAGTACCTATATTCTTAAGGAACTTAATAGTACGCTAATGAAGGGTATTTAGGCACGAGAAAACCTTAAGCTAGTTCTAGAGCTTCGCCCGGATAACATAGGAGTACTAAACTTAGATAATGGGACCGATCTCGTAATAGGGGAGGGAGAAGTCGCTAATAGCGTTGCTAATAGCAAAGACAGCAGTAATTCGAACGAGATCGAGCCTATCGCCGACGAAGACGTACTACCTATAGGAGTTAATAAAAAGGGATCGTATCCTAAACCGGAATCTAAGAAGCTATAGGTTAGGCCTTATAACCTTTCTATAGCTAAAATTTTACAGTTTAGTAGGATCGAGGCTTAGAACTAATTAGTTAGTAATAGCGTACGGAGTTTACTTCCCTTAGGCATGTGTTGCGCATACCCTTTAGTTTATTAAGCTAATTCGGTTATCTAGACTTTACTTTATAGGGTGTTCTTACCTTAGTTAGACCTCAGTTAGTAGAGTTACATTTACCGGTCCCGGGACCGGTAAATCGGATTACGTAATAGCGTAGTATGCCCCTACCGAATGCTTACCTAGGTAGTTACTAGCACTGGTTTTCGGTTACATACAAGGTTATCGGACCTTTAGTATAACCTTAATAGTACTACTCTTACTACTTATAAGACCGGTCTCGCCGCTGCTACCTTATAACGGTTATAGGGATATACGCTAAGAGGCATACTTAAGCGTAGCTCTCTACCTACTACTTCCTCTTTTTCTTTAAATACTAGCACATCCTTACCGATAACTAATATTAATATATCTACTACTACTACTACTACTACTATATACATTAGACAGTTCTTTAGCCTCTCTCTTTACGACCTTAACCTTCTTTAAAGCCCCTACCCCGACACTAAGCTTTTAAAGCTTACTAATACTCTAGAGTAGCACTATAAGATAGCTAGCTCTTACGATCTTACTACTAGCGAATCCTAGTTATTATAGCTTTAGCTAGTCCTTCGTTACGCCTAGCTAGCTCGAGCATAGCGCTTACTAGTACTATTACTAGGCTTACCCGCCTACCTTAGACCTTGTTCGAGTCCCTTTGCCTACCGGATAACGTTAAGCATGTCCTTACTAACACGAACACGCCGAAGTCCGCCGCTAATGTTATATTCCGAGAGCTTAGTCCTTAGAAGCGGGTTAAGATGTTAAAGGACTTCTATAAGGGCTTCGAGAAGGTGTTCGAAGACTACTCCGTCTAGGTTAACCTATTTTTCGAGAAAGTTAAGAGCGGTATAGGTAAGAGCTACTAGGATAAATTCCTTAGTAACAAGAAGCTCGATGTCTTGTTTCCTATTGTCGGTAAGATTCGTAAGACCGGTTTAGAGATTCGTAACCGAGAGAAGACTCTTCGAGCTACGCTTACCCGCTACTAGCTATAGTAGATAGACAATAAGATTCTTAATTAACGCGTTATCTCCGAGCTTTATAGTACTAATAGCGGGCGCCTCTAGTTTACGGCCTTTATTAATACGTACCTAGACTATAGTAGGGCTATTAGTAGAATTTAGAGGGCATTAATTTAGCGTATAAGGATCGGCCGTAAGGGCATAGATCGTAAGCGAATTCTAGAACCTAGTAATCTTACCCGGTGCGATAGGGAGGCTAAAGCACGTAGCATTAGTCCGTAGTCGGCTAAGAGTAGGGAGATTATTAGAAGACACTGCCTAGCCGTCTATAAGGATAGCCTTCTATACTTTATAGAGGGTACTATTACTAAGAAGTCCGCGTCCCTAGAGGATAGTATAGATTAACCTAAACTATCTAGCTAGTAATAGCCTTAGCTACGTTAGCTACTACCGGGTAGTAAAGGTAAAGGACGTGTAAAGAGTACTACGCTAACTCTACTACTAGCCTCTACCTAGCCTATAGTCCTATCGAGAGGCGGTCGTAAGTCGAGTCGACTTAAGTAGCTCCGTATAGGCGAGAGTATAGGTAAGGGTATAACTACGCCTACTCGATCCTCGCCTAACCGAACGCTAGACGGCGTACCTATACGTAAGGGCAGTCCGCTAGGTATACCGGTTAGCACCCTACGATCCACTCCGGCCCTAACTAAGAATAGTAATCCGATACTTACTATATTACCTTCGGCTATAATTAGGGATGTATTAGTCTTTAAGGATTAGATCCTATAAGAAGACGAGGCCCTCCGGATTAAGCGCGCTAACTATACCTATAATAAGCGGTACTATAGCATTAAGTTTAGAAACTCGATTAATGTAGATAGCATTAACTAGCTACCTAAGTACCGGATAGCGGGCCTTAAGATACTTGAATATGCTGTCTCGGACGTTCTTAAGAGGGATAGTAAGGTTAGCGCTATAATGTGCGATTAGTATGTTCGAGATTTCTACTATAAGGCCCTCTACTTCGTTACGAATCCCGGTATTACCGCTAATACCTTATGTAAGCGTATGCTTAAGGTCTAAGACTAGCTCTTTAAAGGTAAGAGTTTTTTAGCTATTAAGGTGAAGAATAGGTCGTGGTTTCGCCCTAATAAGCGTAGTTAGAAGACTATTAACCCACTTAGCTACCTCCGTGTTCGAGGTAAAGTCGGTACTACGAGTAGCATCGTTACGTATACTAACTATAACTAGATCCTCGATAAATTTAGTATTAATAAAGCCGACTAAGCCGATCTTAATAGTACCGGTACCTACATTAATAGGAATATGCTATACTAGTATAATAACGCTAAACTAGCGCCGCGGGTTAAAACAGTTAGAGAGATAATAAGTCGAGAATTTGACGTGTACCAATAGTACCTACGAGAATTGAATAAGGTTAGTAACGGCGGCGTCTACTAGAACATGTAGTATTCTCTAAGCTAATAGATTATACGATAAGACCCCGGGCTATAGCTCTTATAAGTAGCGCTACACCCTTAACACTATACTCGGTTCATCTCCTTCCCTAGGCCTACGACTTTTAGCTTTAATAGGGCTTATTAGGGGGGTGACGCAAACACTATAGTATAGTATACTAGGGTCGACTTAAACCTCGAAATTAAAAACTACTAGACTAGTAACCGGCTTAATATACTATACTCTCTTAACTTAGAGGGCACTAGTAGGCCGGAGCTTTTACACGGTTTTTATAAGTAAGGGAATACTAGAGAGTTTATCTAGTAGTACCGGATTAACGACTGTATAGAAGACGGCCGATTTAAGCGTTTCTTCTCGGTTAGGGTTTAGAATTACCTAAGTAAGAATAGCATTAGCTAGTTTAGAGAGGACCTAAGCGCTAGGTAAATACGGGTAACTACTATAGGCGTTCTAATAAGGTAGGCCGTACATAAGAGGACGCTACGCTAGATTAACCCTTACTTTATTAAGATCCGCGACGATAACTATCTTAAACTCTAGAGAAGCTAGAGTATGCACTAGGTGATGGACCTCTATCGTAACTTTAAGACGCTAAGTAAGAGCGCTACGGGGTTTAAGTATCGACGCCTAGTACCCGGCTATCCTTTTCCTACGGCCGTACACCTTAGTAGCATTAGCCCTCTATCCGATGGCCTAGCGGGTTTAAAGTCTTAGAACGACAACGAAGTTATCCTTAATGCTAGAAGGTGGCTTAATGCTACGGTCCGCCTAGACTCGGAGCTCTTCTATAAGAAGATATATAATTAGCGCGTGCGGGCTATGAAATTAATAGATAAGTAGCTTAGCTTAGTTACTACTCTCGAGTAGATGTGCTTTATAAGCTAAGGGCGTAATAAGAGCTTCTTCCGTAACTACTATAGGAACTTTACTAGCTAGCTACTTAGGGACGCGTCTAGTAAGACTAGTGTTAGCTACGACAACGAGTAGGTCTAGATAAAGGAGTTGTATAAGAGTGAGTAGAACTAAGTAGTTAGTGCGGGTTTATAGTCTCCTAGTTTCTAGTTAATTTCCGGCTATAGCTATAGCCTATAGGATTCTAGTTCTAATTCTAGTTCTAATTCTAGTTCTAATTCTAGTTCTAATGCTTCGGGTATAGGTACTTCTAGTCCTTAGATCTTACTTGTTTCTTATAGTTACTTATCTTCCCTTAACTTACTTTCTAGTTACGCGGTAGACTCGTCTTTAGATTTATTAGGTTACTAGTACTAACGCTCACTTGTCTTATAAATAGCGTTTACGTTATTTGACTATCTAGCCCGCTCGATTAATACTAACATAGCTATCTATTCCCTCGCTAGTTTCGTAGTATACGTTAGTATAGTACGACGGATGCGAGTCGCGGTTATTAACGTTATTATTACGGTCTCTATTAGAAGGATCCTTTCGATCTTTATAAACTGTCGCTAGTAGGCCCTAGGATTGCCTAACATCTTATATGTTAAGCTAAATGGTAGGGTGAGCTACTATACTACTATAAAACTACCTTAGCTTATAGTAACTAACTGCGCTACCTATGTTACCCGGGCTTACTGCTTTAGAACCTAAGGACAGGTTCGTAATAGGGGAGGATATATTAACGACTAATAGGTTATGTTAACCTTAGGTTTAGAGGGGGTCCCTTAGGTCTAACTTACCCTAATTTCATTTAGGTTTAATTAGACATTTAGGTAAGCTAGTAGGACCTAGTATAGCTATTAAGATATATATACTGCGTAGCTAAGTATTGTAAGCGTAGTATTAAGGTCACAATTCAATTTATACCTCTCGAGTAGAGGGTATAGGGGTTTAGGGTCCGCTAATCCTCTTATTTTATCTAGCTACTGCGCTACTCGTTACGTGACCTAATTTCCCGGTCCCGGAACCGGCAAATACCCCTGCTTACGTAAGCACCGCTCCATACTACCACAACTCGGATAGGCCTATATAGGGTGGTTAGTAGACATTAATAGTAAGAGCATAGCTACTCTATATGTATTATAACGACCTACTAGTAGGGCACTTTAGTAAGGTAAAGACTAAAGAGCTACTACGACGTTATTACTAGTAGGAATTACTTAGTAAGGATGTAAGGGAGTATATTAGAAACTGTAGGGCTTATTAGACCTCGAAGGCGAGACGCTATCGACCCTACGGCGAGCTATAGCTACTACCTAGGCTAGACGGTCTATAGTAGGAGATTACTATAGATTTCATTACGGACCTACCGCTAAGTAAGCGAGGAGAATGCGTATATAATGCGATCCTAGTAATCGTCGACCGCTACTCTAAAATAAACTTGTACATTCCTACGACTAAGACATATATAGCGGCGGAGCTTACGAGGATCTTACGAGACGAAGTCGTACGGCATTATAGTATACTAGCGGGTATAGTAAGTAACCGCGGGTTAGTTTTTACGAGCAAGTTCTAGAGTAACTTCTACTTCGAGGCGTAGGTAAAGCGTAAGCTATCTATAGCTTTCTACCCTTAGACTAACGGCTAGACTAAGAGGATAAACTAAACCTTAGAATAGTACCTTCGTTATTACTATAGCGAGAACTAGATAGAGTAGGCTAAGTAGCTAGCTGTTACTAAATTCGTATGTAATAATAGCGTCTACCCTACGCTACGTATAAGCCTATTCGAGATAGCGTATAGTTAGAGACCTAAGATTACCCTAACACCTATAGGATCTCGAGGCGAGATCCGGGAAGGGGAGGTACTAGTAGCGGTAGACTTAGTTAACCGTATACGAGAGATACACGCTACGCTTACGAAGCGTTAGGAAATCGTAGTAGCTAATTAGACTCGCTACTATAATAAGACTTATAAGGCTAAGAGCTATCGCGTAGGCGACATAGTCTTATTGTCTACGAAGAACCTAAGGTTAGTATTACCAAAGAAGAAGATAGGTCCGAAGTTTATTAGACCGTACCGCATTATCGACGCTATCGATTTGTAGGCGTACCGCCTAGTACTACTAGCCGACTTAAGAATTTATAATGTATTCTATATATCCCTCCTTAAGCCGTACGCGGGTAGCGAGAAGGATAGAGGCACTATCGCCCTCGCTAATAAGAACGGGGAATATAAAGTAGAGGCAGTACTAGGAAAGCGTAAGTATAAGGGTAAAGTGTAGTACCTAGTGCGATAGAAGGGCTAGCTAGAAGAGTACGATAGCTAGGAGCTAGCATAAGGACTCGCGAATACTACGCGTATAGTAGACGAATATAAGGTGCCTACGAAGGTAGTATAAGGCGCTAAAATAAGGGTATAGGTTATACATTTAGGCCTTAACCCTCCGGTAGCTAGATATAAGGACCTCTACCCCGATAGTAAACTTAGCTATAACTAGTATAGAAGATACTAACCTATAGTGTCTTCTATCGGACTAAAAGGATCTCTTACTTAGTCGAGTAAACACCCCCGATAGTAATAACATTAGAGAGGGAGGTAAGGAGAGAGAAGAGTAGAGAGAAGAGTATTTATTTTAAAAACAAACTTTTATAGGCGCACTACGGCGCTACGTAGACAGAATATAGGCGCGTAGTAGGCGGCTAATATACGCGGAGCGCGCGATTACTCGTTATTATCCTCCTTATTATCCTCCTTATTATACTTGCCCCGTAGGGCTAGTAGTAAGAAGGCCCTATCGGCCGTAGTAGTATCGATGTTTCTAGCCTATAGGAACTATAACTACGGTTAGTATAGGACACGTATACGATACGTATATTACTTACCGTACGGCCGAGCTCGAAGAGCCTATTAAGGGCCCTATTCTACTCTTACTATAGAACTACGGACGTAGTAGCGGCGGCGGAGGAGGGGGTAGTAGTAGTAGAGGCGCCGGCGAAGCGTACGCGGGTATCGCCTATATACTTATTCTTATAGGTACTAAACTACCTCTTAGCCTAGGAGGAGGTTAGCCGATTTACATAGGGAGTAATAGTACGCCGTATACGGCGAGCGTAGGGAGCGCTAGCGAGGCGTAGTACTTACCTCTAAGATCTACTCGCCTAGCTAGGCGTAGACCTCGTACTACTAGTCTAGAGCGTCCTACTCTTACTTAGTAATAGGGTTACTAAGCCCCTAGATAAGCTTATCGCGCTAAGCGCGAGCGGCGCGTAGGCGAGCTACTAGCTACGCGATAGCGACGCTAGTATTACTAACGTAGGGGTACCTAATGTCTCTATAGCGCCTACACTTCTTAAGTAACTCGCCGGTAGTAATACTATTACACGTATCTTACTCGTCTACTATACTATTAGTAAGCGTATCGTAAGCGAAGAGCGTAGCGAATACTTACTAGGTACGAAGTATAGGAGATAACGTATATATATCTTAATATCTATACCTAGGCGCCTAGCTAGTAAGGACTTAGGGGTCTACGGCCCTAGTACGCTAAACTTACGCTTCGCTAGCGTATCTAGTACGCCGAGCGCGCTAGACATCTATACTAGTAGTACTAGTAATAGTGTTAGTAGTACTAATAGGCCCCCTATAAGGGCCTCCTAGCGGAGCTAGTCTTAGATAGCTTCCTCTAAAGCTATAGTAGTACTAGCGATCTACTAGCTCCTCGCTAGCGACTACCTAGCGACCCGCTAGTAGTACGGGTGTAGTGCGCTACGAGAACGTAGTATAAGGGAAAAAGAAGGAAAAGGAGGGAGAGGGTATACTTCTTAAACCCTCGAGTTAGTTAACCCGGCAACTATAACTTTACACCTACCTATACTACAATAACGACACGTACGAGACCCGTAGGCGTGTCGTACAGTAACGGAATCTACGAGAAGTAGATAGATTACTTATATAGAAATCTCCTAAAGCCGCGAGCTAAGGGTAGCTCGGCCTAGAAGGGGAGGTAGTTATAAGGGTAGCCTATAGCTAACCCTTATATATAATGCGGCTATGCCCGGCTAGGCATGCCGCACGTAACGCGCATACGTACACTAGGAGACGCGTATAGCGTCGATAGAAGAAAGTAAGCTTTAGTTTATCTATGATTAGAAGATCGTAGGCGTGCTATACATTGCGACATCCCCTTATGGCCTTACGGCCCTTATACTACCGCGCCCGAGGATTAAGACTTCTAACAATTCGTATATAGAGCTATTTTAATACTAGAGATTTTAGTATCTAGAGTAAGTCGTTAACGGCGTTTATAGGAGGAAGAAGATATAGTTAACTATTACTATAAGAAATAATAACGGCTTAAGAAGCTTCGGGACAAAGCTAGGCTAAAAAGGGGATAGTATTACGGAATAATTCTTATAGACCCTAGAATTATAATAACGAGACGAGTACGTAACTTATCCTACCTAAGCGCTTAGACTTAGGGCGATTAGACTACTTATGCTTAGACTAATTAGGCTACTTATACTTAGAATAATTAGACTAATTACCGAGATCTACGAATCTCCTTTATATTTAGGAACGTTAAGAATCCCTTATAGTTTCGATGCGTTTAACTTATGTTACTATCTTACTAATTAGAATACACTCTTATCCTAATTATTTATCTTCGCTTAGCTCGTTTTAGCCTCTCTAAAGAATACCGCCACGTGACTTAACTTATCTCTTTTTAAGACTAGCCCTAGAACGAGACATAATAAGTAGGGAGTTTAATAATATTAAACTCAGCTTATATACCTAATATAAAGGAATTAGATAGGACTTTATATTACTATATACTCCTAAGTAAGATAGAATTGCTAAAGCATTCAATAAAGTTATTATTAATAAGGCTAGAGCTATACTTATAGACTCTAGCTTACTATAGAACCTCTAGCCCCTAGCTATAGATTTTATATACTATATTACGAGCCGCCTATTTAACTTAATAATAAAGAATATACTATAGAAGGACTTTAAGAAGGACCTAGGCATTAATATTTAAGAGATAGACTTAAGGAATATAAGAAGGTTTAGATATAAAGTATATAAACATAACGACAATTATACTAAGTCTAAAAAGTTCTCCGTAAGAGCGGATATATAGTAGTATATAGCATTCTAGGGTAGTTTATTAACTAACTACCTACTATAGAAGCTATAGTAGGAGAAGGGTAAATAGGTCTATAAGATAACCTATACCCCCTATAACTTTTAATAAGGATTTCCTATAGAACACGTAATACTAAATCCCTATAGGCAAGTAGGTCGCTTATGGAAAGTAGATAGGATAGACTATTAAGAGCTCCTAGCTTATAGCTAGTAATAAGAATGCTGTCCTAGATAATAAGATTACCTTCCTTAGATACCCCTAGGATAACCCTAAGGACTCTTACTATAAATATAAGGGCAATTATATACCTTATAAAGCGCCTTACGCGCTAGAAGCGCGTTACTAACCCTATAAATCTTTAGGGGGAGCTATATAGCTAGAGGGGGAGCTACAATAGTATAGTAACTAACCTAAAACATAAAGGGTTTCGTAATAAGACTCCCCTAACTAAGGTTAGTCTTAGGGGGAGTATATAATAGAAGATTTATATATACTATTTAGAGATATATCCCCCTAGCTCTAGGAACAATCTCCTATAGAGTATACCTAGCTCTAGGAACAATCTCCTATAGAGTATAAGCCTTAGACTTCTTCTTAGTCTAAAGAGCTATAATATAAAGACATAGCCCTAGCTATATAAGAAGATCCTAATTAGGCTATAATACTATTTTAACCTTAACTATATATTAGTAAGAGGAAGAGAGATAGGACTTATAAGCCTATAAAGACTAAATAAGCTAAGGTCTATCCTAAGCTAATAAGGAGAAGTTTAAGATAGAATAGATCCTATTATAATTATAGTAAACTTAAGAAAGTATTCGCTATATTAACTATAGATAATATAAAGAAGAAGAAGCTTATAGATCCTACTATCCTAACTAAAGCATTAAATAGACCTAATAGAGCTAAATAGATTAGGGCAATTAGAAAGAAATTTAACTCCTTAGAAGATATAGAATATATTATATAGATCCTATTATAGAAAGTCCCTAAGGGTAGGAAACTACTTATAGGAAAATAGATCCTATACTATAAGTATCTTCCTAATAGATCTATTAAGAAGCGTAGAGCTAGATAGGTAGCTAAGGGATTTACTTAAAAGTAAGGTATAGACTATATTAAAACATTTACTCTAACCCTAAGGCTACTAACAGGTAGGATTCCCTTAGTCCTATATATAGTTCTTAGCTAGAAGAGGAGATAGATTAATATTAAAACAGCATTTATAAACCCTAATATTAATAGGCCTTTATATATTAAACTACTAGAAGGCGTAGAGCTTATTATAAAAGATCTATCTAATAAAGTCCTAGAAATTAAGAAGGGACTATATAGACTAAAACAAGCTATAAACCTCTAGTACTATAATACTAAGGAAGCTCTAGAAGAATTAGGCCTAAAGAGACTTAATTCTAATATATATCTCTTTTAGGGGGAGAATCTTTTAGTTCTCCTATATATAGATAACTTTTAAATCTTTAGTAATAGTAATTAGAAGATTAACAAGTTTATTACTAGGCTAAAGAATTAGTACTTTATTAAAACTATTAACAATAACCTTTTCCTAGGTATATAACTAAAGAGTAAAAAGAATAAAGATCTCTATATCTCCTAAAAGTACTATACTTTAGAGAAACTTTAGAAACATAGCCTAGACTTAGCTAAAAGTATTAAGTATCCCCTTAACCGCCTATATAAAGCTTATAAAGAGCAATATAATGTATAGGATTATAATCTGTTGAATATATTAATTAGGGAACTCTAATACCTAGCTAACTAGACGAGGCTAGATATCTCCTATATAATAAACTACTTAGCTAAATTCTTAGCTAATCCTTTAGTAGAGCATATAGCTATAGTAAAGCATACTTAGAGATATATTGCTAGAACAATTAATAAGTGCCTAATCTTTAGAAAGATATAATCCCTAAAGCTAGAGATCTATATAGACTCTAATTTCTCTAGAAATCTAATAGGTAGATTAACCTTAGGACTCCTAGTTAAAATAGCTAGAGGTCCTATAATCTAGAAGTCTAACCTATAGAAGGAGATAGTGCTATTAAGCACTAAAGTAGAGTATATAGCCTTAACAAAATACTATAGGGAAGTAATATAGCTAAGAAATCTACTCTATAAACCCCAGAAAATAACTAACTATAAGGCTTAAGCCTTTAAGATTTTTATAGATAACTAGTCTACTATTAAGCTAGTTAGAGATTATACTAACTATAAAAGAACTAAGTATATTAGACTTAGGAACTACTTTTATAGACAGGTTTACAAAGAAGGCTTAATTATAGTTAAGTATATCCCTACTATATAGTAGCTTATAGATTAGCTTATAAAGCTAAAGTTACTAAACTATATTCTCTAAGGGAGGCTTCTAGAAACTAACTACACTTTTATTTATATATAGTAAGACCTTTATTTATTTATAAGTATTTATAAAGCAATATTTTATTTGTTTAGAGATAGTAGAGGAAAGTTTTTATATATTAGCCTTAAGGGCTAGATTTATTTATAGTATCGTACATCTTACTATACTTATATAACTAGACTATAGAGAGGCTTACTTTAGAACTGCCTTTTAAGGCAAGATCTAGTTTATTATTATAGACTCTAATTCTAGGAAGCTATAGTATTAAAAGTAAAAGCAAAAGGAAATAGAGAAGTAGACCGCCCTTACTTATAATAGCTATTTTATTCTTTAGTCCTAACTAGATCCTAAGGACCTTACTAAGACCCGATATAAGTATACTCTCTAGACTACTACTTACTACTAGAACTACTAGAGCCTCTAGAACCCCTCTTATAGGAAGTCGAGTTAATTATAGCACCCTCCTAAAAGTCGTTATTAGTACTAAGACGCGATAGGAACTAACGAATTAGGGTAGTAACCTTATCCTAAGAGAGGGAGTTAGAGAATAGGAGGCGAACCTTAAGGAGGATAGTTCTAGAACTATTACTAGGAGCCCTAGGGATACTTAGGCGCTAGTCTATATTACTAGGGATAAGCTAGGTAGGTAGTATCTAAAAACTATATCTAGAGGTACTTATACTAGGAGAATATAGAGCGGGAGGTAGGAAGCCCTTACGTAGAGGACTACTACGTATAATAGGAGGAGAGCAACTAGCTTATATACTACCTTAGAAGGTAGCACTAGTATAGTAAGAGTAACCTATACCTAGCTACTAGTAGGTTCTAGATAGACTAGTAGTACCCTACTATAGGGTCCGTAGAGAGAAGAAGCTATACTTATCGTAGTAATTATTAAGAGCGTAGTTAGTATAGTAGCCCTTAAACTATCCTAGAATAGTATAGTAGCTAGAGAAGGGAAGGTTAAATCTCTCCTTATAGCGGTTATAGGCGCTACCGAAGTACTAAATAAGATAGTCTATAGCGGAAGCCTATAAGGTAGAAAGGTAGTTCTAACTACTATTAAGGTTTATAGTTATAGTATTAGCGATATAACCTTAAGGGTCGACTATTATATAATCGAAGTCCTAGATAGCTACGTTAATCTAACCCTAGTTTAGTAGGTTAGTAATACTACCTTTAGTAGTTAGAAGCTTCTTCTTATAGAAGGTAACCTTAAGAAATACTATAGTAAGCTATAAGGTTATATTTCTCTTAGTAATCTTACGCTTACTATTAATAATCTACTTAACTAGTCTAAGTACCTTAATAAGGGTCTTACGCTTAGAGAGCTTACTAGATATAGGTAGGTCCTTTCTACTATTACTAGGAGGACGCTTATTAGGATCGTTACCGTTACTAGAGCTAGTTGTACTACTAAAGACGTTACTAGCGTTACTAAACTAGTTTATAGGAGTCTACTTAATAACATCTACTATAATACTACTTATAAGTTAGTAAATACCCTTAAAATATTATTATATATATAGTATACCTTACTAAAGCTTCTTAAAAAGCTTTAAAAGTATATATATAGTAGTTATTAGTATATATAATTGTATATAGTAGTCTAGAAGTAGGTAAGAGGGGCGTAAAGTAGTATAAAGTAGGGAGAGTTGTTTAGTAAAGAACTAGCTTCTTTTATATATACCTATAAGGTCTATATATTACTACCTAGCTATAAGAGCCTTCTTAAGCTAAGAGAACCTTCTATTCACTTCTAAAAGCGGAAAGATAAGGCCTGAATATGTCTAAAAGTAGGTCTATAAAGATCTCTTATATATATAGATCTAATAAGATTGCTATCCTTAGTATATACTTACTTATAGCTAATCTAGTATCTAAAGCTAGTAAAGATATTCGAGACTAATATAGCAATATAGGTAATAGTAAGTTAATTAGACTGCCTTTATAGTAGTTAGTCTAAAGGGGGAGTGTTATAAATTAGGTAACTAATAGCTATATTAGTAGGACTTAGCACATATACACTATATTACACTATTTCTATAGCTAGATAGTCTTATACCCTATAGCAATTTATGAGGGTTACTAATACACCCTATCGATTCAATCTAGAAGCTTGTACTCGTCAAATACCTATCTACAACAATGCGGACCCGCCAAGCTCGGAACAGATCACATGCACTGGCCCAACGCCAAGGTACGAAGCTTTCGGAGAGAGTTGTTCTTCTACATACGAAATTGAACTTCCACAACGCTGTACTGTGTCATGCTATGGACAGTGACGAAAAGTGCATCTTTGTTTCAGCGCGCATGGATATCAGCGGGCATGTGGGAAGCGGTCGCTCGAATGCGATGGCGTGTTGTTCGTGCTTGCCCGAGAAAATCGTGAGCTGTCGACTGAAGACTGTTGCTGACGACACTGCAGAGGGTGCTGAAGTATCCGAACTACAAATTCATATGTCCAATCAAGGTCCTCGGAAGCTTCACGCAACGCTTCGAAACCAATCTGAACACAATTCCCGAAACCCATTGAAGCAGTCCAGCCAAGATCTAGCTTGGGATAGAGCAAAGAGCTGAAATGAGTATCGAGATCCCGCAATGCAGCACCAACCACGTGCTTGATGAATCGGCCGTTCCATTCATTACACGTTACATACTCCAAGGATCTCTGACCTGATTGGTAGCGGCTGTGTGAGTGGGCATTTCGAAAGGATCCAAGTACGGTACTGATCGAAGGTCAAAGGATCGCTACGATAGTAGGCCCCGCCCAACGTGACCAGCGAAGCAAAGTGAACGAAGATAGCTCTCTAGACAACACCCTCGACATCGTCTCTCCCGAGAGCCGGCTCGATCGCATCAGTCTTGTTCACGACCCGTGGTGTTTCGGACGGCTTAAACTCCGCATCCACGAATTGCTTGTGCAGATCTGTGCCCTGAAACTCATCGTCGTCTATCTGACAAAAAGTGAAGTGCATGCGCGAGACCTTCTGACAATGGCCTGCTCCCATGTGCTGCACCCTGGCCCGGAGCCTTGAGATAACCAGCCCTGAACGACTTCGGCTCAACGAACGCAAGTCTTTGTTGCAGGTTGTCAGAATGGACTAATTCGATGCGGCGTGCCTGATGCTTCGTCTTCTGTATCGCTGACTTCGTACCCATCGAGAATACTGAACGGTCTGAGGTTGAGAAAGGTACGAGCTTGAGATGAACGGGTCAACCTATGATTCAGTATACCCGATAACCGGCTAAAGTGGGCTACGGTTAACCTGCAAGCCGACAATTTACTCGGAGCGTCGGTAGGTTATGCTCCTCTCCTCCAATACAAACTTTTAATCACTCTCAATACCATCATGTCCCAAATCGACGACGACAGAATCGCAGAAACCACCCGAATCGCACAACAACACTCCTACATCACCGCCGGCCTCAACTTCCTAATCCACCCCATCATCGAACACCACATCAAAGACAACCCCGGCCCCATCCGAATCGCCGAAATCTCCCCAGGGCCCCAATTCCCACCAGAAACCGATCTCAGATGGCCACAATGTCCGTTAGACATCGTGCCAATCCCCCTGAAAGATCTCCTTCATGCAGATGGAGGCCAGGACTCTAAAGAGACCTTCCACATCGTAGCCGTGAGTCTTGTCCACCTCGCCATCGGAAACTCTCGCTGGGACACGGCTGTCCAGAACTTAATTTCGCTCCTTCGCCCCGGTGGCTGGCTCCAATGGACAGACTGGGACCCGCGGACGGCCAGGATAGCAGGCGTGAAAGCCGGAGCTGAGGACAAAGCTTTGAGGAATTTACTACAGCGGTTTTCAGATGTCTTGAAAGAGAGACAAGTCGGTACGACGTATAGGATTTCTTCATCGATGAAGGATGCAGGACTGGTAGAAGACGATAGCGATATGTACCCGTTGGCGCCGGACGTGGCGCTGACCAGGAATATTGCTCATGGGGCACTTCGACAGCTGGAGGTGGCTGGGAATAGTGGGGACGAAGAGATTCGACGGCTGAGACGGGAAGTTGACGATGAGATTGAGGCGGGGAACTCTCTGATCTGGTATGATCTATGGTGTCATATTGCCAGGAAGCCGAAGTAAAAGTGATGGGTCGATCGATTACGTCCCCAAGATGCTGACATACTATATACAACTATCGTGCCCCAAACCGGATTCCGGGAGATTTCACGCACACCCTTTCTAGCACACATACCCGCTCGACAACAATCTCCAACCCTCAAGCAGTCCATGCACTTTCGATCGCAACGGCCGGTAGCAGTTATTGTTGCCGTGTAGGAGAAAGTTTTTTCCCAGTCACAGTTGTCCGGGACTCTAGACCATACGGCGTGCCTCAAGGCCTACCAGACTCGCAGTGAACCATCGATGTCATGCAAGACGAAGGTGGGCAGAGCTCACGCAGCTTTCAGGCCGCGACCGCCCGGCCATGGAAAAAGCTTCCACAAATCCTGTCGGCACGGCTTGGCCTTGAGCAGATTGACCGCCACACTCTCTGATCGACTGATCGGTGCGTGAAACCTGCAATCTTCGGTAGCATGAACAGACAGCAAGCCATGCGATTTAGCAAGAGTAATTCAAGTAGCGCAGTGAAGCCGATTCCGGTTCTGGACTGTCAGGAACCCCGATTGCGGCTGAAGGATGTGACGTGTGACCGGAGACCATGACCAGTCTGCGATGTCAAGCCTTTACAGACCCGCAAACCAATTCGTCTCATAGGCGATTAGGCAATCAACCTTGGACATTCGGACCATCCCGGCCTGATCGACGGGAGACAGTCATCCACTTCCTACCCGTGGTGGATAACTCCCAGCGAACGTCGAAAGAGGTCCCAATAGACGTCGAGGATCAGAGGCGAACCCGTCGACAGCTCGATGTTGTCTTGCGGTCTCGACCTGTGAATCGCTCACGAATCGTGAGAAGACTTGCTTCGAGACGTTCGGGGTCCCCGCACTGGAGGGCGATCACTGGGCATACTCCTTATTGAAAGCCCTCCCAATCACCATCTTCCTCACCTCCGTCGTCCCAGCACCAATCTCATAAAGTTTCGCATCCCTCATAATCCTCCCCGCCGCCATCTCATTCATATAGCCCATGCCACCCAGACACTGAATCGCATCCATCCCACACTCCGTCGCCCTCTCGCTCGCATACAGAATAGCGCCAGCACAGTCCTGAGTCTTGATCGAGGCCGTACCATTCGCGATGGCGTCATGACTCTCGTCAATCTCGCGCGCGATAGTGTAGGTGAAAGCTGCAGAGGCGCGGTATTTGGTGTACATGTCTGCGAGCTTGCCTTGGATGAATTGGTTGTGGGCGAGTGGTTGGCCGAACTGTTTTCGTTCGTGGACGTAGGGGAGCGTTATGTCGAGGGCTGCTTTCATGAGGCCTAGCGGTCCGGCGGAGAGGACGAGACGTTCGAGGTCGAGACCTTCCATGAGGACTTTGACGCCTTTGTTGAGGGGGCCGAGCATGGCGTCTTCGGGGACGAAGACGTCGTCGAACAGCAGTTCGCCCGTGTTGGAGCCGCGCATGCCGAGCTTGTCAAGCTTGCGAGCGACAGAGAAGCCTTCGGTTGTGGTATCGACAAGGAATGCCGTGATGCCCTTGGATCCGGCTTCTGGTTCGGTCTTAGCATACACTACAACGACGTCTGCATCGGGTCCGTTCGTGATCCACATCTTGCCGCCTTTCAGGACGTATCCGCCATCTACCTTCTTGGCTGTCGTCTTCATGGATACCACATCACTTCCAGCAGTGTGTTCACTCATCGCCAACGCGCCGATTTTCGTCCCGGATATCAGACCTGGCAACCACTTCTCTTTCTGCTCCGTTGTCCCATGCAGCTGGAACTGATTCACGCAGAGTTGACTATGCGCGGCATAAGACAGTCCTATCGACCCTGAAGCACGCGAAAGCTCCTCTAGCACAGTACAGTGGGCTTGATAGCCGAGCGCAAGACCGCCATGGTCTTCATCGGCTGTGATGCCTAGAAAGCCTGCCTCGCCTAGCTTGGGCCATAGATCGGTGGGGAACTCGTTGGCATGATCCGTGTTTTGAGCTACTTCCGGTGTGATTTCTCGTCTGCAAAACTCGATTGTCCGTTCACGCAGCTCTTCCAAATCGGCTTGTGTGGGTGGGGCAAAGCCTCGGGGGTGCTTGCGCGTGGAGGCGTGGCGCTGTTGGCATGGAGCGAAGGCTGGTCGTAGAACGTGACGAGATGCGATCCTCGACGTCTGCAGTAGAGCTGCTCTGCAGGATATAACGAACGTCATGATAGATAGCAGGGGAACGTGAGTGAAGTGAAAGATCGAGCCACACCACCGGGGGAGCCTTCGTGGAGGTATGGGTTGGATTTCAGCCGAGGTATGTGGGGGAAACCCTGCCTGCCTGCATCCTTGTGCCGATGGTAGCCACCTTGAACCTTGACCCTCTTCGCGATTACATGTATTTGTACGGTGTCATGCCTAACAGAAGATGTGTCCGTAGCTGCCGGTAGCATGGCTTCCCATCTCGTCCCTCGCGCCTTCACGCGCTGTCTGCAACATGTCCCGCGACGGACAATGGCTCCGCGGTTGCAATGCCTCGACCAGCGACGAAGGGTAGCAACATACACGAGTCCCCACCACGCGGCACAGATGTCAATCATCCCGACGGCGGTGGACAAGAACAGTCATGGATATCAAGAGAAGGCGGCAGCGATGAAGCAGTACACGGACAAGCTGACGGCGTTGCATGAGACGGCAGCCAAGGGAGGACCGGAGAAGGCCAGGGCGAAACATGTGGAGAGAGGGAAGCTGCTGGTGAGGGATCGTATCACGGCTCTGATGGATCCGGGAAGCAGCTTCCTGGAGCTGAGCGCATTGGCTGGACATGACTTGTATCCGGGGGAAGACGTGCCGGCCGGTGGGATCGTGACGGGCATTGGGACAGTGGAGGGGGTGCAGTGTATGATATTGGGCAACGATAGCACGTATGTATATCCATCCCATCCCATTCCGTTCCGATGCTGTCGGAGACGCCCGTTGCCAATGGCTCA
The DNA here is from genome assembly GCA_033816765.1 of Nothopassalora personata. Lineage (NCBI taxonomy): Eukaryota > Fungi > Ascomycota > Dothideomycetes > Mycosphaerellales > Mycosphaerellaceae > Nothopassalora > Nothopassalora personata. The sequence continues at coordinate 93,071 of CM066290.1, forward strand.
TGCGGCGTCGCAGCGTCAAAGGTGGCTCATACTACCCCATCACCATCAAAAAGCACCTTCGCGCCCAAGAGATCGCGCAGCAGAACCGCCTGCCATGCATATATCTCGTCGACTCCGGCGGCGCAAACCTCCCCAAGCAAGCCGACGTCTTCCCCGACCGTGACCACTTTGGCCGCCTCTTCTACAACCAAGCCAACATGTCCGCCCAAGGCATTCCACAAATCGCAATCGTCATGGGCTCCTGCACAGCCGGCGGCGCCTACGTCCCCAGCATGTCCGACGAATCCATCATCGTCCAAGAACAAGGCACCGTCTTCCTCGCCGGTCCGCCGCTCGTCAAAGCCGCCACCGGCGAAGACGTCTCGGCAGAAGAATTGGGTGGCGGCAAACTCCACTCGGAAACGTCAGGCGTGACCGACTACCTCGCTGTCGACGACGCCCACGCCCTCATCATCGCCCGCCGCTGCGTCGCCAACCTCAACTACCCCACCACCCCCAACCCAAGCCGCAAGCAAGCCTGGAAAGAGCCCCTCCACGACCCCTCGGAACTCCCCGGCATCGTCGGCACAAACTTGAAACAATCCATCCCCATGCACGAAGTCATCGCCCGCATCGTCGACGGCTCGGAATTCAGCGAATTCAAGCCCGCCTACGGCAAGACGCTGCTCACCGGCTTCGCGACAATCTACGGCCACCCCGTCGGCATCATCGCAAATCAGGGAATCCTGTTCTCGGAGTCTTCCCTCAAAGGAGCCCATTTCATCCAACTCTGCTGCCAACGCCGCATCCCCCTCGTCTTCCTCCAAAACATATCCGGCTTCATGGTCGGCGCCGACGCCGAAGCGGGCGGGATCGCCAAGAACGGAGCCAAACTCGTCACGGCCGTGGCCTGTGCTTCCGTTCCTAAATTCACCATACTGGTCGGATCCTCCGCCGGCGCAGGGAATTATGGCATGTGCGGACGTGCGTACTCTCCGAGGTTCCTATGGAGTTGGCCCAGTGCGAAGACGAGCGTGATGGGTGCGGAGCAGTTGAGTAGTGTCATGGAGGCTGTGGGGAAGAAGGTGGATCCGGAGTTGAAGGAGAGGATTGAAAGAGAGTCAGAGGTGTACTTTGGGACTGCGAGGTTGTGGGATGATGGCGTGATTCCGCCGGAGCATACGAGGAGGGTGCTGGGCATGGGGTTGCAGGCGGCGTTGGAGGGGAGTGTGGAGGAGACGAGGACGAGGTTTGGGGTGTTCAGAATGTAGGGGAGGTATGATCGTGATGATTATGTCGAGCAGAAGGCCACGGGAGTTCTTTGAACGTCTGATTGACTCAGGGGGCAAAAGGAAACATCTATCAACGTGCCGTTACAGACGGTCGCCAAGAGAAGTGCTATGGGCGAGGTACAAGACTTGCGCCTCAATACTTGACCAGCGGTGATTGTTAAAAGAGCGGAAAATCAGAAAATGTATATCGATATATGTCTACCTTCGCTTCAGCGATAGGGGCTGAAGGCGAAAATCGTGACGGAAGGCAAGATAGTGGACGCCCAATCGAATCGCCTGTTGACGTATACAACACAAGTTACCTGCCAAGAATGACCCCGTCGGCTCTTTTGGGAAAGATATGGAAGATCTGGGCACTATCGCTTCTGCCAAAGTTTATATTGTCCCGATCAATTTGCTTGCTCGCTGGCACCACCACATAGGCACCGTCGAATAAGCATCAATGAACATACCATGAGTGCTCGTTGCAGCAGGAAGAGCATAAACTCCAGCTGAGAAGAGGTCGACTCCTTCGGCAGATGCATGTACCACCACGAATCCCAGTGGCGCAGAGAACGCCATGCTGATTAAGAGTCACGCCTCACCGCTCGCAGTGGGCGCTACAGTCAACCGACTTAGTCATTAACCAACTGTTCGACTGACACTTAATGCTACCAGGCGATTAGTCCATCAAGCCCCCGTAGTTAGTCAATTAACCTAATTGCCTACACACCGCCGGAGGCATGTTTTCAGGGAGCTTGTGCAGATTTATGCTAGTTTCTACCAGTTTATACTTGAATACTGCAAATATACCTAACAATTCGTCGGTCAGTCAATCAACCAAGTGAGACCCGGTGGTGTTAGTGAGTCAGTCAACTCTGCAATTTCTCAGTCATTTAATTACACAGGTGTCAGTCGAGCCGACTAGTTGACTGTTGCGCTCGCTAACCGCTTAACTAATGATAATTGTCGAAGGGACAGAATGACCATGCATTATATCGTTATAGTAGCTCTGCTATGCCCATAAAGAGCGAGTGACTCTGGGAGCTTCCACATGTCCAGCATTGGGCCAAGTAGAAACCACGTCCACTGTGGCTGAAAACCTGAGCGCAAGCACTGTGACATGGAAGTTGGACGTCGTTCGGACATGACCACATCCGCGTCAGACACTGAGATATGCGGATATTGTCTCCTATGAGCATGATAGAATTATTATGTGTGGGCTGCTCATGGGATAAGCGATGTCGCCTGCACGGTTCAGATTTGGCTAGAGAATGTCTCGTGTCACATGCAACGCCAAGACCTGAGCTACAACGAGAGGAGTCGGGAACTCGATTCACAGCAGCATATGAAGGCCTCAACCTCGGCCGCTACGTACAAGTATGATTCCCAGACTCGATGTGCCAGCATATCGTGTGCCATTGCCCGGTTCCACTGCAGTAAGACAGCTACAACGCAGCCGGACTGCGCCCGTTACAATCCCACACTTCGAAGCTGCAGCAGCATCGGCTGGCCGCGGGAGTAGCGTCACATCACAACCATAGATTCTGTCCGTCCCTAGCTGCCTGTACGCGCACGCACCAAGACTGCAGCTGCAAATACCTGACGAATGCATCTGTCCCAATGACGTACGGATTCTCTTGCTTGCATCCACTATCGTCACACTGCCTCGCATTAAGCAAGTCAAAGTTCGTCAGCGAGCGATCCTGCGTCTGGTGGTTGGCTATCAAGGTGTCGACTCCAGCTTCAGTAGCGATAGGTGCCAGCTTCGCATACGACTCGACCTGCTGAGCTTTTGCCGTGGCGTTCGAAGCAATCCCAGTGCCGCCATTCATCCCGGCGACATGTTTCGCGCCATGATCTGCAACTGGAAATATGAGGCTCATGGCTCCTGGTGTGTGACCTGGTGTGGCAATGAACCGCAGGGTGAAGTTGCTAAAGTCAAGAACTTGCCCATCGGTAACGACTTGGTCCCGCCGCGGTCCTCCATCTGCAACTTCCATCGTCTCCCAAGCCAGCTCGCTGGCATATACAGGTGTGTCGTAGGTGTCTTGCAGCCACCGTGCGCCGCCGTAGTGGTCGCGGTGCTCATGTGTAATGACAACAGCGACGATGTCGCTGCCATTATACCCAAACGCCTCGATACCCGGGATCAGGATTCCCTTCGCTTCGTCTCCGGTGTTCAAGGTGTCAATGACGACCAGACCCTTCGATGTGGCGATGGCCCAAGACGACACGGCACTTTGTCCAACGAAGTACACACCATCAAAAGCTTCGATTGGAGGAACGAAACCTGACGACTGTGCACCTGAAAAGAGATCAGGGTAAATCTGGGCGGTGATGCAGCGACGCTGGAAGTGATCGTCCAGGTCTTGACCAGCTACATCTGATGCTTCGTAGAGGTATTGCGAGACATTGGAGAGCTGCGCGTTGGGATATGTAGACGTGTTCCAGAACGTTGAGAAGTTTGTTGTCGACGCATTTCGTGCGAGGACTGTACTGGCCGTAGTAGCAAGAGAAATTAGAGGGAAGAGCATCGTCCTGTGCATTCTGACGCCGACTTCCTGGGGCAATAGTTCTATTCCTCGAAAGGGAGTGAGAGTTTTCGAATCCGTCTTATATGGACATTACCACGCACTGCTCCACCTTCGATCTCCACTAACCCCCCTCATTCTGCTCCGCGTGTACTCTCGAGAGATTTGTTGCCGACAAGATTCATTGCCGGTGGCCGACGAGATTCATTGCCGCGTTGCCGACAAGATTCATTGCCGCGTTGCCGACGATTATTCTAATCCGCAAAAGTGTCGGGACGAATTCGAACTAGGGAGACCCAAGCTTAATATCTATAGTACTATACAGTAGGGGGCAATAATTATAGTAACCCCTACTAGTGTGGATTATTCATCTTACCCGATAGATATAGGGGTAACAGTGTCCTATATAGACTCTATTAACATACTTACTATATATATATACATATACACGCTTATTATTATAGCTAGAGGTCCCCTATTTATAACCTTCGAGAAGGGCTAGATATAGGCTCTTTATAAGCACGCCTACTACTTACTTTAGCGTATTACTGAAAAGCTAAATACTATAAAAGGAGTTATCTCTTAGGTTATATTACGTATAGAATAAGACCTACGTATACTACTACGAAGAGGACAACCTACCGGACTTACTACCCGTAAGTAACGTTATCTTATTAATATAGCGACTACTAATGCCTTCTATAGGCGGCTCCCCCTTAACTAGATTATAGTAAAAGAGGACCTATCTTTTAATATCCGGACGCTACGAGCTAGCTTTATAAAAGAAGGCTATAGTCGCTATAAAGTAATAAAGAAGCTACTACTTATTAAGAAATATAAGGCTAAGCGCCTTTACTAGGTAAGAGAGTATATCGGCTAGTTAGATTAATAGTAGTAGCGCGTTATCTAGATAGATAAAGCCTCTATTTAATACGAATATTTTAGTTAGGTTTATATAACACGGATAGCGTAGGAGGCTTATTACTAAGACTACTTAATTGCTCGCTTTAGGAAGTACTTAGCCTATATAATATAGGGAGGTATATTAGCTAGTAGACTAAAGATCTATTATATATTTAATAATGGGTCTATTAATAGGGAGCGCTATCGTATTTAGATAGTACCCCTAATATAAGAGCGTAGTTATAAGTAGTAAGCTAAGTCTATCTTTTAGTAGTCTAGTCTTATTATATAAGATAATGCATTAGCCTATACGGCTAAGGCGACACTTACCTTATTTAAGAACTATAGCCTAGAGCTACTATAGTAGCTAGCTAACTTACTAGATCTTAACCTAATTGAGAATATCTAGAGCCTATTAAAGTATAGGATTAGGCTTCATTTTCTAACTATAAAGGCTAAAGTAGTTATAGTAATCTAAACTAAATAGATAAAACTAACTGTATCTAATATATTAAGAGCTTATTAAAGTATAAGAGAGAGGTAGAAAGTAGTTATTAAAGTAGAGGGTAGCTATACAAGGTAGTAGATACTAGATATATTAGGTTAGATAAATAATCTACACTAGTAGGGGTTACTATAATTATTACCCCCTACTATAGTAATACTACATTATATCTCTATATATAGATGTCCTATTATGCTATTACGGTTCGGTCTAGACTATGTAACTATAGCTAACTATTAGACGCGGATAGTTACGTACGCTGTACGCGATTACTCACTTACTAGCGACTAAGTAATCTACGATTACTTGCTTACTAGTAACTTAGTAATCTATAAGTATAGTAATGCTATCTCCTTTATATTTGGGAATGCTAAGAATCCCCTATAGTTTCGAGACGTTTAACTTACTATTTAATATTACTATTTAGAATATACCGTAACCTAACCTCTACTATATTATTTCTTAAGTCCTTATAAGACTAAGACAACTACTGCTTTATTACTCTCCCTTAACGTCCTATCGGCCCGAGAATAAACCCGATTAAGCTTGTCTTCTTAACTTATAATATTATTAGGTTATACTAAACCTAATAGCTTTAAACACCCTCTACGATAGGAGACCAATAGAGTAAACGGGGAACACCCGCCCTTAGTAAAGTAAGTAGAGCCCGACGACCTTAGACTGCGAACGATACTATTAACGCCTTAGCTACTTATATAGGTAACGATACTATTAAGGTTAGTAAGCTAGAATTTTACTATAGCAACCGAGACAAGTTCGATACTTAGGTTAATTAGATAGATATATACTTCCTATTTAATCCTATAACTAAGAACTATAAGCCTATCTTTACTACTACCTTCTTAAGAGGACGAGTATAGTATTAGGTTAAACTATTCCTTATGAAATACCTAGATAGTAACGGAGAAGATAATAGTAATAGAGTCTTTAAGTCTTATAATTATCTTAAGTATACTATAAAGAGCGTCTTTAGAATCTCGAACGAGGTTTCTACTACGGTACGCGTTATTTAGCACTTAATATAGAAGACATCTACTACCGACTACGCTATAAAGTTCTAGGAGTACGCCTAGATTACTAATTAGGACGACGAAGCACTTTAAGTTATATACCGAAGAGGACTAAAGGAGTAAGTTAAGGATAAGTTAATAAGGAACGGAAGGGAGATTAAGGACTTAGGCGATTTAGTTAAAGTTACAATAAATCTTAACGATAAACTCTACGAGAGAGTGTTAGGAACCGCTGTACGTTATCACAACTCGGGCTTGGATCTTTGCAGGGATGTCTCAATCAGTTATGAAGGTAGTGGTTCCAAACAGTATATGGTGTATACTTGAAATGAGTTGAGCACGAAGCTCCTATCTACTCGCTAAGGAGCGTCGTCTATATAGTGCCATGTCTTGGCGTCGTGTTCGACCGTTCGACCAGGTCGACCGGTCGTCCGGTCGTCTGGTCGTCCGGACTCACGTGACCTCTGACGTGTCCCTCACGGGCCCACACCGTCATTGGTTCTCCGGTGCTGGATTCCTTCTACCTCGTAGAACTGATCCGTAACACCATCCCCCTCCCTAGGTGAACTCGTCCCCGAGTTTCCTTTCCTGTGAGTACTTCCTTCCTCCGATACACGCCATGCCATCCCTAACTCGTCAAGAACGCCGCGATCGCCAATCCGACCGAATCAAACTCAAAGGCATCGAGATGCCCAAGCCCTGCACTGGTTGTCGTAACGCGAAAGTGCCCCAGGGCGAGGAACGGCCCAAGTGCATCGTCGACGTCCGTCACGGCCAGTGTTCCGAGTGCGCCCGCAAGGGTTACGTCACGTGTGACGTGTCCGTTTCCTGGACCGAGTGGGAGCGGCTGCGTGACCAGCGTCGCCAGCTGAAACGAAAACTGGAGGAGGCAGATTTCGAGAAGAAGTTCTCGCATTCCTGGTATGTATTCTCTTCGCGAATCATTGCGTTGAACTCGCGGCTAACCATGTTCTTTTTCTTGCAGTTCCTTGCAAAATGGCCTTGCTCGCCACATACGTAGCAGGTGGAACCTTTGCTCTTCAGCCCCCTTCCTGTCCTACGTTCCGTTACGTCCAATTCCATTGGGTCTCCGTAACCATTAGGGTCCTGACTTCTGGCCTTGAAGCCCCCTCTTCCGCCCGCGGCGGGTCTCTGGTATCCAGGCTGTACGTGTCGGTCGTACCTCAACTCCTGGAGCCTTTCGTCGATCTCCTTTGCTGCCTTGATCATCGCCCCTAGCGTAACGACGCTGGCGTTTCGGGATAGTTCGGCTTTAACGTTGTCTTTCAGCCCGAGGTAGAACTGCGATCGCAAAGCTGCGTCGTTCCATTCCAGGTCGGCGGCATATCCTTGGAATTCTGAGGCGTACAGCGCTACAGAAGTAGTCTGTCGAAGTTGTCGGATATGTCGGTCGGCGTATACCTCCTCATTTGGTATCCCGTATAGATCATCGAGTTTCGTCTCAAACTCGTCGTAGTCGTGGAAAATTTTTCGAGTTTCCGTTTTCGGTGTTTCTCCCTCGCCCTGGTTGTGTAGCCAGTCCTTGAGGTATGGTCGGAATCCTCTAGCTGCTTTTCCTCGTAGGAAGGATGCGGCGTACAAGACTTTAGAAGCCTCGCCTTGAAACTGGTGTGCGTTGAAGTGAAGGTACAACTGAACCTGCAGTTGAAAAGCCTCCAGTTTGTCCTTGGTCCCGTCGAACGTCTCCGGCGTAGACACCTTAGGTGCACGGTGGTGGTCCAATGGGTTCAGCATACCCATAGGAGTGTTGTTGTTCTTGCTGCTTCCTGTAATCAACATTTCGCTCATTCGTTCCGTGATGCCAGTTGACTGTGGCTGTTGTCGTGACGGACTCCGGGTAGCGTCTCTCCCAGACATATGCAAAGTGCCCTGGTGGTGGTGCTCAAAGTTGTTAGGAACCGCTGTACGTTATCACAACTCGGGCTTGGATCTTTGCAGGGATGTCTCAATCAGTTATGAAGGTAGTGGTTCCAAACAGTATATGGTGTATACTTGAAATGAGTTGAGCACGAAGCTCCTATCTACTCGCTAAGGAGCGTCGTCTATATAGTGCCATGTCTTGGCGTCGTGTTCGACCGTTCGACCAGGTCGACCGGTCGTCCGGTCGTCTGGTCGTCCGGACTCACGTGACCTCTGACGTGTCCCTCACGGGCCCACACCGTCATTGGTTCTCCGGTGCTGGATTCCTTCTACCTCGTAGAACTGATCCGTAACAGAGAGCTCTAGAGCGACGATACGACTCTAAGGTATCTAGAAAGGCCGGATATATACTAGGTTACGATAATTAAAACAATAGAGGCTTCTTAAGTAACGTTTACGATAATAATAAGCCTAGGAACTATACGCTATACTATAGACTATAACTAATAGAGCTCGACGTTACCTAAAAGGGTCGTAAGATTAAGAATAGGGGTAAGTTTAAGCCTAAGAGTTAAAAAGGAAGTATTACCTACTATACCTATAGTAAAGAAGGCTATATAGTAAGGGACTACTACGGTAAAAGGAATATAGTACGCCGTAAGTAGTTTAGTATAATATAATAAGGAACTAGTAAACTCGAGAGTAGTATTAGATTACCGGGTAATACCGACTATACTCGAGGAGTAGCGGAGAGAGTTAGTAACGGAAGCAATATACCTCTCCTAGACCCCTTATAAGGACGAGGAGGATACTATAGTTATAAGAACTACCTACGATAGTTTAATAATATCTAACGGACCGGACTACTAAAATAAGCCTACGACGAGGAAAAAGAAATATAAGCGTAGCGCGACGAAATTATTGAAGAACTAGAATACGATATATTACGTACCTAGGATAATAGCGTCCTAGGGAGATGTTATAAACCTCCGAGGTAGGCTAACTATAGAAGGAGATAGTCTATTACGTAGATCGGGCTTCTTTAGAGAGTACTAGACAAGGTATAGGATGTAGGTAATAACTAATAAGAATAGGTGTATTCTAATTAGTAAGGTTATAATATAAGTTAAACGCCTCGAAGCTATAGGGGATTCTTAGCGTTCCTAAATATAAAGGAGACATTACCCGTTATAGCGATACTATTCGTCCGTCCGACTAACTATCTAGTTGTTTAGTTACGGAGTCGCCTAGACTTACGTGTTTAACCGCCCTTACTCCTGTCTAGTCGGACACGTAACCTAGATACGTTAGAGATCCTTCGTAGTAGCAATTAGACCTCGCTCGTCGGTTCTTTTCTTACATTCCTTTAAACCGTAACACTATCCCCCTCTTATCTAAGCTCGTCCCGAGTCTTAAGTTTTCGTATATTTCCTCCTTCTTCCTAACGATAAGTAGATAGCCGCTAACTCGTTAAGAGCGCCGCGAACGATAAGCCCTAGGTATTAATGTCTACTAACTACGCTATATAGGCCTGTCCGAGTTGTAGTAGTATAGAGCGGCGCTTATGTAAGTAGGGGTATTTGCCGGTCCCGGGACCGTGAGATTAGGTTACGTAACGAGTAGCGTAGTAGCTAGATAAATAAGAGGATTCGTAGACTTAATCCCCTATGCCCTCTACTCGAGAGGTATAAATTGAATTGTTTCCTTAATGCTATGCTTACAATGCTTAACTACGCAGTATGTATCTTAATAGCTATACTAGGTCCTATTAGCTTACCTAAATGTCTAATTAAACTAAAATAAAATTAGGGTAAGTTAGACCTAAGGGACCCCCTCTAAACCTAAGGTTAATACAACCTATTAGTCGTTAATATATCCTCCCCTATTACGAACCTGTCCTTAGGTTCTAAAGTAGTAAGCCCGGGCACTATAGGTAGCGTAGTTAGTCGCTATAAGCTAAGGTAGTCTTATAGTAGCATAATAGCTCACCCTATTATTTAGCTTAATATATAAGATGTTAGGCAATCCTAGGGCCTACTAGCGATAGTTTATAAAGATCGAAAGGATTCTTCTAATAGAGACCGTAATAGTAACGTTAATAACCGCGACTCGCGCCCGTCGTACTACGTTAACGTATACTACGAAACTAGCGAGGGAATAGGTAGCTATATTAGCATTAATCGAACGGGCTAGATAGTCGAATAATGCGAACGCTATTTATAAAACAAGTAAGTATTAGTACTAGTAACCTAATAAATCTAAAGACGAGTCTACCGCGTAACTAGAAAGTAAGTTAAGGGAAGATAAGTAACTATAAGAAACAAGTAAGATCTAAGGACTAGAAGCACCTGTACCCAAAGCATTCACTAGAACTAGAACTAGAATTAGAACTAGAAACTAGTACCTATAGGCTATAGCTATAGCTGGAAAATCAACTAGAAACTAGGAGCCTATAAACCCATACTAACTACTTAGTTCCACTTATTCTTACATAACTCCTTTATCTAGACCTACTCGTTATCGTAGCTAATACTAGTCTTATTAGACGCGGCCCTAAGCGGCTAGTTAGTAAAGTTCTTATAGTAGTTATAGAAGAAGCTCTTATTGCGCCCTTCGCTTATAAAGTATAGCTACTTAAGAGTAGTAACTAAGCTAAGCTACTTATCTATTAATTTTATAGCTTAGACGCGCTACTTATACATCTTCTTATAGAAGAGCTCTAAGTCTAGGTGGACCGTAGCATTAAGCTACTTTCTAGCATTAAGGATAACTTTATTATCGTTCTAAGACTTTAAACCCGCTAGGGCATCGGATAGAGGGCTAATGCTACTAAGGTATACGCCCGTAGGGAAAGGATAGCCGGGTACTAGGCGTCGATACTTAAACCCTATAGCGCTCTTACTCAGCGTCTTAAAGTTACGATAGAGGTCTATTACCTAGTGTATGCTCTAGCTTCTCTAGAGTTTAAGATAGTTATCGTCGCGGATCTTAATAAAGTAAGGGTTAATCTAACGTAGCGTCTTCTTATATACGGCCTACCTTATTAGAACGCCTATAGAAGTTACCCGCATTTGCCTAGCGCTTAGATCCTCTCTAAACTAGCTAATGCTATTCTTACTTAGGTAATTCTAAACCCTAACTAAGAAGAAACGCTTAAATCGGCCGTCTTCTATACAGTCGTTAATCCGGTACTACTAGATGAACTCTCTAGTATTCCCTTACTTATGAAAACCGTGTAAAAACTCCGGCCTACTAGTGCCCTCTAAGTTAAGAGAGTATAGCATATTAAGCCGGTTACTAGTCTAGTAGTTTTTAATTTCGAGGTTTAAGTCGACCCTAGTATACTATACTATAGCGTTTACATTACCCCCCTAATAAGCCCTATTAAAGCTAAAAATCGTAGGCCTAGGGAAGAAGATAAACCGAGTATAGTGTTAAGGGTGTAGCGCTACTTATAAGAGCTATAGCCCGGGGTCTTATCGCATGATCTATTAGCTTAGAGAATACTATATATTCTAGTAGACGCCGCCGTTACTAACCTTATTTAATTCTCGTAGGTACTATCGGTACACGTCGAATTCTCGACTTATTATCTCTCTAACTGTTTTAACCCGCGGCGCTAGTTTAGCGTTATTATACTAGTATAGCATGTTACTATTAATGTAGGTACCGGTACTATTAAGATCGGCTTAGTTAGCTTTATTAATGCCGAATTTGTCGAGGATCTAGTTATAGTTAGTATACGTAACGATACTACTCGTAGTGCCGACTTTACCTCGAACGCGGAGGTAGCTAAGCGGGTTAATAGTCTTCTAACTACGCTTATTAGGGTAAAACCACGACCCATTTTTTACCTTAATAGCTAAAAAACTCTTACCTTTAAAGAGCTAGTCTTAGACCTTAAGCATACGCTTACATAAGGTATTAGCGGTAATACCGGGATTCGTAACGAAGTAGAGGGCCTTATAGTAGAAATCTCAAATATACTAATCGTACATTATAGCCCTAACCTTACTATCCCTCTTAAGAACCTACGAGATAGTATATTCGAGCACCTTAAGGCCCGCTATCCGGTACTTAGGTAGCTAGTTAATGCTATCTACGTTAATCGAGTTTCTAAACTTAACGCTATAGTACCGCTTATTATAGGTATAGTTAGCGCGCTTAATCCGGAGAGCCTCGTCTTCTTATAGGATCTAATCCTTAAAGACTAATACATCCCTAATTATAGCCGAAGGTAATATAGTAAGTATCGGATTACTATTCTTAGTTAAGGCCGGAGTAGATCGTAGGGTACTAACCGGTGTACCTAGCGGACTGCCCTTACGTATAGGTACGCCGTCTAGCGTTCGGTTAGGCGAGGATCGAGTAGGCGTAGTTATACCCTTACCTATACTCTCGCCTATACGGAGCTACTTAAGTCGACTCGACTTACGACCGCCTCTCGATAGGACTATAGGCTAGGTAGAGGCTAGTAGTAGAGTTAGCGTAGTACTCTTTACACGTCCTTTACCTTTACTACCCGGTAGTAGCTAACGTAGCTAAGGCTATTACTAGCTAGATAGTTTAGGTTAATCTATACTATCCTCTAGGGACGCGGACTTCTTAGTAATAGTACCCTCTATAAAGTATAGAAGGCTATCCTTATAGACGGCTAGGCAGTGTCTTCTAATAATCTCCCTACTCTTAGCCGACTACGGACTAATGCTACGTGCTTTAGCCTCCCTATCGCACCGGGTAAGATTACTAGGTTCTAGAATTCGCTTACGATCTATGCCCTTACGGCCGATCCTTATACGCTAAATTAATGCCCTCTAAATTCTACTAATAGCCCTACTATAGTCTAGGTACGTATTAATAAAGGCCGTAAACTAGAGGCGCCCGCTATTAGTACTATAAAGCTCGGAGATAACGCGTTAATTAAGAATCTTATTGTCTATCTACTATAGCTAGTAGCGGGTAAGCGTAGCTCGAAGAGTCTTCTCTCGGTTACGAATCTCTAAACCGGTCTTACGAATCTTACCGACAATAGGAAACAAGACATCGAGCTTCTTGTTACTAAGGAATTTATCCTAGTAGCTCTTACCTATACCGCTCTTAACTTTCTCGAAAAATAGGTTAACCTAGACGGAGTAGTCTTCGAACACCTTCTCGAAGCCCTTATAGAAGTCCTTTAACATCTTAACCCGCTTCTAAGGACTAAGCTCTCGGAATATAACATTAGCGGCGGACTTCGGCGTGTTCGTGTTAGTAAGGACATGCTTAACGTTATCCGGTAGGCGAAGGGACTCGAACAAGGTCTAAGGTAGGCGGGTAAGCCTAGTAATAGTACTAGTAAGCGCTATGCTCGAGCTAGCTAGGCGTAACGAAGGACTAGCTAAAGCTATAATAACTAGGATTCGCTAGTAGTAAGATCGTAAGAGCTAGCTATCTTATAGTGCTACTCTAGAGTATTAGTAAGCTTTAAAAGCTTAGTGTCGGGGTAGGGGCTTTAAAGAAGGTTAAGGTCGTAAAGAGAGAGGCTAAAGAACTGTCTAATGTATATAGTAGTAGTAGTAGTAGATAGATATATTAATATTAGTTATCGGTAAGGATGTGCTAGTATTTAAAGAAAAAGAGGAAGTAGTAGGTAGAGAGCTACGCTTAAGTATGCCTCTTAGCGTATATCCCTATAACCGTTATAAGGTAGCAGCGGCGAGACCGGTCTTATAAGTAGTAAGAGTAGTACTATTAAGGTTATACTAAAGGTCCGATAACCTTGTATGTAACCGAAAACCAGTGCTAGTAACTACCTAGGTAAGCATTCGGTAGGGGCATACTACGCTATTACGTAATCCGATTTACGGGTCCCGGGACCGGTAAATGTAACTCTACTAACTGAGGTCTAACTAAGGTAAGAACACCCTATAAAGTAAAGTCTAGATAACCGAATTAGCTTAATAAACTAAAGGGTATGCGCAACACATGCCTAAGGGAAGTAAACTCCGTACGCTATTACTAACTAATTAGTTCTAAGCCTCGATCCTACTAAACTGTAAAGTTTTAGCTATAGAAAGGTTATAAGGCCTAACCTATAGCTTCTTAGATTCCGGTTTAGAATACGATCCCCTTTCGTTAACTCCTATAGGTAGTACGTCTTCGTTAACGATAGGCTCGATCTCGTTCGAATTACTACTATCTTTGCTATTAGTAACGCTATTAGTAACTTCTCCCTCCCCTATTACGAGATCTATCCTATTATCTAAGCCTAGTACTCCTATGTTATCCGGGCGAAGCTCTAGAACTAGCTTAAGGTTTTCTCGTACCTAAACACCCTTTATTAGCGTGCTATTAAGTTCCTTAAGAATATAGGTACTATACTCCCTAGAGATACTAGATACCCGATATAGACCTTACTATCGGTAACCGATCTTACGTAAGAAGTTATCCTTATATAGCTTATCGAACCTTATAATAAGGTCGCCCTTCTAGAAACTAATAAAGTTAACATTCCGGTAAGAATTAAAGTAGTCCTTACTAAGCTCTCTTAGTCGCTTCCTCCGAGCATATAGCTCTTCTAAACTAAGGTCTCGAGCCTAGAGTTAACGCGCACGTATAGTAAGTAGGTCCTTAGTCGTTCTTACCGATCTCTATTAATAATTAGCCTACGTCGGGTACTTAACCTTAATTAGTAGAATCGTGCGATAGCTATATAGGACCTAAGCTAGCGTTATTCTAGTAGTACGATAGGTCGTAGTCCTATTAGCCTATAACATAGCGGGTATCTAATGCTCCTATCCGCGGTATATGTTCCTTATAAGCTTTACTAACGCTATAAGAATCGAACGGTGTCTAACCTCGACCGGAGTATTAGATTGCGGATAGTATAGTAATATTCGGATCCTTCGAATACTAAGTCCTACGAGTAACCGCTTAACCTTAGCTACATAAACCGTAGCGTTATTAAGCACAATTTTAGTATAGTAGCCGTACCTATAGAAGACATCCTTATATAGAAACTTAGTAACCGTCTTAGAGCTAGGAGGTACCCTCGTTACTCTAGCCTCGATCTAGTTACTAAGTGCTTCGCGCGTAACTAGGAGGTATCTATTTTTATACACCTAGACAGGGTCCGAGTACTACTTCTTACTAATAACCTAGGGGGTTAATAAGTGAAGCTTACTAGCGCGCTAGTTACCTTCGCGAAACCTATAAGGAGCATAACTTCGAACCTACGTAGAGACATCGGCGAAGCACCTGTCCTAGTAATACCGATCGGAAATAAGGTTATATACGACCTTAGCGCTACGGTAACTGTGTCTTTTATAGTACTCTATAACGATCTCCTTCTAAGCCTTATTATCGTTAATTATAAGTTATAACGGTACTCCTCGGCGCTTCTAGAAGAATAGTAATTGGTCCTAGATAAAGAAATTAGCGCTCTTCTTTACTAGCCGCCGGTACTTAGTACGGGTAATACTATCGGGCCGGGTCCTAGTTTCTATAACCTAAGCAAGTTACTAAGAGCTCTTAGAGTATTAGTCCCCGAGATGTCGTGTTTTCTAGATTTTAACTAGATAGGTATCGACCGGCTCCGGGTACCCGAATAGCTTATTATTAATTATCCGGTCGACTTCGTCCTCGTTAGCGTCTATAGGTTCCTAAGGTGTAGAGGGCCTACGAGACAGGGCATCTAGGCTAGTATACCTAGTTCCCGTAACGTGCTTCACTTCGAACGTAAATAGCCTAATTTATGCGACCTACCGGGCTATTGCCGAGTTCGGTAGGTCCGAAGCCGGCCGGTTAAGCTACTATATAAGTGTCTTAGTATTAACCTTAAGGATAAAATTAACGCTAGTAATATATCTCTAGATCTTCTTAAGCCCCTTAAGGACCCTAAGGCATTTCCGCTTACGAGCATTATATCTAGATTCTAACGCGTTCTAGATTCTACTCTTATACCGTACTAGGTAACGCCGTCGGGTACTATCTATTAATTCTTAAGAAACGACACATCCCTATCTAGTGCCGCTAGCATTAACTAAGACAAAGATAGACCTAGCACTAGGTAAGTAGTAGAGGGTAACTAAGGCTAGAGCCTACATAAGATATCTAGTAACCTCTTCTTTCGAGAACTGCTTATTTTCTATCTAGGTGAACTCGGCGTCCTTCTTTAGTAGCTTATATATTAGTCGAGCGATAATAACGAACTAGGGGATCTATATCCGGAAGTTATACACATAGCCCTACATAGGTGCGGACCTCCTTAATATAGATAGGCGTAGGCTAATCTAGGATCTTAGCTATAACCTTTAGGTTAGGATAGCGACTATCCGGGCTAGTAACGTACCTAATAATCTTAAGCTTTTCGTATAACTATTAGGATTTGCCTCTAGTAACTACCGTACTAGCTCTCTCTAGGTTAGTAAGAACTAGATCTAGGGAAACGATATGCTTAACGACCTATTTCCTTAACCTAGGCTCTACTTCTACATTCCTATAGTCCTTAGTTAGTCCCTTAATACCGATGTTATTGAGAAACGGCTTCGCTCGATACGAGATATAATTAAGTAGAATCTTTATTACCGTACGTACGAACTAAGTAACTAAATTAGTAGCTCCTTAAGGTAGAGTCGTGTTACGTACTAGGCTAAGAGGGGTTATAAACGCTATTAAGTCCTAGTAGGACTTATCTAAAGTGATCTAATTATAACCTAAAAACAGGTCCATAAGTGAAGCGACTCAGTACCCGGTAAAATCCTCTAAGAAGCTATCCGTATCCGGTAGAATATTAGCATCGCGTATAGTAACCTCATTTAGGAGTATAGCTAAGTTAATTAACCGATATAGCACATCGCTTCTAGAGGCATTAACCTTCTTTACGACTAGAAACTAGCTATTAGAATATGCCCCTTATAAGTATTCTAGGATGTTGTTCTTAATCCGGGCCCTAATTATGCGTTTAATAACTGCCCTAAGACTTAGGTATAACCGGATAGGGCGTGCCTACTATAGCTTATAAGGGACCGTGTTAATCTTCTAAGGTAGTATAACGTCGTACCTAATTTACCTTATATAAGTAAAATCCTAAGCGAGGACTGCCTCCCGGTTATAGAGCATCTTATCGAATAAGGCCCTTTCTATTAGTAATAGCTTAATGCTAACCTTAATTAAGGTAAGCTGTTCTAGAGTAATCCGGCTACCTTACTCTATACTTAAGAATTTCTTAGTTACGTACTTCCCGTTAAACGGACCTTTTTCTTTAGGTATCTTAGACTCTAGGTATAGTGCCCTACGCTTCTATTCTATATCTCCCTTAACTCGTGATTCTAGGCGTTCGTAAACGCTCGCGTCTACTAGCTTCTTCTTATCCGCCTTACGCTTATATATCGTAAAGACCTACGGCATCCTAATGTTAGCTATATGTTAGCCTACTTATTACTTCCGTACCTAAGCATTTAATGTAGATTGCCTTAAGATCTCGGAGGGCTAATCTCCTTAAACTAAATAAACGTTAGTAATAGAATCTCCCTTAAACGCGCCTATTCTAATTTCTATAACTCGTTCCTTTATTCTAGCACTCCTAAGCAATCCTAATAAGTAAGCTAAATAGTTACTAGGCGTTAGAGCCTTACCGGGTTCCTATAGATGCGTCGTGTCGTAGTCGTATCCGTTTTCCTTACTATAGCTATTTACCGGTCCCGGGACCGGTAAATTAAAGTCCGAGGTTTCTCCGAGATAGTACGAGAACCTTACTAATTTTGTTAAATCCGGCTTTAGTAAGTTACCGGTAGGTTGAGCGCCGTAAATTAACCTACCCTTCTATTTCCCGACGCTTTTAACAGTTCTTAAAGGGTCTTGTACCTATCCGAACTAATTAGGGCAGTAAACATAACACTTTTACCTTTACGGCTAGTAATAGTCTCCTCCTACGAACTATTATTATAGTTACGGGCAGTAAGCCGCACCTTACGGGCCTACGGTCGTCCTAGGATTATTAGTGAGTTTAGATCCGAGGAGATAAACATGTCTACCTAGTAGTAAACCCTAAATACCTAAACATCTAAATTGCCTATAACACCTTTAAACTAGGCCCGCCCTCTAGCACCTCGAAAGGTAAGCTAAGTACTCGACATTACTAGTAACCTAAACCTATAAGCGTTCCTCTGGCCGATAATATTTACCTCGGAACCCTTATTAATTAGGTACCTAATCTAGTTCTTATTTATCCTAAACTCCGCTACTACCTAAGGACTAGGGACTATAGTAAAGTTATTAAGGATACTAGAGAGCCCGATTTTCTTAACGTCCTTATATAGCTTAGTAGTAGGGACCGTACCTTTAGAGTAAAGCATAGTTAAATATACTCCGATATACTAGGCCTAACTACCTTCGCGGAAGACCTCCTTATTATACTTAGGTTCATCTTTATAGGTAACTACTTATCTAGTGCGAACCTTAGGGTTCTTTCCTATAAGGCGTCGTACTATAGCGAGCTTCTCCTAAAGAGCGGGGGTGTTAGTAACGCGACCGAAGAGGGTAGCCTCGAACTAGCGACTATATCGAAACTAATCCTAGGCATTTACATTAGGAAACGTTGTCTAGAGGATCTAATTAATCTAGTAGATAATACCCTCTTCCTTTATAACCGGGCTATTACTAGCTAAACTATATTATCGGACGTAGTTATTAATCCTTATAGTCTTAGCATTCTATATACGCTTCCTTTATACGAAGGGGGCGTTCACGGGACTAATAGGCATATCCTTAGGCAGTCCCTTATTAGCATTGTTCCCTAGTCTATTTACTTAGGTATTATTTCCCCTTCCTAGGGTTACCCCGGGTTTAGCTAATAATTAAGTTTCGCTTATTTAAGCACTAACTTCGTTAATTATTTTAACCTCCTACTAGTTAATCTTAGCTTACCGGATCTCCTATTCCAATTGTAGGCGCCTTTCTTAGTAGCCTTAGCTCGGGCTCGTAGATCCTAGGCTAAGGACCGGGTCCTCGGGTGCGAATTCTTTAGAATGCCTACGGGTGCCTTCCCTTTCACTTTATTAGACTACATAGGATAGGTAGATACCTCGTTAAGCTCGCCTAAGTCGATCGCCTACTCCACTTTACTTTCTCTAAATGAGACCTAATATGTCCTAGTAGCCTTCGCCGCTTAGCTAGACCGTACGTCCTAAGGGCTATACTCTATTAAATGCCTAAAGTTAGGAGGGGGCTTAGAATAATTAGGAGGCGTGACCTTTATTACCCTAGTATAGTCCCTACCTATCTATTACTTACGTAGTGTAGAAATCTTATACTAGTTATTAAACTCGATCGGCCTATAATGTTCTTCGAGTAGAGGGAGTATATAGAGCAGTTTTGGTTTACTATAGTCCCTCCGAAAGTTAAATTTAGTAGGACGCGGATCGCCTTCTTTCTCTAGATACTACTAGTTATTTAGGGCGAGGTATACGTAGCCCCGGGATATTAAGGACCTTATCGCTCTACAATTGCTAGCCTAGTGCTTCGAACTGCTATAGTTATAGTAACAACTATCTATCGCTTTAGACTATTCGCAATTCTAGGACGGGGGACGCTACATTACGTAAACCTATAGTTTAGTATCTAGGTCGTACCTCTCTAGTTACATAGAGCGTTAATTCTCGCTCGGATAGAAGGTACCCGCGTCCGCGACGCGACCGCGCTAGTATACACGTATACTCATTTTAGCTACCTTCTAGATTAGGTTATTATTAATAATAGTCCTAGAGGTAGCCTTCTTAAGCGTGTTAATCTTAGGCTTAAGGCGCGGCATTTACTTTACGACTAAGCGGTGTAGCTAAGGTAAAGTAAGAGGGAAATCTATATATATAGCTTTCTATCCCTCCTTACTATCTACGATACTAGTAGCTTCATCGAGGATCCTCTAAAAATCCCTAAACTTCTTAGGTTACTTTAGGTAAAGCCCGTAAGCCTTATAGACTACTTTCGCGACTACCTCTAGTAATCCCTAAAGGAGGAGGCGACTCCGGGAGCTATTATCCAAATCCTTAGGTTCAATTAGGTCACTTAAGGATATAAATAGGCGGATAAATTCCTTTACATCTTATTCTTCGGGTCTCTTACCTTACTACGCCCTAATAATCTCCTTAAGATATTCCCGACTCCCTAATATCGAGTAGGCGTTAAACCTTAAGAACTCTAATAAGAACGCCCTCCTAAAACGTGCCTTATTAGTAAGCTACCTAGGCAGTCTTATAACTACGCGTCGGATAGTAGTTCCGCAATTGCGCTTAAACCTACCCTAGAAATTATCCTTCTTAATAGATGCCCGAGGCGGATACTAGTCTATTAGGTCGTTAAACCGCTCCTAGAACTTAGCAGCATTAGTACTATTAAAGAACAAATTCTTAGCACCTCCTAGAGGTAGAAAGCGAGGGCTAGCGTTTTCTATTACTACTACTAATCGTCTAAAGAGGGTAGTTATAGTATCTATTCTAATTATGCTATTCGTACCTATACCTATACCTAATTTAGCGGCGTTAGTTCCGCTTCTCCCTTCTTTACTAGATTTAGGTATTTCCCCTTCCTCCGATTCCTCTATCCCCTTATAAGGGATAGAGTCCCTATAGACCCCTTCTATTTTTGTAGGGTTTACTAGCTATTCGTAGCCTCTACCTATGTTGGTAAAGGTGCTAAGTTTTTCTATTAATGTAGCCGTATCTATTATTACGTAGTACTTACTTTAGAATGCGCTAATACTAGTTATTACTTAATAGGACCTTATAACTGTAATTGTTACTAAATACCTTAGACCTTAAGTGTTTTCAACCTTAGTCGACCTTAACCGTAAACCTTAACCTTAAACCTTAACCTTAAGTAATAACCTTAACCGTAAACCTTAGACCTTAAACCGTAATTTAAACCTTATAAACTGAATACTAATACGCTACCGGGTGTACACTTAATACCCCCCCTTATTAACTACTAAAATAATGTCTACTAACTACCCTATATAGGCCTATCCGAGTTATAGTAGTATAGAGCGGCGCTTATGTAAGTAGGGGTATTTACTGATCCCGGGACCGTAAAATTAGGTCACGTAACGAGTAGCGTAGTAGCTAGATAAAACAAGAGGATTAGCGGACTTAAACCCCTATACCCTCTACTCGAGAGGTATAAATTAAATTGTTACCTTAATGCTACGCTTATAATACTTAACTACGTAGTATATATCTTAATAGCTATACTAGTTCCTACTAGCTTACCTAAATGTCCCATTAAACCTAAATGAAATTTAGGCAAGTTGGACCTAAGGGACCCCCTCTAAACCTAAGGTTAACATAACCTATTAGTCGTTAATACTATAGAACTACGGACGTAGTAGCGGCAGCGGAGGAGGGGGTAGTAGTAGTAGAGGCGCCGGCGAAGCGTACGCGGGTGTCCCCTATACGCTTGTTCTTATAGGTAGAGAACTACCTCTTAGCCTAAGGGGGAGGTTAGCCGATTTATATAGGGAGCGATAGTACGCCGTACACGGCGAGCGTAGGGAGCGCTAGCGAGGCGTAGTACTTACCTCTAAGATCTACTCGCCTAGCTAGGCGTAGACCTCGTACTACTAGTCTAGAGCGTCCTACTCTTACTTAGTAATAGGGTTACTAAGCCCCTAGATAAGCTTATCGCGCTAAGCGCGAGCGGCGCGTAGGCGAGCTACTAGCTACGCGATAGCGACGCTAGTATTACTAACGTAGGGGTGCCTAATGTCTCTATAGCGCCTACACTTCTTAAGTAACTCGCCGGTAGTAATACTATTACACGTATCCTACTCGTCTACTATACTATTAGTAAGCGCATCGTAAGCGAAGAGCGTAGCGAATACTTACTAGCTACGAAGTACGGGAGATAACGTATATATATCTTAATATCTATACCTAGGCGCCTAGCTAGTAAGGACTTAGGGGTCTACGGGCCGGCCCTAGTACGCTAAACTTACGCTTCGCTAGCGTATCTAGTACGCCGAGCGCGCTAGACATCTATACTAGTAGTACTAGTAATAGTATTAGTAGTACTAATAGGCCCCTTATAAGGGCCTCCTAGCGGAGCTAGTCTTAGATAGCTTCCTCTAAAGCTATAGTAGTACTAGCGGGTCGCTAGATAGTCGCTAGCGAGGAGCTAGTAGATTGCTAGTAGTACGGGTATAGTACGCTACGAGAACGTAGTATAAGGGAAAAGAAGGAAAAGGAGGGAGAGGGTACGCTTCTTAAACCCTCGAGTTAGTTAACCTAGTAACTACAACTTTATACCTACTGTTACGGATCAATATGACGAGGACACTGCCCAGCCAATGGACGCCCTACAGCTCACAGGAAGCAAGGACCAATAAGATATGGCGCGACGCTGCAAGAGCGCGACGGCTGTCGAGCCTGCGCAATGTCGAGCCAGCGCGACACAGCGCGCCTGCCAAGAGCTTCGAGCCAGAAGCATTCTCCTATGTATTTAGGAACGCTGAGAAACCCTTATGGCTTCGAGGCGTTCAACTCATGTTACTATCTCACTGATTGGAATACACCTCTTACTCCAATTATTGCACTTCGCTCTCAGCTCGCCTCAGCCTCTCCAAAGAATACCGCCACGTGACTTGACTTCTCTCCCCCCTTGAGATTAGCCCTGGAACGAGACATAACACTTTGAACGCCCTCAGGATGAGTGCTACTCAGGCAGCTGGTAGGGGAACACCCGCCCCCAGCGAAGCAGGAAGCATCCGCCGTGCGCCACCGCAACAAACCACCATGAAGGACGATGAGTCTGATGACGACGACGAACCCGTTCCTAGGAAGAAGGACGTTAAGGCTGCCAAGCCGGACCTCTTCTATGGAGACAGGGCCAAGTTCGATGATTGGGTCAATCAAATGGATATGTACCTCATGTTCAACCCAGTCGACTCCGACAAGAGAACTATTTTCGCCATCACGTTCCTTCGTGGAAGCGCGCAGAACTGGATCAAGCCGTACCTCAAGGAATACCTTGACGGTACGGGACAACGAGACCCCACCGGAATGTTCAGGAACTACACCCTCTTTAAGGACAAGATGAAGTCTATCTTTGGGACTTCCAACGAGGTTCAACAGGCCATACGAATAATCCAACACCTGAAGCAGAAGACGTCTACTTCGGAGTACGCGGCCAAGTTTGAAGAATACGGACAGATTACCGGATGGGACCAGACGGCGTTGATGACAATGTTCAGACGTGGACTCAAGGACTCCGTCAAGGACGAGCTCATGAGACACGGAGGACAGGTCGACACCCTCGAGCGACTGATGCGAGCATCGATTGAGATCGACGATCAGTTGTGGGAACGTTACCAGGAAAAGAAATACGACTCCAAAGTGGGAGGCATGGCAGGATACGTTCCGGATCGCAAGCCTTCTACGGGCTACGTTGCGAAGGGGAACTTTCCGCGACACAACCAGCCCTACTACGGACCACAACCAATGGAGCTGGACGTTACCCAACGAGGAGAAAGGATCGACAGAGGCAAGGGCCGAGGAAAGCCCTTCAAGGGAAAAGGAAAACCGACATGCTACGCGTGTGGCAAGGAAGGCCACATGGCGCGGGATTGCCGCGGTAAAAATATGGTGCGCCGCGAGCAGTTCAACATGATGCAACCACGAACTAGTAAACCTGGGAGCAGCGTTGGGACTCTGGGAGACACCGACTATACTCAGGGAGTGGAAGGAAGAGTTAACGAAGGACCTTCCTTGGACCCCTCGATGGGACGAGGAGGATACCATGGTCAAGAGGACCAGCCACAACAGTTCACAGAAACATGCGAACTCGAACAACTTCTCCAGGAAAGGAACGACCTCGATAATGCATTCGACCAGATTGACACCTGGATGTATCTTCACGAGGACCGGATAGATCTCACAGCTATACAACAACACGACGACCTCCATAAGCGATGGTGGGAAATAACCAGCGAGATCGAACGACAGGAGAAACGAGAATTCGGCATGATAGCGCGGGGAAACGAGGCTGCTACGGGCCCTCGAAATGGTCACGGAACCCTTCATTGGAGCTTCTGTTACCAAGACTCGTGCTCGATCCACTACTCCGCGAAGGAAGGAGCAGGGTATTGGCCACAACAGCCAAGGGGAACCCTGGGAGCTCAGCACAGGCAAGATGCCAGGCTCCGAGAAGTGGACATTGATGAGTCTTGCTTCGATGATGAAGACAAAGAAAACCAGGAACCAACATGGGATGGACGATGGTCCCCCGTACAACAAGAAGAAACCCTGGATACCATCGAAGAAGATCATACCCCGGAAGAGTCGAGCGAGGACTCATCCGAAGGAGAAGAGAGCGAAACTGACGACGACAATGAAGTCTTGACGTTCACGATAGACGCACCCAAGAAGTTCTACGACATTATTGTCTATCTGACGCGCAAGCACGAAGAATTCCTACCCAAGGTCTCGGGCAAGAGATACTTGCATCCAGTCGAATTTGACAAGACACTCGACACTATGCGAGCAATGACCGAGCGACCACCAATAGGAAGCAAGATGATAGGTACCGGGTACCTTACACCGTTAGGGATATTTGTATCCAACGAATTACGCCAAGCAGTACAGCACGTACGTGCTCTCTACTCAGAATCGCAGAAGATCCAGGAACGCAACAAACTACAGGTGTGGACACAGAGCAACGGGCTACAGGTTCTAGCCGAAGCATCTAGGCACGAAGCACAGCGAACCACATACCATTCGGGAAAAGGATCAGCTCCCCAGGAATGAGCGGCCAAAGGGAGTTATGCAACACAGAAGCTCGAGCATCGACATCACTAACAGTTTTCCAAACCAAAGCAATCGTCAACGGACACAGAACTAGTGTCATGATCGACTCCGGAGCAGCGGGGAATTTTGTCTCCAAGTCTTTCGCAAGAAGAAACGGGTTAGCTACCCTGAAGAAGAAATGGGGTTACGAGTTGATCGCGGTAGACGGATCATCGTTACCTAACGTGGAATGGGAGACGACACCATTGCCACTGGCTATCCAACAGCACCACGAGAATATTACCTTGGATGTCACTGATATGGCCAGTCATGACATAGTATTAGGTATGCCTTGGTTGAGACAGCACAACCCAGCAATCGACTGGAGGAGAGGAGTACTCACATTTAGGGAATGCAATTGCGTTATTGGCATTCAGCCTACGCATCGACAGCGGACGATGGTAGATGAGGCAAGGAAACAGCTCAACGCATTCGAGCTTGCGCCGAACAGAAGGACAGAAGAACCACCTTCGACCGGGACAGATACTGGCGTGGGGCCGCCGGATCACGAAGTCACTGGAACGGATGGACGTAACGCACCATCGAAGGATACTGGCATATCGGAACCAGCTATCCCCAAGGAGTACCTCAAGTGGAAGAGGCTCTTTGAAGAGGAAAAGGGCAAAGACGCCTTACCTAAACATCAACCATGGGACCACAAGATAAACATTCAGCCAGGGAAAGAGCCTCCATGGGGACCCCTATATCAAATGTCCGAGAAAGAGCTAGAAACCCTACGAGAATGGCTGAAGGAGAAACTCGCCAAAGGATGGATACGACGGTCCACCTCAAGCGCGGGAACTCCATGTATGTTTGTTCCAAAGCAGAACGGGAAACTACGACTCGTCCAAGACTACCGAAAGTTGAACGAGATCACCATCAAGAACCGATACCCACTACCGAATATCGAAGAAGCACAGGACAGACTTACTGGATCAGACTGGTACACGAAGATCGATCTACGAGACGCCTTCTACGCTATACGCATGGCAGAAGGAGAGGAATGGAAAACCGCATTTAGAACACGATACGGACTCTACGAATTCTTGGTTATGCCTATGGGGTTAACCAACGCACCTGCATCCTGTCAAGATCTAGTCAATGAGACACTGAGAGACCTTCTCGACGTGTGCGTTATTGCCTACATGGACGACATCCTCGTCTATACTAGAGGATCGCTACAGGAACACATTACACGGGTCCAGGACGTCTTCGAGCGCCTTACCCGCGCAGGATTCAAGACGGCACCAGAGAAATGCGAATTCCACAAGAAACGAGTCAAATTCCTTGGATTTATTATAAGCACAACAGGAATCCAGATCGACCCAGCAAAGACACAGTCTATCCAAGAATGGCCGACACCAGCTAATGTCAAGGACGTACAATCCTTCCTAGGACTCGCGAACTACAACAGGAAGTTCATCAAGGATTACTCTAAGACAGCTGCGGCTATGACAGCGCTCACACGAAAGGATACCAAATGGAAATGGGGCAGCAAAGAACAACAAGCGTTCCAACTACTGAAGGAACAATGCACCCGAGCACCTACACTACGATTATTCGACGGCACAAAAGAAGTCCAGATTGAGACTGACGCATCGGACATGGCTATAGGAGCATGCCTCACGCAGGAGCATGATGGGAAACGACACCCAGTGGCCTATTACTCAAGGAAAATGACACCCGCGGAACGAAACTACGACATCCATGATAAAGAACTTCTCGCTATTGTCGCTGCAATGCAGCACTGGAGGGTATACGCGGAAGGAGCACCTAAGCTGACGATTCTTTCTGATCACAAGAATCTCACTTACTTCACTACGACGAAAGTGCTGACACGAAGACAGTCCCGCTGGTCGGAACTGCTTGGTCAGTACAAGTTCGAAATCCGCTATACACCCGGAAAGGACAACGGCAGGGCCGACGCACTGAGCCGAAGAAGCGACTACATGGAAGGAAAAGAACCAGTGCAGCAACAAATATTGAAGACTAACCACGACGGAAGTCTTAGCGCCAACACAAAGGAGTTTAACAGCATAGTGCGCGTTCTTCAGGACACAGAAGAACAGTTCCCACTAGCACAAGGAAAATACCAAGTACCGAAGGAACGAGAACAAGAATGCATACAGCAACATCACGACAACCCCGTATACGGACATCCTGGAACCACGAAGACTCTCGAGATCATACGACGCAGCTTCTCTTTCCCACAGATGAGACAAAAGGTGCTTCAGTACATCAAAGAATGCACACACTGCCAACGAAACAAGGCTGCAAGACACGAGAAGTACGGAGAAATACAGTTCAGGACACCACCGACACAACCATGGGAAGAAGTTACGATGGACTTCATTACAAAGCTCCCTATCTCTACGGACAAAGCAAACGGGACAAGGTGCGACATGATACTTGTTATGGTCGATCGACTAACCAAATATGCACACTTCATACCTGCTAGCGAGACATACACAGCAGAACAACTCGGATACCTCGTTCTCGATAGACTAGTACGGTACCACGGATTCCCCAAAGTCTTCATTACAGACAGAGACAAGCTATTTACATCAAACTACTGGAAGACCCTTGTAGCAGAAATTGGTATACGACACAAGCTGTCCACGGCGTACCATCCACAGACGGACGGTCAGACGGAAAGAACAAATCAGACATTGGAACAGTACCTGCGACACTACGTCAACTACGCACAAGACAACTGGGTATCACTCCTACCTATGGCACAACTTGCACTAAACAATCACGAATCAGAAACTACAAAAGAGACACCGTTCTTCGCCAACTACGGCAAGCATCCAAACCTGTTCGGAGAACGGCAAGGCCACCCGCAAGCGGAAAGAGCAATTACGGCTACAGAGAGCCTACGAAAAATACACGACAAGCTCAATTCCAGAATTCAACAACAACAGACAATACTTACGAAAACACGAGCGAAACGACAAATGGCACCTCAGCTTAAGAAGGGGGATAAGGTCTACCTCCTTACCGCAAAATTGAGAACAAGAAGGAAGACCAAAAAACTGGACCATGTGAAAGTCGGACCATTTCTCGTTGAGGAAGTACGAGGACCAACCAACTACCGACTGCAATTGCCAAAGGACGCAAAAATCCACCCAGTATTCCACATTTCCAAGCTAGAACCAGCAGACCCCAAAACACCATGCCAACAGACATTCCATTTCCAGACGGAAGAAGAAGACGAATTCGAAGTCGAAAAGATCCTGCAAAAGCGAGGTCAGCACTACCTCGTCAAATGGAAAGGATACGACGACTCAGAAAATACCTGGGAACCAGAAAAGAACCTTCAGAACTGTCAGCAAAGGATCAAACAATTTCGGGAACGAGAGTGACCTACGCTATAATCGAACTTCAGAACTCCCGGAGAAGACAAATGGAGACGCCACACCAATAGCCTCCAAGTCTTGGGCGAATGATTCTAGATCCGGAGGAGGATCGATATTCGAGGAGGATACCTCCCGGGAGACGCACGCAATCTTCGCGTTCAGCAGTTTGTTGTTCGCATCCCGGACCTTCGAGTTGCGATCTATCCGCGCCTGGAGCTCCGACATGCGAGAAAACAACCGAAGAGCTTCTCGCGTTGTCTCGTCCATCTCTTTCTTATCGGCCTCGATCCTAGCCGCGAGAGCGTCGTCCACCCGGTCTAGCTTCTCCCAGGAAGAAGTGACGCACTCCTTGCCGCGACGAGCACACTCTGCGCAAGGCATAAGGGAAAAATCCGCGATGTATACGCAGCAACGGCTACGAGAAGAGCAGAAATCGCAAGGGACTGGAGCGTCGAGGGGATTGGCGAGTATTCGTCGATGGCGAGAATGACGGTCGGAGGACTTGCGAGAAGACATCGTTACAGTATCCACGAGGGCGGGGACAACCCTGATTATATCATCTTACTAACACGTGACCGTGAGGACACGGCCAAAGGAAGGAGGGAGATGGTGTTACGGATCAATATGACGAGGACACTGCCCAGCCAATGGACGCCCTACAGCTCACAGGAAGCAAGGACCAATAAGATATGGCGCGACGCTGCAAGAGCGCGACGGCTGTCGAGCCTGCGCAATGTCGAGCCAGCGCGACACAGCGCGCCTGCCAAGAGCTTCGAGCCAGAAGCATTCTCCTATGTATTTAGGAACGCTGAGAAACCCTTATGGCTTCGAGGCGTTCAACTCATGTTACTATCTCACTGATTGGAATACACCTCTTACTCCAATTATTGCACTTCGCTCTCAGCTCGCCTCAGCCTCTCCAAAGAATACCGCCACGTGACTTGACTTCTCTCCCCCCTTGAGATTAGCCCTGGAACGAGACATAACACCTACCTACACTACGATAACGATACGTACGAGACCCGTAGGCGGGTCGTATAGTAACGGAATCTATAAGAAGTAGATAGATTACTTATATAGAAACCTCCTAAAGCCGCGAGCTAAGGGTAGCTCGTCCTAGAAGGGGAGGTAGTTATAAGGGTAGCCTATAGCTAACTCTTATATATAATGCGGCTATGCCCGGCTTAGTATACCGCACGTAACGCGTATACGTACACTAGGAGACGCGTATAGAGTCGATAGAAGAAAGTAAGCTTTATTTTATTAACGATTAGAAGATCGTAGGCGTGCTATACATTACGACATCCCCTTATAGCCTTACGGCCCTTATACCGATGCCCTAGCGGGTTTAAAGTCTTAGAACGATAACGAAGTTATCCTTAATACTAGAAAGTAGCTTAATGCTACGGTCCGCCTAGACTTAGAGCTCTTCTATAAGAAGATACATAAGTAGCGCGTCCGAGCTATAAAATTAATAGACAAGTAGCTTAGCTTAGTTACTACTCTCGAGTAGCTATACTTTATAAGCGAAGGGCGCGATAAGAGCTTCTTCCGTAACTACTATAGGAACTTTACTAACTAGCCGCTTAGGGCCGCGTCTAATAAGACTAGTGTTAGCTACGATAACGAGTAGGTCTAGATAAAGGAGTTATATAAGAATAAGTAGAACTAAGTAGTTAGTACGGGCTTATAGGCTCCTAGTTTCTAGTTGATTTTCCGGCTATAGCTATAGCCTATAGGTACTAGTTCCTAGTTCTAATTCTAGTTCTAGTTCTAGTTAATGCTTCGGGTACGGGTGCTTCTAGTCCTTAGATCTTACTTGTTTCTTATAGTTACTTATCTTTCCTTAACTAACTTTCTAGCTACGCGATAGACTCGTCTTTAGATTTATTAGGTCACTAGTACTAACACTTACTTGTTTTATGAATAGCGTTCGTATTATTCGACTATCTAGCCCGTTCAATTAATGCTAATATAGCTACCTATTCCCTCGCTAGTTTCGTAGTATACGTTAACGTAGTGCGACGGGCGTAAGTCGCGGTTATTAACGTTACTATTACGGTCTCTATTAGAAGAATCCTTTCGATCTTTATAAATTATCGCTAGTAGGCCCTAGGATTGCCTAACATCTTATATATTAAGCTAAATAATAGGGTAAGCTATTATGCTACTATAAGACTACCTTAGCTTATAGCGACTAACTGCGCTACCTATAGTACCCGAGCTCACTACTTTAGAACCTAAGGATAGGTTCGTAATAGGGGAGGATATATTAACGACTAATAGGTTGTGTTAACCTTAGGTTTAGTAGGGGTCCCTTAGGTCTAACTTACCCTAATTTTATTTTAGTTTAATTAGACATTTAGATAAGCTAGTAGGACCTAGTATAGCTATTAAGATATATACTACGTAGTTAAGCATTGTAAGCGTAGCATTAAAAAAACAATTCAATTTATACCTCTCGAGTAGAGGGTATAGGGGTTTAAGTCCGCTAATCCTCTTCTTTATCTAGCTACTACGCTGCTCGTTACGTGACCTAGTTTCACGGTCCCGGGACCGGCAAATACCCCTACTTACATAAGCGCCGCTCTATACTACTACAACTCGGACTAGC
Source organism: Nothopassalora personata (assembly GCA_033816765.1). Lineage (NCBI taxonomy): Eukaryota > Fungi > Ascomycota > Dothideomycetes > Mycosphaerellales > Mycosphaerellaceae > Nothopassalora > Nothopassalora personata. Next base: position 123,959 of record CM066290.1, read on the forward strand.
CTATATAGGGTAGTTAGTAGACATTAATAGCTTCGTCTAAAGCTATAGTAGTGCTAGCGGGTCGCTAGGTAGTCGCTAGCGAGGAGCTAGTAGATTACTAGTAGTACGGGTACGGTGCCTACGAGAACGTAGTATAAGAAAAAAGAAGGGAAAGGAGGGAGAGGGTATACTTCTTAAACTCTCGAGTTAGTTAACCCGGTAACTATAACTTCTACTACCTATACCCTAATAATAATACGTACGAGACCAGTAGGTAGGTTATATAGTAACGGAATCTACGAGAAGTAGATAGATTACTTATATAGAAACCTCCTAAAGCCGCGAGCTAAGGGTAGCTCGTCCTAGAAGGGGAGGTAGTTATAAGGGTAGCCTATAGCTAACTCTTATATATAATGCGGCTATGCCCGGCTTAGTATACCGCACGTAACGCGTATACGTACACTAGGAGACGCGTATAGCGTCGATAGAAGAAAGTAAGCTTTAGTTTATCTACGATTAGAAGATCGTAGGCGTGCTATATATTACGACATCCCCTTATAGCCTGACGGTCCTTATACCTTCCTAAGAGTTATAAACATTCTCTCTAGGGTAGTTAATTCTAAGGTATTATTATATCTCTATGTTCTAAGCTATTTAATATAGTTTAGGCCTTTAATAAAGTATAGTCTATAGATACTATCTAGGAGAATAAAGGAGGATTTAAGTAGTAACTTATTATTAACTAGGGAGGATCTAATAAATTACTCTATAGTAGTCTTATAGTTATATACCTATACTTAAAAGTCTTTATAGTACTTTAATATATTAGGTCTTATAGTATCTAATTTAATATAACTAATTGCTATTAGAGTATTATATAGATCGATTATAATAATAGGCTTATGTATTGCCTTAATTAAATTATATAATTCCTTAGCTAACTTGTCTATATCTCTAAAGTTTAGCCTTAATATACAGTCTAATCTAGCTATAATTATGCTATAGGCTTATATATCCTCCTTCTTCTAGCGCTTATAGGCTACTATATATCCTATACTTCTAGTAATATCTTTAGGAGTCTTATTCTAGGTTATAGGTATATCTATAGTTCCTATAGTAGATATAGACCTTACTCTCTAGGTTTGTATATAAGCTGCCCTATTTAGAGTATACTTTAGATGAACCTAGTCTAGGTTATAGATAATATATCTAACTAGATCCTTCTCTAGTAGTACGCTAATTAGTATAGATTTCTATACCTAAAACTTGTTACGGAATGATTCCTATAGACCCTAGAATTATAACGATAAGACGAACACGTAACTTATCCTACCTAAGCGCTTAGACTTAGAGCAATTAGACTGCTTATGCTTAGACTAATTAGACTGCTTATGCTTAGACTAATTAGACTGCTTATGCTTAGAATAATTAGACTAATTACCGAGATCTACGAATCTCCTTTATATTTAGGAACGCTAAGAACCCCTTATGGTTTCGAGGCGTTTAACTTACTATTTAATATTACTGTTTAGAATACACTATAACCTAACCTCTACCTTACTACTACTTAGTCTTTATAAGACAAGATAGCTACTACTTTATTACTCTCCCTTAACTTCTTATTAGCCCGAGAACAAACCCGATTAAGCTTATCTTCTTAACTTGTAATATCATTAGGTTATACTAAACCTAACAGCTTTAAACGCCCTCTACGATAGGAGACCGATAGAGTAAACCGGGAATACCCGCCCCTAGTAAAGCAAGTAGAGCCCGACGACCTTAGACCGCGAACGATGCTATTAATGCCTTAGCTACTTATATAGGTAACGATACCCTTAAGGTTAGTAAGCTAGAATACTACTATAGCGACCGAGACAAGTTCGACACTTAGGTCTCTTAGATAGACATATACTTCTTGTTTAACTCTATGCCTAAGAACCTTAAGCCTATCTTTACTACTACCTTTTTAAGAGGACGAGCATAGCATTAGGTTAAACCATTCCTTAGGAAATACCTAGATAGTAACGGAGAAGACAATACCGACGGAATCTTTAGGTTATATAACTATCTTAAGCATACTATTAATGTCTACCAACCACCCTATGTAGGCCTGTCCGAGTTGTGGTGGTATGGAGCGGTGCTTGCGTAAGCAGGGGTATTTGCCGGTCCTGGGACCGGGAAATCAGGTCACGTGACGAGCAGCGCAGTAGCCAGATAAAACAAGAGGATTGGCGGACCCTAAACCCCTATACCCTCTACTCGAGAGGTATGAATTGAATTGTTGCCTTGATGCTACGCTTACAATGCTCAACTGCGCAATATATATCCCAATAGCCATACCAGGTCCTGCTGGCTTGCCCAAATGTCCAATCAAACCTAAATGAAAAAGGGGCAAGTTGGACCCAAGGGACCCCTTCCCAAACCCAAACCCAAGGTCAACACAACCCATTAGTCGTCAATATATCCTCCCCCATTACGAACCTGTCCTCAGGTTCCAAAGCAGTAAGCCCGGGCATTATAGGTAGCTCAATTAGTCGCTGCAAGCTGAAGTGGTCTAGTAGCAGCACAGCAGCTCACCCTACCATTCAGCTTGACATACAAGATGTCAGGCAATCCGTGATGGTGACGTCAATAATCCGCGACTCGCGCCCGTCGCACTGCGTGGCCAGAAAGTGAGTCAAGGGAAGATAAGTGACCATAAGAAACAAGTAAGATCTAAGGACCAGAAGCACCCGTACCCGAAGCATCAACCAGAATCAGAACCGGAAACATAACCAGAACCAGAACCAGAATCAGAACCAGAAACCCATAGGCTACAGCTGTAGCCGGAAATCAACCAGAAACCAGGAGCCCATAAACCCGCACCAACCACTCAGTTCCACTCATTCTCACACAACTCCTTTGTCCAGACCCACTCGTTGTCGTGGCCAACACCAATCTCACTAGACGCGTCCCCAAGTGGCTGGTTGGTGAAGTTCCCATGGTAGTTGCGGAAGAAGCTCTCATCACGCCCTTCGCTTGTGAAGCACATCTGCTCGAGAGCAGTGACCAAGCTGAGCTGCTTGTCCATCAATTTCACAGCTCGGACGCGCCATTCATGCATCTTCTTGTGGAAGAGCTCCGAGTCTGGGCGGACCGCAGCATCAAGCCACCTTCTAGCATCAAGGATGACTTCGTTGTCGTTCCAGGACTTCAAACCCGCTAGGGCATCGGACAGGGGGCTGATGCCACTGAGGTGTACGGCCGCAGGGAAAGGATGGCCAGGTACTGGGCGTCGATACTCAAACCCTGCAGCGCTCTCACTTGGCGTCTTGAAGTCACGATGGAGGTCCATCACCTGGTGCATGCTCCAGCTTCTCTGGAGTTCAAGATAGTCATCGTCGCGGATCGCGATAAAGCAAGGGTCAATCTGACGCAGCGTCTTCTTGTGTGCGGCCTGCCTCATTGGAACGCCTGCAGTGGTCACCCGCATTTGCCCAGCGCTCAGGTCCTCTCTGAACCAGCTGATGCTGTTCTTGCTTAGGTAATTCTGAACCCCAACCGAGAAGAAACGCTTGAATCGGCCGTCTTCTATGCAGTCGTTGTTCTGGCACCACTGGATGAACTCTGCAGCATTCCCTTGCTTATGAAAACCGTGTAAAAACTCCGGCCCACTGGTGCCCTCTGAGTCAAGAGAGTACAGCATGTTGAGCCGGTTGCTGGTCCAGTAGTTTTCAATTTCGAGGTTCAAGTCGACCCCAGCATGCTGCACCATGGTGTTCGCATCACCCCCCTGATGAGCCCTGTCAAAGCTGAAAATCGTAGGCCTGGGGAAGGAGATGAACCGAGTGCAGTGTTGAGGGTGCAGCGCCACTTGCAAGAGCCACAGCCCGGGGTCTTGTCGTATGATCTGTTGGCTCAGAGAATACCACATGTTCTGGCAGACGCCGCCGTTGCTGACCTTGTTCAATTCTCGCAGGTGCCATCGGTACACGTCGAATTCTCGACTCATCATCTCTCTGACTGTTTTAACCCGCGGCGCTAGTTCAGCGTCATTGTACCAGTACAGCATGTTGCCATTGATGTAGGTACCGGTGCTATCGAGATCGGCTTGGTCAGCTTCATCAATGCCAAATTTGTCGAGGATCTGATTGTAGTTGGCATGCGTGACGATGCCACTCGTGGTGCCGGCTTTGCCTCGAGCACGGAGGCAGCCAAGCGGGTTGACAGTCTTCTGACCACGCTTGTCAGGGCGAAACCACGACCCATTCTCCACCTTGATAGCTGAAAAACTCTTGCCTTCAAAGGGCCAGTCTTGGACCTTGAGCGCGCGCTCACACAGGGTATTGGTGGTGATACCGGGATTCGTGACGAAGTGGAGGGCCTTGTGGCAGAAATCTCGGACATGCTGATCGCACATCACAGCGCTAACCTTGCCATCCCTCTCAAGAACCTGCGAGACCGCATATTCGAGCATCTCAAGGCCCGCCATCCGGTGCTCAGGTAGCCAGTCAATGCCATCCACATCAATCGAGTTTCTGAACTTGATGCCACAGTACCGCTCATTGCAGGTGCAGTTGGCGCGCTTGATCCGGAGGGCCTCGTCTTCCTGCAGGATCTGATCCTTGAAGACTGATACATCCCTGATCACAGCCGAAGGTGACATGGTGAGTATCGGATTGCCATTCTCAGTCAGGGCCGGAGTGGATCGTGGGGTGCCAACCGGTGTACCCAGCGGACTGCCTTCGCGTATGGGTGCGCCGTCCAGCGTTCGGTTAGGCGAGGATCGAGCAGGCGCAGTCATGCCCTCACCTATGCTCTCGCTCATGCGGAGCTGCTCAAGTCGACTCGACTTGCGACCGCCTCTCGATGGGACTGCAGGCTGGGTAGAGGCTGGTGGAGTTGGCGTGGTAGTCTTTGCACGTCCTTTGCCTTTGCCACCCGGTGGTGGCTGAGTCTGTTGCTGGCCAGATGGTCCAGGTTGACCTGTGCTGTCCCCTGGGGACGCGGACTTCTCAGTGATAGTACCCTCCATGAAGTATGGAAGGCCATCCTCATAGACGGCTAGGCGGTGTCTTCTGATGATCTCCCTGCTCTCAGCCGACTGCGGATCAATGCTGCGTGCTTCAGCCTCCCTGTCGCACCGGGTAAGATCACCAGGCTCCAGAATTCGCTTGCGATCTATGCCCTTGCGGCCGATCCTCATACGCCATATCAATGCCCTCTGAATTCTGCCAACAGCCTTGCTGTAGTCTGGGTACTTGTTGATGAAGGCCGTGAACTGGCGGCGCCCACTGTCAGTGCTGCAAAGCTCGGAGATGACGCGTCGATCAAGAATCTTGTTGTCCATCTGCTGTGGCCAGTGGCGGGTAAGCGTGGCGCGAAGAGTCCTCTCTCGGTTACGAATCTCTGAACCGGTCTTGCGAATCTTGCCGACGATGGGAAACAAGACATCGAGCTTCCTGTTACCAAGGAATTCATCCTGGTAGGTCTTGCCCATGCCGCTCTCAACTTCCTCGAAAAACAGGTCAACCCAGACGGAGCAGTCTTCGAACACCTTCTCGAAGCCCTTGCAGAAGTCCTTCAACACCTCAACCCGCTTCTGAGGACTGAGCTCTCGGAACATGACATTAGCGGCGGACTTCGGCGTGTTCGTGTTGGCAAGGACATGCTTGACGTTGTCCGGCAAGCGAAGGGACTCGAACAAGGTCTGAGGTGGGCGGGTGAGCCCAGTAACAGTGCTAGTGAGCGCTGTGCTCGAGCCAGCCGGGCGTGACGATGGACCAGCTGAAGCCATGATAACTAGGATTCACTATCAGTGAGATCGTAAGAGCTGGCTATCTCGTGGTGCCACTCTGGAGTGTTGGTAAGCTTTGAAAGCTTGGTATCGGGGTGGGCTTTGAAGGTCAAGGTCGTGAAGAGAGAGAGGCCAGAGAACCGTCTGATGTGTGGTGGTAGGTGGATGTGTTGGTGGTTCTGGTGATGGTGCTAGTGTTTGAAGAAAAAGAGAGGAAGTAGCAGGCAGAGAGCTGCGCTTAAGGATGCCTCTCAGCGTATGTCCCTGTGACCGTTGCAAGGCAGCAGCGCCGAGACCGGTCTCATAAGTGGCAAGAGCAGTGCCATTGAGATCACACTGAAGGTCCGATGGCCCTGCATGTGACCGAAAACCAGTGCTGGTGACCACCTAGGTGAGCATTCGGCAGGGGGCATGCCACGCTGTCACGTGATCCGATTTACCGGTCCCGGGACCGGTAAATGTGACTCTACTAACTGAGGTCCAACCAAGGCAAGAACACCCCATGAAGTGAAGTCCAGATAACCGAATCGGCTTAACAAACTGAAGGGCATGCGCAACACATGCCTGAGGGAAGTGAACTCCGTACGCCATTGCCAACTGATTAGTTCTCAGCCTCGATCCTGCTGAACTGTGAAATTTCGGCTGCAGAAAGGTCATGAGGCCTGATCCATAGCTTCTTGGATTCCGGTTCAGGATACGATCCCCTTTCGTCAACTCCTACAGGTAGCACGTCTTCGTCGGCGATGGGCTCGATCTCGTTCGAATCACTGCTGTCTTCGCTATCAGCGACTTCTCCCTCCCCCATTACGAGATCGATCCCATCGTCCAGGCCTGGTACTCCTATGTTATCCGGGCGAAGCTCTGGAACTAGCTTAAGGTTTTCTCGTGCCTGAACTCCCTTCATTGGCGTGCCATCAAGTTCCTCAAGAATATAGGTACCAAATTTCCTGGAGACACTGGACACCCGATATGGACCTTGCCATCGGTAACCGATCTTGCGTGAGAAGTCATCCTTATATGGCTTGTCGAACCTCATGACAAGGTCGCCCTTCTGGAAACCAACAAAGTCAACATTTCGGTGAGAATCGAAGTAGTCCTTGCTAAGTTCTCTTAGTCGCTTCCTTCGAGCATGCAGCTCTTCCAAACTAAGGTCTCGAGCCTGGAGTTGACGCGCACGTATGGCAAGCAGGTCCTCAGTCGTTCTCACCGATCCCCATTGATAATTCGCCCACGTCGGGTACTCAACCTCAATTGGCAGAATCGTGCGATGGCCATACAGGACCTGAGCCGGCGTCATTCCAGTAGTACGACAGGTCGTGGTCCTATCAGCCCATAACACAGCGGGTACCCATTGCTCCCATCCGCGGTATGTGTTCCTTGTAAGCTTTGCTAACGCTGCAAGAATCGGACGGTGCCCAACCTCGACCGGAGCATTAGACTGCGGATGGTACGGTGATATTCGGATCCTTCGAACACCAAGTCCTACGAGCAACCGCTCAACCTCAGCCGCATGAACCGTAGCGTTATCAAGCACAATTTCAGCACAGCAGCCGTGCCTACAGAAGACATCTTCGTATAGAAACTTGGCAACTGTCTTCGAGCTGGGAGGTGCCCTTGTCACTCTAGCCTCGATCCAGTTGCTGAGTGCTTCGCGCGCAACTAGGAGGTATCCATTTTTGTGCACCTGGACGGGGTCCGAGTACCACTTCTCACCAATGACCTGAGGGCTCGATGAGTGAAGCTCACCAGCGCGCTGGTTGCCTTCGCGAAACCTACAAGGAGCACAACTTCGAACCCACGCAGAGACATCGGCGAAGCACCCGTCCCAGTAATACCGATCGGAAATAAGGTTGTACACGACCTCAGCGCTGCGATGACCGTGTCTTTCATGGCATTCTATGACGATCTCCTTCTGAGCCTCATCATCGTCAATCACAAGTTGCAACGGTGCTCCTCGGCGCTTCTGGAAGAACAGCAATTGGTCTCGGACAAAGAAGTTGACGCTCTTCTTCACCAGCCGCCGGTACTCAGCACGGGTAACACCATCGGGCCGGGTCCTGGTTTCTATAACCTGAGCAAGCTGCTGAGAGCCCTCAGAATATTGGTCCCCGAGATGTCGTGTTTTCTGGATTTCAACTGGATAGGTGTCGACCGGCTCCGGGTACCTGAACAGCTTATCATCAATCATCTGGTCGACTTCGTCTTCGTCAGCTTTCCTGGGTTCTTGAGGTGTAGAGGGCCTTCGAGACAGGGCATCTGGGCCAGTGTGTCTAGTCCCCGCAACGTGCTTTACCTCGAACGTGAACAACCTGATCCATGCGACCCACCGGGCCATTGCCGAGTTTGGCAGGTCCGAAGCCGGCCGGTTAAGCTGCCATACAAGTGTCTTGGCATCAACCTCAAGGACAAAATCAACGCCAGTGATATATCTCTGGATCTTCTTAAGCCCCTTAAGGACCCCAAGGCATTCCCGCTTCCCAGCATCATATCTGGATTCTGACGCGCTCCAGATTCCACTCTCATACCGCACCGGGTGACGCCGTCGGGTACTGTCCATTGATTCTTGAGAAACGATACATCCCCATCCAGTGCCGCTAGCATCAACTGAGACAAAGATGGACCCAGCACCAGGTGAGTAGCAGAGGGTAACTAAGGCTGGAGACTGCACAAGGTACCTAGCAACCTCTTCTTTTGAGAACTGCTCATTTTCTGTCCAGGTGAACTCGGCGTCCTTCTTCAGCAGTTTGTACATTGGTCGAGCGATGATAACGAACCAGGGAATCCATATCCGGAAGTACACACACAGCCCCACATAGGTGCGGACCTCCTTGATACAGGTAGGCGTAGGCCAATCCAGGATCTTGGCCACAACCTTTGGGTCAGGATAGCGACCATCCGGGCCAGTAACGTACCCAACAATCTTGAGCTTTTCGTATAACCATTGGGATTTGCCTCCAGCAACTACCGCACCAGCTCTTTCCAGGTCAGCAAGAACCAGATCCAGGGAAACGATGTGCTCAACGACCCATTTTCTCAACCCAGGCTCTAGTTCGGCATTCCCATAGTCCTCAGTTGGTCCCTTAATACCGATGTCATCGAGAAACGGCTTCGCTCGATGCGAGATATGATCAAGCAGAATCTTTGTTACCGCACGCACGAACTGAGCAACTGAATTGGTAGCTCCTTGAGGCAGAGTCGTGTTGCGTACTAGGCCAAGAGGGGTCATGAAGGCTGTTAAGTCCCGGCAGGACTCATCCAAAGTGATCTGATCATAACCTGAGAACAGGTCCACAAGTGAAGCGACTCGGCACCCGGCAAAATCCTCTGAGAAGCTATCCGTGTCCGGTGGAATGTTAGCATCGCGCATAGTAACCTCATTCAGGAGCACAGCTGAGTTGATCAACCGATATGGCACATCGCTTCCAGAGGCATCAACCTTCTTTGCGACCAGGAACCAGCTGTTGGAATATGCCCCTTGTGAGTATTCTAGGATGTTATTCTTGATCCGGGCTCTAATCATGCGCTCAACAATTGCCCTAAGACTTGGGTGCAACCGGATAGGGCGTGCCTGCCATGGCCTATGAGGGACCGTGTTGATCTTCTGAGGTGGCACGACGTCGTGCCTGATTTGCCTCATGTGACTGAAATCCCAAGCGAGGACTGCCTCCCGGTTGTAGAGCATCTCATCGAATAAGGCCCTTTCCATTGGCAATAGCTTGATGCCAACCTTGATTGAGGTAAGTCGTTCTGGAGTGATCCGGCTACCTCGCTCAATACTTGAGAATTTCTTAGTCAAGTACTTCCCATCAAACGGACCTTGTCCTTCAGGCATCTTGGATTCCAGGTACAGTGCCCTGCGCTTCCATTCCATATCTCCCTCAACTCGTGATTCTGGGCGTTCGTGAACGCTCGCGTCCACTGGCTTTTTCTTGTCCGCCTTACGCTTGTACATCGTGAAGACCTGCGGCATCCTAATGTTAGCTATATGTAGGCCTGCTTGTTGCTTCCGTGCCTGAGCATTCAATGCAGATTGTCTCAGGATCTCGGAGGGCCAGTCCCCTTGAACTGAATAAACGTTAGCAATAGAATCTCCCTCAAACGCGCCTGTTCCAATTTCTGCAACTCGTTCCTTTGCTCCAGCAGTCCTAAGCAATCCCAATAAGTGAGCTGAATGGTTGCTAGGCGTTAGAGCCTTGCCGGGTTCCTGCAGATGCGTCGTGTCGTGGTCGTATCCGTTTTCCTCACTATAGCTATTTACCGGTCCCGGGACCGGCAAATCAAAGTCCGAGGTTTCCCCGAGATAGTGCGAGAACCTCACTGATTTTGTCAAACCCGGCTTTAGCAAATCGGTGGGTTGAGCGCCGTAACCCACCATTCCATTTCCCGACGCTTTCAATAGTTCCTGAAGGGTTTTGCACCTGTCCGAGCCAACTAGGGCAGTAAACATGACACTTTCACCTTTGCGGCTGGCAATAGTCCCCTCCCATGAACCATCATCGCAGTTACGGGCAGTGAGCCGCACCTTGCGGGCCCACGGACGTCCTAGGATTGTTGGCGAGTTTGGATCCGAGGAGATGAACATGTCCACTTGGCAGTGAACCCCAAATACCCAAACATCCAAATTGCCCACAACACCTTTGAACTGGGCCCGCCCTCCAGCACCTCGAAAGGCAAGCTGAGCACTCGACATTACTGGTAACCCAAACCTATGAGCGTTCCTCTGGCCGATGATATTCACCTCGGAACCCTCATCAATTAGGCACCTGATCTGGTTCTTGTTCGTCCCAAATTCCGCTACTACCCAAGGACTAGGGACCATAGCAAAGTTGTCAAGGACACTAGAGAGCCCGATCTTCTCAACATCCTCATATAGCTCAGCAGCAGGGACCGCACCCTTGGAGCAAAGCATGGTTGAATACACTCCGACATACTGGGCCTGACCATCTTCGCGGAAGACCTCCTCATTATACTCAGGTTCATCTTCACAGGTGACCACTTGTCCAGTGCGAACCTCAGGGTCCTTTCCTGCAAGACGTCGCACTGTAGCGAGCTTCTCCTGAAGAGCGGGGGTGTTAGCAACGCGACCGAAGAGGGCAGCCTCGAACCAGCGACCATATCGAAACCAATCTTGGGCGTTCACATTGGGAAACGTTGTCTGGAGGATCTGATCAATCCAGTAGATGATACCCTCTTCCTTTGTAACCGGGCCATCACCAGCTGAACCATACTGTCGGACGTAGTTGTCAATCCTCATAGTCTTGGCATTCTGCATACGCTTCCTTTGTGCGAAGGGGGCGTTCACGGGACCAACAGGCATATCCTTAGGCAGTCCTTTGTTAGCATCGTTCCCTGGTCTGTTCACTTGGGCATCACTTCCCCTTCCTAGGGTTACCCCGGATTCAGCTGATGACTGAGTTTCGCTCATTTGAGCACTGACTTCGTCAATCATTTCAACCTCCTGCTGGTCAATCTCAGCTTGCCGGATCTCCTGTTCCAATTGCAGGCGAACTTTCTCAGCAGCCTCAGCTCGGGCTCGCAGATCCTGGGCTGAGGACCGGGTCCTCGGGTACGGATTCTTCAGAATACCTACGGGTGCCTTCCCTTTCACTTTGTCAGACTGCACAGGATAGGCAGATACCTCGTCAAGCTCGCCCAAGTCGGTTGCCTGCTCCGCTTCACTTTCTCCGAATGAGACCCAATATGTCCCAGCAGCCTTCTCCTTTTGGCCAGACCGCGCGTCCTGAGGGCCATACTCCATTAAATGCCTGAAGTTAGGAGGGGGCTTAGAATGATCAGGAGGCGTGACCTTAGTCACCCCAGCGTAGTCCCTACCCATCCATTGCTTACGCAGTGCGGGAATCTCATACTGGTTGTCAAACTCGATCGGTCCATAATGTTCTTCGAGCAGAGGGAGCATGCAGAGCAGTTTCGGTTTGCTGTAGTCCCTCCGAAAGTTGAACTTGGCGGGACGTGGATCGCCTTCTTTCCCTAGATACCACCAGTTGTTCGGGGCGAGGTATACGTAGCCCCGGGATATTAAGGACCTCATCGCCCCACAATTGCTGGCCTGGTGCTTCGAACTGCCACAGTTGTAGCAACAACCATCCATCGCTTTGGACTGTTCGCGATTTTGCGATGGGGGACGCTGCATTGCGTAAACCTGCAGTTCAGTGTCTGGGTCGTGCCTCTCTGGTTGCATAGAGCGTTGATTCTCGCTCGGGTAGAAGGCACCCGCGTCCGCGACGCGACCGCGCTGGTATGCACGTATGCTCATTTCAGCTACCTTCTGGATTAGGTCATCATCAACAACAGTCCTGGAGGTGGCCTTCTTAAGCGTGTCAATCTCAGGCTTGAGGCGCGGCATTTGCTTCACGACTGAGCGGTGCAGCTGAGGCAAAGCAAGAGGGAAATCTGTATGCACAGCTTTCCATCCCTCCTCACCATCTGCGATGCTAGCAGCTTCATCGAGAATCCTCTGAAAGTCCCTGAACTTCTCAGGTTGCTTTGGGTGAAGCCCGCAAGCCTTGTAGACCGCTTTCGCGATTGCCTCTGGCAATCCCTGAAGGAGAAGGCGACTCCGGGAGCTGTTATCCAAATCCTCAGGTTCAATTAGGTCACTTGAGGATACAAATAGGCGGATGAATTCCTTCACATCTTGTTCTTCAGGCCTCTTGCCTTGCTGCGCCCTAACAATCTCCTCAAGATATTCCCGACTCCCCAACATCGAGTGGGCGTCAAACCTTGAGAATTCTGACAAGAACGCCCTCCTGAAACGTGCCTTGCTGGTGAGCCACCCAGGCAGCCTCATGACCACACGCCGGATAGTAATTTCGCAATTGCGCTCAAACCTGCCCCAGAAATCATCCTTCTTAATGGATGCCCGAGGCGGATACTGGTCCATTAGGTCGCCAAACCGCTCCCAGAACTCAGTAGCATTGGTGCCATCAAAGAACGGATTCTCAGCACCTCCTGGAGGTGGAAAGCGAGGGCCAGCGTTTTCCATTGCTACTGCCAATCGTCCAAAGAGGGCAGTTATAGCATCCATTCCAATTGTGCTGTTCATTCCTACACCCATACCCAATTCAGCGGCGCTGGTTCCGCTTCTCCCTTCTTTACTAGATTCAGGTGTTTCCCCTTCCTCCGATTCCTCCATCCCCTCATGAGGGACAGAATCCCTGTAGACCCCTTCCATTTTCGTGGGGTTCACAGGCTGTTCGTAGCCTCTGCCTATGTCGGCAAAGGTGCTAAGTTTTTCTGGTGATGCAGCCGTATCCATTGTTGCGTGGTGCTTGCTTCAGAATGTGCTGATACTAGTTGTTGCTTGACAGGACCTTGTGACCGTGATTGTTGCTGAATACCTTGGACCTTGAATGTTTTTCGACCTTAGTCGACCTTGACCGTGAACCTTGGACCTTGAACCGTGATTTTGACCTTACAAACTGGATGCTGATACGCCACCGGGTGTACACTTGATAACCCCCCTCATTGACCACCAAAATAATGTCTACCAACCACCCTATGTAGGCCTGTCCGAGTTGTGGTGGTATGGAGCGGTGCTTGCGTAAGCAGGGGTATTTGCCGGTCCTGGGACCGGGAAATCAGGTCACGTGACGAGCAGCGCAGTAGCCAGATAAAACAAGAGGATTGGCGGACCCTAAACCCCTATACCCTCTACTCGAGAGGTATGAATTGAATTGTTGCCTTGATGCTACGCTTACAATGCTCAACTGCGCAATATATATCCCAATAGCCATACCAGGTCCTGCTGGCTTGCCCAAATGTCCAATCAAACCTAAATGAAAAAGGGGCAAGTTGGACCCAAGGGACCCCTTCCCAAACCCAAACCCAAGGTCAACACAACCCATTAGTCGTCAATACTATAAAGAGCGTCTTTAGTATCTCTAATAAGATTACTACTACCGTTCGTGTTATTTAGCATTTAACCTAGAAGACATCTACTACCGAATATGCTACTAAATTCTAGGAATATGCGTAACTTACCGATTAGGACAACGAAGCACTTTAAGTTATGTACCGAAGAGGACTAAAGGAGCATATTAAGGACGAGTTAATAAGGGACGGTCGGAAGATCGATAGCTTAGGCGACCTCGTTAGAGTTACGATTAATCTTAATAATAAGCTCTACGAGAGAGCTATAGAACGACGATACGATTCTAAGGTATCCGGAAAGGCTAGATATACACTAGGCTATAATAACCGCAATAGAGGCTTCTACGACAACTATAATAATAAGCCTAGGGATAAACTGTACTACGGACTATAGCTAATAGAACTCGACGTTACCGAAAAAGGTCGTAAGATTAGGAATAGTAACGGGAATAGAGTATCCCGGAGTTTAAAAGAAACACGAACTTACTACGGATATAGTAAACCTAGCTACCTAGTAAGGGACTGCCGCGGTAAGAATATAGTACGCCGCGGATAGTTTAACATAATACAACCCCGAACTAGTAAATCTAAGAGTAGCGTTAGAACTCGAGGAGATACCGACTATACTCGGAGAGTAGGGGAGAGAGCTAGTAATAGAAGCACGACGCCTCTCCTAGACCCCTTAGAAGGACGAGGAGGATACTATAGGTAGTAAATAGTAGTTATTCTATTTAATGCGAAGAACCAACTACGATAGTTTAATATAATAATATAAAGAGTCGACTACGAGATCAAATCCGAGTTTCGAAATAGTTATAGAAGCCTTTATTAGCGATTCTATTACTAAGACTCGTATTAAGTTTACTACGCCGCGAAGTTAGGCGTAGGGTATTAGCCTTAATAACCGAGAGGAACCCTAGGAGCGACGTATAGGTAAAACGCTACGCTCCGAGAAGTAGACATCGACGAGTCCTACTTTAACGACGATAGAAGCGATAAGGAAAACTAGGACCTAGGATAGAACGGATCGTAGTTACCGGAACCATAGATAGAAAGTTAGGAAACTACCGGGCTAGATACTATCGAGGAAGATTAGGATCCGGAAGAATTAAGCGAAGAAGATTCCTCCGAAGGAGAAGAGAGCGACACTAATAACGATAATAAACAACTAACCTTTACGATTAACGTACCTAAGAAATTATATAACATAATCGTACATCTATAAAGAAGGTACGAAGAATTCCTACCTAAGATAGGCGGACGAAGGATACTATACTCTATTAAGTTTAATAAGACACTCGACACCCTACGAGGTATAGCCTAGGGATACCTACTTATAGAAACAACCGAGAATCTAGTAACCGCTATTATAGAACGACTACCGATAGGGAGCTAAATAATAGGAACCGGATATCTTATACCGTTAGGAACATTTATATCGAATAAATTACGTAACGTAGTATAATACGTACGCGCACTCTACTTAGAAACGTAGAAGATCTAGGAACGTTACCGAATGTAGGTGTAGATATAGAAAGGCTCGCGCTAGGTTTAAGCGGAGACCTCGAGACACGAAGCACGACGTTCTATATACGAATAGGGAAAAGGATTAACTCCCTAGGAATAAGCGACTAAAGGGAGTTATATAATATAGAAAAGGCTTAAGCATTACTAACGATAATAGTGTTTCGAACTAAGATTATCGTTAACGGGTATAAGATAGATGCTATAATAGATTCCAGAGTAAGCGGGAACTTTACCTCCGAATTATTTATTATAAGACATAGGATTGCTACCTATAAGAAGAAAGAGGATTATAAATCAATTACGGTAGACGGATTATCCTTACCTAGTATAGAGCGCGAGACGATACCGCTACTACCTACTATCTAACGGTACTACGAGGAGATTATCTTAGATGTTACTAACATAGCTAGTTATAACATCGTACTAGGTATACCTTAGTTAAGAAAGTACAATCTAGTAGTTAACTAGAGAAAAGGAGTACTTACATTTAGGGAATGCGACTACGTTATCGACATTTAGCCTACGTAGCGGTAGCGTTCGCTAGTAGATAAGGTAAAGAGACAGCTAAATAGAATATAGCTTACGCTAAATAGAAGGATAGAAGAACTACCTTCGACCGGGATAGACACTAGCGTAGGGCCGCCGGGTTACGAAGTTACTAGTAGTAATAGAAGTAACGTACTATCAAAGGATACTAACATCTTAGAGTTAAGTATTCCTAAAGAGTATCGTAAGTAGTCTGTTACGGAACAGTGTTATCGGTGCAAATGGTTGGACAACGGAGCAGGAAACCAGACGAAGCTGCAGACATGGATGCCTGGGGAGTCACGTGACAGAGCGATCAGGACTGATCGGTCCTGATCACTCTTGATCAGGGTGTTACGGTTTAGACCAATCACCGAAGAGCAGGAGCGATTCGGGTCTAACAAGCGGATCGCACACATCACGTGGCTACGACGAGAACGATAACCCAGAGGGATCGGGCTCGTGATAGCGCGACTCATGGTGGCCGATCGCACTCGTGCGGAGGCACTATATAGACGACGCTCTTTTACAAGTAGATAGGAGCCTCGTGCTCAACTCATTTCAAGTATACACCATATACTGTTTGGGACCACTACCTTCTCAACGAGTCAGAGACATCACTGCAAAGATCCAAGCCCAGTTGGGATAACGTACAGCGGTTCCTAACATAGTCGCGACTCTTTAAAGAGGAAAGAGGTAAGGACGCCTTACCTAAGTACTAACTATAGGATTATAAGATAAACATTTAGCTAGGGAAAGAGCCTCTATAGGGACCCCTATATTAAATGTCTAAGAAAGAGCTATAGACCCTACGAGAATAGCTAAAGGAGAAGCTAGCTAAAGGATAGATAAGAAGATCTACCTTAAGTATAGGAACTCTATATATGTTCGTTCTAAAAGTAAACGGGAAGTTGCGACTCGTATAAGACTATAGGAAGTTAAACGAGATTACGATTAAGAACCGATATCCGCTACCTAACATCGAAGAAGCATAAGATAGATTAACCGGATTAGACTAGTACACGAAGATTAACCTACGAGATGCCTTCTACGCTATACGGATAGTAGAAGGAGAAGAATAGAAAACCGCTTTTAGAATAAGATACGGACTTTACGAATTCTTAGTTATACTAATAGGATTAACTAACGCACCCGTATCCTATTAGGACCTTATTAACGAAACACTTAGAGACCTACTCGACGTATACGTTATCGCTTACATAGACGATATATTAGTCTACACGAAAGGATCCCTTTAGAATTACATAAAGCAAGTCTAGGACGTATTCGAACGACTTACGCGTTTAGGATTTAAGACAGTACCCGAGAAATGCGAATTCTATAAGAAAGAAGTTAAATTCTTAGGCTTTATTATTAGCACTATAGGGATAACGATCGACCCTACGAAGACATAGTTAATTAGAGAATAGCTAGAACTAAAAACAGTTAAGGACGTATAATTATTCCTTAGACTAGCGAACTATAACCGGAAATTCATTAAGGACTACGTAAAGACAGTAGTACTAATAACGATGCTTACGAGAAAAGACGTTACCTAGAAATAGGGAAAGGAATAAATTAAAGCGTTTAAGAAACTTAAGGAATAATACGCTTTAGCCCCTACGCTTCGACTATTCGATAGTAGTAAGGAAGTCTATATCGAGACTGATGCGTCTAATATAGTAATAGGCGCGTACCTAACATAGACACACGATAGGTAGAGACACCTAGTAGCCTATTACTCCCGGAAAATAACTATAGCGGAATAGAACTACGACATCTATAATTATTACTATATAACATTAGAGAGTATACGTCGAGGGCCTACAGAAGTTAACGATTCTTTCTAACTATAAGAATCTTACGTACTTTATAACGACGAAAGAACTTACCTAAAGGCAAGCCCGCTAGTTAGAGCTACTAGGGTAATATAAGTTCGAAATTAAATATACTCTAGGAAGAGAGAACGGCCGCGCCAACGCGCTAAGTTAAAGAAGCGACTATATAGAAGGAAAAGAACTAGTGTAACATAAAATACTAAAGATAAACCCCGACGGAAGTCTTAGTATAAACACGAGAGAATTTAATAACATCGTACGGATACTAGGCGATAAGGACGAACAATTCTCTATATCGTAAGGAAAGTACTAAGTACTAAAGGATCGAGAAGAAGAATATATACGATAACATTACGACGGACTAACTTATAGACACCCTAGAACTTTAAAGACAATAGATTTAATATAACGTAGCTTCTTATTCCTATAGATAAGACTTAAGGTGTTACGCTACATTAAACAATACGTACACTACTAACGAAACAAGGCGGCGAGACATACGAAATACGGTTACCTATAGTTTAGGACACTACTAACAAAACCATAGGATAAAGTTATAATAGACTTTATTACGAAACTCCCACCGTTAAGAGACTAAGTTACGAAACAACTATACGATATGATACTAGTTATAGTTAATAGACTTATAAAATACGTATACTTCATTCCTATATTAGAGACATATAATATAGAGTAGCTCGGATACCTCGTACTAGATAGACTTATCCGATACTACGGATTCCCTTAAGCGTTTATAACAGATAGAGACAAGCTATTTACATCGAACTACTAGAAGACGCTTATAGGAACGATCGGAATTAAACATAAGCTATTAATAGCATATTATCCGGAGATAGACGGATAAACTAAAAGGATAAACTAAACGCTAGAACAATACCTACGACACTATATTAACTATATATAAGACAACTAGGTTTTATTACTGCTAATAGCGTGGATTGCACTAAACAACCATAAATTAGAGACAACTTTAACGATACTATTCTATACGAACTTTAGTAAAGGTCCTAACTTATTCGGAACACCTAGATCCTACCTATAAGCCGAAAGAGCAATCGTAACGATAGATACTCTTAAGGAAGTGTATAAGGAAACACGTAAGGCGATCGAAGATGCATAATATAAACTATCTTAGTAACGGCAAGACACGAGAAAAATAGCACCTCTACTAAAAGAGGGGGATAAGGTCTATCTCCTTATAAAAAACTTAAGAATAAGAAGATAGACTAAGAAACTAGATTACGTTAAGGTCGGACTATTTTTTATTGATAAAGTTATAGGACTAGTTAATTACCGCCTACGACTACTACTAGACGTAAAAATCTACCTAGTCTTCTATATCTCTAAGTTAGAACCCGTAGACGCCGAAACACCCTACTAGGAAAGCTTCTATTTCGAGCTAGAAGTAGAAAACAAATTTAAAGTCGAAAGAATCCTAGATAAGAAAGGTTAGCGATACCTTATTAAGTAGAAAGGATACGACGAATTAGAAAATACCTAGGAACTAAAACAAACCCTATAAAACTGTTAGTAAAAGATCCGACAATACTAAAAATAGGTTCGCTAATATAACTAACGATAATCGATCTCTCGGCCGACGAGCGACTAGGGTAGGAATCGAACCTACGACCTTAAGAGTATAGATAGTCTACGCTCTACTACTAAGCTACCTAGCCGATTAATAAGAATAGGGACATAACTTATAAATAAATACCCTAATAAGTCTCTACCCCTAGGGACTCGCCCTAAGGCTCCGCTCTAGATAGCGCCGCCTAGTCGTTTACGGGCATCTCTAGGATATCCGAGAAAGAAACTAGCGAAGGCGATACCTCTACCCCCGACGCCCGCTTAAGAGACGCTAGCTCCTCGCGCGCCTCTTCCTCCTCGAGCTCCTCTAACTCCTTAGCGACGGTATCGTCGGTACGACGCTTAGCTAATCGTAGCTATTTCCGAAGACGGATCTTACGTATCTTTAGCCGCACCTCCTCCTCTTTAATCCTCTTAAGCTCTAGCTTAAGATTATCGCGCGAATCGCGAAGACGTTCCTACTTCGGACAAGAAAGACGTACATCGCAATCCTTATAGCCTTTTCGAATATAGGCCGAACACTTCCTAGACCGAGAACCTACGATACACTTTACTACTACGCCCGAGGATCGAGACTTCTAACAATTCGTGTATAGAGCTATTTTAATACTAGAAATTTTAGTATCCTAAGCAAGTCGTTAACGGCGTTTATAGGAGGAAGAAGACATAGTTAACTATTACTATAAGAAATAATAACGGCTTAAGAAGCTTCGGGACGAAGCTAGGCTAAGAAGGGGATAGTGTTACGGAATAATTCCTATAGACCCTAGAATTATAACGACAAGACGAACACGTAACTTATCCTACCTAAGCGCTTAGACTTAGAGCGATTAGACTACTTATACTTAGACTAATTAGACTACTTATACTTAGAATAATTAGACTAATTACCAAGATCTACGAATCTCCTTTGTATTTAGGAACGCTAAGAACCCCTTATAGTTTCGAGGCGTTTAACTTACTATTTAATATTACTGTTTAGAATATACTATAACCTAACCTCTACCTTACTACTACTTAGTCTTTATAAGACAAGACAGCTACTGCTTTATTACTCTCCCTTAACTTCTTATCGGCCCGAGAACAAACCCGATTAAGCTTATCTTCTTAACTTATAATATTATTAGGTTATACTAAACCTAATAGTACTATACGCCTTTTCTAAGTACCTAGTTATCCTTAGTAGACCTTACTAGGTTACTAGAGGTGTTGTTTCTAAACTCTATATCTAGTCTAGCTCTTTTAGATACTATACTACGGTAATAATGCTTAGTGCCGATATCCTATAGTAGTTCTTAAATCGATTAGATAGTTATCCGTAAAACAAATATAGGGTCGGGTCTACTAGTAAGGTAAGCTAATCCTTAATAGAGCTTCGATAACAATTTAGGTTTTAAAATAAATAGGTAGAGGAGTACTCGGGCTTATAACCTATTATAGATAGGTATTTAACGAGTATAAGCTTCTAGATTAAAACAATAGGGTGTATTAGTAACCCTTATAAATTGCTATAGGGTATAAGACTATCTAGCTATAGAAACAGTGTAATATAGTGTATGTGTGCCAAGTCCTGACTAACACAGCCATTGGTCACCTGATTCACAACACGCATAGGGCACCGCATTTGCGCCAATCTCTATACAAAGCCCATCACATCTCCTGTCTCTCCACCCACTATCAATCACCGCCAATACTACCCTCTCCTGCTTCTTTCTATATGCCGGGGAGCGGAAATACCAAGCTGGGCCGTTTTCTCCTCGTCCTTGAACGTCCCCAGAGCGGTGCAATAATCAAGTCTCTCGTCGTCAAGCGCCTTATTCGGAGCATCTTCACCAGATGTGTCGGGTTCTCTAGGTCTTGGTCGCAGAAAACCACTTGGATGTGCTCGCAACGAGGATGTGGACACTTTACTCGTATCGCGTTGCGCAGATGTCGAGAGCGTGCTCCGCTCTTGACGAAGAATGCATGTCGCCCGATCCCTCCTGTACAGTCTCTACAGATCGACTGGATATTGATGAGCCTGCTGGTGGCTCCGTCAAGAAGATGTCATTATACATCGTCTTGCAATTGGCGTGCAATTGAACTGTCATTCTAGCAAGCTAGGATTCGAAGTAGAACGCGACTAGTGCAGCGAGTTGGTATACTGTTCCTCGGTGAGCTTGAGTTGAGGGATGTGAATTTACCGCCAAGCACTATACGCTCTGGCATGGTGTCCCCTATGGACAAAAGAACTCGCAAAGAATCTCGCCCCAATACTACTGAATTGAATGCTGTCTCGCGCAACCAATCGGCGTTGGCTGGGACATCTTGCGGTGATAGTCACTTAGGCTTTCCAAACGAAAAACGTCCCTCGCGCTCACGGATCCATGCTCTCGCCAGCACCACCGTGCCCTTGGCTGTTCTCGTCCTCCAAGGTAATGATAGACGATCGCCAGTATCTTTCCAGGTAGCAGACACGACTTGCAACCTCATTCGCTCTTTCCATGGCAGAGCTATGATGAAATTCCCCAGAAGCTCATTGATCCAAAGACGGTTGTTCCGGCTGACTATTTTTTGGTCGTGATATTAATCAGATGATTCAGGATAGTGGAAGAAGATATTTGTAATGTCATGTCGAAGGCAAATGACTGAGTGGTGGAAAAGGAACCATCGTCATGCAAATTGATCTACCAACCTTGTTCGAGGTCATCCGGACGCTGGAAGCAGATGAATAACATAATATATAGCTTGACAGTGAAGACAACATTGATCTCTGGGCTATAAGCTTGATTGGAGCAGTAGGAGCGAACTGGCATGCACAACATCATTCCCTCGGCGCATTCAAAACGTGATGGCAAGCTGGTTGATTGGTGCTCGTTCAGTAACGGTTTTACGTGCGCCCAGAGCAGCCTTGTCAGAAAGCTTTCATAGACAGTTAGCGCCATGTCGGTAGGCAGCACGAGTCGAGGTCTCTTGAGTCGCGCTGCCTTGTTCTTCTTCGACGAACCTGACCGATGGACTCATCTGTGCGCTCTCAAACCAGCGTAGAGTTGCCAGTGATGAGCGACAGTTGATATCAAGACGAACCTTCAAGTGGTGACTTCTCGTAATCAATTCCAGCGCTGGAGCGAGTCCGAACCTGCTGAGGTAAGGAGGTCACGAGAAGTTGGACAACGCCAAGCTGCCGGTGGAGGTACAAGTATGCAGCAGTATACGGTATATACATGGTTCAATCGATTGTGTGCATTGCATGCAACTCCTTGCGCGTGATTTGATGAGACGTTGTACGAATTGAACGGTAGAACAACCAACTCTACCGCCGCGCCATGAAGCCGGCGGTACGTCAAGCAAGCCATTAGGATGTTCCTCCAGAACCTCGTCCAGAAGGCGCAATCACTCATCGACCCGGCTGTCCTCCCCGCTGCCCTGGGCCATTCCAGCTCCGGTCGCCCATCGAAAGCGCAACTGTTCCGACATCAATTCCGCCTGCCAGATTCGCAGAACCCGCTGTACGAGATCACCGCGGAGCTCACCCTTCCCACCAAGAACAAGAAGCGCGACACGTCGGGCGTTTCTACAGCCAAGAGTTGGGACAAGAGCAATTGGGATCGAGAGCGGGGCACACACTATGTCGGCCAGCTACACCTGAGCGAGCAGTTCCTCTGCTTCTCCACCGTCCAGACATCGTTCGTGAGCACCGCCAGCACCGGCGCCAGCAGCACCTTCACCGGCCGAACCCACGGCGCCGGCCCCGCTGGAAATGGCTTCACGTTGCCGCTGTGCGCCGTGCGCCGCGTGGAGAGACTGCACACCCAGAGCTACATGTTCGCCCTGTCGATAACGACGTGGAACGGCTTCGAGGCGGGCAACGGCGACGACAAGCCAGGCGCCCCCGCTCCGCCGAAACTCACCATCCAGCTCGAGGGCAGCCGGCAACAATGCGAGCGCTTCTGCGATGGTCTGAAGAGGGGTTTGAGACAGGGCGTCAAGGAGGTCGACAACATGCGTACTGTTGCCCACGAGTGCTACTCGGAATACTTTCTCTACGACGACTTTGAGTCGGCGCCTACCGAGAACAAGCCCGATGGGACGCCACGGACCCCTCCAGACACAGGGCTCGGAAGCATATTCAAGTACCCGGGCAATGCCCGGAGACTGCGGGACCGGAGTAAGATGAGGCTATGGCATGAATACCTGAGAGAGAATGGGCGCAACACCACTCTCGTGCGACAGCCCGACTTTCATCGCCTCATACGCGTCGGTCTTCCCAACCTTCTCCGGGGCGAGATCTGGGAACTGACCTCTGGATCCTTCTACCTCCGTCTTCAAAAGCCGAAGCTGTACCAGGAGACGCTCGCGAAACACGACGGCCAAGGCTCGCTGGCGATAGATGAGATCGAGAAAGACCTCAATCGAAGTCTGCCGGAATACGCCGGCTTTCAGAGCGACGAGGGCATCGGCAGACTTCGCCGCGTATTGACTGCCTACAGCTGGACCAATGCCGAGGTCGGATACTGTCAGGCCATGAACATCGTCGTGGCCGCATTGCTGATGTATGTAAGCCCAGTGTTCCCCGCCAACGTGGAAGAAGCTAATGTAAGTCCCATCCCAGCTATCTGTCTGAGACCCAGGCTTTCTACGTTCTTTCAACTCTCTGCGACCGCTTACTACCAGGCTACTACTCCACCACCATGTACGGTACCTTACTCGACCAGCGAGTGTTTGAGAGCCTGGTCGAGAAGACGATGCCGATCATTTGGGACCACTTGGTCAAGAACGATGTACAGCTCAGCGTCGTCAGTCTTCCGTGGTTCCTGAGCTTGTACATCAACAGCATGCCCCTCATCTTCGCGTTCCGTGTACTCGATGTATTCTTTCTTGAAGGGCCAAAGGTACTCTTCCAGGTCGGTCTGGCCATCTTGCGGGTCAATGGCGAGGAGCTTCTGGATGCTACTGATGACGGCACCTTCATTTCCGTACTCAAGAACTACTTTGCTCGCCTCGGGGAATCGGCTCATCCTACGAGCGAGAACCCAAAGCACCGAGCGATCACCAACTTTCAGGCGCTTATGGTCGTCGCATTCAAGGAGTTCGAGGGCATCACCCAGCACACCATCTCTGAACAGCGCTCGAAACACAAAGCAGCGGTATTGGACAACATTGAGTCGTTTGCCAAGCGTACTTCCATTCGTAACCTTGGACCTGAAAGTAAGAAGCTTTCGACCAACGACCTCGGCTTCCTGTACGATCGCTTCTACACTGTTCTCTATGAGCGACAGCAACGGGCGCAGTACATCCAAGCAGAAACGGACCGAAAAGCCAGACAAGCCAAGCTGAAGGCCACAGAATTGGCCACAGGCGTGCCCGGTAATGCGCCGGAGATGGGCAGGATCGGGCTTGCTGGCAGTGCCACAGCTATGGACTATGACGCATTCCGAGAGTTCCTCGCGGGCGTCTCCAAGTGGGCCATCACAGACTCGCCCTCCTCGCCGAACAAAGAGAATGCCAGCGGCCCGGGCGGGTACTTCGCAAACACCTTACGAGGGAAGAACACGAGCCTCTCACCTTGGGGAGCTGGCCCGGAGCCAGCCGAGCACGAGTTCTTGCTCCGACTATTCAAGAAGTGGGATCGAGATAACAATGGCTTCCTGACGCTACAGAACGTTGTTTA
The DNA here is from genome assembly GCA_033816765.1 of Nothopassalora personata. Taxonomy (NCBI): domain Eukaryota; kingdom Fungi; phylum Ascomycota; class Dothideomycetes; order Mycosphaerellales; family Mycosphaerellaceae; genus Nothopassalora; species Nothopassalora personata. The sequence goes on from CM066290.1 coordinate 148,752, forward strand.
TGGCCTGGCGCCTGTGAAAGGCAACCGCGACATCATGTCCTCCATCTCTTACTTCTTTGAGCTTTACGATGATGACGACGACGGCAAGGTCGATCGAGAAGGCATACTGCGCATCTCTGAAGCACTGCTGTTCCTCTCTAGACGAGGCGTGGAGAGCGGCGGCACCGAAGCTGTTCAGGATGGCATACCCGTTCCGAAGGACGAACAGTTCCTTTCCGCCGTATCGGCCTTCATCAGGCGATGCTTTGAATACGCGGACCCAGACCACTCGTCGAAGCAAAATGAGGGGGAAATCACGGACGGGCTCACCACGGTCGACCTTGGTGGGAAGAAGGACGAACGTCTGCTGGACCTTGACGATGCCGACAAAGAGCTTAAGCCGACAGAGGAGAACCCCTTGGGGACAGATGGCGCCACCCCATCTCCCGCTCAAGACGATAGCATCCTCTCCCGCCCAAGCACCAACACCTTCGGGCAAAGCTCCAAGCACGCCCAAGCAAACGCAGCCCTTGACCCATCAAGTCCTGTGCACCTCACTCTCCCCACCTTCCGCATGCTCGTCCTCGCCGATGAGACCCTCGAATCGTTCTTCGACTCCGGATTCGCGAACTCCTTCCACCTCGCAGACGCACCACTACCCTCCTCTACCCTCACGTCACCCTCCTTCCTCGGCCTACACAACGCCCCACCAGGCGCAGCCGCTCCCGTACCACAACTCAGCCCAGGCGGCACAATGGTCGGAGGGTCCGCAGCAGGCATCGTCGCACCCGGCAAGGGTCTTCGCGGCATGCTCGACAACATCGTCACAGATGGCATGCGTGTTGCGCAGGAAGTCAAGAGGCGCATGGACGAGGCGCAGAAGGAACTTGATCGTGGTGCGACCCCTAGGGGTACAGGTGATGAGGATGAAGACGATGATGGCGAAGACCATGGGAGAGATGATTTGCTTGATGCGGCGGAGGCGGATGCTGGGGTGGGGGAGAAGCAGAGTATGGATTCTGCGCATAAGAGGGATGGTGTTAGGGGCAAGGAGGTTGATGTCTCGGGTGAAGGCATTACTGCTGAACCGAAGGCCACGGCTTCCAGTGCAGCCAGCGTCAAGAGTACGGATACCGGCGTGGAGAAGAGTACTATGTTTGAACGATGATGATGCTGGTGAATTGGGGAAGGAACTGAGGCGGATCCATTCCGGGGGGGGGGGGTTATGACCCATGGTACACGTCATCTGTCACTCAATGATGGTTGATGGTTCGGTGGTCAATGGTCTGTCTGTCATCCGTATGGCAGTATTAATTAACCCATTACAGAAAAAAGTCTAACAAGTGCAGTAGAGCTGTGAATTGAGACACGAGTAGTCCGTCCACAGCCAGTGAGCTTTACTGACGTACTTGCTTGAGCTGATGGGCGGCGTATGTTGCGAGAGATTTGGGTGAGACTGATGATGGTCAAGATGGGCACACACGGGCGTAAATGGTGCTGGTGTAGTAACTCGAGAATGGATTATTTAACATGCTATGCTCTGCCATGCTCTGCCATGCTCTGCCATGCTCTGCCATGCTCGGCTATGCTCCGCTCGCGAGCCTCTCAGCGAGAAACCTGGGGAGATAACTAGGAGACGGGAATTTTGATGACCTCTGATGGTGAGGTACATGATAACATGTCAATTGGGCCGTGCGCAAAAAAGCGAGCACGGTAATCGCGCTTCTCCTCTCGTTTCGTGCTTGAGAAAACTGAAAAGTGGCAAAAGTTTGCTCTGCGCCCTTCTGTGTGCTTTCGCTGTCAATGAATTTTTTGTTTGTCCAGCGTCCATGTCCTTCGTTGCGCTCCAGCTCTGCCAGCCTTCGCGCGCTATCAAGCTCTGATAAATTCCGGCTAAGCAGTGAGCACGCAGTGCAGGGAGAATTCATCTTCCTTCCGTGCGCCCCCATCACTTTCTCCTCCCTCATTGCTGTATGTACGCGGAACGTTGCGTGTTTATGTTGTCGAAAGGTGAGCGAGCGTCTCGGCCCGGTTCCCATTCGGTCTTTGTACGACGGTCTGAGGCCCTCGCCGGGCTTACAAGGGAAGCTCGGCGTGATTGGAAGTGGAAGTAGCTAGCAACTGTTGCATCAACGAGACGAATGATGGGCGGGCGGTGTTGCGTTTTGCCAGGTAGCCAAGAATGCGTAACCTTGGTGCATAATGAGCTACTTACAACCTAGTTCGGCGAGCCTTTCGTCGTTGAGGCACTTGTGCTAAGCTTCAACTTGGCGAGAGAGTCCACACTTGATTGAAGTAGGACTGGTACTAGGATCAACATCGAAGACGTCGTATGCGACCAAGTTCCCTCCATGAGCCTCGAGTTGTACGGTGCCCTTGGCGTCCTTTGACACTGTGAGTCGACTGGAATAGCTTTGGGTACTGTTTGTCAGCGACCATTCGACAAAAGAGTACTCAGTGCATGGTGATGAAGACGTACTAAGCAGCCGAGCAGTTCCCCCCGTCATAAGTGGTCTCAATCACGCCAAGCACTTTGTACGTCTTCTCGGCGCGGGTCTCCGCCTCAACGGTCGTGACGTTAGGGAAGTAGTTTTGGTGCTTGTTGCCGGCAGTTGGCAGGAGGTTGTGCATGAGGGTCAGAAGCTCCTGTGCGCCCTTGGCGGAGCTGTTGAGGACGATGAGTTCGCCATCGGTTGTGAAGAAGTCCGTGAAGGCCGTGGTGGCTGCGGGATCTTCAGCGGAAGCGTAGAATCTATTATGAGGTCGAGGTCAGAAGCCTCTTGGTACCAATCTGTTGGAGTTTGCGCACTCATTCAGGTATGTCATGAAGCCGGCCTCGACGCCGTCCCCGGCAGAATACTTGGTCACGTTGACTGCGTCAGCGATGCCCAGGAGGCAGATGCCAGCGATAGCTGTGAAAGACTTCATCGTGAGCGGATCTTCTGTCGGTCGATTTGACGATGGGAGACGGGGGAGCAAGCAGCGCTGAATGGCGGCTTTTTGGTGCTTGTTATAGTATAGAAGCCACTGGCCAGCTGACGTGCGCCAACAATAGTCCGAACACGAATGCCCTGTCTCACCGGAACACCATTCGACAAGATCTGCCACCAATTTTGCACGCTACTGTACAGTATGTACCATTGGTTGCTACGAGCCGCAACATAGGGCGACTCATCGATGAGGCTGTGAAAACCACGGGGCTTCCTGGTACCACTTAGGGCTAGTTCTCACAAGCAAATGATGAGTTTTATCGTTGCCGAAGCCGCATTTCGGCGAGCGTGTACCGTAGTCTAGCCCCCCCTGATGCAAGGATCTCCCGCTTTTCCGCGAGAGCCAAGAAAAGGCATGCACTGTTCGTACTTCGTAAAAACGATAGCACTCTCGTACTTTCTAAAAACGATATGGCTGACGGGTGCTCCGGCTAAACCCCGCTCGCGTATTCACCCAACATGCCATAGCACGGCATCGTTCGCGTTCGCTTTATTGACGGTACTGTACTGTAGCAGCGACACGTCCGAATTACTACATGTACATGTATATGCGTTGTTTAGTGATGCACATGAGCATAATCATGTCCGGTCCCTGTCGCACGGCCCAAGCCCGCCGATCTTTATTATACCGTACCTACTGTACTGTACTGTACTGTACTGTACTGTACCCTCCTTCGTTTTTCTGCTGAGTGACTTTCGCATCCAAGCTACGAGACACTGGTGCGGCTTCGCGAGCGGTTTTAATGCACCCGATGAAACGCTGAAAAGGACAAACAAGATCGGAACACCTCGGAGAGATCATGGAAGCACGATTATTACCGCAGAGTGTATAACAACAACCCGACCAAAGCAAAATCATCTTCAAAAGGCACCAGCAATCATAGCCAGGAGCAAAGGCGGATTAGTCATGGCATAACCGGCCCGCAGTGCAACGACGACCTGGTCTTCCGACCTCGCTTGGCTGAGCGTGGTCGCCCGCGTGAAGTCGGCCGGTCTCGTGGTCACTCGCTCGCATCTTCCGACAGCCCTCCAAGCGGCCTACGACCCAGGGAGCGCGGCCGAAGCCGGGCAGCACGATGGCGTAACAATCAGATTGAGCGGCCCAGCAGAAAGTCTGGCTATCTGCAGAATGTCAAAGACCGCGCCCAGGAGAAGGCCGGCGTCGAAGGGAGCAGCACGCCATTACGACTTGGTATGCTTCTGGGTGCTTTCGATATCATTGGTGGATCCCTGTGCCTCTGGATGGCCTATAAGAAGTTCGGCAAGGGATCGCAAACAGCACCGCCTCTGGATGTGGTGGTCATAGACAATACTCGACACACGAGAGGAGACCGTCGAAGGCGCTCGCCAAATTCACAACATGGTTGGAGAAGAGACGAAGCAGAGCGTCGCCGATCGCATGAGGATGATAATGACTCGGAAGACGAAGGACGTCAACGAAGGGCGGCAGCGTATGTACGGGAACAAGCACGGCTAGATGTGGAGCATGATCGGTGCCTGGGAGGCGCACAGACGGGGCGTGATTGCCAAGTTGACATCAACGACACAAACAGTTTAACAGATGACCGTCAACCAAAGTAATGGTCTCTCTAACCACCATCATCCCACGCTCAGGCTGGAAGATCGGAGACGCACAAAGAAATACCCCAAAACCGCTTCAAGAATTCCCACTGCTGTCTCCAATATCCTTCACCACCACAATCAACCCCTCCACCTTCCTGGCTGCAATTGCCTCAAAATCCCACCCCTTCCTCAAGCTCTCAAAGTCTACGTCCTTGCGCACTTGTCCAGGCCACATTTCCGCCTTCACCGCACACTCCCCGCAACTCCACGCGCCTTCATGTCCACCTGCATCCCTGACAGCCCTCAACTCCAACGTCTCAAGGTTGACCAGCAGTCGCCTGAGACACTCTTCCTTCCCACTCCTCGGCTCAGCATCACACGTCCTCCAGTGCTCAATCATGACCCGTTTCAAGGAGCGATAAGCTGCGGGAGACTTACGACGTAGCCATCGCTCTAGGTGCGTTCCTTGGTTGTTCTCGGCTAGGACGAAAGTATTGCGGCCGTAGTAATGGTCCAAGACTTCGATGCGAATGAGGTGGCAGATGCTGGTTAATGTCGCGATGTTGGCGGAGTCAGGTGCATCTTCCGTCGAGTGCGAGGTCACGAGAGCCATTTCGTCTTTCCAATTGATGTGGTAAAGCCAGGTGTGGTCGAATTCTAGTATTTCGCCGGTGGGAACTAGGTGGGAGTAGATGCAAGAGCGGAGTTCTGGGGGGAGTGTTAGGAGGGGACTTGGCTTGTCGATAGATTCCTGATCTGAGGAGCCTTCCTTCTCCTGGGTGCATTGTATGCTGGACCGCTGGTCAGTGAAGTGCTTTCTTATGTGATGTTCAAGGAGTGGTACACCTCAGGTGTGCAAGCTCCTGCTCAATCTTTGGATGTGGCATTATGGTTATCGTGTTTCTGGCCATGTCATCTGTCATCGTGAGCAGTTAATTGAGGTGTGCGAACTTCAAGTGCAACGTCAGGTCGGGGGTGGTATAGGACTCAGCTGGCTTACTCACCTCACCGGTGAGAAACGTTGTGGCGCTGTTGGTCATGAGGTAAGCGAACTGTTGAGCAAGGAAATGCACGAACATATGGCAGGAAAGAGCACATGACACGCACAGCTTCGTACTCACGACATAGTGTCAAAGGGCCACGCTCGCTGCTACGTCCTCCGGGCCATGCAAGACAGTTCAGATACAGCAACGCCAATCCGGCCCGCTTTCAACGTGAGGGCAGCCACCATTCCAAAATACTCTCCGGTAGCCGTCAGGACAGACTGCACCAGGCTCGGCGCAGATAGCTGACTGATTGCCATTTGCCTGTTCGAGGCAGCCTGTTGAGTCGCCAAATGCAGTTGCAAGGACTGTTTCGATCGACGTAGTAATACTCGGGCTGGTCGAAGTCTGGGAGGCCACGGCGGAGCTATAACGATTAGCCAAGATGAGGTAAATGTAAAGGATTGATCTTACTCGGCGGTGGCGTTGCCGCTATTACTGTTGTTGTTCGTGTTGTCACTAGTGAGTCCCACGCCTAGACCGACTGACAGGCCAACGACGAGGACAATCACGATCAGAATGACCCATAACCACCCCTTTCGTCGCCGTGATGTAGCATGTTCAATCACCTCTTTGCCGTCTGCACCTTCAACCGTTTCGCGAACAATCTTGGAATCGTCATCCTTGACTTGAAGCCCCTCTGAGTCGTGGTGATGCAGCACCGGCTGATCAGAAGGTGCAACTTCTGGTGCGTTGTCCTCTCGGGGACCAATGTAGATGACCTTGTCGCTATCATGTCGATCCATATTCTCTTGATACTGGAGCAACCGCCCTGTGAACGCGGTCATGCAGAGACGAGCCATTTTGAACTCAACGAGATGTGGTCGCACCGAGCTGAACTGCTGTAGCACAAAGGCAATTTCGGTCGTGTCGTGACACCATACGAACCGAGTCTCTGATGTTTTGATTGGTACGCAGTCTGCCTCATCAAGCGCGAGCACAGCCTGCTCAACAGAAGCCATGGTAAGCGAATCCAGTATATGCCTTCCTGCGCAGGACGTTGACCGGTCCTGAGCTTTTTCTAGCATAATTGCTCATTATCAGTGCTTCACCGACATTGGGCTCTGCTCGTAACTCGTGCACCAATATTTGCGGAAGAGCCACCGCCGGGTTTCTAACAAAACCTGCGAATACCACGTTGTCGACAACTATTTGTAGACTGACTGGATCTTGGAAGCAGATTAGTGTTCTGGCATTGTGTATCTTGATGAATAGTTCAACGAAGGCCGCATATTCCGGAATACTCAGAGTCCATGTTGTCTGGAATGGCGGCGATGCGGACCATAGGACGATAGTGGCCCATGTTGCGCAGTACTCATGGAGCGATGAACTGGGTCAGCGGGAAGTGCACGGGTATTCAATCTTGCCATGGATCTGTTCTGTCTACAGAATAGAAGACTTATATCCGACGATTTCAAGTACAGCCCCGAATATCAGACGTTCCCGCCGGATGTTGTAGTTAGGTATTTGACGAGTACAAGCTTCCAGATTGAAACGATAGGGTGGATTAGTAACCCTCATGAATTGCTATAAGGTGTGAGACTATCTAGCTACAGAAAACAGTGTAATATAGTGTGTATATGCTAAGTCCTGACTAATATAGACCTTGGTTACCTAATCTACAACACTCCCCCTTTAGACTAACTACTATGAAGACAGTCTAATCAACTTATTACCTATGTTGCTGTATTAGTCTCGAACACCTTTACTAGTTCTAGATACTAGGTTTCTACTATAAGCAAGTATATACTAAGGATAGTAATCTTATTAGATTTGTATGTGTAAGAGACCTACTCTTAGACACACTTAGGCCTTATCTTTCCGCTTTTAGAAGTGAATAGAAGGTTCTCTCGGCTTAAGAAGGTCTAGCTAGGCAGTAACGCACAAACCTCGTAGGTACGTATAAAAGAAGCTAGTTCTTTACCGAACAACTCTCTCTACTTTATACTACTTTACACCTCTCTTCCCCCCTTTTTAGACTACTATATACACTTACATACCCTAACAACTACTACACACCTATTCTTAAAGCTTTTTAAGAAGCTTTTAGCAAGGTATGCTATATATATAATAGTGTTTTAAGGGTATTGCTAACTTATAAGTAGTATTATAGTAGATGTTATTAAGTAGACTCCTATAAACTAGTTTAGTAGTACTAGCAATGTCTTTAGTAGTAGATCTAGCTCTAGTAACGATTAAGATCCTAATAAGCGTCCTCCTAGTAATAGTAGAAAGGGTCTACCTACATCTAGTAGGATCTCTAAGCGTAAGACCCTTATTAAGGTACTTAGACTAGTTAAGTAGATTATCGAGAGTAGGCGCAAGATCACTAAGAAGAATATAACCTTATAGCTTACTATAGCATCCCTTAAGGTTGCCTTCTATAAGAAGAAGCTTCTAACTACTAAGGGTAGTATTACTAATCTACCGAACTAGGGTTAGATTAACGCGGCTACCTAGGATTTTAATTATATAACAGTCGACCCTTAAGGTCGTATTTCTAATACTATTACTATAAACCTTAATAGTAGTTAGAACTACCTTCCTACCTTATAGGCTTCCGCTATAGACTATCTTGTTTAGCACTTCGGTAGCGCCTGTAACCGCTATAAGGAGAGATCTAACCTTCCCTTTTCTAGTTGCTATACTATTCTAGGATAGTTTAAGGGCTGCTATACTAACTGCGCTCTTAACAATTATTACGATAAGTGCAGCTTCTTCTCTCTACGGACCCTATAGTAGAGTGCCGCTAGTCTATCTAGAACCTACTAGTAGCCTAGTGTAGGTTATACTCGCTCCGCTAGTGCTATATTCTAGGGTAGTACATAGTATAGTCGATCTCCTCCTATTATACGTAGCAGTCCTCTACGTAAGGGCTTCCTATCTCTAGTTCTATACTCTCCTAGTATAAGTACCTCTAGATATAGTCTTTAGATGCTACCTACCTAGCTTATTCCTAGCGATATAGACTAGCGCCTAAGCATCCCTAGGGCTCCTAGTAATAGTTCTAGAACTGTCCTCCTAGAGCTTCGCCTCCTATTCTCTAACTCCCTCTCTTAGGATAAGGTTACTACCTTAATTCGTTAGTTCCTATAGCGCTTAGGCACTAATAATAACTTTTAGGAGGGTACTATATTAAACTCGACTTCCTATAAGAGGGGTTCTAGAGGCTCTAGTAGTTTTAGTAGCAAGTAGTAGTCTAGATAGTGTACTTATATTAGGTCTTAGTAATTTAGTTAGGGCTAAAGGATAAAATAGCCGTTATAAGCAAGGGCGGTCTACTTCTCTATTTCCTTTTGTTTTGATACTATAGCTCCCCTAAATTGGAGTCTATAATAATGAACTAGATCTTACCTTAAAAGGCGGTTCTAAAGTAGGCCTCTCTATAGTCTAGTTACATAAGTATAGTAAGATATGCGATACCCTAAATGAATCTAGCCCTTAAGGCTAATAAATAAAAACTTTTCTCTACTGTCTCTAAACAAATGAGATATTGCTTTATAAATACTTGTGAATAAATGAAGGTCTTGCTATATATAAATGAAAGTGTAGTTAGTCTCTAGAAGCCTCCCTTAGAGAATGTAGTTTAGTGACTTTAGCTTTATGAGCTAATCTATAAGCTACTATATAGTAGGGATATACTTAACTACAATTAAGCCTTCTTTATGAACATGTCTATAAAAGTGGTTCCTTAGTCTAACATGCTTAGTTCTTCTATAGTTAGTGTAATCTCTAACTAGCTTAATAGTAGACTAGTTGTCTATAAGATCTTAAAGGCTTAAGCTTTATAGTTAGTCATTTTCTAGGTTTTATAGATATAAGGGGCGGGCCCCTATTTCTTAGCATAGGCTACGCCTATGCGTTCGGATTGCTTTCCGACACCTTTTCTTCGGATAGCGTGTAACTTCCCCTTTCTTCTATATTGAACTTATTATAAACTTTATAGAACTTTAGTATATACGTTGTTTACCCGTAACATTAAGTTCGATCTATTCGAATTAGCTAGGCACCTACTATTAAAGAGACGGGATACGTAATAACGTCGCCGGGTAGCGAGAACCCCGGGACTAGTGCCCCGAATAAAAACTTCTAACTTATGCTTTAGTAACTATATTAGCGATAGGAAGAGATGTAAGCCGAGTTAATTACAACGCGCGCCGCTTTAAAAGAATCGGAAGACGCTCGACGTTAGTTAACACCTATAGTCTCGCTACTAGTTTATAATGAGACGACTACTAGTAACCTAATAAGATAGCTACTATAGACGCTAAACGCCGCCGCGCCCTCGCCGCGCACCGGAGAAGAACCGTCGGGTCCTAGAGGTTAGAACCCCCCTTCCTAGGATGGTAAGGTAGAGATATTCCGCGATTACTTCTTAAGGTTAAAGAGCTCTTTTAGGGCACGATCCGCCCTAAAACCGACGCTCTCTAAGGAGTATTACTAGGATGCGATTAACAACACCTTACTAGCGAGAGAGCGTACTAGGATGCGGCACTTCTAGGATAAGGGAGATGTTACGGGTTAGATTAGGCTAATGCTTAGTAACCAATTAGAGCCTCTATATTTAAGTAAGCGCTACTATAGCTAGAAAGGCACAGCTACCGTAGAGTAATCTATTGCTCTACGAGACCTACAAGACAGATCAATAGATTAGATTAGAGCACGACAGCAATTAATCTGTTACTCTATATAATCTATAAAACAGATTAACAGATCGGAGCAGATTAATAATAATTTCCTTTATATTTAGGAACGCTAAGAACCCTTATGGTTTCGATGCGTTCAACTTATGTTACTATCTCACTAATTGGAATACAACTCTTATTCCTATTATTTATCTTCGCTTAGCTTGCTTTAGCCTCTCTAAAGAATACCGCCACGTGACTTAACTTATCTCTCTTTTAAGACTAGCCCTAGATCGAGATAATAACACTTTAAACGCCCTTAGGATAAGCGCTACTTAAGCAGCTAGTAGGGGAACACCCGCCCCTAGCGAAGTAGGAAGTATCCGCCGTACGCTACTATAATAGACTACTATAAAGGACGATGAGTCTAATAACGACGACGAGCCTACTCTAAGGAAGAACGACGTTAAGGCTACTAAGCTAGACCTCTTCTACGGAGACAGAGCTAAGTTCGACGACTAGATTAACTAGATAGATATGTATCTTATGTTTAACCTAGTCGATGCTAATAAAAGAACTATCTTCGCTATTACGTACCTTCGCGGAAGTGCGCAGAACTAGATTAAACCTTACCTTAAGGAATACCTTAAAGGTATAGGACGATAAGACCCTACCGGAATGTTTAGGAGCTACACCCTCTTTAAAGAAAAGATGAAATCAATCTTTAGAACCTCGAACGAAGTCTAATAGGCTATACGAATCATTTAACACCTAAAGTAGAAGACGTCTACTTTAGAGTATACCGCTAAATTCGAAGAATACGGACAAATTACCGGATAGGACTAGACGGCGTTAATAACTATGTTCCGACGTAGACTTAAAGACTCCGTTAAGGACGAGTTAATAAGACACGGGGAACGGATCACTAACCTCGAAGAGCTAATAAAGGCGTCGATTGACATCGATAACTAGCTCTAGGAACGATACTAGGAGAAGAAATACGACTCTAAAGTAGGAGGAATAGTAGGATACGCTCCGGATCGTAGACCCTTAGGAGGATACGTTACGAAGGGAGAATTCTTACGACAAAGCCAGCCCTACTATAGACCACAGCTAATAGAACTGGACGTTACCTAACGAGGACGGAGGATCGATAAGAGTAGGGGCTACGGAAAGCCCTTTAAAGGAAAAGGAAAACTCACATACTATGCCTATAGTAAGGAAGGCTACATAGCGCGGGATTGCCGCGGTAAAAATATAGTGCGCCGCGAGCAATTTAATATAATGTAACCCCGAACTAGTAAATCTAAGAGCAGCGTTAGATCTCGAGGAGATACCGACTATACTCGGAGAGTAGGGGAGAGAGCTAGCAATAGAAGCACGATGCCTCTCCTAGACTCCCTAGAAGGACGAGGAGGATACTATAGGTAGTAAATAGTAGTTATTCTATTTAATGCGAAGAACTAACTACGACAGTTTAACATAATAACACGAAGAGTCGACTACGAGATCGAATCCGAATCTCGAAATAGTTATAGAAGCCTTTATTAGCGATTCTGTTACTAAGACTCGTGTTAAGTTTACTACTAATGTCTACTAACCACCCTATGTAGGCCTGTCTAAGTTATGGTAGTGTGGAGCGGCGCTTATGTAAGTAGAGGTATTTACCGGTCCCGGGACCGTGAAATTAGGTCACGTGACGAGCAGCGTAGTAGCCGGATAAAACAAGAGGATTAGCGGACCTAAACCCCTATACCCTCTACTCGAGAGGTATAAATTGAATTGTTACCTTAATGCTACGCTTACAATTCTTAACTACGTAGTATATATCTTAATAGCTATACTAGTCCCGTTAGCTTACCTAAATGTCCAATTAAACCTAGATGAAATAGGGGCAAGTTAGACCTAAGGAACCCTCCCTCTAAACCTAAGGTTGACATAACTAAACCTAAGGTTAACACAACTAATCAGTCGTTAATATATCCTCCCCTATTACGAACCTGTCCTTAGGTTCTAAAGCAGTAAGCCCGGGTATTATAGGTAGCTTAATTAGTCGCTATAAGCTAAGGTAGTCTTATAGTAGCATAGTAGCTCACCCTACCATTTAGCTTAACATATAAGATGTTAGGCAGTCCTAGGGCCTACTAGCGATAGTTTATAAAGATCGAAAGGATCCTTCTAATAGAGACCGTGATAATAACGTTAATAACCGCGACTCGCATCCGTCGCACTACACTAACGTATACTACGAAACTAGCGAGGGAATAGATAGCTATGTTAGCATTAATTGAGCGGGCTAGATAGTCAAATAACGTAAACGCCACTTATAAGACAAGTGAGCGTTAGTACTAGCAACCTAATAAATCTAAAGACGAGTCCACCGCGTAGCTAGAAGGTAAGTTAAGGGAAGATAAGTAACTATAAGAAACAAGTAAGATCTAAGGACTAGAAGCACCTATACCCGAAGCATTAGAACTAGAATTAGAACTAGAATTAGAACTAGAATTAGAACTAGAATCCTATAGGCTATAGCTATAGCCGGAAATTAACTAGAAACTAGGAGCCTATAGACCCGCACTAACCACTTAGTTCCACTTAGTCTTACATAACTCCTTTGTCTAGACCCACTCCTTATCGTAGCTAACACTAGTCTCACTAGACGCGTCCCTAAGTAGCTAGTTAGTGAAGTTCCTATAGTAGTTGCGGAAGAAGCTCTTATTACGCCCTTCGCTTATAAAGCACATCTACTCGAGAGTAGTAACTAAGCTAAGCTGCTTGTCTATCAATTTTACAGCTTGGACGCGCTAATTATGCATCTTCTTATAGAAGAGCTCCGAGTCTAGGCGGACCGTAGCATTTAGCTACCTTCTAGCATTAAGGATAACTTCATTATTGTTCTAAGACTTTAAACCCGCTAGGGCATCGGATAGAGGGCTAATGCTACTAAGGTATATAGCCGTAGGAAAAGGATAGCCGGGTACTAGGCGTCGATACTTAAACCCTATAGCGCTTTCACTTAGCGTCTTAAAGTCACGATAGAGGTCCATCACCTAGTGCATGCTCTAGCTTCTCTAGAGTTTAAGATAGTTATCGTCGCGGATCTCGACAAAGTAAGGGTTAATCTAACGTAGTGTCCTCTTATGTGCGGCCTACCTTATTAGAACGCCTATAGTAGTTACCCGCATTTACCTAGCGCTTAGGTCCTCTCTAAACTAGCTAATGCTATTCTTACTTAGGTAATTCTAGACCCTAACCAAGAAGAAACGCTTAAATTGGCCGTCTTCTATGTAGTCGTTAATCTAGTACTACTAGATAAACTCTCTAGCATTCCCTTACTTATACAAACCGTATAAAAACTCCGGCCCACTAGTGCCCTCTAAGTTAAGAGAGTATAGCATGTTAAGCCGGTTACTAGTCTAGTAGTTTTCAATTTCGAGGTTTAAGTCGACCCTAGCATACTATACTATAGTGTTCGCGTTACCCTCCTAATGAGCCCTATTAAAGCTAAAAATCGTAGGCCTAGGGAAGGAGATAAACCGAGTGCAGTGTTAAGGGTGTAGCGCTACTTATAAGAGCTATAGCCCGGGGTCTTGTCGCATGATCTATTAGCTTAGAGAATACTATATATTCTAGTAGACGCCGCCGTTACTAACCTTATTTAATTCTCGTAGGTGCCATCGGTACACGTCGAATTCTCGACTTATTATTTCTCTAACTAATTTAACCCGCGGTGCTAGTTTAGCGTTATTGTACTAGTATAGCATGTTACTATTAATGTAGGTACCGGTGCTATTAAGATCGGCTTAGTTAGCTTCATTAATGCCGAATTTGTCGAGGATCTAGTTATAGTTAGCATACGTAACGATACTACTCGTAGTACCGACTTTGCCTCGAACGCGAAGGCAGCTAAGCGGGTTAACAGTCTTCTAACTACGCTTATTAGGGCGAAACCACGACCCATTCTTCACCTTAATAGCTAAAAAACTCTTACCTTTAAGGAGCTAGTCTTAGACCTTAAGCGCGCGCTTACATAGGGTATTAGCGGTAATACCGGGATTTGTAACAAAGTAGAGGGCCTTATAGTAGAACTCTCGAACATACTAATCGTACATTATAGCGCTAACCTTACTATCCCTCTTAAGAACGTCCGAGATAGCATATTCGAGTATCTTAAGGCCCGCTATCCGGTACTTAGGTAGCTAGTTAATACTATCTACATTAATCGAGTTTCTAAACTTAATGCTATAGTACCGCTTATTATAGGTGCAGTTAGCGCGCTTAATCCGGAGGGCCTCGTCTTCTTATAGGATCTAATCCTTAAAGACTAATATATCCCTAATTATAGCCGAAGGTAACATAGTAAGTATCGGATTACTATTCTTAGTTAGGGCCGGAGTAGATCGTAGGGTGCTAACCGGTGTACCTAGCGGACTGCCCTCGCGTATAGGTGCGCTATCTAGCGTTCGGTTAGGCGAGGATCGAGTAGGCGTAGTTATGCCCTTACCTATGCTCTCGCCTATACGGAGCTACTTAAGTCGACTCGACTTACGACCGCCTCTCGATAGGACTGTAGGCTAGGTAGAGGCTAGTAGAGTTAGCGTAGTACTCTTTACACGTCCTTTGCCTTTACTACCCGGTAGCTAACGTAGCTAAGGCTATTATTAGCTAGATGGTCTAGGTTAAGCTATACTGTCCTCCGGGGACGCGGACTTCTTAGTAATAGTACCCTCTATAAAGTATAGAAGGCTATCCTTATAGACGGCTAGGCGGTGTCTTCTAATGATCGCCCTACTCTTAGCCGACTGCGGATTAATGCTACGTGCTTTAGCCTCCCTATCGTACCGGGTAAGATTACTAGGCTCTAGAATTTGCTTGCGATCTATGCCCTTACGGCCGATCCTTATACGCTAGATTAGTACCCTCTAAATTCAAGGCGCACCCTTATTAGCGGCGGACTTCGGCGTGTTCGTCAAACACACCGCATTCGAAAGCCCTTATCGAGAGCAATCCAACGATCTACAAAGCAGGTTGCTGCCCCAAAAACTAAGAGGTTTCTACCTCATTCAATTTGGAGCAGTTTGAAGTTCTCTTCTCCTGTCTTTCTAGCCCCGGCTGCGGACGACTTCCCCTCCCGGTTTAGCGCTCCCGAAGCCGAACCTGCAACTCAATTCCAACGTTACTTCCTAAGGGAAGAGAAATGGACGAAGAACCGATCTTTAATCCCTCCCCTAGGGGACAAAGACCAACTCTCCGACCCTTCTACGCCAACCCAGCAATTTTCGAGCATCTTTCTTAACACGAATGAAGCGAACAAGATTATGCAAAGAAAATTTATCCCCGTTGTCGGTGCAAAAAGGCCAAGCCCGTTTGTCGAGACCGTATCGGATACATCGCCGCTAAAGCGCTACGAAGCAGTACGAACGTCCCAATCTAACGCCTTAGAGGCCGAATCCAAGCTTAACGAAGCCTACCAATTGGTAATCGACGCCGCCGCTCTAGCAAAGGGCGACCGAAAGAGGCAAGACAAGGTCCTCGAACTTGTAGGCCTCTTTAGGGCCTTCCGCGAAGACAAGGCACTCCCGACGGCAACAGCAAAGATTGAGAAGCAGGTGTACGCCCTAGAAGGGTCAGTCGCTAAACTTACGAAGCTTATCGACAACAGGAACAACCCTACCGGGACCCAAAAGGGCCAAAACCCAACTTTCGCAAGTATCCTCTCCGGAGGCGACCCGGCCGTCCGGACCCAAACTACGACACTACGCCAAAACTCCACCCCTCCGACACTAACCTCCTCCCAACCGAGGGTAGGTCAAACTACTACAAACGGAACCAAGACCGATAGTAGGAAGGCCTATAGAAAGAGGAACGGATGCCGGATCGTCTTCGGTATAGCAAACAATACTACCCCTCTCGACATAATCGCTACTCGCGATACGGTGAACCGGGCGTTCTCGGTAGCTAACCTATACCCCGGACACCCAATTCTCCTTAGAACTCGCCTCTCGGAAAAAGGAAACCTCGTCCTAACACTACGGGACGAGAAAGCAAAGGAAATACTCGAAAAGAACCTTACTCTCCTTAGGACAATTGTCCCTGTCCTTCAAGTCCTCGAAGACAACTCTTGGCACAAAGTAGTTGTGCACGGAATCGACCCTATTGCCTTTAAAGAGGACGGACCGCAGAAGGTCGCCGCCGAGCTCGTAGCCTTTAACAAAGGCTTTAACCTCGCAAATACCCCTCTTTGGCTTACGAGCGAAGAAAAGCGCCTATCCCAAATGCAAGGTTCAATGCTACTCGCCTTTAAAACAAGCGAAGAAGCTACTAAGGCTAGGAAAGATGGCCTTTGGATCGGCGCAAAGCACCTAAGGGTGCAAAGAGCGTTATCGAAAGAAGAGAGAGAAGAAAAACAGAAAGGAAAACTAGCCTCCCCCGGATGTTAGTTACACCGTTACGTATCTTCCAAGCAAACCTAAACCGGAGCGCGGCAGCTACCGAGTCCCTACTCGAGCTAGCAATCCGCGAAAAGGCCGACATACTAGCAATCCAAGAGCCATGGCTTTTTATAGACGAAGAAAATAGTCTACGAAGATCTATAGCTCATCCGGCCTTTACGACTCTACTACCGTCTAGTACGTCGAGGATTCGCACCCTCTTCTATATTAGTAGACAAATCCAAGTCGAAATTACTCCGGTTCAAAACAGGGACCCGGATTTTCAAGTAATATCCGCAAAGGACAAGAAGGGGAATTCGATCCAAATTCTTAATGTCTACAACGAAAAAGATAGCGAGAATGTCTGGACGAACGAAAGAGCCCTATACCAATTTACGCCGGCAACAAATACGGTGTTACTCGGCGACTTTAATATACGACACCCGTCGTGGGATCCATACGGAAAGGATAATAGCTTACGAGCTTTAACCTTTATTAACTGGATTGAAGCAAACAACTTCTCTCTAAGAAATACCCCGAATATAGGAACCTTCTACCGAGTACACCTAAATAACCCGAGTGTCCTAGACCTTACCTTTACAAAAGGTAGGTTATCTAACTCGGAGATAAACTGGCGTACGCTAGAGACCGGATCCGACCACCTAGCGATCTCTCTAGACATTAGAGGAAGTAATACTTCCTCTCTACCCCTACCCCCTCCTAGCGATAGACTACGCTTCGACACGTCTAAAGCAGATTGGAAAGGCTTTTCTCAAGTACTAAAGGATCGGAAAGTAGATCTAGAAGGTATAGAAGACCTGGACCTACTAGCAAGCACCTTCTCCGACATTATATCTACCGCGGCTAAACTATATATCCCTAAACTTAGGGTAGTAGCTAAGTCTAAACCGTAGTGGACGCCGGAACTTAAAGAACTTCGTAAACAAACATCTCGCGAACGTCGAAAATTAGCTAGCCCCCTAGCATCTACTCTACGCACCGATAAAGAAGCGTACCTAGGCGCAAGGAATAAATACTTCCTAGCTATCAAAAACGCTAAGCGAGACCATTGGAACAAGTTCCTCTAAAAGACCGATCTTACGTCGGTCTATAAGGCCTTCTCCTATACAAAAGTAGGAGGGAACAGTCTAATCCCGACTATAAACGGACAGGACACATTTAAGGGAAAATGCAAGGCCCTCCGGGGAACGCTATTCCCTTCTCCACCTCCGGATAACCCCCTAGACCCCTCCTGGGATAACTATCCTATAGGGGACTGGGACTGGGACCGAATACAATTAGAAGAACTGCAATCGGCATGTAGTTCCTCGAAAGTAAAAGGTAAAACCCCAGGCCCGGATGGTATAACCCAAGCAATAATTCAACGCGCATTTCAAGCTATTCCAGACGCCTTTCTTAAGGTCTACGGCTCGCTATTAAACGAAGGGTACCACCCTAAGTGCTGGCGAGTAGCGATTGGATTTACTCTTGCAAAACCAGGGAAGCCCGACTACTCGATTCCTAAGGCATATAGGATAATAGCCCTCCTTAACTGTCTAGGGAAAGTAAGCGAGAGAATACTAGCGAAAAGACTCGGAGCTCTAGCCGATACCGGCCCGTTACTTCACGACTCGCAAATGGGCGGCAGAACTAAACGTTCGGCCGTAGACACAGCCCTCCTCCTAACCGACTTTGTCGAAAGGAACCGAGTAAAAGGAAAGAAGACAAGCGTAGCCTTTCTAGACGTTAAAGGAGCCTTCGACCACGTAGCGAAGAACCGCCTCCTAAGAACACTAATTAAGCTACAACTCCCCTACTCGGTTATAAGGTGGGCTAAGTCCTTCCTCGAAGAACGGAGGATTCAACTATCCTTTAACGGACAAATAGAAGAGACCACGGACGTTGAGACAGGCGTACCGCAAGGTAGTCCAATCTCGCCGATTTTATTTCTTATCTATATAAGGGATCTTTTTACGGACATTAAAACCGTAACTCCCTTATCCTACATCGACGATATTGGACTCCTAGTTGCATCGACTAGCCTTAAGAAGAACGCAAAGACCCTCGAGAAAGAGGTTAAGCTCTTAACGAAGAAAGGAGCCGAACAAGCGATAGAATTTGACCTCGCTAAAACCGAGCTCCTACACTTCGCAAAAGGCAAAGGACACGATAGTTCTATTACCCTACCAAGCGGGGAAGTTATTAAACCCGCGACAAAGGCCGTACGATGGCTAGGGATCTGGTTTGATACCTATCTTACCTTTAAAGAACATATTCAAATCCGAGCAACTAAGGCACTTGCCTCCTTCTACAGGATGAACCGCCTAGCGAATATAGGGAATGGGTTAAGCACTCGCTCCCTACGCACACTATACCTTTCTTGCGTTACTACCGTAGCCGACTACGGGGCGCCGGTTTGGTGGAAATCGAGGAGAGCTATTACCCCCCTAGAGGCTATACACGGAAAAGGCATTCGTAAAGTCCTAGGGGTCTTCCGTACTACTCCTACCAAGCCTGCCGAGAGAGAAGCAAACCTCCTTACCCCTCGAATTCGCCTAGAACGCCAGGTCCTCAAATATAGCTTAAGGCTAAAGAAGCTTCCCGAAGACAACCCGATTGCTAGGGCCCTAAGTAGTACTATCCCAATAGCTACGAAAAGGGTATTAGAGACGGGCTACGAGCTTTTACCGCCTAAAGAAGGCTCCAAACTCCAGGGGATCCAAAGAAGACTAGAGACCTTTAAGTCGCTTAGTATAACCGACAAGTCGCTTAGTATAACCGACGAAGATTACCTTACCGTCCTAGTAGCTAAGGCTACTAGAGACCGATTTTACAAGGCAAAGACTAAGAAGGAGCACGGCCCGAACAGCTACTTCTCTCGGTTTCAATATGAAGAATACCTCCCGCTGCAAATACAATGCGAGAGGGCTACCTCGAGCGCCTACTACTCCTTACGTTTAGGACACGGTTTCTTCCGCGACTACCTTTACCGGTTCCACAAAACAGACGACGATAGATGCCGCTGCGGCTAAAAAGAGACTCCAATTCACCTCCTCCAAGGATGTCGTCTATATACCGAAGTTAGGACTAGAAAACTAAGGGTAGCGGCCTTCCCTATTCTCTTCCTATCTATCGAAGGACAGCAAGAGGTAATAGACTTTATCCGCACCACAGGTATCGCTACGCTAAAGTGGTACCGAGAGAGGAGAAGCGAACTAGAAGAGGTCGAATAGCTACACTAGCTAAAGCCTTTGGCCCAATCGGGAAGGTACTAGGCTCATTTTGTGCGCCGCAACACGAGGATTCCAAAACTGGTCTCTTTTTTCGATACGACGTCTAGGGGATAAGTTATCGCCGCCCAACGGTAGCGATTACGCAAGCCCAACGCCAACGCCAACGCCAAGACCAAGACTTGGCGGGAGATTACGAGACGTCCGGTCATCCGATTTTAACGATTAGTAGCTCGTTTTAAAGCTCCACTCCCGAAGAATACGATGGTAATAAGGGCGTAGCCCTAAGATCACGTGACGCGGGATGTAGAAGGCGAAAGGAGCGAATTTCGTTACTTTTACGACACATAGGGCTTAGCCCTTAGCCTCTACGGCTATTTTCTTTGCGTATTTTGGGTTTTACGGCGTAAAAGGAGTACGGGAAAACCGCCGGGTCCCGTGAGGCAAGAAGGCCTCTACAATATCGCGAGGAAGGAACTCTGCTTACTTTTAGAGGTTTTTATTGCAAAAGGCTTTTCCTCTACTAACTAGAAAATGGTAGGGCACCCTACCCGTGTTGCATAGTCTTAGACTCACATAGCACGTTAATGGAACAATCAATCAAATACCCTCTAAATTCTACTAATAGCCCTACTATAGTCTAGGTACGTATTAATAAAGGCCGTAAACTAGAGGCGCCCGCTATTAGTACTATAAAGCTCGGAGATAACGCGTTAATTAAGAATCTTATTGTCTATCTACTATAGCTAGTAGCGGGTAAGCGTAGCTCGAAGAGTCTTCTCTCGGTTACGAATCTCTAAACCGGTCTTACGAATCTTACCGACAATAGGAAACAAGACATCGAGCTTCTTGTTACTAAGGAATTTATCCTAGTAGCTCTTACCTATACCGCTCTTAACTTTCTCGAAAAATAGGTTAACCTAGACGGAGTAGTCTTCGAACACCTTCTCGAAGCCCTTATAGAAGTCCTTTAACATCTTAACCCGCTTCTAAGGACTAAGCTCTCGGAATATAACATTAGCGGCGGACTTCGGCGTGTTCGTGTTAGTAAGGACATGCTTAACGTTGTCCGGTAGGCGAAGAGACTCGAACAAGGTCTAAGGTAGGCGGGTAAGCCTAGTAATAGTGCTAGTAAGCGCTATGCTCGAGCTAGCCGGGCGTAACGATAGACTAGCTAAAGCTATAATAACTAGGATTCGCTATTAGTGAGATCGTAAGAGCTAGCTATCTCGTAGTGCTACTCTAGAGTAATAGTAAGCTTTAAAAGCTTAGTATTAGGGTAGGGCTTTAAAGAAGGTTAAGGTCGTAAAGAGAGAGAGAGGCTAAAGAACCGTCTAATGTGTTAGTAGCTCTAGTAATAGTATTAGTGTTTAAAGAAAAAGAGAGGAAGTAGTAGGTAGAGAGCTACGCTTAAGTATACCTCTTAGCGTATATCCCTATAACCGTTATAAAGGTAGTAGCGCCGAGACCGGTCTTATAAGTAGTAAGAGCAGTGCTATTAAGGTTATACTAAAGGTCCGATAACCCTATATGTAACCGAAAACTAGTGCTAGTGACTACCTAGGTAAGCATTTGGTAGGGGCATACTACGCTATTACGTAATCCGATTTACCGGTCCCGGGACCGTTAAATGTGACTCTACTAACTAAGGTCCAACTAAGGTAAGAACACCTCATAAAGTGAAGTCTAGATAACCGAATCGGCTTAATAAACTGAAGGGCATACGTAACACATGCCTAAGGGAAGTAAACTCCGTACGCCATTGCTAACTAATTAGTTCTTAGCCTCGATCCTACTAAACTATGAAATTTCGGCTATAGAAAGGTCACAAGGCCTAACCTATAGCTTCTTAGATTCCGGTTTAGGATACGATCCCTTTTTGTTAACTCCTACAGGTAGCACGTCTTCGTCGGCGATAGGCTCGATCTCGTTCGAATTACTACTATCTTCGCTATTAGCGATGCTATTAGCGACTTCTCCCTCCCCTATTACGAGATCGGTCCCATTATCTAAGTTTAGTACTCCTATGTTATCCGGGCGAAGCTCTAGAACTAGCTTAAGGTTTTCTCGTGCCTAAATACCCTTCATTAGCGTACTATTAAGTTCCTTAAGAATATAGGTACTAAACTCCCTAGAGACACTAGACACCCGATATAGACCTTACTATCGGTAACCGATCTTACGTAAGAAGTTATCCTTATATAGCTTATCGAATCTTATAATAAGGTCGCCCTTCTAGAAACTAATAGAGTTAACATCCCGGTAAGAATTAAAGTAGTCCTTACTAAGTTCTCTTAGTCGCTTCCTTCGAGTATGTAGCTCTTCTAAACTAAGGTCTCGAGCCTAGAGTTAACGCGCACGTATAGTAAGTAGGTCCTTAGTCGTTCTTACCGATCCCTATTAGTAATTCGCCTACGTCGGGTGCTTAACCTCAATTGGTAGAATCGTGCGATAGCTATATAGGACCTAAGCTAGCGTTATTCTAGTAGTACGACAGGTCGTGGTCCTATTAGCCTATAATATAGCGGGTACCTATTACTCCCATCCGCGGTATGTGTTCCTTATAAGCTTTACTAACGCTATAAGAATCGGACGGTATCTAGCCTCGACCGGAGTATTAGACTACGGATAGTACGGTAATATTCGGATTCTTCGAATACTAAGCCCTACGAGTAACCGCTTAACCTTAGCCGCATAAACCGTAGCGTTATTAAGCACAATTTTAGCATAGTAGCCGTACCTATAGAAGACATCTTCGTATAGAAACTTAGTTGCGTCCTAATGTTAGCTATATGTTAGCCTACTTATTGCTTTCGTGCCTAAGCATTTAATGTAGATTGCCTTAGGATCTCGGAAGGCTAATCCCCTTAAACTAAATAAACGTTAGTAATAGAATCTCCCTTAAACGCGCCTATTCCAATTTCTGTAACTCGTTCCTTTACTCTAGTAGTCCTAAGTAATCCTAATAAGTGAGCTAAATAGTTGCTAGGCGTTAGAGCCTTGCCGGGTTCCTATAGATGCGTCGTGTCGTCCTATAGATGCGTCGTGTCGTAGTCGTATCCGTTTTCCTTACTATAGCTATTTACCGGTCCCGGGACCGGTAAATCAAAGTCCGAGGTTTTTCCGAGATAGTGCGAGAACCTTACTAATTTTATTAAATCCGGCTTTAGCAAATCGGTAGGTTAAGCGCCGTAACTTAACCTACCCTTCTATTTCCCGACGCTTTTAACAGTTCTTAAAGGGTCTTACACCTATCCGAGCTAACTAGGGTAGTAAACATAACACTTTCACCTTTACGGCTAGTAATAGTCCCCTCCTATAAACCATTATCGTAGTTACGGGCAGTAGGTCGCACCTTACGGGCCTACGGACGTCCTAGGATTGTTAGTAAGTTTAGATCCGAGGAGATAAACATGTCTATTTAGTAGTAAACCCTAAATACCTAAACATCTAAATTGTCTATAACACCTTTAAACTAGGCCCGCCCTCTAGCACCTCGAAAGGTAAGGTAAGTACTCGACATTACCGGTAACCTAAATCTATAAGCGTTCCTCTAGCCGATAATATTCACCTCGGAACCCTCGTTAATTAGGCACCTAATCTAGTTCTTATTTATTCCGAACTCCGCTACTACCTAAGGACTAGGGACTATAGTAAAGTTGTTAAGGACACTAGAGAGCCCGATTTTCTTAACGTCCTTATAGAGCTTAGTAGTAGGGACCGCTCCTTTAGAGTAAAGTATAGTTAAATATACTCCGACATACTAGGCCTAACTATCTTCGCGGAAGACCTCCTTATTATACTTAGGTTTATCTTTATAGGTAACTACTTGTCTAGTGCGAACCTTAGGGTCCTTTCCTATAAGGCGTCGTACTGTAGCGAGCTTCTCCTAAAGAGCGGGGGTGTTAGTAACGCGACCGAAGAGGGTAGCCTCGAACTAGCGACTATATCGAAACTAATCTTAGGCGTTTACATTAGGAAACGTTGTCTAGAGGATCTAATCAATCTAGTAGATAATACCCTCTTCCTTTATAACCGGGCTATTACTAGCTAAACTATATTGTCGGACGTAGTTATTAATCCTTGTAGTCTTAGTATTCTATATACGCTTCCTTTATACGAAGGGGGCGTTCACGGGACTAATAGGCATATCCTTAGGCAGTTCTTTATTAGCATCGTTCCCTAATCTATTTACTTAAGCATTATTTCCCCTTCCTAGGGTTATCCCGGATTTAGCTAATGATTAAGTTTTATTAAGATGTAGCATCTTAAGGGGAGCTAACAGTTAGGTTATGATCTAATAGCCTAAGGCATCTACGATAACTCAGCTTATCGGAAGACACCTTCTCTCCCCTTTAGCTTAGATAGACATCTAACACAATTAACACATTAGTTCCTAATATATTGCTGCATACCCTGTAGCTATTAGCTAGTTAAAGATTAATCTCTTACTCTACTCCGCTACTAACCACGTATCCTATTAGGTCTTAACTTAACAAGTTTCGCTTATTTAAGCACTAACTTCGTTAATCATTTTAACCTCCTACTAGTTAATCTTAGCTTACCGGATCTCCTATTCCAATTGTAGGCGAACTTTCTTAGTAGCCTTAGCTCGGGCTCGTAGATCCTAGGCTAAGGACCGGGTCCTCGGGTGCGGATTCTTTAGAATGCCTACGGGTGCCTTCCCTTTCACTTTGTTAGACTATATAGGATAGGTAGATACCTCGTTAAGCTCGCCTAAGTCGATCGCCTACTCCGCTTCACTTTCTCTAAATGAGACCTAATATGTCCTAGTAGCCTTCGCCGCTTAGCTAGACCGTACGTCCTAAGGGCTATACTCTATTAAATGCCTAAAGTTAGGAGGGGGCTTAGAATAATTAGGAGGCGTGACCTTTATTACCCTAGTATAGTCCCTACCTATCTATTACTTACGTAGTGTAGAAATCTTATACTAGTTATTAAACTCGATCGGCCTATAATGTTCTTCGAGTAGAGGGAGTATATAGAGCAGTTTCGGTTTACTGTAGTCCCTCCGAAAGTTAAACTTAGTAGGACGCGGATCGCCTTCTTTCCCTAGATACTACTAGTTGTTCGGGGCGAGGTATACGTAGCCCCGGGATATTAAGGACCTTATCGCCCTATAATTACTAGCCTAGTGCTTCGAACTGCTACAGTTGTAGTAATAGCCATCTATCGCTTTAGACTGTTCGCAATTCTACGATAGGGGACGCTACATTGCATAAACCTACAGTTTAGCGTCTAGGTCGTACCTCTCCGGTTATATAGAGCGTTAATTCTCGCTCGGGTAGAAGGTACCCGCGTCCGCGACGCGACCGCGCTAGTATACACGTATGCTTATTTTAGCTACCTTCTAGATTAGATTATCATTAATAACAGTCCTAGAGGTAGCCTTCTTAAGCGTGTTAATTTTAGGCTTAAGGCGCGGCATTTACTTTACGACTAAGCGGTGTAGCTAAGGTAAAGTAAGAGGGAAATCTATATATATAGCTTTCTATCCCTCCTTACTATCTACGATGCTAGTAGCTTTATCGAGGATCCTCTAAAAGTCCCTAAACTTCTTAGGCTACTTCGGGTGAAGCCCGTAAGCCTTATAGACCGCTTTCGCGACCGCCTCTAGTAATCCCTAAAGGAGAAGGCGACTCCGGGAGCTATTATCCAAATCCTTAGGTTCAATTAGGTTACTTAAGGATATAAACAGGCGGATGAATTCCTTTATATCTTATTCTTTAGGCCTCTTACCTTACTACGCCCTAACAATCTCCTTAAGATATTCCCGACTCCCTAATATCGAGTAGGCGTTAAACCTTAAGAACTCTAATAAGAACGCCCTCCTAAAACGTGCCTTGTTAGTAAGCTACCTAGGTAGCCTTATAACTACGCGCCGGATAGTAGTTTCGTAATTACGCTTAAACCTACCCTAGAAATCATCCTTCTTAATAGATGCCCGAGGCGGATACTAGTCTATTAGGTCGCTAAATCGCTCCTAGAACTTAGTAGCATTAGTACTATTAAAGAACGGATTCTTAGCACCCCCTAGAGGTGGAAAGCGAGGGCTAGCGTTTTCTATTGCTACTGCTAATCGTCTAAAGAGGGCAGTTATAGTATCCATTCCAATTGTACTATTCGTTCCTACACCTATACCTAATTCAGCGGCGCTAGTTCCGCTTCTCTCTTCCTTACTAGATTTAGGTGTTTCCCCTTCCTCCGATTCCTCTATCCCCTTATAAGGGATAGAATCCCTATAGACCCCTTCTATTTTCGTAGGGTTTATAGGCTATTTGTAACCTCTACCTATGTCGGTAAAGGTGCTAAGTTTTTCTAGTAATGTAGCTATATCTATTGTTACGAGGTGTTTACTTTAGAATGCGCTAATACTAGTTATTACTTAATAGGACCTTATAACCGTGATTGTTACTAAATACCTTAGACCTTAAGTGTTTTTGACCTTAGTCGACCTTAACCGTGAACCTTAACCTTAAACCTTAACCTTAAGTAATGACCTTAACCGTGAACCTTAGACCTTAAACCGTGATTTTAACCTTATAAACTAGATACTAATACGCTACCGGGTGTACACTTAATAACCCCCCTTATTGACTACTAAAATAATGTCTACTAACTACTCTATGTAGGCCTATCTAAGTTGTGGTAGTGTGGAGCGGCGCTTATGTAAGCAGAGGTATTTCCCGGTCCCGGGACCGTAAAATTAGGTCACGTAACGAGTAGCGTAGTAGCTAGATAAAACAAGAGGATTAGCGGACCTAAACCCCTATACCCTCTACTCGAGAGGTATAAATTGAATTGTTACCTTAATGCTACGCTTACAATGCTTAACTACGCAGTATATATCTTAACAGCTATACTAGGTCCCGCTAGCTCACCTAAATGTCTAATTAAACCTAAATGAAATTAGGGTAAGTTAGACCTAAGGGACCCTCCCTCTAAACCTAAGGTTGACATAACTAAACCTAAGGTTAACATAACCAATTAGTCGTTAATACTATTATAATTTAGTCTTACGAAGAGTAGTAGGTAGAAGAGATCCTATACGCTAGAACTAAGGTTAGAGGTAGAGGCCGAGTGCGCGAAGTCCTAGTAAAATGGACCGGATACTATAAGCCTATATAGGAACTATTAGGGTACCTCGCGGATACAGCGGCCGCGGATAACTTCGAGAGGAGATATAGTAACCTAATAACGCATAACGGACCGAAGGAGGCATAGGATACGAATAGAAGGGAGAAAAGGCGAAAAGGTAAGGATTACTAGGGATTTAGCGTAGATATAGGCGTTTAGGAAAAGGTAGGCGTTCTTTTAGGTTAGGGAGTCTTTTTAGGAGATAGAGAGAAGTAAGAAGGTATAGGTAAGTTTAAGAGCGTTTCATTTTAGCGGCGTCCGCCGTAAAAGTAGCGGAGCCCGATCCCTTTCGAGATAGCTACATACTATAATAGCCCGGTCGCGGCCCGCGCGAAAGACGAGGGTGCCCGAAGGCTAGTTAGTAGAGGCCGAGGCCTAACGCACGCGGCGCTAGCCTAGCTAGAGGTCGCGTAGGGCGCCCCCGGGACTAAGAGGTCGGTTAGCGATAGTTTTATAACGGGGCCCGTAGTATATACGTCTACCTAAAGGTAAGCTAAGCATTAGCTACAGTACCTATAACCTTAGCGACGACCGTACTAAAAGAATCGGTAAGCGCGTATAAAGAGGCGGGGGCCGTAGAAACTTACCGGGAGAGCATACTAGTACGCTAGAGAGGCTTTAAAGTCTTCTAGGCTTTAAGGACGGCGCGGAGCTTAGTACGAGCGTCGTCGCTAAAAGACCGTAAGCCGGTAGAAAAGTCGCGGAGGACGCTAGGGAGGATGCTTACGCGCGGTTCTAGTTAGTAGCGCGGGTCTACTTAGTATAGGCGGCGTAGGCGAGCTCCGGCCTAAAACGCGCGGTTAGCGATAATTTTCCTTCGGGGTCCGCGCGGTACATATATATCCTCGCAATACTTACGATTAGTATTGTAGGCCTAGTAGGCGCGCGCGGTTACGCCCTAACAATAATTAGCGGACCCCGATAAGAATAGGACGAGGACCGGTACTTATATACTAGGAGACGTAGTCTACGCTAGTAGAGGCGTAGGGAACGTAGTAGATGCAGCGTTAGGCTATTTTATACTAGGCTCCGGTTAGAATGTTTCGGTCTCCGTAGGAATTCATTCGGACTCACTTAATAGTATTAATAGGAGATATAGTAGTAGTGGTTTCTATTTACGGTATGCTATTAGTATCTATCGGAACCCGTAGGGAAAATGTCGTCTCCCTAAGCAATAGGCATAAGATGCGCGAATATGCCCCTAAGGCTAGAGACGCTTAGCTAGGGGGGAGGGGGAGGGGCGACTTACGCGTACGGTAGGTAATAAGGAAAAGAAAGAAAAGAAAAAAAAGAGAACGAGAACCTAAAGATATGTTCTAGGCTCCTATTATTTACATGTAATAATAGCTATTATTACTTAGTAGACAATAGTAAACCTTATACTTACCTAGGCAATAATACTTCGTCTCGGCGTCGGCGGGGCCAGATAATAAGGAAGAGAAGCTCGGGCACTTCCTATTACGAGCCTAACGAAAACACCTAAGACAATGGGCTCTAGGGCGGAGCTATAACTAGGGGCGGCGGAGGAGGAAGGGGGAGGGTAGTGTAAGGGGCGGGCCCCTGTTTCTTAGCATAGGCTACGCCTATACGTTCGGATTGCTTTCCGACACCTTTTCTTCGGATAGCGTGTAACTTCCCCTTTCTTCTATATCGAACTTATTATAAACTTCATAGAACTTTAGTGTATACGTCGTTTACCCGTAACAATAGAGTAGATTTCTTAACTATATTATTTCCCTATAGTATTTAGTTAAGGCTATATACTCTGCTTTAGTGCTTAATAGCACTATCTCCTTCTATAGGTTAGATTTCTAGATAATAGGACTTCTAGCTATTTTAACTAGGAGTCCTAAGGTGGATCTACCTATTAGATCTCTAGAGAAATTAGAGTCTATGTAGATCTCTAGCTTTAGGGATTGTGTTTTTCTAAAGATTAGGCACTTGTTAATTGTTCTAGTAATATATCTCTAAACATGCTTTACTATAGCAATATGTTCTACTAAAGGATTAGCTAAGAATTTAGCTAAGTAGTTTATTGCATAGGAGATATCTAGCCTAGTCTAGTTAGCTAGGTACTAGAGTTCCCTAATTAATGTATTAAATAGATTGTAATCCTATATATTGCATTGCTCTTTATGAGCTTTATATAGGCGGTTAAGGGGATACTTAACACTTTTAGCTAAGTCTAGACTATGTTTCTAAAGTTTCTCTAAAGCATAGTGCTTTTAGGAGATATAGAGATCTCTATTCTTTTTACTTTTTAGTTATATGCCTAGGAAAAGGTTAGTGTTAACAGTTTTAATAGAGTACTTGTTCTTTAGTTTAGTAATGAACCCCTTAATCTTCTAATTACTATCGCTAAAGATCTAAAAGTTATCTACATATAGGAGAACTAAAAGATTCTCCCCCTAAAAAAGACATACATTAGAATTAAGTCTCTTTAGGCCTAATTCTTCTAGAGCTTCCTTAGTATTATAGTACTAGAGGTTTATAGCTTGTTTTAATCTATATAGTCCCTTCTTAATTTCTAGGACTTTATTAGATAGATCTTTCTTAATAAGTTCTGCCCCTTCTAGTAGTTTAATATATAAAGGTCTGTTAATGTTAGGGTTTATAAATGCTATTTTAACATTAATCTGTCTCCTCTTCTAGCTAAGAACTATGCATAGGGCTAGGAGAATCCTACTTGTTAGTAGCCTTAGGGTTAGAGTAAAGGTTTTAATATAGTCTATCCCTTACTTTTAAGTAAACCCATTTGCTACCTATCTAGCTCTACGCTTCTTAATAGACCTATTAGGAAGATACTTATAGTACAGGACCTATTTTCCTATAAGTAGTTTCCTACCCTTAGGGACTTTCTATAATAGGATCTATATAATACATTCTATGTCTTCTAAGGAGTTGTATTCCTTTCTAATTGCCCTACTCTATTTAGCTCTATTAGGTCTGTTTAATGCTTTAGTTAGGGTAGTAGGATCTATAAGCTTCCCCTTCTTTATATTATCTATAGCTATTATAGCGAATACTTTCTCAAGTTTGCTATAATTATAATAGGATCTGTTCTATCTTAAACTTCTCCTAGTTAGCTTAGGATAGACCTTAGCTTATTTAGTCTTTATAGGCTTATAAGTCCTATCTCTCTTTCTCTTACTAATGTATAGGGTAGGGTAGAATAGTGTTATAGCCTAATTAGGGTCTTCTTACATAGCTAGGGCTATGTCTTCTTAGTGTAGTTCTTTAGACTATAAAGTCTAAGGCTTATGCTCTATAGGGGATTGTTCCTAGAGCTAGGTGTACTCTATAGGAGATTGTTCCTAGAGCTAGGTATGCTCTATAGGAGACTATTCCTAGAGCTAGGTATGCTCTATAGGAGACTATTCCTAGAGCTAGGGGGATGTGTCTCTAAATAGTAGACGTGAATCTTCTGTCCTATGCTCCCCCTAAGACTAACCTTAGTTAGGGAAGTCTTGTTACGAAGCCCTTTATGTTTTAGGTTAGTTACTATACTACTATAGCTCCCCCTCTAGCTACATAGCTCCCCTTAAAGGTTTATAGGGTTAGTAACTCGCTTCTAGCTCGTATAGCCCTTTATAAGGTATATAAATACCTTTATGGTAAGGGTCCTTAGGGTTATTATAGGGGTGTCTAAGGAAGGTAATCTCGTTATCTAGGACAGCATACTTATTACTAGTAGTAAGCTAGGAGCTCTTAATAGTCTACCCTATCTACTCCCCCTAAGCGACCTACTTACCTACAGGGATTTAGTATTACGAGTTCTATAAGAAATCTTTATTAAAAGTTACATAGGGGGAATAGGTTATCTTAAAGACCCATTTTCCCTTCTCCTACTATAGCTTCCACAGCAGGTAGTTAGTTAATAAACTACCCTAGAATCCTATATACTACTATATGTCCGCCCTTATAGAGAACTTTTTAGACTTAGTGTAATTGTCGTTATGTTTATATGCTTTATATCTAAACCTCCTTACATTCCTTAAGTCTATCTCTTTAACATTAATGCCTAGGTCCTTCTTAAAGTCAATCTATGGTACATTTTTGTTGTTAAGTTAAAGAGGCGGTTCGTAATATAGCATGCAAAATCTATAGCCTAGGGCTAGAGGTTCTATAGTAAGCTAGAGTCTATAAGTATAGCTCTAGCCTTATTAATAATAACTTTATTCGAAGCTTTAGCAATTCTATTCTACTTAGGTGTGTATAGTAATGCAAAATCCCATCTAATTCCTTTATGTTAGGTATGTGTTCTAAGTTCAATGTTGTTGAATTCCCTACTACTATCTAAGAACTAGATCTTAGGTTTCTTCTTATAGTAGTTTCATATTATAGTAAGCTAAGTCTTAATTACTATTAGAGCATCACTTTTCTTTAGAAGTGGCAAGTACTATCTCATCCTAGTTTTAGCACACGTAAGCATAAGGCAATATACGTAACTATTATAAGAGAGTGGAGTGATTAGACTAACTAGGTTAGTATAGATTTTATCTAATACCTCTAGTGTAGGTCTCCTAGGGATTCTTAAAACAACTCTTTATAACCTTATAAGCTTACAAGTCTTATAGTACCCTAACTCTATAGTATTAACATCTTCTAGGCCCTTAACTACTTCTTTTGTAGCATTAAGTAATATGCTCCTAATATGCCTAAGCCTTTAATGCTATCTAACTATGTTAGTTCTTAGCTTAGTAAATGTAAGAGTAGTAAGTTCTTTTAGTGCTAATCTGTCTTTATCCTTCCTAGAACCCCTCTTTACCCTAAGGTTCCTAAAGACAATAACATTTTTTATTATCTTAACTAAGCCTACCGGCTTGTCCTTCTAGAACAGCATTTTAGATAGTCTGTTTAGGTAAACTCTATGTTTCTTATATAGGAGTTCTATAGAGATTAGTGTTGCATCTAACTCTAGTAAGTAAAGTATATTACGAAGGAGGAGGGTAGTCTCTTGACTAAGATAGTTCTTTATAACCTACTCCAATTCTCCTTTAGTTATAAGAGATCCTTACCTAACGGCCTGTAAGAAGTATATAGGCCTTAGTCTTAGCCTAACATTCTAAAGGTCTATAAGATTATTATAGATATAGAAGGATGTGCCTATATTATAGACTTTGTCTATTAATATTAGGTTTAATGCGGTAGCTGCTATCCTTCCTATATACACTAGTTATGCAACTATAATAGCTACTCTAGACCTCCTATGTAGTTATCTCTAGTCCCTATTACTATTAGAGCTATACTCCTAATTAGATAATAAGTCTAACTAGTTATTAATTGCTATAGCAATCCTCTTCCTAGGGGATTTACTGCCCTTTACCTTCTTTGCCCTGTCCTTTAGGGTGTCTTTACCCTTCTTAGACCTATTCCTAGGATTCTTCTCTAGATGCTGCTTATAGCAGTTCGCGTTAGTGTGCTTATGTAAGCACTGTATGCACTGCTTATTATTATTCTTACTTAAGAATGCTCTAACAAAGCTATTGCTAGGCTTGTAGGTAGTAGGTACTTACTCCTTCCTAAGAGTTATAAATATTCTCTCTAGGGTAGTTAATTCTAGGGGATTGTTATGTCTCTATGTCCTAAGCTATTCGACATAGTTTAGACCTTTAACAAAGTACAATCTATAGATGCTATCTAGGAGGACAAAAAAGGATTTAAGCCTTAACTTGTTATTAACTAGGGAAGATCTAATAAATTGCTCTATAGTAGTCTTATTGTTATTCACCTATGCTTAAAAGTCTTTATAGTACTTTAATATATTAGGTCTTGTAGCATCTAGTTTAATGTGCCTAATTGCCTTTAGAGTGTTATATAGATTAATTGTAATAACTAGCTTAACGTGCTTCACCACCGAGCGGGCCACACCACCGAGCGGGCCACTTTTGCCAAGAACTGTACCACTTCCACAGATACAGCTATGCAACCACCATTACAGCGTGTATTGTCTTCAAACGAGGCCAAACTGACCTTAGCTGTCCAGGCCACGAAACGCGACGCGACAATCACGAATCGACTTGCTGCAAAGGTATACGACGCGTCTCGAACCACACTAGGGTATCGATTGAATGGACGACCTCCTCGGGGTGACTGCGAGCCCAATTCGAAGAAGCTTACAGAGCTAGAAGAGAGGGTGATACTTGAGTACATACTCGAGCTGGATCTTAGAGGTTTCCCGCCATCAAAGGCTAGCGTACGAGCAATGGCCGATTCATTGCTACAAGAGAAGGGCCTCAAGCCCGCTGGTCTCAATTGGACAGACAGGTTCATTGGGCGGCATCGTGAGCTAAAGGTTCGCATGACACGTGGATACGATCGTCAGCGAGCCCTAATGGAAGATCCAGACGTTATCGAGAAGTGGTTCTTGCTTGTGCGTAATATGAAGGAGAAGTATGGCATCCTCGACCAGGACACCTACAACTTTGACGAGACAGGGTTTATGATGGGTGTTATTACGTCGCAGAGCGTCGTTACGGGTTCAGAAAGGCGTGGTGGAAAGAGGAAGGTCGTCCAACAGGGCAACAGAGAATGGGCAACAGTGATTGAGACCATCTGTGCAGACGGAACAGCGCTCCCACCCTACGTCATCCTTGCAGGCAAACAGCACATCAGTACCTGGTACCAAGACGGCAACTTGGGTCCAGACTGGACAATCGGGCTAACAGAGAACGGCTGGACCAACAATGAGTTCGGTATACGGTGGCTGGAGCATTTCCAGAAGCATACTGTAGCTCGTACGACTGGGGCATGGAGACTGCTCATTATCGATGGCCACGAGAGCCACAACTCGAAGGCATTCCAGAATCTGTGCAAGGAATACAAGATCTTGGCCCTATGTATGCCATCGCACGCCTCGCACTTACCCCAGCCATTGGATGTGGGTTGCTATTCGCCTTTGAAGAAGGCATACGGTGCTCAGCTCTCGGGCTTGGCACGCCAGCGCATCACTCATATCGACAAAGTAGAGTTCCTACGCGCCTTCCGGGCTGCCCATGACGCTGTATTTAGACAGGAGAACATCCTATCGAGCTTCAGAGGCGCTGGTTTGGTTCCATTCAATCCACAGGCAGTGATAGACAAGCTTGATGTTAAGCTACGTACGCCAACGCCTCCAGCTCCGGACTCTACCCCTTGGGAGTCGAAGACACCACGAACTGCAAAAGAATTCGACTCTCAATCGACACTAGTAACGAACAAAATGCGTGCCCGGGCAGGTTCATCGCCAAACTCGTTACAGGAAGGGGTGCATCAGCTTGTGAAAGGGAGTAGAGAGATAGCGCATCAGATGGCTCTTATGCGAAGCGAGATCAGTGAGCTACGCAAGTCTAACGAGGCCCTTACACAGCGGAAAGCACGAAAGCGCAAGTATATTCAGTCTAGAGGGTCTCTAACCTTCGATGAGGCGTCGCAATTGATACCTCCAGAGGATACTAGGAGGCAGGAAGTAAGTAGAGAGTCGCTAGACGGTGTTCGGCCAGCACCAAGGCTACGACGCTGCAAGCGATGTGGCGAGTCGGGGCATAACGTACGCACCTGTCAAGTAGACTTGCTAGATAGCGAAGAATCTGAAGAGGAATTGTCCTCCTAGTAACGATTCTGTAGGATGTCGTCGTGTTAAGATACCGTCGCAATCAAAGTGGAAGTGGTACAGTTCTTGGCAAAAGTGGCCCGCTCGGTGGTGTGGCCCGCTCGGTGGTGAAGCACGTTATATGTTACCTTAATTAAATTATACAATTCCTTAGCTAACTTGTCTACATCTCTAAAGTTTAGCCTTAGGGTAGAATCTAATCTAGCTATAATAATGCTATATGCTTATATTTCCTCTTTCTTCCATCGCTTGTAGGTAGCTTTATATCCTACACTACTAGTAATGTCCTAAGGGGCTTTATTCTAGGCAGTCTTATCTTGGACATTCTTAGTTGCATCTTAGGGTTAATTATAAGCTACCCTATTTAGAGCGTACTTTAGGTTAACCTAGTCTAGATTATAGATTACGTATCTAACTAGATCCTTCTCTAGTAGTACGCTAATTAGCATAGATTTCTATGCCTAGAACTGCACGCCTTTCCTAAGCACCTAGTTGTCCTTAGCGGATCTTACTAGGTTACTAGAGGTGTTGTTTCTAAACTCTATACCTAGTCTAGCTCTTTTAGATACTATACTACGGTACTAGTGCTTAGTGCCGATCTCCTACAGTAGTTCTTAAATCGATTAGGTAGTTGTCCGTAAAACAAATATAGGGTCGAGTCCACTAGCAAGGCAAGCTAATCCTTAATAGAGCTTCGATAACGATTTAGGTTTCACATTAGATAGGTAGAGGAGCACTCGGGCTTATAACCTGTTGTAGTTAGGTATTTAACGAGTACAAGCTTCTAGATTAAAACGATAGGGTGGATTAGTAACCCTCATGAATTGCTACAAGGTGTAAGACTATCTAGCTACAGAAAACAGTGTGATATAGTGTGTGTGTGCCAAGTCCTAACTAACATAGACCTTGGTCACCTGATTCACAACACCGGATTCCACTCTATCAAGCAGGTCATTGACTCAACCTGCCTATGTATGTCGATTGTGGCATAAGTCCAGGCCGAGAGTTCAGCGCACGTAGTATCGACCAGAATTAACACGATGACTCAACTGAGATACGATGGGCAGGCTACTGTAATCACTGACGCTGGTGCCTGCCTTGGCCGAGCATATGCCAGATTCTTTTCCGCACGAGGTGCTAAAGTGGTTGTAAATGACCTCGATGGAACGTTCAATACTCGTGGTAACGACTGCAGCTCCTAAGTCGCAGATCAGGTCGTCAAAAAGCTCACTAAAGCTGGTGGCAAAGCTGCGGCCGACTACAATGCAGTACAGCAAAGCGACAAAATCATAAGAACTGCGATCAAGAACTATGATATGGTTGACATCTCAATCAGCAATGCAGACAGCTTGCGCGATTTCACCCTCAGCAACAGGAACGATGGAGATTGGGATGCTACTGGAGTAAGTCCCAAAACATGACAGGCATTCCAATTGGAGATACTCGACGCAAGACCTAGGACGCCCATCTTCACGGCGCCCATGAGGCGACCAGAACCGCATGGCCTTACGTCAGAAAACAAAAGTATGGACGAGTCGTGCACACCACTTTAGCATCTGGCCTCTTCGGCAACTTTGGTCAATCGAATAAGGCAGCGGCCAAGTTTGGACTTTTGAGCTTGACAGAGCACTGGCCAACGAGGGCGCAAAGTACGGCATTACAAGCAACGTCCTGGCTCCTGCGGCTGCAAGCAGACTTGAGCAGACTGTCTGGCTTAAAGGACTGATGGATCTGATGGGACCAGAATGCTTTGTGCCACTCCATGGCTACCTTGCTCACAGTCAGTGCAGAGAGTCTGGGAGCATCTTTGAGGACGGCTCTGGCCACCTTTCCAAGATTCGCTGCGAATGTTTGAGAGGACTATTACTGAACCCAATGAGAACCTTCGTCCCGAGCATGTCCTTGCCGGCTGGAACACGATCATAAACCTCATACTCAATGAGCATCCGTAAGAACCTGCTGACCTCAATACCTTGTTGAGTGCGGCAGACGAAAGCCTCCCAATAGTCCACTGATCTCGGAATCGAAGGCCGCGTGGTGCTTGTGACAGGTGGTGGACCTGGCCTTGGAAGGGCTTATGCCTTGCACCTCCAAGCTGGGTATAAAGGTCATGGTCAACGACGTGCAGAACGCGCATGCGATAGCCAATGAGATTCAAGCCCAAGGCTTCGAAGCCAAGTCTTGTGGCATCTCTGTAGAACGAGGTGATGCTGTCGTCAAAGCAGTCGTTGATGCCTTTGGCCGCATTGACTTGGTGGGTTGAGTACAGGACCTTGCATGGGATGCGACTGCTAACGTACCTTCAGGTCGTCAACAATGCAGGGACTTTACGTGTCAAAGCGTTCGCCCATATGACAGATGTGCCGTGGCACGTACAAAATTACCAGAGCAGCATGTTCATACAGGGTCAAGCCGAAACATGGACGGATTGTGAATATCACCTCCACATGTGGCATATACGGCAATTCTGGCAAAGTGAATGTGAGTAGCATAGAACAAGACGCATCATAAGATGCACTAACGCCTTCGTCGTACAGTACTTCGCTTCCAACGCCGCCGTCCTCTGCTTCACGAAGTCGACGGCTCGCAAGGGTGCTAAATACAACGTGTCAACGCAGTAGGTTCCTTAGCAGGCACCACTATGACTCGTACCATATGGCCAGGAGCTGCCGTCCAATTTTCGAAGCCCGACTACGTGGCAACCTTGGTGACAGTCTTGCTCAGTGGAAATCCTTCACCGAGCGGCACTATCTTCCAAGCTGGCGGTAGCTAGTTTGCATCAAGCAGGTGGCAGCGATCAAGAGGTGTCGATTTCGAATTCGAGAAGGGCATCGATGCGCTAACGGTAGCGATGGTTGCTGAAGCGTTTCGGAAGATCATCGCTTTCAACCACAATGCTGGTTTTTCCGCAATCGCCATTAGATGGAGGCAAATACACCATAGGCAGTGCCATGACCAGTGGTATGATCAAAGGCATATCCTCAGAAGATCGGGCCATTCGGGAATGGATTTCAGCACAGCAGAAAGCTATGGAGTCGAACTTACAGCCATCTTCCTACTCCTACGACGAGCGAGATGTCATCTTGTATAGTCTCGGAGTGGGCGCAAAGCGATCTAATCTCAAACTCGTCTCCGAGGGTGCTGATCAGGCTTTGCTGTCCTGTCGAACTTCGGCGTGGTTCCAGCCTACTTGTGCACAGCACTCTGGACCTTCAAAGACATTGTGCCAAACTTCGATACGCGGTAAGTTCTACATGGCGAGCAAAACCTCGAGATCCTGCAATTGCCAATCCCGACGGAAGGAACGCTTGAAACGACCGCCAAGTTGATCGAAGTCGTCGACAAAGGTACCGCTGCATTCGATACCGTGGGAATGAGACTACAGATGCCAGTGACAAGCCGCTCTTCTACAATGAAAGCGTCTCTTTCATCCGCACAGCTGGCAATTCCGGAGGGCAGAAGAAGCCATCTGACCGAGGTGCTGCTACTGCTAAGAACAACCCTCCGCCAAGAAATGCTGGCCGTGTCGTGGAAGAGAAGAGATCCAAAGACCTTGCGGCGATCTTCCGTCTAATGGGTAACCGTAATGCACTCCACATTAATCCGAATTTCAGCAAACTCGGCGATTTCGAGACCCCTATTCTTCATGGTCTTGCAACCTTCGGAATCACGGGGAAGCACATCTTCCAAGACTACGGACCTGTGAAGAATACGAAATGCGTTTCGCAGGCGTGGTAATTCCAGATCAAACCATTGTCATGAATGGTGTGGCAGAAAGGGGCGAAGATCATCTATCGAGCTAAGGTGAAGAAGACCGGAGAACTTTGCATTTCGAATGCAGCAGTGGAGCTGAGAGATGAGGAGGCGAAGTTGTGATATGCGCGACAACACGGCTAAACGCAACGTTACCCGTTTGAACGTGAATGATTGCCGACGAGCGCTTTGCGAGTTATTGGAGCAGACATCCTTGCTATGCGGAAGCGCTGCTTCGGAGCGAGAATTGTAGCGACCCACGCGAAGGGAAGGCCTCGTGCTCTGCTTACATGACTGCATGCTACATTCTCTGAGCTGACTCCATCTTTCGCTGTCGTTGCAAAGATGGTTGTTCTTCTCGTTCCATGTAATTCTTCTCATGATGAAGTTCCATCCTTTGAGGACGCTGGAGTGCGCTCCGCTCCGGGTGAAGTCGCTGGATTTCTGCTTAAGTGACAGTGATCTTTCAGTCGTCTTGGCAAACATGTGATTCTCCGTGCTTAATCACCGAGCTGTCTCCTCTGCGCTCTTGTTTTCCAGCACTCCTGTACGATATAACGGCTAAGAGGCTCTCGCCATGGATTGACCCACACGAACGAGC
This sequence comes from Nothopassalora personata, assembly GCA_033816765.1. NCBI lineage: Eukaryota > Fungi > Ascomycota > Dothideomycetes > Mycosphaerellales > Mycosphaerellaceae > Nothopassalora > Nothopassalora personata. The sequence continues at coordinate 187,716 of CM066290.1, forward strand.
TCGGCGGCACTGCCCTTCGACAACTACCCTGGTCCGAACGGCTCAGTGGTTCTGCTCAGACATCACAAGGGGTCGGAGATCGCACCAAGCTGGCTAACATACCCCACTTAAGCCATGACAGCCGCTAATCTGATGTTAGACTGGTTGCCAGTTACCTTTCCGGCAATGACGTTCCTTCTTTTGCCTTCAAGCTTCATGCACCACTCGCCTTCAGTTCAACGAGGACAGTGTTCAATTTTCCTCGATAGATTCACTCTGCCTCAACACAAGGAGCGCAGCCTTAGCAGCTTCTTTATCCGCTTTAATCCAACTCGTCTAGCAGAATATCCTCGCGCGAGCTATCGAACTTGCTCAGCGAGATCTTCTACACAGCCCCACTGCTCGTGCGTTGAACCACCGGCTCCATCAGAATATCCCAATAGTCATAGCCCAGCAAGGTGCCAAATCGATCATTCAGGACGACCGACAACGAGCGGTGGACCCTACGGCGTATGCCATGATTCTGGAGTCCAATGACGCTAGGACAGCGATTCTGGCGAGGGTGATTACACCTTTTACACTTAACATGTAACTGGCATCCCGCTCCTCATATAAAGGTACGTGCTCCTATGGCTGAACCACACCCGATTAACCATCATCGACATAACCAAGATGCAGAACCATAGAGAATCATAACGTTTCTGCCAAAAGATTTGCCTTCGCCAACACCCTGGCCAAGCAAATCCTCTTGGCACGCATGTGAGATACTCCAGATGGAAGCTATGTCCATTCGTTACAACACAGATCCCTCTCGACCATCGTCTCCGCGGGTGTGGCTCAAAGGGATCTATCTCATGTCACAGCGTAGATTGTGAGAATAGTTGTCGAGATGGGTTCAGCAGCTTGACGATGTGCGATCGTCAAGCTGGATGAAGCACTTTGGCTGCGCTATACTGGCGGAGGTGGTTGTTCTTTTTGCCACGATATCAGAAAGCCCGAATGAGAAAGCATTGATCCGCACTCCTCAGCGCCAAAACTTCAAAGTTGGACGGGTGAGTCATTCAGATGCGGAGACGAGGAGGTCAGGAAACAAACAATTGGACATAGAATGCAATCATCATCAAGGCCGTATGCCTCTGAGCAGGCCACTTTGCTCTCTGGTAGTAGTAAGCACATCCGTTCACACCGCAGAGTCCAAGAAGTAAGTGACAGCCGGATGCTGCCTCTCCCAGGCGTCGAATATTCGTCACTCGCATGGCAAACCTTTTGCGTGCCTAGCTCAGAACGCCTTTCTCACGGTGAAGCAATGCAGAACGCCATCAAAATGCCTGTGTCACGAGCCACATATGCTCGTGTAGTGTCAGTGACGCCTTCGTATGCTCAAGTCCAATAGGGTAACCGCATTTCAGACTCAATCGTCATCGTCGCTATCGTCAACGTTCTCCTCGAGCTTCTCAATCTCTTCTTTGATGAATGGTGCAGCCTGGTCACAGTCAGTATGTATGTAACCGTTGTGGATCGCTTTGAGACTTACCTTCACGTCCAGATTGAGCGCCTCGGTAAACGACTTCAACGCATGTGCCCTATGGCCCATGGCCTTGTAGCACTTTCCAAGCAGGAAATGCACATTTGCCTCATCGCTCGCCACTTCGCTCAGATGAATCAGTTCTTCTAATGCAGATTCGTAGTCACGTAGATGCATCAGCACTCTGGCTTTCTTGAACTTTGCCAGTGCACTGTCAGGTGCCAGATCCAAAGCCTTCTCGTAAGCCAGCAACGCAGCTTCCTTGTTGCGGAGACGTTCCAGCACCACGCCGATGCAGACCTGTAACGTACTGTTCGAAGAGTTGATGACTGCTGCCTGCTTGTAGTGCTGTTCAGCTTTCTCAAGCATACCCATCTTCTCGTAGCACTTTCCAAGGCCGTACCAGCCACCGTATCCTTTCGGCTCCTGTTTAATAGCAGTTCGAAAAGACTCTTGAGCAGCGCTGTAGTCTTCGTTCGCCATATACTCGTGACCCATCAGCGTGTGGGCGTATGTGAAGTGCTCATTCAGCTGTATCGCGCGCTTGAATGAAGAGATGGCCATGTCATGCTCGCGAGCAAGAGAGTAGGAGTTGCCGAGCGCAACCCACGTCTGCGGCGCATCGAAATGCGTGTCGTGAAGTGCGCGTGCCAGATATGCCAGAGTTATTTCCTTTTTCTGGTGCCAAAGCACTGTCGAATATATCTCCATATCGTCGATTCGGAATGGCTGCAGCTTCAGGAGGCGACCATAACAGGCCTCGGCTTCTGGATACTGAGCAGCTTCGTAGTAAGCTTTACCTAGCTGTGCCAATACCCACGGCGTTTCTTTCTGTGATTGGGGAAGTGAGTCGAACGTGTCGATGGCCTCTTGTGTCTTGAATCTCGGGAAGATCGCATACGAGCCGACCGCAAGCTGCCTGAACTCACTAAGCAAGCCACTGATGGCATCTTGCTGCGCTCGTAGATCCTCGGTAGAGACGGTTGACTGCGCCTGTATGTGCTTCTGCGCCAGCGCAATTGCGGATGTGACACCTGGGGCAGCAGTCCTGTCACCGGCACGACTCGTGGCGCGCTTGTCCTTCTCCTTTTCGTCCGCGGGAGGCAGGACTTTTCTATTGCCACTGACCACGCGACCTGCTCCCCTTTCACCTGCGCCAGTTCGCCCTTTCGTGCCGGTCGCTGTCTTCGCAGTCCGAGTCAGCCTATCAGCTCGGCTTGCTGTAGACGCTGCCACCTCAGCGCTCGATCGTGTCGTCCGCGTGGTAGTTGTTTGTGTGCCCAATCGACCGCTTCTGCGTGGCTGACTTGAGTCGCCCACAGGTTGTGATGCAGCCCCAGATATCGTTCGCTTTTGACCGCCTGCTATCGGCTTCCGTGGTGCCTGCTGCACATCATCCGGCGCCTCAGAGTTTCCTCTTAGTATCGGCGGCCGAGGTCGATCGGACGTCTCGAACTGCTGTCCCAGCCGCGCTCTCCTAGACGGCGCGGCCGGCGGCTCGTGGAAGGTGTCGTCTTGATTCTCGGCCATTGTCACATCGTCATCCAGAGTGACTCCGCCTCCTACAGGTGTGTCAAGCTCAGACATGATTGGTCTGAAAGCAGTATTGAGAGCAGATCTGCCCTTGATCCTCTCCAAAGGCTCTTGCACGTCCAGTCCTGAGTCAATCCTCGAGGCGGTAAAAGGATCATCCGTCGGCTGAAGTGCAGTCCGCGAGCTGAAGTTCGGCTGTGGCACAAGTGGGTGCCGTGTATCTTCGTCAACGTAAATGTCCGGCTCTCCTCGTTTCTGCTCTGCCATGTCAGGCATGAGCATGGTGGGCTTGAACATGCTTGGCACCTTCAAATCAGCCCGGATCTTGCAGAGGCCCTCAAAGGCATCCCAGGTGAAGGGGTTGCTCTTGTGCGCCTCTATCCAGCAGTCTCCCGCCTGGCGAGCATCACCCCGCGCGTTGTGCAGCTTGCCCAGTAAGGTCCAAACAGCGGGCGCATCTGGGATATGCCGTCGCGATGTCTCGGAATGTGCCTTCCACTCGCTCTTGCCCCGCCATGCACCCTCGCACTTCTTAAGCGCGTCTATGCCCTCCTTGTGGTAGCCCAGTTGCAGACACGAGTGCGCAAGCACGTACGCACATCCCACGTGCGCTCCGCTGTGGCCATATTTGTGGCTGAAGTCGTGTGCTGCCTTGTAGCGTTGTGCTCGTAGGTATGTGAGGGCGAGAAGATGGTGACTGTCGCGGTTCCGAGGCTCGAGAGCGACGAGGCGACCCGCGAGGAAGTTGGCATTGTCGACGAGGTCGTTGTCAAGGCTGTAGTAGACCTGCTGCCGAAGATGACCGGCAGCCAGGCCAGGCGACATGTTGGCTGTTGGTGATTATGGTTATGATGATGGTCATGAGACGTCGTCCATGTTTGTAGCGAGGATTCGCAGCCCCATACGACTGGAGGTGTACAGTGTGTCTGGTGGGAGTCGTTCAGTTCATGATCGCGTGGCGTGTTGTCGTGTGGCTTGCCGCATGTTTGGCTCGCTTGTTTGGGTGGCGACCGCCGAGACAGAGCGGCTGTGGATCGAGCGCAGACGATGGCTGTTTCTTGGCGATCGCTTACCTCAGCCATAACTGTCGATATGGCAGGGTAGCACTGGACCACATTTGTCTGAGACACAGGAGACAGCATGGCGAAAGTGTGTACACTCCCCCGACATGGTACACGCCCTAAATACCTAACGCCGCATCACAGAAAGCCCTCAAAACCCTCGCCCAGCAAAACGCCGCGACCCTAAAAAGGACTCACTCCATCGCCCTCGGCATCAACCTCCTCTACCTCTTGTTGTCCTTAATACTCTTCCGCCGACGCTCCTTGACCCGCTATCTCCTCCTCAACGCTCCCGCCCTGATTATTGAATTCTGGTTCGAGCGCATCGGACGCCCAGCCTTCCACGAAGATGGCTCAGTCAAGCGAGCAGGCGAGGACTTGGAGGCGAAGGGACTGACAGAATGGATGTGGGATGTGCTCTACTGGACCTGGGGAAATGTGGTGGTTGTGGCATTGGCAGGAGACTGGGCTTGGTGGCTGATGCTGGTGCCGGTTGCGTATAGCGGATATCTGGCTTTCTCCACGTATACGGGGCTGAGGAAGGGAATGGGAGGGATGATGGAGCAGGAGGCTGCGAGTACTGGAGGAACTGCGCCTGGTGGGCAGAGTAAAAGGCAGGCGAAGATGGAGAAGAGGGGTGGGCAGAGGGTGCAGTACAGATAACAGGACTTCTTAGATGCTTGATAAAACGAGCGAGAATAGTACTTTGCCAGTGAAGTCAAATCTTGTCCTACGTCGATCTTAACGCTGTCTGCTGTACGCAATACTCACGCCAAGGCAACTGGGAGATAACCCTGATCCTTGGACCACACTAGATCAAAACGTGACGAGTATGTCCAATACCCTTCTGTTTGACAGGAGCTGCCTACGACCGCTCCCCTCGCCCGTTTCGCTGCCCACGAGGACCAACCACATAGAAGACGTCAACAGCCACATATCATCCCAGCCGCACCCAGAGAGAACCCTCGACCAAGCGAAATACCTCAATCAGACGAACAGAAATGGCACAGCCAAAACACAGCCTGGCCGCTGCAATGCGCTCTGGTTGCCATCGATGACCATCATGTGCAGGGACAGCAAGTGTGCGGCCAGACACTCGACTCGGTGCGCTGGAGTCCAATTCAAGCTGTATTGGATGCCTTGGCCTAGCAATGCCATTGCGATGACCGCTAGGCGCATTTGTCTGAGTTGGAAGGCGATCGGAGTGGACTGCTTGGTCATCTGGGAAAACAAGTCAGGAAAGGCATTTCTGGACCCCCAGGCTTCGATGAGACGAACTGGGTTGAGCGAATCCTGGTCCTCTGTGGTCGCTTCTTCATTGTGTGAACACTGCTCAACATGCAGATGGCTCTCCATCACGTCGACTTCAACGGATCACATGGTGGGAGTACATGTTTGAAGTGTGAGAGTGCTTACTCAAAGGTCACGACGTCACGTCGCTTTGATCCGAAACGGCTGTGCCGCAAAACTGCACCGCCACTGCAAAGTATACATTAAAGCTGAGCGCTCGACACTGATGCGCCTGGAGCTCCGACCACAAAGGAAAAAAACGCACATATCGAGGACTGAAGACAAAGCCTGTTGCTGCTCTGTAGACTAAATGACGTCTCCAAACAGATCCAACGTCGATCACAACGAGCAATATCCCTACACTTAGCACAGCGTGGGCCCATTCGCCATGATCACTAACTACCCTGCATGCTCAATACTCATCTACTCTGCCAACACATTCGACCCAAATCCTCTACCTTAGTCCTCACAAAAACCACGCTCACTCTCCAGCAACCAGCCTTACCATCAGCCATCACACTCGCACACACCACCTCCCTCGTCCTCCCAACCATCTGCTGCGATCGATGCCGTCCATACCCTCTCCCATCCCCATCCCAGCAAGCAACTTCACTCAAATCCTCCGCGTCCGTGCAAGACACAACCCCCCGCCCCCACCAACCAAAAAGAAATTCTGATATGATAGCTGCGTCCAGAGCAAACCCTCATCTGTAAAATCTCCGTCTCAAGATCTAATTCATACTATTGATAAACGTGCTCAACCAATCTCTTTCCCTTCCCAATAACTTGCCCTTGGTAGTGCGGCGGAGGCGATGTAGAGTGCTCCCTCCGAGGACCGAGAAGAGGGTAGGAGATAAAATATCCCTCCGGATCTAAGGTGAAGGATAGACGTACGCATCGCCGTCTACTTCCCTCGCGGCGAGATCTTTCCACTTCCCAATAACGTCTCTCCCATACCATACCGCTCCTTTATGTCGTCAGGCAGTGCTCGTGCAACTGCGACGTGCAAGTAGTGGGGATTGTCGAGGATGGTGAGGCTTCATGATGACGATGATATAGTATATAGGTGTGGTCTCAGATCGACCGAAAGGACTTTATAAGGGGCAGTGCTGCAGAGGACATAAGCGCGGTGTACAAAGCCTCCCTACGGAGGTGCGAGAAGGCATGGTCAGGCTTGGAGAGATTTTTGGTAGAGGGTTTCATTCTCGATGTTACATTTTACTATACATGCTACATTAGCAGATTAGCCACGCATGCCACTTATTTGCTCTGCCGAAGAGTTGATTCGTGGTGCCCGTTCTGTGGCAAGTGCCCAGCGATGCTGACTTGGCGCAGCCCACGCGATATTGTCAAGCCATTAGGACCTCGAGGGGAGGAGACTTCGATGACTACTGCCCAAGCATTGCACTTATTCCTTGCTCATCGATTCCGGCGACTCCAGCGCCAAAGATGTCGTCGTCGACGTCCTTGTTTGGATGGCTCAACTTTCGCCGCTTGAGGCGAGGATCACCAGATGCAGCAACACCTGCAGACGAAGAAGCCTCACCAGGAGCTTGTTGAAGCGGTGCCATCAGACTTTTCAGGAACGCGTCTGCCTGGGCACTCTGGTCTTCGGCATCGTTGTTGGGCAGAGCTAGTGGCGGTACGGTAGATGGTGGCGGCTCGTTGAAGTTGGTCGGTTGCTCTTCAATCGGATCAGCACCGGTCGGGTTCGTGAACTCGTGGTCAACTGTGCTCTCCTCTGCGGTGCTGCCGAGGAATGTTGTTTCTGGCTCGGCCTGTGGTGGCGGAGTGAAATTCTCCACCTCTGGTGGCGGAGGCGTGAAGCTCTCTGTCTCTGGTCGTTGAGGTTCGGCAGCATTTGATATGCCATTCGTTCCGTGTACGGGAGTCTCGCTGGCACCTCGCATAATAGCATCTTCGACCAGCCGGATTGTGGCTTCCTGCTCGTCAATCTTGGTCGCGAGATCTGCAGCTTTCGATTCTTCCTCTGACAATTTCGCACGATTGGCCTCCAGCAGCTTCTCTAAGCCTGCAATCAAATCCTTTCGTGCACTGAGGCTCGTCTCGATGGCCTTCTGTGAAGCCATCAACTCTTTGACCAGACCTCGAAGCTTCGCAGCGCGCACAGGAGCTGACGGCACAGGGGCATCTGGGTCTGTCATCTTCTCATACTCGGCATCTGTTTTGTTCACGACCCCACGCAGCGCTGCTTCTGCTTTGCTTACCGCGGTCTGGCTTTTGTTGATGCCTTGCAGCTCCGCCGCAACGCCTCCTCCACCGCCACCAAAGAGACTGCCGCCGAGTCTTGCTCCTCCGCCCAGACTCTTCCCTCCCTTCGCTTGATCGATCTCGGTCAATCTCTTCTCGATCTGCTCCTGGATGCGTGGGTCGAAGATGCGTCGCTCCTTCCACACTTCCACCACCCTTCGCAGCTTCCCTTGTACTTCTTGAGATGCGCCCTTGTACGCCAGCGCGATGCCCTCGCCGATGAGTGGCTCGAATGCGACGAGGAAGTCGGTTTTGGAGCGGGCGCGCGACTGCTGCACCACTTCGTTGGCCAAGTACAGCAGGACCAGCCGTTTCGATGCGCTCGTGCTCTCCCGGAGCCTCTGCAGCCATAGCTGAGCGGTACGGTCTGCGTGCCGACGATGGAACATGATCCATTGCGCGTTGGTCACGATGCTGTCCTGCGTCTCGTTCAGGGCCGCAAGCTTGGCGCGAACCGCGTCGTCGGAATAGCTCATGATGTTGTAGGATTGTTGGTACAGGTTACGCACGAGATCGCTGTATGCTGCCGAGAGCCACGATGCAGCTGATCCCTCACTTGCGCATTGGGTTAATGGCTTGTGGCGGTGGTGGGCGGAGGATGTCGGTGTTGCACGGGATGAAGTTGCCCGCTTGACGTGCATGCATTGACGATCAGATCAGCTTGTCCTTGGGGACAACTTGTTGGCGACGTTACTTACTGCATACACAACAACAACCCGCCAGTCACCACGACCACTACATATACGACTTTGTCATCGCCACATCCATCTTTGGCACTGTCCGCCACGCACACCAAATCCTTGAAACGGTGCGACAGACCAGCGTCTAGAACCGCGACAAGCGAAAGGAGACCACCCCCGACAACACGCCCCCACTGAACCACAGCACCATGGCCGACCGCTTTCCTTCGTTGGATGAGTTTGATGCGGGTAAGCATGAAAATCCATCGATGCATAGACAGTCCCACATGCTTACAGAAAAATAGGCCAAACCGAAGCACAAGGCTCATCGTCTCTCCTCAACAACCTCGAGTCGGAGGAGCCCTCAGACTTCTTGGCTCGCGAGCGAGCAGCACTTGGAGAAGACGCAGAGCAGTTCGCGACCGACGCCGACCGGACAGCTCAAGTGGCAGATGTTGGCGACGATGATCTACTCGGTGGAAGCTCTGCGCCCGTGAATGTAGGCACAACCAACGGCGACTCAGCGAACGACATGATGGGCGACTTCGAGAGCTCCTTCCCAGCAGTCGACACCCAGAACGAGGCGGTCGCACCCGGCGGAACCATCACAGGCTCGAACTTGCCATACCGCGCACCACAATCTTCCGAGTACCAGGAATATGAGGATGAGCCGGAGGTGTTGAGGGAGTGGCGGGAGAGGCGAGATCTGCAGATCCAGCACCGTGATGAGGTGTCAGCAAGCAAGAAGGCGGAGACAGTCAAGGCGGCGCAAGAGGCAATCGACGAATTCTACGAGAACTACAACAACAAGAAGGACAAGAACATCGCGCAGACACGGAAAGAGGCAGAAGAGTTCTTGAAGAGCCGAGAAGACACGACCGCTGGCGGCACCAGCTGGGAGCGCATCGCCAAGCTGGTCGACCTGACTGGCAAGGGGCAAGCTGGTGGTGCAGCTGGCAGCGGGAAGGCCAAGATGAGAGAGCTGCTTCTCAGCTTGCGAAAGGACGAGAATGCACCAGGCGCCACTGGAGTGTAGACTTGTCCACACACTCTGCCGCTTCAAGCGTGGAAAAGTTTGCACGAACAGGATGTCGACGGCATGGTTGTTGAGCTCAAGCTCCGGGGAGTTCTGAGGCGTTGTATAGGCTTCGGACGTGGACCCGAGGAGTGCTATGAGCACAGATAGCAGGCAACATAGCGCAATCAGAACCCATGCCCTACATAATAATGTACAGCACCACTTCGCCTCAACACGTTCGTTGCTATTTGTTCAATCGGTCACCGTCGCCTCGACACGTGATACGGCATTCCAGATGCCGAGCGACTTCCTAGCGCTTCGGTATGTCGGGTGATGCAGGTAGAACGCAGACGTACGGGTCAGGTACAGAAACATGCCATACTCTTTTCCACGCGACAGCACTTTCTTGATGTCACGCATTTCTGAACGATCACAGTAGATGCTCCACTTCTCCATTGGAATAGACGACCGACCACTCTCATAGCGCCGCAAGCGCCAGCCATCAACGCTGCTGATCACTTGATTCACCGCGTCATCGACCAACAATGTCTACTCGCGGAGCCCGACAACGGTAGTAGAGACCTTCCACAGATCGCCGAACACTGGCGACAGTCACGCGTAGTCATCATGGCCATGCGCGGCCCCAACGTATTCGCGCACAAGGCGTGGGACAGCCTAGGAAATGGAGCTCTTTTCACGCATAGAATACGACAGACCGCTGCGCAACGGCTGAGCACACGATCGAGCATCCCTCCCATATCAATACCACAATCGCAAGGTATCTCGAGTCAATTACGATGGCTTTCAACAGCACATAAATCACCACCTTCACCACCGACCACTGCTTCTGTGCAGCAGTCTATATCGGGTAGCATTGCCCAAAGGCGAGTGCTGCAGACCTCTCAATGGCAGAAAGAAGCACAATTGGCGAAGAGCACGGGCAGCAAGGAGCAGTCATACAAAGAACAGATCAAGAAATCTTCGGATCCAGCAGAAGAGGACGAGGAGGATGAGTTTCAGACATTCAAGAAGTCGGACAAGGCCACGGCAGCATCGCAGGTCAACTTGAGCGCGAAGCTGTCCAGTCATGGACGAGAAGGCGAAGGCAAGGCGGGCGGTGGCTTCAAAGAAGTGGTGCGATTGTTGAAGATCGCTCGGCCGGAGCTCCCATCTCTCAGCTGGGCATTCCTCTTCCTCCTGATCAGCAGTGCTGTCACCATGTCTCTGCCATTCAGCATTGGAAAGATCATAGACGGCGCCACGGAGAGCTCTGGCACCATGTTTGGCATGAAGCAGGAATACTTTTACATTGGCTTCGCAACACTTCTGGCTACTGGCGCGTGTGCGAACTACGGACGAATCATCCTGCTGAGGATCGTGGGCGAGCGAATCGTTGCCAAGTTGAGGAGTAACCTGTTCAAGCGGACCTTCGTGCAGAACGCCGAATTCTTCGACGCCAATCGCGTGGGAGATCTGATCAGCAGACTGGGCAGTGACACAATCATTGTTGGCAAGAGCATCACCCAGAACGTGTCCGATGGTCTCCGATCGCTCGTCTCGGCTACAGCTGGTCTTTCGCTTATGGCCTACATCAGTATTAAGCTTACTGGCGTTCTGGCTGTTGCCCTTCCCCCCGTTGCTATTGCCGCTTTCTTGTACGGCCGTGCCATCAGGAACCTCTCGAGGCGGATCCAGAAGAACCTGGGCACTCTGACAAAGATTGCCGAAGAACGACTTGGCAATGTACGCACGAGTCAGGCCTTTGCTGGGGAACTGCAGGAAGTGCATCGGTACAACGCGCAGGTGCGCAAGATCTTTGGGCTCGGCAAACGAGAGGCATACATCAGCGCGGCATTCTTCTCGGCGTCTGGTTTTATGGGCAACTCGACCTTCTTGGGCTTGCTCTACGTTGGCAGCGGTATGGTCTCGTCCGGCGCCATTTCTGTTGGAGACCTGACGACATTCTTAATGTACACTGGCTACGCTGGAAGCAGTCTCTTCGGTCTGTCCAGCTTTTACTCTGAACTAATGAAAGGTGTCGGAGCTGCCAGCAGATTATTCGAGCTCCAGGATCGGGAGCCCACGATCAGCCCGACCAAGGGAGATACGGTCAAGACCGCTCGTGGAACGATCGAGTTCAAGGATGTTGCATTCGCATACCCGACGCGACCAGCAGTCCCGATCTTCAACAACTTGACTTTCAAGATCCCACAAGGTAGCAATGTTGCTATCGTTGCGCCTTCTGGAGCTGGAAAGTCGACTGTGGCAAGTCTGCTTATGCGATTCTACATTCCCACCACCGGCACGATCTCCATCGCTGGAAAGGACATCAACACTATGAATGCGAAGCAGCTTCGCAGGAAGATCGGCTATGTGGGACAGGAGCCAGTACTGTTCTCAGGATCGATTGCGGAAAACATTGCGTACGGACGGCCCCTAGCTTCAAGGAGCGAGATCGTGGCTGCTGCGCGCCAAGCCAACTGCCAGTTCATCAGTGACTTTGTAAGTCGTCTGAGGACGTGTATTGAGATGACATGCTAACATTCGTATAGCCGGACGGCCTCGAAACATTCGTTGGTGCCCGCGGAACACAACTATCCGGAGGTCAGAAGCAGCGCATTGCTATTGCACGTGCCCTACTCAAGCAGCCCGACATCCTCATTCTGGACGAAGCCACTTCTGCCCTTGACGCCGAATCAGAGACGCTCGTCAATCAAGCGCTCCAAGCTCTCCTCCGTGGCGACAACACCACCATCTCAATCGCTCACCGTCTCAGCACAATCCAACGCAGCGACACCGTCATCTGCATCGGCTCCGACGGCAAAGTCGCTCAGATGGGTCCCTACCGCGAACTCATTGCCGACAAGGACGGTGCCTTCGCAAAGCTGATGGAATCGCAAATGAGCGGAGCCCAAGAAGTCGTGCCACGAAGGAGAGTTTCCCACGAGGAGGAAGAAGATTACGAACTCACCGAGGAAGATCGTATGCGGAAGAAGCTCAAGGAGCAGGATCGACTTGCTGGCCTTGACCCGCAAGAGGAAGAGGAGGTGATTGAGAGGGCGATCGAGGAGGAGACGGAATGGGAGTCTGTGAAGGTCAAGGATGGGAATCGGCGGGCTGCTGAGACGCCAATGGAAAAGACGGAATTGAGAGATCGCGCGGCCATGAATAGAGGGAAGGGGTATGGCGGTTCGTGAAGGCCACTATTGGCGCTGAATTGATTATCATCTTGTACAGAAGATGTTGGTGTCGCGAATAATCGTGGAGTGTCTATACTCCGCTCTTTCTTTTTGGCTGATGGCATCAATGTTAGGACAAGTTCGGAACCAAGCCGTCTCGAACTTGTCTCGATTCAACTTATGTTCAGCGCCCGTTCTCTCAACCGGCAGCGACAGTGAACGTCGTTGGTAGGATTCCGATGCTGGGAGGGAAGATGAGGATTCGTTACGTCCGGCCAATGACACCGGACCGAATATCCCGAGCTTGCCCGGGCCGCAATCTGTTGCAGGAACATACAGCGAGAAGGAGGACATGGGCTTCGCTCCTACGACCAGTCTTGTCGGCCCATAACGCACGATCATGGCAACTTGAGGACCCTTCTGCAGTACTTGCCTTGCACGGGAAAGGAAACTTCGCAGCGACTTTTCATATCCTGTCCAAGCCGAATTGATACTTCCCCCCCCCCCCCCCCAACAATCAAGGGAACTTCATGGAAGAGTCGCACTCGTTACAAGTGGCTCCAAAGGCATCTCATCATACGGGGTCGAATAATTTTATTTGCTGGAAGAGTTCGGAGCAGAAACAAATTATCGTGGCGTTTTGGGATGTTGCGAAGGGCGTTGAGGAAGGTGTGGCGATGAGATTGATTGCTGGGAGGGTTTGAGAGCACAGCAGTAGACCCAGCACGTCTTTCATTTCGCCCGAGATCCTGCTGTTTCAACCCGCTGGTATTCCTAAGCAGTGCCTGGACCAGAGCTGTTTGCTGAGACGTAACGCGCTATTCTGCCGCTTAACATCTTTTTCTCCACAGCTCGAACCTCTTTTGTACGAGTCTGTGTCAGTCCAGCGTGGCCCTCTCTTTCCATCCTTGCTCGCAGCTGTGCCCACAGGGCGGTATTGACCTTATCCTTATCCGCACAAACGGTCGTAAGGTCTGCGATCGCGTTGAGCAGTGGCAGCGACCAATCTAGCTCCTTCTTGAAAGTGCCATCCTCCTCTTTCCGTGGCTTTAGATCGTCGTCGATGAAGTTTTCCACCCACATGCCAGTATTTGCCTTGATCTCCATGAGCCTGATCGACTTGTGACGGCGATTGAAAATGCAGACTTCACCCCGGTAGGTCGTGCTGACTACGGCATCGTTCGTCTTGTGGGAAAAGGCTATACCGTCCTGTTGCGTTCGTTAGTAGGCTTATGGGTAAAAGGAGTCAGCGTGGACTGGCCTTTGGGTCCTCTGCGAACATCGAGAAGCCGCCATCTGTGGTAGCATCGTCCCGCTCCTCATCATCATCCTCGTCTTCTTCAACGCTCTCCTTTGCGCGGCGCAGGAAGGATTCGATGGCCTCTTGGGATGTCTTTGGTTGCGCACTAGGCGCCTCTACTCTCGAGTCGCGCGTGGCTTGTGGGCGTACGGTGGCGACACTGCTGCCCTCAGATCTCGCCGGCGACTGCGAGCGGCCTCGGCGAGAGCTTGTTGCTGCGCGCTTCGCCGAGCGCTTCTGCGATCTCATCGCTGGTCGCATCGCAAGCGTGATTTCGGTAGGATCACTCTCATTCTCTCGGGCGCGCTTCGGAACCATGTCGAGTCTAGTAGCGGTACGGACGATGTTGGGATGTGCAGAGCTGGTGGGAAGAAGTTCTCATCGCAGAAAGTGGACAGTGTGGAGTGAGGTCTTGTTGTTTGCACATATATAGTCAGTGACACGAAAGTGGTGCGTCTTAAGCAGCATGAGTGGAGATCTCCCTGCGATTCTCAAGTGTCACATGTCAATCTCGGCAAAGCTTCCGAAGCGACCGTTTGAACCTTTATTTACAATCGAAACTTCCCTACTTGCGTCTCCCTAGTGGGGGAGTGGTTGTGCGTTGGGCCCACGTGCAGATTTGTTCACTCAAATCCTTGTCTTTACGGCTTGTCCACTGTTGTTACTGGGGGATTGTCCGATTAGGGGTATAGAAGCTAAAGCAAAATTTAATGGCCGTGCAGGTGGAGATCAAAGTACTTCACGGAGCTGCACAATAAAAGGAAACTCAGAGAGGACCACTTTTCCCTAAGCAAAGTACACTGGGACGCCTTTGTACGATCTTAGGTTTTTGCTCCATGGTTGGACGCTTCTTGAGCGTTCCCACGTGGACACCCACCGTAGCACGAATCATGACCAGTGTCAGCACATTGTGCCTTATGACTCAACTTACAGCTCGATCAATAGATAGTTTTTCAAATCCGATTATACTGTATTCACACATCTGCTCAAAGACCTCAGCTGGCTCACGCGCCACAAATGTAGCTCTTTGAGACTATCCCAGCGCCGGCACGGGGCCTTGGACACAATATTTTCGGCGGAGCGGAAGCGTGTCACTGATTCCTCTGAAATTGCTTCACCGGCCACCACACAGGCGTGGAGCGTCACCCCTCAAGCGATGCCCTCGTCATCGCCACAGTCACAATCGAGTTTTCCGTGATCACATCATGAAATCCATACCTGATAATCTCCTCCCTGATGACGCCATGCTTCACGATCCTCTTCACAGTGCTACCAGCGCTTCCAGGTCGGCTCTTATCCTCGCCTTCTCGCTTTCGAGCTCATCATGATTGATGCCGAGAGACGTCGTTGCTCGTATGGCATGCCAGAACAGTGTCGGGGTATTCGTCCACGGAATATCGCAGTCGTCCTCAGCATGAAGGATCTTAATGCGGTGTTGGGCGCTTTCGCCCTCGGCTACTGCAACGTATGATGCTATACGATCTTTCGTTGACCATGTGTTTCGTATGAAAGATTTTGGGTCTGTGAAAACTGCTGGAAACCTAGCTATTGGGCCTAGCATTGGCATTGTGCCAGCGACACTATAGGTGGACACCAGCGTGGGGATGTCGGCGAAGGGCGCCGTCAAGATGTGGCCGGCGAAAACCATGAAGGGGCCCTGTCTGACATAGTGATCTGCCACCGCCATATTGACTGCTGTACCCAGCGCTTGACTGTAAAGGACAATGCGAGAGGCTGGAAGCTTAGCTACATCTGTGCCCCACTCGACGACAGACAGTGCATCGAGAATGACGCCCCGCTCCCAGAGCGTCTTCAGGCGATCAGGCTTGTTTTTAAAATGAGCGTCTTGGGCCGCAGTTCGTCTGATTTGATCATCACACAGGGCAATTCTACCCAGCTACAGCTTACTATTACCACCAAATACAACGCCCTGGATCCAATCTTTGAGGATGGCGTTCACCTGCGAGGGTGTCTGCCACAATGCCCAGTGACTTGCGGATACTTCACCACGCGTCAGGTTCGGAATCGCTCTCTCCATCCCTCTGCTCATCTCCCGAGTCAATACGTTATCTTTCGTCGCCAGAATGTACAGTGTTGGCTGCTTGATCTGCTTCTTTGTGTCCTTCGGCAGGCTGAGGTCATCTTCCCAATTGATCTTTCTCGTGCGGTACCATGAGCATGGTCCATTCAGTCCATTCTTTGCGAACTCTTTGACGTAGAAGTCGAGTTCCTGGTCTGTGTTAGCCGAACAGGATGATGAAAGACGTGGAGGGGTGCAGTACCTCCTCGCTCAACAGCGGCGTCATTGCGATGTCCTCATTCGCGATCATATCCAGGTCGATTCCATGCTCGGGTGTCATGAAGGGTTTCCTACTGGCAGTCTTCCCTCCATACATTCCAAGCAGGAATTTCCTGATACTTGCCTCATCCTTGACATACTTCTCAACCTTCCCATCCTCACTTCCGAATTGCAACTGGTACCCGAACTGCGGCAAAGTCGTCCTACTCAGCTCCGCGGTGGACACATACTTCTCCATCGGCGGCGCATACGCCGTGCACACGGAGAAGACATGCGTGACGAGGTCCGGATACCACTGTGCTACACGGTAGACGGTGAAGCCTCCCCAATCATGGCCGCCGATAATGATCTTCGGTACGCCAATGGCTTTCGCAATCCCCGCGATGGCATCGGCGTGGGTCTTGAAGCTGAAGTCGTGGAGATTGGAAGAGCTGCCGGTGTCACTGTAGCCCATGCAATCCAAGGCAATGCATCGGAGCCCTAGCTCAAGGAACAGCGGGATCTGGTACCGCCAGGCGAAGGAAATGTCGGGGAAGCTATGCAAACACAAGGGGCATCAGCCATACTCGCACACCACATATCAATGCCTCAGCAACTGATGCTTAGCAGGGAATGAGGCGCGGTGATTCTTAGGCAAACGGATGCCTGCTGCCCTTCACACTTACCCATGGATCAGGACAATGGTGCCTTTGAGCGGCCCTTTGGGGACGGCATCGATGTAGTCTTGTGCATGGTGTGAGCTGATGATGATGGGTGATCTGGACGTCCGGGTGTTGTGTGCTGGGACAGGCTGTCACTTACACCAGCGGCGCCCGTTGACTACAGCGGACTGCTTGGTGACTCTTGGGTCGTTTACTACGAGTTTGTCTACTTTTGCTGCCATTTCCGAGTGCATCCCATGCGATGACGGGGTAGACTATTGGAGACGATGTTCGGCATGGCTTCGTGCAGTGCAGTGCACTTACTTTCTTTCCTCTTTGTTTTGGACCTCGCGAGTCATGAAGAAGTAGCTCCTGATGTTGTTTATGTTTCAGTGAAGAGCGTACGTATATACATATAATATATATTACGTATATACATATATAATATATATATATATATCTCTCTCTCCCCCCCCCCTGTCGCTGCCACCGTCATCACAAAGATGATGATGCCAGCGAGCTCATCCAGCCAGAGAGCACACGTCGATTGTGCTGCAACAAGCAGCGACCAGACGATGATAAAATCCGAGGCCGCAGACGACAATCATCCACCGACCGAAAGCCAGCAAGAGAAGTCACGGCACATTCTGCGTCGCGCTATCGGCGGGTCTCTGCGCGAGAACGACAGAGTATGGAGGACACGAGAGCGCGCCAGCCGACCTGGAGTTCGTGGGAAAGGTCACCGGTAGACGCGACCGGACGGACCGTGCTATTGGATCCTGACTTCTCCTGTGCCGCATGGCGCATACCAACCACAGAACGTCAGGTGACCGGCTACGACGGCATTCATGAAGCAGAAGCAGCCAGTCTACATTGCCGATGTGGGCATTGGGGCCGCCGACCGAATACACGCGATATCCACTTGGTCTCAACGCCAACCTAGTGCAATTCTATAATTCTAGTGAGAGCAGCACCGTCACGAGGTTGCGGAGCTGTTCAGCCTGTTCTCTCAGCCGGCCCACCTCACGCAAAGGCCCCAGCGCGGTCAAAGCACACGAGGCGAGGCTGCTGTGCGTGCCTTCGCCATATGACGGCCACTCACGGACTCTACCTTACCGTGCAGCATCTGCTCGGCCCCTCTGCCGGCCTCACCATCACCCCCATTGCATCGTGGCGACTGCCCGTGGAGTCCTAGACTATCATCAACCCTGCACCCCCATGGAACGGCACAACAGCGGATGCCTCCAACCCCACAAGTATGGAGTAAGTCATGGAGCGTGACTGGCATGAGTTCGCGTCGCCTCCAGCTCCGAGGCAAGTCTAAGGGCGATATCCGTGCGGCATAAGTAGCTTGACGTCTGCAGCCAAGGTCCTCCAAGTCGTCCTTGTCTCACCCAAGTCTCTGGACAAGAACCACAACACTTGCGCCAAGCACTGTATTTCTCTTGGCTTCGCTGGACTTTGAAACAGGAAAGATGAGGCTCGCGGGCAAGACTCTCGAGAAAGCCATGCTGACGCTGGTGGGCTTGCCGTCTTTCGTCTTGTTTGGATACAATGTCTCTGGACTCGGTGGTCTGCTCAGCGTCGAAAGCTGGGTCGACACATTTCCAGAGATCGACACAGTCCACACGACCGGCGCTCAGAAGTCGGACAACAGCACTAAGCAGGGTACCATTGTCGCAACCTGCACTCTCGGCGCTCTGTGTGGCTCATTGGCCTGCTCATGGCTTGGAGACCGTCTTGGCCGCCGTAAGACGGTCATGCTTGCTGCTATCCTCACCTTCATTGGCGAGGTCCTCGAATGTACCAGCTTCCACCTTGCGCAGTTCACCATCGGGCGCTTCATCATCGGACTTGGCGTTGGTGCTTTAAGCAGCACAGTACGCGAATCACAAAGCTTGTCCTCACATCCCTGCGAATCGTGCTGATCCGACGTTTAGGTCCCGGTATGGCAGTCAGAGTGTTCGCAGGCAAAGAATCGGGGCGCCCACGTTGTGATTGACGGCCTCTTTGTTTGCGTGGGTTACGTTTTACAGGCGTGGATCAACCTTGGTTGCTACCAAATCTCGAAAGGCGAGGACACTGGGATTGCATCGCTGGCATGGCGGATCCCGCTTGCGATCCCGGAACTGGTCTCCGTTGTGTTGATTGCATCGATATACCTGTTCCCAGAGAGCCCAAGATGGTGAGTAGCGCAAGTCCCTTGAAGCGAGCATGTGACTGACCATTGTGTAGGCTCGCTGGTAAGGGCAACATCGCCCAGGCTCGCGCCAACCTTTCCCAACTCCGAGACCTGCCGGAAGATAGCCACCAAATCACCAACGAGCTGGGAGTCATCGAATACGCCTTGGAGGAGAACACCCGTGCCGCGAGGAAGCGAGACTTGTTCACCATGGGCGAGGACAAGATCTTCTACCGCTTCGCACTCTGTCTGATGCTGCAATTCTTTCAACAATGGTGTGGGTCGAACCTCATCTCGTCGTACTCGACCACCATCTTCGAGAACAGTCTCGATCTGGACAGTCAAACTGCTCGCATCCTCTCGGGAGCATGTTTGACGTGGAAGTTACTGTCATCATTCGTCGCCTTCTTCACGGTGGACAGATTCGGTCGTCGGAAGCTCTTCATGTACGTCCACCACAGTCTCAACTTCTTACGCATGTGCTAACCCATTCACAGCTTCTCCGGCGCCGGCATGTCCCTTTGCATGATGTCCCTCGCCATTACAAACAGCATGCCAACCTCAAACAAACCTGCTCAATACGCCTCCGTCTTCTTCGTCTTCTTCTTCAACTTCTTCGTCCCGATCGGGTTCCTGGGCTGCAACTACCTTTATGTCACCGAGATAGCTCCTGCCCGCCTACGGATGCCGATGACATCGTTTTCGACTGCGAACCACTGGCTTTGGAATTTCGCGGTGCTGATGATCACACCCGTAGCGCTTGATAGCTTGGGCTACAAGTACTATATTGTGTATGCGGTTCTGGGAGGATGTATCCCGATTTTGGTGTTCTTCTTGTACCCGGAGACTATGGGGCGGAGCTTGGAGCAGTTGGATGAGTTGTTTAGGGAGAATAGTATTGCTGGGTTGGTGAGGGCGAGTCTGAAGAAGCCGGAGCCTGATGTTGCGATTTCGAGGAGTGGCAAGATGTATGAGGGGTCGATAGATGAGGTCGAGAAGGCATGAGAGCTTGAACAGAGGTAATGAGTTATGAATTGCGAACTGTTGAAAGTCGTTCCCCTTGCCTTTTTGCCCATTTCGTGTAGAGGGTCTACAGTTGCTAACGGGCTCTTGTTGTGGCCTGTCCGCCAAACTGTGCGTTTAATCGAATAAGCTCTGTCACGCCACACAACGATTGCGTATTCGGATCCGAGAATATCGGTTACCCTTCTTAATCGGGCTAATGCGAAGTGAAGTATAGTGCTCTACAACAGAGGTCGCCCTCGATACCTTTACCATCCTGGAACACCTCTTACGTTGCCTGACCGCTATACTCCGTTGCGGAGAATGGAAGAGTTGCTGTTTCTTAGCCTTAGCGACTATAATTGTAGCCCGACCTCCCCCGGAGACACATAGCCTTGCCAATCCGGGCGAAGCGGCGTCCGGTCTTTGAACAGATACGCGCCACGGGTGTCGCGATACATTAATTTATTAGATGTATCGGGCCTTATTTGATCAAACAGGCCAAATTCACGGGAGGCACGCAACAATGGAAGAGTAATGAAATGAAAATTACGCTACCTGTTGTCTTGGGTGACCTTAGTCAATGTTTGATCGGAATACCCTAAGTTCAGGGGAGGTGTGCACGACGTGCGACTGTGCACCACGCGCAACTAACTTCTAACTTCTACAGCTTGCGCCTGAGGCTTCGTTTTTTTGGTATTTTTGCTCGATCTAATCCAGCACACTACACCCAAAAACCCCCCGCAATGTCGCTCAGCCTGATCAGCTCCAAACATGAACCGCACACTGATCACCCGTGCCCAGCATCACTACATCCCCGCTTTCGGAAATTCTTGAACGATATAACCCCCCTGCGCCGACTGGTTCCCATCCACATTCTAGCAACTGTTGTCCCTATGCTCCTTATCAGTCGGCTGACCTGCTTTATTCAAGGCTCTAGTGATCACGACTGGGGTGTGGCTTGATGGAGATGTTGGTGCAGTCTTCATTTTCAAGCTACAGCTTCCACGGGCTGTTGATACCGTGGCTCATCCGTCAGGATGCAAGCTCGGGCCAACGAGGCTGTGGTTTCGTGCCGAGTATCTGGGGTGGTTCGCGACTGAGCTCACCTGTTTTGCGCCATTTCGGTGTGCTCGGCGATGACCATTGCGGTTGGAGGAATTCTGTGACTTGTAAGCAACGTGCAACGTGTCTAAGACAATACCAATGCATCTCGTCATCAGCTTCATCGCTCGTTGGCTTCCTGCAGTTTTGGTCCACGCAACAGAGACGTCGTAGACATCGATTGTTTTCGAAATGCTCTTACATGCACATACGAGACACACTCCAGCAGCGTGTTGTTCCCGTCGTGGAAAGTTATCGCGTACGCGGCGTACAATTTCGATTGGTGGGCGCTCGACGACAAGGACAGCTTCCACTCACTGGTGTATTTCCACCTTACAGCCCTGTCCAACCCATCACTCCCGCATTCTCCTCAAGGCTCTGACGCTAAGCAGTACTCCCAACCCTAGAAGCATGACATGAGCTCCGCATACGTCTCCTAAACATCTTTTCATATCTCTCAACCCAAGACAATTTCTTCCCAAGCAAGCAAGCAAGCAAGCACTGGAAATACCGCATCCGTCGCACGCAGCATCTCCGAGCCCACAGCAGCAATACCCACCCCAATGACCTCCACTTCTCGCTGCAGCGACCAGAGTCAAGGACGACACGAATCTCTCCATGCTCGCTTCCAGCCTTTCAATCGCATGATCCTGTTCCACAGCAGCGTATCTATTTTTGCAGCGCTGCATAATCTCAACATCGAGTTGCATCTGTACTTTTCTCCTTGAGCTCCATTTCGTTCGGCAGACAGGCGGCGTGCAGTCGCTGCCAGCTAATGCTCAGTGAGGAACATACGGCGTTCGAGGGTGGCGAGTCGTTGGCCAGGGCGATGATCCGTGCCGTGATGTTGCTCGGTGATTTTGCTTTGAGAGCTTTTGTCCCGGCGCGGCTCCGCGGTTGCCCAGTACGGCGTTGGGTGGTGGAGAGTGTGAGCTTTGTTGCGGTTGTGCGCTTGTGGTACTGCGGTGCGTGTGGCAGCCTGCTCTGCTGCTTTCGTGCTACACATGATGAGGATGGTAGGTTCGAAGAGAGAGAACTTTCGATTGCTTCAACTTGCTGCTCCTCAGGAGTTGCGCGTTCTATCAAGGTCGACGAACTACACATACTTCATCAGCAAGGAGATTGTCCGGAACATATGTCTTCGAGCTCACGAATAGCCAATGTTGTCTCAGTTATCTCGCGTGCAGTATATACATGCACAACGACTCACACAT
The DNA here is from genome assembly GCA_033816765.1 of Nothopassalora personata. NCBI lineage: Eukaryota > Fungi > Ascomycota > Dothideomycetes > Mycosphaerellales > Mycosphaerellaceae > Nothopassalora > Nothopassalora personata. Next base: position 209,994 of record CM066290.1, read on the forward strand.
CGGCTAGAACGTCGGCAGCGTGGGTGAGACGCCTCACTCAAGCCCCTTACCCTCCTTGAGAAGCTGCACACCATCTTCCCTCAACTTAAACTTCTGAATCTTACCACTCGCTGTCTTGGGGTAATCCTCCACCCAGAAAACATACTTGGGCACTGCCAATACATCATCAGCATACCGCCACCCTTACACAGCACTCAACTCACCTAAGTGCCCACTCAACCTCTCCCTAACCCACTCCCTCACCTCCTTCGCCTCCAATCCCTTTCCCTTATGTCTAATAACGAAAGCCGCCACAACCTCTCCATACTTCTCGTCCGGTAAGCCGACCACACTCACATCTACACAGACACATATTGTTAGCCACCATACCAGCACTCGGCGCATCTCCATACATGCCTCCAACAGACTCATGCGCAAGCAAACAATTCTCCAGTTCCAAAGGATGAATATTCTCCCCACCCCTAATAATCAAATCCTTGATCCTTCCGGTAATACTAACATACCCCTCCTCATCCATCACCGCCTCATCGCCCGTCATCATCCACAACTTCCCCGGATCGTTTACATCCGGGATGAGGTTTTCCGCAGTCTTGACTCTATCGCCCCAGTATCCCTTCATTACCAGATACCCGGAAGTAGCGAGTTCGCCGCGCTCTCCAATATTCAGCGTCCTGCTTCGATCGAAGGGATCGACGACTTTACACTCCACGTGTGGGAGCAATTTGCCGACGGTATCGATGCGTTTTTGTAGAGGGTCCGTGGTGGAAGTCATGGCGCTGACGGGACTCGTCTCCGTCATGCCGTAGCAGATGGTCAAATCATGAAGATTGAGAGTTTTGTGTAACTTCCTCATCAACTCCGCGGGCACCACACTTCCCGCCGCAATCCCCGTCCTCAAATGTTCGAATCCCTCATTCGGCACAGTCCCATTGGCAATCAACTCTAGCTCCGCAAGAAACATGGTCGCGACGCCATACAGCGCTGTACCTCGATACTCCTGCACCGCGCGCAGCGAAGCTTCAGGGTCGAAGGCTTCGGTTGGGAATACGATGGCGCTGCCGTGCGTGGCGGTCGCCATGTAGCCTAGGATGCATCCGAAGCAGTGGAAGAGAGGTGGTGGGCAGACTACTACGTCACGTGGGGTGAGGAGCATGCGGTCGCCGATTTGGGCGCCGTTGTTGAGGATTGAGCGGTGGGAGAGACAGGCTGCTTTGGGAGCTGAGGTGGTGCCGGAGGTGAATTGGATGTTGATTACGTCATCTTTGTGGAGGGATTGGTCGGGGAGGGACTGGGTTGAGGCATGTTGAAGTGCTTCGAAGGGGATTGTTGCGGTCAAGGCTTCGGCGTTGACACGGCCTGGGGAGAAAGTGCGTCAGCAAGGGAGTCCCGTAAGCATATATCTGTAGCCATTGCCACCCAACCCTGACCCTCCGCAACCTCACAACAAACCTACCCCGTGAATTATCCACCAACACAACCTCCCTCAAACTCCGCACCCTCTCGCTCTCCCACCTCGTCCCCCCCGCAACCCCAGGCGCAAGGAACCTCAACAACTCCGAATTATCCCTCGGCTCCTTCCTAATCAAATGCGTCTCCGTGCCAATAATCAAAAACCCACTCTCCAAATGATTCAACGCACTCACAACCTGACCCGCGTTAAAGCTCGGGTTAAGCGGATTGAGAATTGCGCCAAGTTTAAAAATCGCATACGTCGCGATGGCGAACTCGATATTATTTCCCAAAGAGACCGAGACTCTGTCACCTTTTCTGACGCCGATGGACTGCAGGCCGCGGGCTAGGGCGTTGCTTTTTTCGTCGAGCAGGGAGTAGGAGAGTTGGGCGCGTTGGTGGCGGGCTATGACGCTGGTGGTAGTGGGTCAGTCTGTGGAGTACGACAATCATCATACCAATATGTCTGGCACAGTGTGTGTGTGTGTGTGTGTGTGTGTCTGTAGACTCCAAACGTACGCAGGACGATCTCCACATTTCGAGACGATATTGGCAAAGTGTTCGGGAACGGTCTGTTCGAAGAGCGGGGGCTACGGTCCAAACAATCAGTACTATGTACTACACATTGTCCCATCGTCTCTCAAGAGGCACGCCGCCATACCTCACTCGGCCCACGATCATGTGCCTTGGTGAGTAAAGTCCTCGACGAAACTGCTACACCTCTCGAGCGTAGCCTCGGCCATGAAGAATGTAGTCTGTGCCGACAAGACTTGCAGCCACTCAAAGCCGGAAACATGCCTCGTAACGTGCTTCATGAAGCTGGGAGTGGAACGCAATGCCTCCAGGAGGAGAAAGACGACAGACATCTATCGAACTGAGGAGACATGGCTTTCGTTGTACCTGAACGGGGCCGCCCGCCCGGATGGAGCAAGCAAGCGAGCAGGCGTCATGAGGTGGGGTAGTTCTAGGGAAGTGTACAGTAAAATTCTACTGTAAACTCACACGGCACGGCGGCCGCTTGAAAGTTCTGCCATGCATGCACAGTATTGTCTCGGAGCGATAGCCGAAGACCACCGACGACTGGAAAGGTGGGTCTTGCGGGAGACGGGCGGATATGAGTGCGGATATGAGTGCTGTTGAGACATTGCAGTATACAGTCCTCCTGCTCTTCGCGGGAACTCACAATCTCGCTCGCTCGCAACCAAGATTCCCTCGGACTAGATAATGCTCGTAGTCTTTCCAAGATACATCGACGTCCTGCTCCGTCGAAAGCCCATTCGGCTCGTTCACACGCCGAACTCCGTGCGCCATGCGCCATGCTTGGGCTCATGCTCTCTCGTGTCAAATACAATGCAGTAAGGCCAGATCGATCCGCTGTCGTCCGTATGCTCGTGTATGTTGCATGATTGAAATCTGCTGGCGAGCCTAGAAGTCGGCGAAGGCGTGGTCGTATTTGTCGCGCATCTCCTGTACAAAGATGTAAGCAACTGTCTCCGATGTCAGATGGGGAGTCGAACATACCTTCGTGTACTCATCCTTCTCCTTCGGCTCCGCATCGTACTCATCGAAATTCCTCGTATCGTCCGCACCTCTCAGATGCGGCACTATAGGACCCTTCATCCGACGGTGATATAAATCATCCCAGTGGATGCTCTTGAACCACGGATGTTGCTTCACAGCACCTGCGCCACCCTTCATGTTCCCCAGTCTCTTGCTCACATCAACAGTGCACAGACCACCAATAATGTCCCGTGCATCTTTCGACATGGCACTGGGATACCGCACCTTGCCCTCGACGATCTGCTCATAGATCTTCATGGGGTTCTGATCCCAGAAGGGCGGCTGCCCCACGAGGAACTCATATATCAGTATGCCAAACGCCCACCAGTCCACTGCTGTGCCGTGACCAGTGTTTCTGATCACCTCGGGCGCCAGATACTCCGGTGTGCCGCAGAGAGTGTATGTCTCCCCTGTGGTCTTGTCAGCTTTCTGGCGCTTGCGTCCATCAGCCTTTGGGTACGCACTATTGTCAATCTTTTTCGCGAAGCCAAAGTCCACAAGCTTCAGATGTCCCTCTGCATCGATCAAGATGTTCTCGGGCTTGAGATCCCGATACGCCACGCCTTCCCGTTCGTGTAAGAATTCGAGGATTAGCACTATCTCGGCGGCGTAGAATTGCGAGGTGGGCTCGTTGAATCGTCGGGCTCGCCGCAGGTAGGAGAAGACTTCGCCACCGGGGCAGTAGTCGAGGAGCATGTACAGGGTGGTGTCGTCCTGGAAACTGGCTACCATGGTCGTTATGAAGGGATGTCCCGCCACGGCGGCAAGGACGTTGCGCTCGTTGCGCACATGCTCGACCTGCTTCAGGCGGATCACATCCGGCTTGCGCAGGATCTTGAGCGCGAAGACCTTGTTGTTGTTGTTGTTGTTGTTGTTGTCGCGCTCCTTGCGGTTGGCCAGCCTCACCAACCAGACGCGCGCGAACGTGCCCGTGCCCAATGTCTTGACCAGCTCGAAATCTTCTTTGCGCAGGACTTTGCTCGAATGCCCGACCGGCTTCGTCTGCGGGTCCTTCACAATGTCGTCGGGCTCGAGCGGGTGTTTCTCCGCTTCCCATGTCGCTAGCTTCGTCTTCTCGTCTTCGCGCTGTGCGTTGCTTTGTCGACTGTCTCTGCTGCTGTTGTGGGAGTCGCCGTCCTGCGCGTGGTTCACTCGGTGAAAGCGCGATGCAATGTTGGAGACGACGGCCGGTGGCATGGCGTCGGGCTCGCCAGTCGCAGAGGTCTGTCTACAGTAGTTCTACTGTATCTCGGGAGAAGTCGGATCTCTGGCGGGACTGGTCGTGGGTCGTCGCAAGAAGTGGTGCAACGGTGTGCTGCGGTCTGCGATGTGCCTTCACGACTGCGACATGGCCGCCGTGGGCTTGTCCGCTAGAGAGTCGGGAAGCACGATTTACTTTTCGCGAGCTCCAGGTCGGCCAGAGGATTCAGCCGCAGCCCGTGTCTTTGTGAGCCCGAGTACCGTGGCCTTGGGTCCGAGGCAGAGTGGACGAAGGATAGTGGGCGTTGGGGAGAGTGGTAGAGTGGAGGAGGGCTCTGTGGGAGATGCTTCTCTGGCGGTGCTGACAACCTTGGTACCGTACGGTACCAGCGACAGGCGAAGCTACTGTAGGAACTACGGCGGGACTGGCGTGGAATATCTCATCTCTGAGAGCATGACGTCGCGTTGAACATGTCCCACTTTCAGATATTCGACGCCATCACGGGTGACATTGACGAGTTCCGCATCATGGAGAAGCAGATTGCAATGGCTCCCTTTCGACTTCCTCCGTACTGGTTTCGTGTCACGTAGCCGCGTCGAGGCAGCCATGTGCATCGTCGACGGTGCTTGTGTGCTTGCATGTCGAAGCGTTCTGCATTGAGTAAGGCCCAAACCGGCAACGGCTCTTCACGGAGAGCGACTTCCCGAGGCTGACTTGGTCCAAAACATTCCTCTTCGGCATGACGGCAGCATTGAAATGACTTTCCATAAATGACATGCATAGAAGAAGCCGAGCCCTCTTCTTTCACTGCCACGTGCCCCGGAACATGTTGCATGGTTGAATGTGAAGGGCTGACAGGCTGGATAGCTCCAACATGATGTGGATCAGGCCACCGAAAATTTCCGCTCCACGTCAAGCAGCACACTTGCATCATTATCATCATCATCATCATCATCATTACATGTGCATCGTGGAGTGAGACAAGGCTTCGGTCAAGTACTTCTTCGCTTCCCTAAGCAAAGAAGTAGGGAGAGTGTTGAAGGAATGAATATAAGCCACTCTGAACTTAGCTCAGGGCGGCGTCGCTGGTTGCAACAAGTACAGCACTGCCTGATAGTTGATCGCGGACACTGACCATTCTCAGCTTTGAATTCTGCATTAAATGGTTGTTGCCCTGCTCCGTATGAAGACCACAGACCTCAGCGACGAGGCCTTCCTTGCTCTCCAGCCAGGCCAGACCTTCGACAGCTACAGTACAGTACACAGTCCAAGCACCCGGCTTCCTTCGGCTACGGGCCGCGCCGACGCGACTGACGTCATGTAGAGGGCGAGGCAGCCACATCCATCGCCATCTACCGTGTCGTGTCGCATGAGGAGACGCACAAGACGCAGTAAGTCTTGACATACACGCAATCCCGATTGATAAGCGCTTATCTGACTCAATGTCACTACGCTCTTGCTGTCTACAGCCTGGGTACCGACCTAGTAACTATGACTATGGATACTCGCTCTGTACGTTGGCTGCTACAGTAGATTCTCGAACATCAGAGCAGATGGTTGAGAAGTATACTGTACGTGTCGACTTCAGCCAGGGGTCATACGCGATTCGCTGTGTGTCACACAACTCCATTTCATGTCTTGTGCTTATGCCTAGCCTTACAATTTCGGTTATGCTTATGTTTATGCTCACGACCACTGTGTTTCGAATTCAGATGGCGACGATTCTAGCAATCAATGGTAGTATAATGTCGTCAGTACTGCAGGTCAGTCAGTACTGTATTGTGAAAGTCTTCACCTGCAATAGTTTCACGACATTGCCGGATGCAGGATTCATAGCTGAAAACTCACCGCTCAGCACGAGATTTTGTTTTCAGCTTCGAGTATCCTGGCAGGACGGCTGGATGCTTCGCCTCAAGTGTGGAGCACCAACACGAGTAGTCTGCAAAAGGAAGAGACAACAACAACGACGGAAATAATCCATTCCAACATGTTCTGTGCATCTTTTGCGTCTTAAAAAAAGCCATCTCGACCGCGTGAAGGATCCGACGAACTCAGCTATACCACCACACCAACACGTGGGAGGATCTAGTGCTAAACAAGACCCATGTTCGATTATGACATCAGGAGTACTACCGTATCCATAATCAACTACAATGACTATAAAACCCCGAAGCAGCCCACCTCAACTGGTGTCGAACCCATCAGCCCAAACACCTCGCATCACACCCACCTCGCACGGAATCCATCATGCTCGGATCATACCTCCTCACCGCCGCCATCGCAGCAAACACTCTCACTCCAGTAATGGCCGGAGCCGTCCGCCGCCAGAGTCAAACCCTCCCAAAAGCAAACGAATACCAAAGCAGCGACTGGTAAGCCCCCCACCACCCCTTCTTCAGCTCTCGCCTCAATCTAACATTCCCCCAGCTCCGGCGACCTCAACTACGGCCACCGCTCTCCCTTTCTCTACGAAGTCACGATGGACGACACCACCCACTCAGTCTACCTCGCTCTGCCTCCTCCGGGCCCCACAGCTGCAGAGAAATGGGTCGCATTTAGCGGCAAGAGCAAGAATGGGGGTGTGTGCACTGGGGAGATGCTGGGGATTTTGGGCGGCGAGTGTCAGAATCTTGATACCGTCTACTCGAAGAGGGTCAATTGTGTTAGAAAGTGTGGTGTTTTTCCGGATGGGACCGAGTACGATGTGGGTTGCTTTACGCCTACGTAAGGAGGGGAAGGGAGTGAAGTCCGTTCGTTGTTGACTCGGTTCGATAGCACTAAAGCTGTAGCTCAATTAGTACTTCCATGCAGTCACCAAGGAAGGGTATGGAAGCGCGATTGAAGAATGGACACACATCACAGTCTATAACTTTCTTTCTGAGACTGGTCATGCCTCTTCTTTCGAAGGCCTCATCCACTTCGGATTCGCATGCTCCTCAGCATATTGAACGAGCTCGTCGTAGTTCTTACACATATGCGTCGTGCCAATTCCGGAAGTTCCGATCAGGACTTTGTCTCTGCCTTCGGCAATCGAGTAGGGATCCGCGCCTTCAAGGGCTGTATCTCCATAGCACATGATAGCTACAACGAAGAGAGAGAGGGGTGGTTAGCAAAGAACCACGGAATGCGAGCAGGGGTCTCACCTTGACGCAAGTAATCAAAGCAGTGTAGAATATGCCGACTGTGGTGGGAATGCACCTCTTCCCGTCGTTCGTGCGCACCGTGGGAAAAGCCGGTTCGATCGGTCACGAAGGTTTGGAGAATTGCGTTCTGGTCCGGACTTAGTGGCTGCGTGTATCTAGCAAAGGGCTGGGCGGGACAATACTAGGCAATGAAGTTGGTGAAAGGCCGAAATTGGATAGTAATAGTCAGGAGGCGGTAAGCCGCCGTACTGGAGAGGCGGCGGGAGAGTGTGCTTTTCGGGCTCATGTACTGGCACAAATCCATATCCACCTGACTGGCATCAGCATAGTATCGGCATTAGACCACAGTGGACTGACTGACGAGGCAGGAGAGCTTTCCATCGCTTCATCAGTTGCTCAATCTCCTCTTGTGGTAGATCGCGAATGTCTTCCTCTGGGCCGTAGATTGAATTGTTTGACCACACTTGTGGAGTAAGCGGAACTTCGTAATTGTCAGCTAGAAGCTCTCAACCATGGGCAAGATACTTGCAGTCAGGAACCAGTTTGTTCACCTCTCCGGCGAGGTTGGTGGTTACGGGATGTCCTGTTGAGAGTGCAGCATCATTGTTGATATGATACATGAAGACGAACCCAGCTATGCTGAGACCGAGCGCTGCAAGCACAGTCAAGCAAGATCAGTCTGATCTTTTAGTGCAAGGCTGTGGTTGGACGCAATAGGCTGTCTGTTTCGGAGAGGCTACGGGCAGCCCCCAATCTTAGTCATTACTCCCCCTAGGACTCCAAAATGCGCTTGCCCGCCCGGCGAGGGCTAATGGCATCTATCGTTCCTGTAGCCGCAGAAAACTTGGGGGGGGGGGGGGGGGGGGTCCACAGTGGGAGTGGCCCCGGAGGGAAGGAGGATCTCGTAGGAGGACCCGAGTGCAGCGGAGGGTTAGGGGGTGAGTATTCACCATGTGATGATGGGATTTGATTGATTAGTCACATTAGGGGCTGCCCATAGATTTTCCGTGTCTGTTTAACCGACATCATGGATCGCGACCAATGCGTTCCCTGCCCTGAGCTGCAAACCGACCAGATGCATTAGCGGTCTGTTTCTCATCACATACTGTACATTACCTCTGAATCTTCCTTGCTCATGCGGCCTGGAGATCAATCTGATCCCGAGATCGGTGATGGGAAACAGCCGGATACACCCGCCTCAAGGTCTACTGTACCTTTGCTTTTGCGCAGGCCCGGTCAGAACGCGGCCGCAGCTGTCTCATCACGGTGTGGCAGTCGAGGCTTGAGCACGATCGGTCGATAGAGTCATGCGGACAGCAAAGTTAGCGAAAATTGAGGCATCAATAGTCATCTGACGCATGGGCTCCGTGGGCGAACAAGATACAGACTTATCTAAGCTCGATTTTCAGCTATCCATTCCGTAAGCTCGGAGAAGTCACGACAGGTATGAGGCGTGTAAGGACGAAGCACCAAACGGTACTTTGGCACCCAGTCGCCCCAGAATGGGGTCAGATCCGCATTGCACTGCACATATTGCCGCAGATAATCGAGGCAGTGGGCTGTGACATGGTCAGCGACGTTAGGGGAGGTACCATACTTTGGGCAGCTCTCCCTACCTTGGTGCATTTCACTCTCATCCTCTGGCTCGTTGAGGATGTAATTCTCAGGATACATCATCATTCGAATGTTGTTGATGCAATGCAAGGCGTGGAAAACTTCCAAGCCCATCTCGTACTTGCCGTCTTCGTGTTGGTATGTATTGCCAGCAGCTGGTTCTGCAGCCTCTCCTGATAAATTGAATGTAGTCACTTCGGGTACTGCGTTAGTTGAGCGCTGTCAGGCGGATTGAGGTCTTTACTCACTATCTAGCAGCTTTTCCCACGATTCGTCCACTTCTGGTCGTGGCGTGCCGGTGTAATGCGGCTCGCCTTCTTTCCAGTCCATCTTCAACGCAGAGTAGTCCGGGGTGGGTCGCAGCGGATTGATGAAAGATTGCTGCGTGAACGGTATCATATCTCCAAGGTTCCCTGTGATACATCAGAATGATGACATTCAGAGGACTTGGATGGATATACCAAAATCCGTTTCGAAACTGCGCTTCCAGGTTGTTTCGTGAGAGCATTTTGTTTGCTGCAGGACCACCACCAGCAGCAAGACAATGATCACTATTGCCTCCACGAGCGCAAGCAGTGTCTGATGCTTCCATCTGCTAGATCTGACAGCCGTCGGGTCTTTTTGCAAGAGCTCTTCGCGACTGTCATCACAGCCTCGCAGGCGCTCATATTTCTCGGACATTTCTGGGTTGTGGTATAGAGAACTTGACAATCCTGTGTGCTACCCGTCCAAGTCGAAATTGTGTCCCAGGACGGCTCCGATCGCCACTGCAATGCTGCAATGTTCCCAGAAAGTTGTGACGTACCGAGGTGGGACTAGTCTTCCCTTCTGTCGCGAGATTCCGAAGTGAATCCAGAAGACTCCACACTATGTCTCACAAGCTTGTGACAGGGCTCGGAGCAAGTGCTCGCTGCTCTCGGGAACTATTTTGTTTTTGGCAGCTCCATGACAGCCTACGCTCTGTGATGGCGGATGATCCAGATCGGATCGACTGCCTTCAAACAGAACAGATGAATCTCCAACTCACATCAGAGCCATCCGAAGAGGTACCATGCCGACAGCGCTCCGCAATCCTTACATGTAGTGTGCTGCATCAATGCCGGCAATTAAATAGACTGCATGATTGCCCCATCATAGACGGCTATAACGTTGCGAAGGGTCGTATTGTACCAGATCGGCCTGTGATCAGTGCTGTTGAGTCGCACGCAACTTTTCTTCTAAAAGTTCCGGGAGACGATCGAGAAACCCAACGAATCGATGTGCTCCGGCCGGCAATGTGCATGAAGATGGCAGCACGGTTTCGTTTGTGACAGGGCCCTTCGCCTGAAAGGCGGCTGTATGTCTCCGCGAAAGACTAGCAGCCTGCAGCAGCAGTCGGGCGAGCTCTGTTCTGCATTCATGAGGCGGACAGTGTGTCCGGCGTCTCATGGCCTTGTGTGACTCGCCGCCCAACAACGATTCATGTGTGATGCCGCCTTAGCACCGTAGGGGCATGAAGTTCTACGCCGCGAGACCGCATCTCGACGCAGGAGTCGCATGACCATCATCTTGTCCCAGCTGAAGCTGTCCTAGTGGAGTCTCACATTGGCTCCTATGAGGCACTGCCAGCATATAAGAGTCCCACAAGCAGACATGTTGTGATTTCCACATTTTCCAGCGGACCAGAAAACGAAGCTCCGCGTTCTCAGTACCTCCAGCATCCAAAGCCCACACTTTCATCATGAAGCTCTCTTTCACAATCGCCGCACTAGCTCTTGGAGCCGCCAACCGCGTTGGCGCCGTGAGTCTCTCCGTGTCCCCGTCGTACGCACTGCTAATTCGTTTCCAGGCCCCAACGCCCAAGGCTGAAGCTGAAGCTGCGGCAGATGCCAAGTACGTGAAGCACGTGGGCAAGCGACAGTTCTACCCGGTGTATGGTGTTTCTGGGGAGGGTTCAAACAAGCGTAACGCGCGAGTCCATCCAGTCATTGAGTTTGAGAAAACAAAGCGCCAATTCTACCCAGTGTATGGCGCTTCTGAGGACAATGAGAAGCGCGAAGCCCAGTTCTACCCAGTGTACGGCGCTTACGAGGAGAACGAAAAGCGTGAGGCTCAATTCTACCCGGTTTACGGTGCCTCCGAGGAAGGCGCCGAGAAGCGCGAGGCTCAATTCTACCCAGTCTATCGCGCCAGCGCCACCGATGAGTAGATTTACCACCTATGTGGAGCTGACGTTGATGGTTGAAAACATACCCATCATGATTATCCATAACCGGGAGGCCACGAGATATGGTTTTCGAGAGACGGTGTCATGCAGCATTCACCTTTATATTCGGGGTAGCTGGAGTAGCAGAGGGAGGAGAGGATGTAGCAAGCATAGCTCTCCAGAGCATCTCACTCGGTCTCCATAACATTTGAACAGTTGCAAGTCTTCCGATGCTGGCGAAGGTAATCACCCCTACTGAAGTCTTTACCACGCGTCATGCAGAGATGTCTGGCAGTCGGATCATGCGTCTTAACATGTCTCTGCAGATTATGGACACTCGAATATGATTTCCCACAGGTCAGACAAATGTGGGCGATGCGGAAGCTTGATCGAGCAAATCTTTGTCCATTGCGACGAATGCTTCGTCCTCCACCTCATGATCTTCTTCCTCGACGAAGGCGAGGCCTTGATCTGCATTGACACCCATAGGATCGTTGAGCAGGACTCGGTGTATCTCTATCTGTCCACGCAGTCTATGGAATCGAAGAAGACCAGCAGGCCAGCAGATCTTGCTCAGGCTCGAGTAGATCGTTCGTTGTCTCTGGGTCGATAGATGGATGACTCCAGAAGTTCGGCGATGGCTCTATGCCGCACCCGGAGGGCCAACTTTGCTGCAACGCGGTATTGATCTTGCTCATGACAGCCAAGGTTCCCCAACCACTTCACCATGTCGATGCTCCCGTACTCTGTCCAGAGCCGTCTATCGAGCCCGGCCTGTGTTAATCATCTCCATTCGCGACTAGCATCTCAACCACAGCAATGAAGCATTCCTTGCAAGCTGATTGCAAAGGGTTGCCACCGTACCTTGCAGCAGGAGGTAGCGCTTCTCTTGCGCCCATATCAAACAGTAGACGGACCATGTTTTTATTGCCCAGCTCGGCTACTTTCTGTAGTAGCGTCCGAGAAATGCCTCTCGAGGCTGGATAGTTGGGATCCGCGCCGCGATCGATAAGTAGTCGCACCATCGCGACGTTCGCTGTGGTTATTTCCACCAAAAGCGACGTCTCGCCAGTGGTTACTGCTCTTTCGATCAACGAAGTGGTCTGCCAGATTACCGCATTGAAAGCGACAGTGTGGACATGGAACAGGCGAACAAGGTCGAGGTCCTTACCGCAGTCCTTGTTGATTGCCGTTGCCAAGGGGCTCTCCACGTCGAATGATGTTCCACCTTGATGCGGCATTCCGCAAACAAAGCCGATGCCCTGCATAGAACGGAGCAAATCGAATCGACCCGAACGAGAAACCATGATCATGGCTTTTGAGCCATAGCCAGGAAGGCGATGGGTACCCGTGTAGAGCAGTGGCGTCATGAGCATAGGAAAGAGACGCGGCAAGTCGGACACAGCGATACTCAGAGCGTGCTCGTCCATGTCACAACCGTGGTCAAGGAAGACACGAATTATCTCAGGGTAATTTTATTTGACTGCAATCCATGGCGGGGTTTCGAGGGCGTTTTCGCACCGTGATTAGCGAGGAAGTAGCGCAGCCTATAGAAGGTCCTGGGTGTGAAACGCATGATAAAGGCTCGTCTCGGCGGAAAGTCTGGCGGACCAGATCTCGGACCGTAGAGAAGTCTTCCAGTATAGCAGCTCGTCGACAAGGACTGAGGCTGAATCCGGTACTCCGTCTCCGAGAGCCCGCCAGCTGCATCAATGTCCCAATAGTGCAACCACCAGGACTTTGTTTCGTCGACGTACTGCAGTAAAGAGTGGGTGTATGCGGCCACAATCTCCACGCATGTCGTAGCTGAACCCAAGAACGTACACCATCTGCGTAGGTCGTACGCTAGCTCCAGCTTGCAATACGCCGAGGGCTGTGGCTGTCTGATCTGCGTTTGTAGCTTTGATCAGAGCAGATCCAAGGACACAGCTGCGCCGGCGGACGTTGACGGGATTCAGCAGACACTGCCAAAGTGCAGTGTTACCCACACACGCGGCAGCAGCCACCATAGCGCAGGCTTCGTGCTCATTGGAAGTGCATATCGGGTACACACTCAGTAGTTCGGACCTGCCAGCCTTTGGGGCTGCTGCAAACGGAGCTGATTGGTAATGGTCTGCATGAACGAGCCTTCTGATTTTTTCGCCACTGATTGCTGTGTCTTGTCGCCCCAATATAGTCGTCGATGCCGGGAGCACGTTTGTGTCTTGGATCGTTCGAGAGAAGCATGCGCACGAAGGCATAGACTCCAGTGTTATAGCTCCGTATCGCCGCGGCCGTGAATTCTGTGTAAGGGAGGCTCCGGTTTCTACAACAACGCGACGGCAATATGACGTTGTACTAGGCTGCAGACATCGTCTTCAGCAAGAGAGTCCGTCGCTTTATGCACTGCTCTGCTTGACAGACAGCGCGCGAGGTATACCACGGTATCTTGAGCGATTAGAATATAGACAACGGTCAACAAGCCACGAGCCAGAACACTCCGGACCACGGGAGCTCGCGCTGTCGATCCAGCATCCAGGATAACTTTGACAAGATCCAAGCTGGGTTCAGAAGACGGCCGACCGTCGTAAAGCGCACATCTGAGAGCTCCTTGGCCCACGCCATAGTTTGCGAAGACCATCTCATTATCAACATCATCAAACTCCGTATCGTCGCGATGATATGGGTCACGTTCACGTGTACCAAACATCTTATCGACGATTGCCCCGCGACATATGAGCATTTTCACGAGTGCAAAATGAGCAAGGCGAGCAGCTACTTCGATCGCAGTGAAGCTGTGGCCTTCGCAAAGCATGACCTGGTTGTTGATGTCAAGTTTCCCTTTCTGGAAGCTGAACAATGCTTCGACAGCCTTGTGGTCGCTTTCCTCAACGGCGCCTTGGAAAGCATTTACATCAGCGGACCGATAGACGTTATAGCCATGAATGACGTTGGCTGCATAAGCGGCGTACCCGAGTTTGCGAAGAGGCCAGGCAGCTTTGGTTGCAGGAAGTCAAAGATTCTCGCAGGCAAACCCAGATCTTCTAGGCCTGAGAAGTTGTTGGTGGCACCATATGCCAGAAGCTGTACGTAAACGGATGTCGGTGATCGTCCAGTCCTTCGAGCGAGTTCACGTGAGATAGACTACGGCAGAAGACTTTCTAAACGAGACTCGACCAGTCTTCGCCTGTCGGCGAACAAGGTAAGCGGCTGGTCTTCACGCGATTCATGCTCAATCATTGCCAGCTCGCCGTTTCCGAAAGGATGCTCCAAAACCTCGATATCGAATAGGCTCATCTGATCGACAAGTTCACATAGCTGTCCAATCGGCAGCTGACCGGGCGAGTGTGTTGGCGGAGCAGGAACGTCGTAGTTTGGAAAGCATATGGATCTATGAACATCGTTATTGAGCCCGTATATCAGCTGGGTAGACCTCGAACTGTGAAATGCTGGATTACCAGGAGGTAGAGCCATAGTTTCTCCGAGGACCGGGGATATGCAAGAGTAAGACTCGCTGCGACTGCTTGAGTGGTCGATGTTTATTTTAGTCGGACCTTGGAAGTGTACCACCTGCGGCAGTGCTTTCCACAAATGTTGCCTTGGCCCACCGCCACCTGGAGGTGCAAATGGAGGCCCTAGTTGAAGGCACGCATCGGAGGTGCGAACTGGAGGTGCAAATGAGCAACGTTCCGAGCAGCGTAGATGTGCGAGCTGCCGACATCGGGCAAGTATCGAGCGGACGCTCAGCCTCAGCCCGCCCTCCAGAAGAAGCTGTCGTGTAACACGAGACACGTCAGGGTATCAGCAGTCGCCAAATCTCAGTCGCCAAATTTCAGTTGCCGCAGCGATGATGATCCAGAGCCGGAGGGCCGGAGGTTTCAAATGTCTCATTCATCGGTATGCAGTACGCTCTATACATCAGGCTGGCTACAGGCGGCAGTGCACATCAGCCCTCGGACAAAATGCTCTTTCTGTATTCATTGAGCAACCCAACACGCCCTTGAACGCCGTTCTGTGCTTCGCCCTCTGCAAAGTCCACATTTCATGGCCTTCTTAGAAACCAGGCGGATTCACCCGCTGACTCAACCTCGTCCACTTGGGCAACTTATGCACACCCTTCCTATACCCTCTAACCTTCTTGTCAAACATGCTATACTTATCCCTCGGCAGCATTTCCTGTTCCGTGGGCATTTCCGCTTGCCACCTCTCAATGAGCTTAATCGTCTTCTCTTCCGCTGCTTGCTCTTTCAATAGTTTCCCGCTCGGCACTTGCACTTTTATGCCTGTATTGCCAACTTCGCTCTGTTGCGGGACAAATTCGCCTCGCTTTGGACCTTGACCATGCCGTCGTGATTCCAGAGGTGCATTCTGTTCGCTGTTGAGGAGGCGTTGGCCTTCTGCTGTGGTGGGGAGTTCAGAGGGAGTGGCTTTGCCGGATGATGGTGATGTGGTAGGTACTTGGCTGGGTGGTGACTTCCGTGAGGGCTGGGGAAGAGAGGTCGTTGCAGATCGCTTCAGCGCTGTATCCAGGACGGAGACGACGTTATCGACGCGGCGCATTCGTCTTCGGTGTCGTAGTTTTTGGGGTGCGGAGAGTCGCCATGGGATTTTCCTGAGATATTGTTAGGGCAAATTGATGGCTGAGGGGGCGTTGAAGTACCATAACAGGCCGCCTGATAGCGGTGCTGTAGGTCTGAACGCGCCGAACATTGTGATGTATGGGAAGGTGAATATTCGGTCATGCGCACCGTGAAGTGCTCCTGCCCTGCCATATGGGGGACTCGCCGCGGTCGTGCCAAGCCGAGATTCGGCCGCCTCTCGGGTCTGATACTAGAAAGGCACATCGCACAATGAATGCCATGTGAGGAAGCTTCTCAGGCACTCAATCCATCCGCCTGTCTCGTATGTCCAAGTCAAGATGTCATACTACTTCACGATCATTGGCACTCGCGACAATCCTCTCTTCGAACTGGACTTTGGCACGTCCAAGGTGGGTGGAGACGGCATTGCACGATTTCGAGACGAGGCAAAGCACATGAATCAGTTCATCGTTCATGCAGCTTTGGATCTGGTGGAAGAAGCTCAATGGACTACAAGAGACCTGTATGCCGCTTTTTTTTGGAGATGAAGCCACCGTTCACGCGGCTTCTCTTGAAGGGCGATCATGCTCTAACCATTGCACAGCTATCTGAAGAAAATCGACAGCTTCCAGAACAATCACATCCACACATTCCTCACCGGCGGCAATGTCAAGTTTATGCTGCTTATGAACCCCGACCCGAGCGCCACTACCTACTCTAGCTATCAGGCCTCCCCGCCATCACGACCAAACACGGCACGACAAAGTACTTTAATAGCTGCGAACCCGACAAGTCAGCAGACTGAAGAAGCTGTCAGGCAGTTCATGTTGGAAGTAGGCTACTTCTCGTCTCCCCACACTCTGTGTCGCTTGGTGCAAGGCTACCAGTCTCGTATATCGGCCAGCGCCTGCTCGGCACGTCTTACCGAGAACATGCTGACGTGACCTCGCAGGTCTACGAAGCGTGGATGAAATGCATCATGAACCCTTTCTACCACGTCAACACTCAAGTCACTTCGCCAGTCTTCCGAAGTCGCGTCAGTTCCGCGGCAAAGAAGTACCTCTAATGATCGTGCCACACTGGTCCTATACCGCGACGCGAGGAAAGAACCCGTTCCCTGGCAACCCATGTCTCGGCTCATGACAGCATCGTTCGGCTTACAACATGCCGCGACGCGCAGACCGCCAAGCACACGTGAAAACGTCCGGATACGCAACCTTAAAAGCACAAGCATACGTAGCTACGAGCAGGGGTACCACACATCCAGCATGTCGTTGCTGCCCGCCGAGACAACCAAGCCATGTCACCCGTCACCTCGACCGCAGGCAGCTACTGCGCATCACATGCAAGAAGTATGGCCAGGCTCTGATCTGATAGGTGCGGCAGAAGCTATATCACAGACGCGTACATGCATCTGCACTCCCACGTCCTACGAAGCGCGGCCCGCAACTACCAAGCCACGCTGTAGATCATCAGCTGTCGACGAGGTCATCCCGCTGGCGGGAAGCTCAAAAAGCGGGGAATGTCCTTTTCGGATCTACTCCCACTTTGTCCCGTGGCATGCTCTGTATAGCTACAAGACTGTACCGGCATGTGTTTACAGACCGCCAGAATGACCGTGAGGCTTCTCAACTTCGACGCAAGCTCGGTCGACATTGGGTTGCAATGGATCATGGACAACAATGGTAGCCTATCATCACGCTGCGTCAGCGCAATGCGACGAAACGACAGGTCGATGTTGCAGCGCATTCGAGCAGCCAGATGCTGATGTGGTCGTGGAGGCAACATTGGACGATCATGCAATGAATCCACGCGAAGAAGGGTGCACTCATCACGGACCCGACCACTCCGACTTCACAACAAGCCCAAGTCCATCACGAGCTGTTCGAACCACGCTGAAGTCGACCAAAGGATCACCTAACAGACAATGTGAGTAGATTGATGTATTAAGAGAGATCTACGAAGTCGCGAGAAAGCAAGATAAGCTAAGGAAAGTAGTGCCTCAGGCAGCTAGGGCCTTGGCATCCAAAGAAGTTGGGACAAGCATCAAGTCACCCCCATGACGAGGCTCTAGATGCTGCCGTAGGTGTATCACACACCAAAAAAATGCATACGCTCGCTCACCAACACCATGCCATCCTCCTCGTCCAACCCTTATGTCGTCATCCTCGGTAGTTGCCGCGTAGTGGTGGTGTAGGCGTAGCTACTACTGCTGAAGTTAATAGGTGTTTCGCGCGTTCTTATTGGATAGCGCTAACACCGCAGTACAACGGTTATTGTCTACTAAGATAAGACGATTAGCGCACCTGATGGTGTCGTCCAATTAGAGCCCTAATAACTGCTATTAAATTAGACTCGGTGTTGTTCTTAATCGCCGCCTTACAGTTAGCTATATTAAGCTACTACACGAAGTCGGCGTGCTTAAACTGATCTAGTGCCTTCGTGAAGCCGTTAGTAACCTAGTCGTTAGTGCCTATCTACTTAACCGAGATCTTACCCTTAGTAATAGCCTTACGGATATAGTAATAGCGGGTATCGATATGCTTAGTACGTCCGTCTACACCGCTGCTTCGCTTCGTAATGTCGATCGCCGGCATGTTATCTTTATATAAGGTAATAGGGAATAGCGGTCCCTTGTAATCTACCTCCTTAAGTAGGTTACTAATGCTAATAGCTTCCTTAGCTCCGAGCGTTAGTTAAACATACTTAGCCTCTATAGAGGATAGAGTTACGATAGTCTAGCGACCTAACTTCTAAGAAGTTGGTGCTCCTAGCATCGTAAAGACGAAGGCTCCTATAGAACGCCTATCGTCGAGATTATTAGCCTACGAGGCATCGACGTACCCCTTTAGCTATAGATCGTAAGAGCCCGCGTCTACGCCTATAAAGTAGAGTCCGCGGTACTTGTAGCCTACTAGATACTTTATAACCTATATTAAAGCGTCTATATGTTCTATATTTAGGTTTACGAGAAAGCGGCATAGTAAGTATATCTAATAGCTATAGTCTAGTCTAGTCATTATTACTACCTAGAGATATTCACCTATGCCTTTTTAATAGCGGGCTTTTAGAGTGCTGTCTACCTTATAGTCTATAGGGGCCTTACGGTACTAGTGCTTCGTATTTATCGGTACCTTCGGTAGCTTACCTATAATGTTATATTCGTCCGCGAGCTTCTAAAGATAGCCGTCTTAAACGATACGGAGGGTACGGTTCTTACGGTCTCAGATAATGCGCATGCCTAGATAATAGTGCACGTCGCCGAGCTCTCGCATCTTAAACTTACCCTATAGTAGTGCTACAATTGCTTTAATACCGGTCTTCGCGATAATAAGTAGGTTATCTACGTAGATGACAATAATAGAGCCCGACACCTCGTGTTTAAACACGTAGATGTCGCTTATAATAGGGATAAACCTTAATAAGCGTAGATATTTACTAAGCTCCTAGTACTAAAGTAGGGGTAATTACTTTAGTCTATATAGTACACGGCGAAGCTTATAGACGTTATTATTCTACTCGAAGCCGTGCGGCATCTTAACATAGACCTTACGGTTACCTATAATAATAGCGTTAAGAAAAGCAGTTATAATATCGTACTGCTTACACTCTAAGTCGTAGTAGGCAATTAGCGTATATAGTATACGTAGCGTGGATGGCTTTACTACTACCGCGTACGTCTCGTCGTAGTCGCCTTTACGTTATGTATCGTTACGGACGACCTAGCGTGCCTTAAAACGGCTAATCTTGCTATTAGTATCTAGCTTAATAGTATAGACCTATCTACCCTTTAGAACGCGTACGCCTAGCAGTAGTAATAGCTTATCCTTATAGATCTAGGTCTCGTACTACTCGAGACTAGCGAATTTAGCTTCTTCGGCTACACGCTACTCGGCGTATTATAGTGTCGCTATTACGGCCTTATAACTCTTCGGTATAATAATAGTCGCTAGATCTAGCTAGTCGGTCGCTACTATAAAAGTAGTTACGGTCGCATATAGCATATTAGTAAGCTACTTACGGTCTTGCTTACTAAGTAAGTAATATAGTGCCCTACGCTACTTCCGGTTAGCCTTAAACTAATAGCTATTCTTCGGATCGCGTATATTAGCCGGAGGGCGCCTATTGCGCTAAGGCCGACCTAATAGTATAGGTAGTACTAGTGTAGGCTACTAAGTAGGCTCTACTAGAGGTGTTATTAGCTACACCTCCGGAAAGTCGTCTAGAGTGTCCTCTTAATAGGCATCTACGACTTCCTATACTAGGTCCTTATTAGACTACTCGAGTAAAGTGTCGGTAGGCTTATTAATAACCGTAATGTTCTTAGGTAGTGTTACTACACCCCTAGAATTACTACCCCTAGGAGTCGTAACTTCTATAGCTATACGGCGTAGCGCTGCTTTATAGTTACGCTCTATAGGGAAGATGTCGTCTAGTAAGACGTATTCGTTAGCATTATTAGTCTTAGGCTCACCTGTTAGAGCTATAATAGGGTCGTAGCCCTTAATGAACTAAACATCCTTAGTTCGAAATACCTTATATGCCTTAGCGACATAAACACGGTAGATAGTCTGGCTTTCGTATCTAACGAGTTTACCCTATAGTAAGCGAGAGTTAAACTTCTCGCCGCGACTAACGTTTTATAGACGAAAGCACGGTAGCTATAGGCCTTAAGGTGTAATAGGCTAGGCTACACCGGCTAGATGCCCTACTACTTATTAATAACCTCCTAAGGTAACAGTCCTTTAATAGCTACACTCGGAGTAAGGTTAAGAAGATAGACCGAAGCCTATGTAGCTTCCGGCTAGAGAGCTAGTAGAAGTCTAGCATTAATAAGTAGCTTACGTAATATGCTACATACTATGTAATTACTAACTTCGGCTCCGCTATTCTATTCCAAAGAATAAGGTGTTATAACCTATAGAACGAAGCCCTTATCTTATAAGTACTAAATAAGCGCATTACCGCTATACTTACTACCTCCGTCTATCCGAAAGATAGCGATCGATGTGCTATATTAGGTCTTCACCTAACGGTAGACGATACGGATATGCTAAGCTATACCATCCTTCTATACTAAGTAGAAGATAGCGCACTTTAGGCTATAGAGGCAAGTAAATAGCGTAAAATATTTCTCCTTACCGAGTCTAAGGTTACGGACAGTAATAACATCCACTATAATAATATAGAATAGTGTTAATAGCCGGACTATAGGAATGCGGTTATAGACTTTATAACCTATCCCCTTTCGGTAGGGGATGCACTCGCGTAGGTACTTACTAAGGTTACCGTTACCGACAATAATAATACGCTTATCGTTATATAGCTACACTAGCTTACGGCTATAAATGTGTCTAAGGCGGCAATGCTATAGGTCTCCTATAGTAGTTGTCGATAGCTCGACCTTAGAAGAAGTAAGGGCTGTCGGTAAGTCCTTTAACTTTAAGAATAGTAGTCTAAGATAGCTATAGTAATGGGCTACCGTACGCTTACTATCCTTCTTTATAAAGAGGATTTAGTCGTCATTACGGTAGTATATACCCTTACGGTAAAGCGCCTCTATTAAGATTAGATTAGCTACTAGGCCTAGCACGTATAGTACCTATAAGAAGTAGGTAATGCCGAACTCGAATAGGTCTAGTTAGATAATACCGTATATAGTAGTAGTAATAATCCCCTTACCTATCTTAATAGGGACATTATAGGGTCTATAACTAACTATGTTACTAAGCGTGTTTATTATGTAAGAAGTATAGCCGGAGTCTATAACCTAATCGGTGCGGTCCTTCGCTATAAGCAGTACTAAGGTATCTTAAATGTACTCCTTAAATATAGCTACCGTAAACATATAATAGTTGCCGTTATAAGGAGTTATTAGATCCTCGAGACTACCGTAGGCCGCAAATTGAGCGGTCTCCTTCGGCTATCTCTATAGCTTGTTAGTAGTATTATTTACCTACTAACGCTACTACTAGTTATCTAGTGTAAGGGGCAGCCTAGTAGCTAACCCCTATATGTAGCCTTACATGTAACATACGGTCGCGACCGGCTACTAAGCCGCACGTAATACGTATAAGTACACCTTACGACGCGCGATGCGTCTTAAACAAAAGGCAAGAATTAGTTTATCTACGACTAGCAGGTCGTGGGCGTGCTATACATTACGACATCCCTTTAATAGTTCTAATTCTTCTCTTCGTTGTAATCTATATACGCTATAGAGTCCGAACGCGACGACAGTAGCGCTACGCCTACGTGTTACGGTTCGGTCCAAACGGCAGCCCCGACCAGACACACGAAACACTGATCACTTGGAAACACGTGATACTGATCATCCAGACGCACGTGACACTGATCACTTCACGGACTGATCAGTGTGATCAGTATGCTCAGTAGGACTGATCAAGGTGATCATACTGAGCCATAGGCTCTACGCCGCGAATCTCCTTGTATTTAGGAACGCTAGAAACCCTTATGGTTCTGATGCGTTCAACTCATGTTACTATCTCACTGATTGGAATACAACTCTTATTCCTATCATTTATCTTCGCTCAGCTTGCTTCAGCCTCTCCAAAGAATAATACCGCCACGTGACTTGACTTATCTCTCTTTTGAGACTAGCCCTGGAACGAGACAATAACACTACGGCTCCCCTAAGCCCTAGGGCCTAGAAATAAGCGAGGCGTGCAGCCTTAGTCGTAAGGAGGGATGCCCTTTGGGTAGAGGTTAAGGAGAAGGAGATATAGAGGGAGATTAAACAGTTAGAGATCTTACGGGACGTAAGCGTACCGCCGGCGGACCCTTAGGGCGAATCCGGCGGAGAACTATCCCCTACTCCCCCTCCCCCTTCTCTATCTATAGTAACTAACGATAATATCGCAGCTCGAGGCGCGGTCGTATCGTATACGACACGTTTACGTCTTAAAGAACCTACGCCTTTTAGAGGGGACTCGATTAAGAAAGCACGGGTATTCCTAAGGGAGCTCTCTCTTATCTTTACCCTCTTAGGCGGCACGTATGCGACGAACGAGTTAAAGGTCCTATATAGGGTTATGTACCTAAGCGGAGAGGCAAGTAAGCGATAGCACGCTAACTATAGCGTCCTTAACCTTAAAGGGTATATATACTAGGACTTTAAGGAGTTCTATCGAGACGTATACGGTAATCCTATAAACCGCGTGCTTAACGTAATGTTAGAGTATAAGGCGGTAAAATAGAAGGATAACTAGATAGTGCGTTAGTTTACGACTAAGCTAGATGTTATAGAGGATTAGTTAGGGGACTATACGGAGGCGTAACGCGTACGACATATGCTCGCTAAGCTTACGCCTAGCCTACGGTCCGTAATCGTTAAGTTTTATAACATCCTAATAACTAGAGAGGAACTAGTAATCCTAGCTTCGCGTATTAAAAGTACGGAGCGTAGCAGCGGAGGGCACGACCGCGGGCAGCATAGTCGCTATAGGCGAGAGACTAAGGGCGACTAAGGGCGAAGCGATCGTAGCTCGAAGTAGTAGAAGCATAGTTAGGCGTCGCGCGACCCGGGTACGAGTTACTAGCGGGACGCCGGCGGATCGTCTATAACCTTCGATAGGACTAAAGCGGAGTACTATAGATGCTATAAGAAGGGTTACATTAAGACGGATTGCCCGAATAGGCACCTATAGAAGGACCGTAGCGCGTAAGCGGTTCGTAGGGTAGACGCTGCGAAGGCTCTAACTAAGAAGGGTAGCGACTAGGGAAAAGGTAGAGGACTAAGTAGGTCGCTCCTAAGTCCGAGTTTTCCTAAAGTCGACCCCTTAAGGCGAGTAGATGCGTGTCTAGCGCGTTACTTACGAGGCGTAGTCGAGACTCGTAAGGGCTTTCGCGAGGCTACGTTTCTCCTAGATAACTATACGGATCTTAGCCTAGTGTCGTATAAGTATATACTCCGACATTAAATGTAACCTATTAATAGGGTAAGGCTGCCGAAGTTAGAGTCGTATACGTATAACCTAGGGTATTGCTACGGCGCCTTTACGGTTCGGCTACGACTCGCTAATAACGCGGGAGTAGAGCGCGTAAGTAACGCTATCTACTACGCGGTGCCTATAGGTAGGCTATTAGTAATTTTAGGTAGACCCTAGCGGCATCGTAATCGGATAGTAAAGGCCGATAAGGATAACTAGTAGTACTACGGTATAGAGACGCCTACGGTTTAGTAGCGTAACGCACGCGAGTTCCTTAAGGATCTCGAGAGCTTAAAGTAGATTTATACGATGAGTGTTCGGGCTATTACTGTAGTAGTACCTAAAGGAGAGGGCCCCTCGTAGCCTAAAGAATTTGTAGACTTCCGAGATGTATACGTACCTAATAAGTAGGCGAAGCGTAAGATGCCCGACGGGGTTGAGTATACGATTGATCTCGTTAAAGAAAAGAAACCCCCTTTTAAGCCGCTATACTACTAGTCCTTAACTAAGTTAGAGGCCTTAAAGGAGTACCTTACGTAAGCAATGGAGAAGGGGTAGATTAGGCGGTCCGTAAGCGAGGCGGGTACGCCTATCCTATTCGTGCTAAAGAAGAATAGCACTCTTAGGCTCTATATTAATTATAGAGGCCTAAATGAGATTATAGTAAAGAACCGATACCCCCTACCCCTAATTAGCGAGACGCTAGATAGGCTATTAGGTTCTAGGTTCTTTACTATAATCGATTTGAAGGACGCCTACTATCGTATCCCTATTAAGCGAGGCAATAAGTAGAAGACTACGTTTCGCACGCGATACGGATACTACGAGTACCTAGTAATGCCGTTCGGGTTAACTAACGTACCGGTAACCTTTTAAGGGTATATTAACAAGGCGCTAACCGGCTTAGTTAATAACATTTACGTAGTCTACCTAGATAATATCCTTATCTATAGCGAGACGCGTAAGGCATACGTACGAGCCGTACGCGCGGTGCTAGAGAGGCTACGAAAGTTTACCCTATTCGCAAACCCTAAGAAGTGTTACTTCTTCTAGGAGAGTGTAGAGTTCCTTAGGTTTGTCGTAAGCGCCGTAGGCGTATCGATAGATAGGAGTAGGGTAGCCGCTATCGAGGAATGGCCTATACCTACGACCTTTTATAAGGTCTAGTCCTTCCTTAGGTTTTGCAACTTCTACCGGCGTTTTATAGAAGGATACTTAAGGGTCTATAAGCCCCTAACGGACCTACTAAAGGGATCTAAGGACGGTAAGAAGTACGGCCCTCTTGCGTAGACCTTAAGCGAAGAGTAGGCGTTTCGATAGCTTAAGGCCGGATTCTTAGGTGTACTAATACTTAGGCACTTCGATCCTACGCTACGCACGCGAGTCGAGACGGATGCCTTAGGTTTCGCGATCGTAGGTATTATATCCTAATTGTTTAGTACTAAGTAGCATCTAATTGCCTTCTATTTACGTAAGATAATACTAGCCGAGTATAACTACGAGACGCACGATTAGGAGCTACTTATAGTAGTTAAGGCTTTTAAGTATTAGAGGCTATACTTAGAGGGCGCTACGTATACGGTACGAGTACTAGTCGACTACGCTAACCTACAGGGCTTTATAATAGTAAAGTAGCTAAATAGGCGGTAAGCTCGATAGGCTACGTTCCTATAGTCTTTTAATTTTATAGTAGAGTATCGGCCGGGTAAGACTAACCTAGCCGACGCGCCTTCGAGACGTAGTAACTACGTAGCTATAACGTAATAAACTTCGAACTTACTACCTACCTTATAAAGTAAGCTGTCTTTCTAGAAGGAGTCTCTAGAAGGGACAAGCGAGCCGACGGTAAAGCGCGTGCTTACTACCTACGAGGCAATATAGGGCGATATAGGCGCGGCGATAGTAGTACGGAGAGGTAACCTTCCCTATTAAGATAAGCCGTCTTTACTAGTAGTAGTGTGCGCTACAGTAATATAGGGTTAAGCTTATAGCTCGACGGGTGAGTTAATCCTACTCTTAATAAAGATCGCGTAGTAGCAAGACGACTAGTGTATCGTATGCTTAGCGTAGGCGCTAAGCGCGAGGGACGCTAAGGGATAGCATATAAAGGATAACCTTATATACTACGGAGACGCGATCGTAGTACCTAGGGATTACGTAATTAGGTCGTATCTAATTCGCATACACTACGACGACGTCCTCGCGGGTTACTTTAGAAGGACTAAGACTAAAGAGCTATTACGACGTAATTATTAGTAGGACTTACTTAGTACGGACGTAAAACAATACGTCTAAGCCTATAGAACCTACTAGGGTTCGGAGGCGAGGCGCTATCGACCCTACGGCGAGCTACAACCGCTTCCTAGACCGGAGCGACCGTAGTAGGAAATTACTATGGATTTTATTACGGACCTACCTCTAAGTACGCGAGCCGGTTACGTGTATAATGCGATCCTAGTAATAGTCGATCGCTACTTAAAAATGAGCTTATACATCCCGACGACGAAGACTTGTATAGCCGTAGAGCTTACGAGGCTCCTACGAGACGAAGTCGTACGATACTATAGTGTCCCGTTAGGTATAGTAAGCGACCGAGGTCCGGTCTTCACTAGTTAGTTTTAGAGTAACTTCTACTTCGAGGCGCGTATAAAGCGTAAGCTATCTACGGCCTTTTACCCTTAGACTAACGGCTAAACTAAGAGGGTAAACTAAACCCTCGAACAATACCTTCGTTATTACTGTAGTAACAATTAAACTAAGTAGGCTAAGTAGCTTACAGTTGCTAAATTCGTAGCTAATAATAGCATCTACCTAACACTACGGATAAGTCCGTTCGAAATAGCGTACGGTTAGCGACCTAAGATTGCCCCTACACTAACTAGATCTCGAGACGAGACCTAGGGGGGGGAAGTACTAGCAGCGGTAATAGCTACGAGTCGCATGCGAAAACTACGCGCTACACTCGAGGAGCGATAGAAGGCTATAGTAGAAAGCTAGGCTCGCTACTATAATAAGACCTACTAAGCTAAGACCTACCGCGTAGGTAACTTAGTCCTATTATTAACGAAGAACCTTAAGTTAGTAGTGCTAAAGAAGAAGATAGGTCCGAAGTTTATCGGCCTATACCGCATTACGGACGCTGTCGGTTCGTAGGCGTACCGCCTAGCGCTACTAGCCGACTTAAGGCTCTATAACGTCTTCTATGTCTCTCTCCTCGAGCCGTATATCGGTAGCAATAAGGATAGACCCGTACCCCCTCTAGCTAATAAGGACGGAGAGTATAAGGTAGAGGCAGTGCTAGATAGGCGTAAGCGTAAGGGTAAGCTACAGTATCTAGTCTAGTAGAAGGACTAGCTAGAGGAGTATAATAGCTAGGAACCGGCGGAGGGCCTCGCGAATACGGATCGTATAGTAGCCGACTATAAGGCGTTAAGGAGAAGCAAATAAGACTAGTACTAGAGCATAAATAAAACTTTTCTTAACTATAAATAAAATAAAAGCTAAAGAGTAGCGCGCCTACTAGGGGCTACGTAGAGTAGTAGTAGGCTGTTACGGTTCAGACAAGACAACGTGGAGGAGTCTTACTGGACGGACTATAGCGTATCCTGGCAGTCGGATAGGCAGCAGTCGAGCAGTCGTGATCGAGCTACTCGGGTCGACCAGTGACTCACCCGGATCGACCGACTGGTCGACCGACCAGGTCGTGCTCGACCAACCAGTCGCCAAGACATGGCACTATATAGACGACGCTCTTTTGCAAGTAGATAGGAGCCTCGTGCTCAACTCATTTCAAGTATACACCATATACTGTTTGGGACCACTACCTTCTTAACGAGTCAGAGACATCACTGCAAAGATCCAAGCCCAGTTGGGATAACGTACAGCGGTTCCTAACATAGGCGAGGAGCCCGCGAGCAGCGTGTAAGGCGAGCGCCTTAGTTGTCGTTACGTAGTAACTTAGGTAAGAATACCTAGTCGGCGGCGGTAGTATCGATGTTCTACGCCTATAGGAACTAGGACTACGGTTAGTAGGGTACACGTAGGCGAGGAACATACAACTTACGGCGCGGCCGAGTTCAAACAGCCTATTAAGGGCGCGGTTCTGCTCCTACTAGAGCGCGAGGGCTTCGGCGGCGGCGGCGGCGGAGGCACGTATGCGGGTCTCCCCGGCACGCTTATGCTTATAGGCATTAAACTGCCTAATGGCCTATAGGAAGGGTCAGCCGAAGCATAGGGGACGTACTAGAGCCCTCCCCCGCGAATAGTAGTCGACTCGTACGAGCGAAGTAGCGACTTACCTCCTTAATGTCGTTACCTAGCTAGGCATATAGGCGGATCTGCTCTACTAGCTCCTACTGCTAGAGGTCTATAGGCGCCTAGCCTATTATAGCCGTAAGGAAGTCGCGCTAGGACCGCGCGGCGCGTAGGCGGCTTACTAGCGAGGCGATAGCGTAGCTAGTATTAGGCACGTAGCTATATTTGCTACGCCTACAGCGGCTACACTTCTTTAGGAGCTCGCCGGTAGTAACACTATTATAGTTATCGGCCTCGTCTAGCAAGTGGTTAGTATACGAATCGTAGGCGACACGCGTAGAGACTTACCCCTAACGAAGTACGGGAGGCACCGTATGCATATATTAATTCTCTACGAGAGCTTAGTAGCTAGCGAGGGCGTTAGTAGCTACGAGGGTAATACTAGTCGCTTGCGACTACTAGGCGTTCTAGGGGCGTCGCGCACTAGAGCCGCCTAGCGGCGCTCGTCTTCTACGGCGCTAGTAGTACTATCGCTACTAGTACTACTAGAGGAGGCAGAGCGGCTAGAGAATAGCGGCGAGGAGGGCACGGTAGACATGATAATAATAATAATGCTAGCGAGGCGCTTACGATAATAGTGCGGTGCGGGTGCGTAGTAGTAGTATAGCGAAGGTAATAAGCTAGGGAGCGTACTAAGAAAGAGCTAGGTTAGGCTAGAGTTTTATGCCCCTAACTAGCTACGTCGGTATAGCAACTAAGCCTTACTTACCTATACCTACATAACGACACGTACGTAACCCGTATATAGGCCGTATAGCAACTATAGTTCTAGAAGTACATAGGAGCCTCTACGTAGCAACTAGCGAGCTAAGGATAGCTCGCACGGGAGGGGAGGCAATTGTAAGGGGCAGCCTAGTAGCTAACCCCTACATGTAGCCTTATATATAACATACGGTCGCGACCGGCTACTAAGCCGCACGTAACACGTATAAGTACACCTTGCGACGCGCGATACGTCTTAAACAAAAGGCAAGAATTAGTTCATCTACGACTAGCAGGTCGTAGGCGTGCTATACATTGCGACATCCCTTTAACATCTAGAGTCTTAGGCTTAAATCTAGCTAGTGTAAGCTTAGGGTAGAGGTTCTAGTATACTATCTTAATGTAGCCTATAATACTATAGCTATCGTATGTTAGCTTCTACTACTAGTTATTATTGTTACTATTCTAACTACCTCCGCGACTACCGTTGTCCTAATTGCCGCGGCCTCTACGACCTCGTCCGCGTGTAGCACTACGGGGTGCACCGCCGCTACGAGTATTATTACTATTGCCCCGTTATTAAGGGTTAGCTAGAGGGAAAGGGTTAGGGGTGTTCTACTTTACTACGAGATTAGCGGTCTTAGACTATTAAGTAGTCGCCTTATTAAGTAGGTCGCTTATTACCTTATCGAGTGTAATAGTCGTGCTGTCCTCGATCTTACTAGTAAGCTACCTTAACTGTTTACGTTTTACCGACGCGAATGTAGGGAAGTATAGTAAGATCTAGTATAGGAAGCGGAATAGGGCCTAGGCCTTTAATATAGCCAATTTAGTACCGTTTAGATTAGTAAGCTTTACTTAATATTATTAGCAAAACTTATCTAGGTTAGAGCCGCTATAGGTGTGTAAATCGAACTCTAGATACAGCGAGTACTCCTTAGACTTTCTAGTTTAACCGTATATCGACTTAAGATAGTCCTATAGGGTGTTAGGTTATTAATATACTTTACAGTTCTTAGTAATAGACTAACTACAATTAGCGATAATAAGTACGCGGGCCTAATACTTCTTCGCCTCCTACGCCTTAATACGCTCTTCGAGTTCGTAATCTTCCTCCTTCGTACGCTTAGTAGGTCTCTACTTAGTGTTGTCGATTAGTCCCTAAAGCGATTCGCTACGTAGTACGGACTCGAGCATGTCGGCCTATCTACTATAGTCGTCTTTACCCTAGAGCTTACTAACACTAGTAGTACCGCCGTTGTTGCGGCCGGCGACTATGTTAATAAGGCCGCGAGTTAATGTAGGCTTCTTAGTCTTTTAAGGAATAGTAGCCGACTCGGTCTACTAATAGTCCTAATTCCCGGCGATAGACTACTATACTAGTAGTATCTCGAGTCCTATAATGTTGTCGTTACCGTTAGTGTCTATACATCCACTACTGTAGTACACTAACTAGGTGTCGCTACGAATACTCGTCGCGTTACCGACTAGGTCGCGACTTAATATGTTTACTACTAAAGTCGCGTTAAGTCGTATCTACTAATAAGGTGTTGCGAACACGCGCAATTAGTAGGATACAATTAACAGTGTCTATCGGAAGGTATGCGCGCAGTTGTATAGCGCGAGGGCGTTATAACTAGACAATGTAAGTAGATTAATGTATTAAGAGAGATCTACGAAGTCGCGAGAAAGTAAGATAAGCTAAGGAAAGTAGTGCCTCAGGCAGCTAGGGCCTTGGCATCCAAAGAAGTTGGGACAAGCATCAAGTCTAACCCACTGATACCCGATCACCTTGGACTATGAAGCTCAAGCAAGCTGGGCAAGACGCTATATAACACAAATCTTAGAGCCGAGCAGGTAATGCAGCTACACGAGGGCAAAGGTTGCAGGCAATGCGATCCATCCATTGAAGCGATGCCGCACTGCATGCAACAAGATCAGTCATATGCACATGCGCAATGCCTGGCTTGTGAAAAGGATCGTTGTCAAAGTTGGGGACCCTATCAATTCTCTGATCGGAAGCTTGAACCATGCGGTGTAACGTAGGAGCTCTCGAGCCGAGTATCGAAGCTCGAAACACCAGACAATATCGAATAATCAGTACTAAGCAAATTGGTATCATTCCATGCCTCGCCAAGAAGCAAGATTCTCGTTGCCCATCGCATATCCATCCGGTCCCGTCATTCCCGTGCATCCGTTCCAAATCCATGCCATTCCCGTGCATGCAGTGCGGTACTAATCATGCCATACCCTTCATGCTGTCAATCTGTAATGCAAGATCCCGCGCAGAAGTGGAACCCAAACCAAGGAAAAGAACCACACCACGCCACGCCACCCTAATCGTAAATCTTACCCTCTCGCAGACCCTGTTTCGCCCAATCGCTCAGTTCCACCACATGGTAGCACGGTCCTGCCTTCATCCGGCAAGGATCACTCTTCACCGTCTCCGCCCTCTTGCCTCATCCACATGCTCTGCAGGCTCCGTCGCACCGCTCTGGATGACATACAGCATCTCAGCTTTGCGTTCTGCCTCGGGTGACTCGCAGAGAGTATACATTTGACTGCTCGGTCGTCTCCAGACGTGATGCTTGCCACTCATCGTGCGTGAGAAGCGGAGACCGGGCCTCTCGAGCTGACGTGCTTGACGGCGCCGTTCGCGCGCTCGCTCGACTAGGTAAGCGACGGGGAGGTCATCGTCGTCGGAGTCGTCGGAGACGTCATCGTCGTCTTCCTCGTCTGTTTCTTCGTCGCATGGTGTAGCTTCGAGGAGATAGCTTGGGATAGCTTGGCGACGTGATGTGTTGGCTTTGCAGTGGGCGTGAATGTCGAATTCGTCCTTGAAGTTGGGTGAGCTGTCTGGTGTGAGTTGTGGCACATCGTCGACGAGAGGAGTCCAGACGCCACGACTTGATGAGTCGGACGGGGTCAGATTGCGTTCGACAGCGCGTTGGAGAGCGGAAGCTTGGCTATGCAGCAGGCTATTCCAGCGATCTGGCATGGCTTGACCCTGTTGCGCGCGTCTGCGGTCCTTGTCGAAGAGAGCGAAGTCGGTAATGCCAGCATCCCATTCTATTTCTCCGGCGTCCTCGTCGTTGGAGTCCTCGGCCCAGTCTTCGTACTCATACATCTGCACAGGTGATAGGAAGTGGTTCTCGGGATGTTCTGAGAGGTCATATTCGAAGAGGTCGACAGACTTGTTTGTGTGCTTAAGAGGAGCCATGGTTGGGGTTGCGGGCTGCGATATATGTATTCTC
Source organism: Nothopassalora personata (assembly GCA_033816765.1). Taxonomy (NCBI): domain Eukaryota; kingdom Fungi; phylum Ascomycota; class Dothideomycetes; order Mycosphaerellales; family Mycosphaerellaceae; genus Nothopassalora; species Nothopassalora personata. The sequence continues at coordinate 241,924 of CM066290.1, forward strand.
GCTCCATTGCCCATTGGTGAAGTGGCGTTGTTGGATTTTGCTGGGGTGGGAGGCCAAGTTGCGCTGCGGCCTAATGCTGGCGATGCTGATGGCTCGAGCGGTTGGAACGCGGGCGACGGCTCCATGGTATATGTAACGCACGGAGAGGAGTGTTGGATCGTGGTTGACAACCATGCGCGGAGCTGCCCTGTGCTGAGCGTGGGATGGAGCAATTCGGTGTAGAGCTGTTCGGAGTTTGCCGTTGCTCATGCGTTGCAACGTTCTGCCGCAGGCAACCAGAAGCGCGGTAGCGCGATCGGGAATCAGAAGTTGGAGACAACCAGGTGGTCCCGATATTACCCGGCGCTGCGGCCAGTCAGTCGTGTTGTTGTGTACGGATATGTACCGTACAGCGGTGGTGGCGGTCGAGGTGTGAAGCTGCGCGCAGAGTACTGAAAGTGTGGGATGCGCACAGTACGTGTGAAACGTGCAGCAACACCAGGAAAAGAGAACGAGCGACGGGGATTTTATTCTTGCAAGCGGGGAAAGCGAAGGCGATAAGAAGAGCAGGCAGAAAGAGGCCGAAAGGAATGACTGCGACGGCGACCGTCTGCTTTCAAGAGGTGTAGTACGTCTTCATCTGTTTAGGCTGCGTCACACAGTCAGAGGAGGCCGCAGCAGACAGGCCATTTCTCTCAGATGACTGGATAGTGAGACATGGATCGTGCCCAGAGTGTGTGTGCACCCTCACCACCCACCCTCACCTCGCCGTGGGTGCGGGCGGCGTCGATAGGGAAAGAGGCAGCTCAATACAGTAATGCAAAAGCTTGACATCCCGCGTCAGCCAGTTTCGCGTCGCGTAGGAGCTGTTGCGGCGTTGGTCCTTTTCTGTGCTATGCTCGCTTCGACGCTTATCAAAGGGCGAACCGGGCGTCTGCTTGCTGGTGTGAACAGCTGCAAGGTACCACGACAGCCAGTAGGCGCTACTGTCCACGTCCACGCGAGGCGCCTCAGTCCGCAATGCAGCGATTCTTGCGTCACAAAGGCGGGCCATGATGAAGGGAGGCGGTGATGATTGCTTAGCGGTGTCTATGATGGTCCAACGTGACAGAAGAGGGTGTGATGCGCGTGAGATCAGGTTAGTTCTATCTGGACAGGGATTTTCGATCTGTACAACGCGCACGACTCAAGCCCTTTCTTTCTCCTTCACACACATCTGGCGTCATGACAGATGCTGTACGACGAGTTCGCAGCAGACGACGCAAGGGCGTGTGTTCTTTGATCAAACCGCACGTCTTGTCACGGCGAGTCAGCGCCTGCCAATATTGATGACCAGCCACCAAAGAGTAGCGCGGGATGTCCATCAATAATAGTTCTACCTGGAAACTGCAGGTAAACAGCCGTGCCGGCACGCATTCCTCGGCACTCGCACGCCGCCAACTCCGCCATTGTCGCTCAACTCATTACCAACCTCGCCATTCTTCATGAGGCGGCCGTGAGAGATCACCTGCCACATCAACATGGTGGTGCACACACGCACACCGGACGTCGACTAGTCCTCGGTGGCAAACGACGCGTCTCCACTCCTGCTCTCCCACGCACTCGGCATCTCTCAAAGTATGAATCTTACACACCACTGCAGCCGTCTGTGGCTTGGAGAGCAAATCACACGATACTGGTGTCTACACTCCCTCCTCGGAGATCCGGAAGTGATTGGCTGTGCGCATTCGCTGTATATCTCCTTGTTCGACGCAGGAACGATCTGGTCCCTGCGTCGTAAGCAGAACATCAATTCTGATCAGCCTTACGAGATCATGAACGACGATGCTCACATGACCACTGCGCATGGTGACCGGCTGCCTGCACCTTCAGACATGCGGTCGCTCTCTCGCCACCGAGCTTTGAGATGGAGTGAAGAGAACTTTGTTCGATCGAACAAGACATACTGACAGAGAGCGAAGCCGGCCGTCGAATACCCCAAGGCTAACGAAGCGAGCGGTTTGCGACTGCTTCAGTCAAACCCCTATGGAACGTACGCCGAGGATTCAGACTTCCCTCCGCTACTGCCGACTGACATGCACGTGGTTAGCAATTGACGCACCGCGCTATGAACGTTGTGTTCCGGTATGTTCAAGTTCACTTAAGCCGCCGTTCTATTTCACGTATCCTTTGCAGTGCTCGAAATGGGTTGCCGTGGTAGTGAATGAAGGCAGAATCGGGCGGGTGAGCGAGCAAAGTTTCGTTTATGCTTAACAATATCTCACCTGCGTCCTGCATGACGACCACTTAGGTTCTCCCGACTTCTTGGAATACCTCCATGGAGCAAGTATCAACACTGTCAAGTGATGGCCAACGGGCACAAAACCTTCAGTTGACTTATGGCCCTCTCCCCGTCAAATCATGTCACTCAAAGTCGGCACGCCGCACCTGGGCCGGTATGAAGGCGAACCAGTTTCGATCATCTTGCGCGTCTCTGTCTGTCGACGACAACAGCGTCTTCAACGTTCAATGGACCGGCGTGAGTTCTTCCACCATGCACATGACACTCTTCATGAGGTTCAGCTGATCGGGTTCCCAGAGCATGGCAGCAGAGACAGCATTTCGTTCGAAAGCTTGTGCATGCACGCCACCGAGTAGCGTGCTATTTACAAAGTTTCATCTGCAAGTGTACTCTCATCAGCCGCCATGCACAAGCTCACAGCGACAGGTCCGAACGCACGATAGCCAAAGTGGCATCTTGGCGTGCAGGTCGCATGAGCTGAAAATAATCCTTCGCCACAATAAAGTTTCTGGAGACAAGCTTTGAGGTTTAAGGCACTGCGCGACTTGTATGATCCTTTAGCACGCTTTGTCAGGTGAATGTTTCAAACAAAAAGCTGGCACACAGCCACAGCACTCTCGAGATATTTACACTGGAGCTTCGGTCGGACGATCAAATGAGCTCGCCTGAACTCCAATAGGGATACTGCTGGCGTTGTGAAGGCTTTTCCCCTGTACTGGCCTACTTGTAGGGCTTTCACTATCCATCCATCGCTTTCATGGCCACAGTACATCCGGATACAGCAGCCCGATCCACAACTCACGGTATGGGACGGGACCATTGAGACTCCAGACGAAGAGGTCCCGGCGATCCGCGCTGTGGGAGGTGCCAGGCTCAGCGTCTGCGGCTCCGGTAGTGACGTGAAGCAACATATTTGACGTCCAAGTCTACGAGATGCAGCGTATAAGCTGAAGGTATCAGAAAGCACGCATCCAACAGCTGATGAATCTGAACACAACGAGGCGTATAGTCCAATACGAAGGAATGAGCCGCCTATACATCTTCATCGTGCCCGGGTGGTATCTGGCTTGAAGGATCAACAGATCTGTCCCCAGTCGCGTGCTAGCTCAATCTACATCTGTGACTGTGCGCCTATGGCTGTGTTGGCTACGGCATACCCCGAAGTGACCTACAGGATCCTGCGCCCGAGGGGATGTATGCTGTTCTTCCTGTTCTTGCGCGTGGTCGTTTTGTGGATCACCATCGTTCGAAATCGCTGGCACTGACAGAGGGCATCGGTACCATCGGGATATAGGGTGTCTCTCGCATCGATCCCGAACCACATCACGATGTCACACACAGAAGAGTGCCACATTCCTTGTTCAAGAGTCCTCCTTCACGATGAAAAGAAATCAACGTCCACGAGCACTCAAGACGAGGATGTAACGAAGCATGGTACGTGACGATCATGGACGCAACAATCGCAAATATGCTGACGTCGATCCCGCAGCTCACAACAAAGTCTCGGAGAACAACGACCAAGCCGTCCACGACAACCCGCAATATCACCGCTATGCATAGGCTACCACTGCCGAACTCTTTTACGACCTCTTCTTTGTCGCCAACCTGACAGTCTTCACCAACGTTCACGAAGTCAACGATGGCCAGACTGTCCAGCAGTATATCGAGTTCCTTTGTGTCTTGTGGTTCACTTGGTATCAAGTCAGCGTACTTGAGTCGACATCAAAGTATTCACAGCCCGTCATTGACCTTCGCCAGCCCTACGGCGTCCGCCTCTCCACCGACTCCGTCTTCGAGCGCAGAGCAATCCGACAATAGATTCTGGGCACATAACCGTCGTCAAGTGACGTGGCGGGTACCTCGCCGTCTCGGATCGCTGGGGCGGTAATGCGACTAGCCACTCTGAGGAAAGTCAAATGCTGCTGGTTGATGCCAGAATGTGTATTCATACGTACTTTCAGCCGAGGAGACGTGAAGAGCGGCAAGTTCGGGTCGAGAATTTGCGCGAAGACTACAGCATACCATTCGGAGCGGGGAATCTCTCCGTCGCCGTAGGACCGGGCGTCGAGGCGAGAGTTCTTGATCTCGTCTGCGCTTCCGTAGAAAAGAGCTTTGTAGGAGTCTGGGCACGCTTGGTTTCTGCGGACGCTGATACGGATCTGAGGTGGTTCTGCACTGTCTTCATGGTGGGCTGGATTGTGCGGATGAGGTTGTTGCGCGCTTGGAGCCGAAGTTTGGCTGAGAGTGTTGAGATTGTGCTTTCGTACGAAGAGAGACTGACATGTAGTGACCTGAGGCTTCTGATGAAAATTGCCTGTTGACATTGTTGGTCTTTGTGCTCGAACTGTGATCAGGTACTTGGGTGGAAATGTTAGCAAAAGGCTTGATGAGCTTGGTCGGTGCCTTTTGTCAACGATCGGGCCAGTGCTTCGGCGTGATGTGGCTGACACTGTGAATGTATGTCTGTTTCCTTGAGCGGAGGCAGAGGTGTCTATGTGTGAGTAGATGATCGTATACTGAATCCTTTGCGTGCTTGCGAGTAGGCCGCAGGATTTGCCCAAGGTATGTCGTGGTGATGGCATGGCTCTTTCTACGCCGCAATGGCCATGCTGGCACGTCCGGTAGACACTCGCCTTGCACTACACTACGCCAGGAGAAGTGCCTCTTCTGCTTCCAGCCAGACAACATTGCCCAGGGTCATGCCTAAGCGTCATTTGGAGACAGTGCCATTACCTCAATTCATCCTGCAGCCTGAATAGGAATTACATAGACAGTAGAATAACGGGATATGATGTCAAGTGAAATGTGTTTGCTCGCGATTGCGTTTCGGGGAAGCTCCTCCCAACCCGACTTCATCACACCACCATCTTGTCCCTCCTGTTCACTCTGCTGTCAAACAGCGCCTGGATGAACGAAATCATGGTTCATTGATTATGCAGACGCGATCAGACATCTGTGTGATTTTGAAACGCACTGTGGCCACAGGAACCTCTAGCTTTTCCGCGATCCTCACGCAACAACGAACGCCCAAACGCTCATTTCGATGCGAACGATGTAGCAAACTCAGAGTGTGCAAGAGCAGGAAGATGGTGGTTAATATAGTGAACACCGTCAGCTACCGCAGAGTCTATGGCTATAGATGGCTTGCAGCAGGTCATGGTATATTCGCGTCCGTTCTTGCATCGGACTTTCGCTGTGGTTCAAGGAGCAAGGTCAGAGGGCAACAAGGCGCATATATGCATCGCAGCAAGCGCAACTCTGTACCACGAGGTTGCAGGGGCCATAAAAGGTTATCGTGCTTTTGCAAAGGTATGAAGATACTATAAAAGCCATGGTAGCATCTGCTGCAGATGCGGACCGCGCGAGGCCGATGACAGCTACAATGTAGGCGTCCACGGTCAAATGCTTGCTTGCAGATGCACATGGTCAACGTCAGCAACAGGAGCCCTGTGTCGTCCGCGAGGGCACTGTATTTGAAGGATCTCACTCGTCGGCTTGCTCTATCTGGTATACCGACTACACGATGACATGAGATGTCGCGTCGAAGGATCTTACTTAATCACACATGGGCCTCGCAAGCGTGAAAACGCTTCGGATTGTGTTCATATGATGCCGCTTGCGCCTTAGCAGCATGCCCTGGCTGTCATTCGTCAGATGTGAAAGTGTTGATATGACAGCAGGTACGACTATCGGAGAAGATGGTGCTACCTATGCTCCCAGCATTGGTTGATCTCAATGGCAGCGTCGCGATGCTTATAGCTACGACGTGGTAGGTGAAAGCCAGCTGTGATGCTATGGCCGAGCATGGGATGGTGGTGAATGATTATTTCAGGTCGTGGCACTTGGCACATTGAGGGACCTCACGCCGCGGGTACAGTTGGGAGAGTCCGTCGAGAGGTCACGCGAGGCGCTATTCGAGGGCGCTTCGAGATGATGTGAGGGGCTTCACGGCTTGTGCGAGCACGCTCTGAGGTGCTGAGGCGACGCTGCCGGCGGTCTGGTGCCTTCAGTTGTCACCACACGCGGCAGCGTCCGCTGTATCAAACCTTATTTCAGCGGCTACTTAGAGAGCGCACCGCTTTCCTTAACAAACTTGCCCACCCACACCACTTAGCCTCACTTCCTACGCGTCGACTACCACCACCAACCACCGCACGACATGTCCAACCGACACGACAGGTTCCCCGAGTTCAAAGATGGCGATGTCAAGCTCGTCGTCACCGGCAGCCGCCAGTACAAGCTCCACAGTGGCGTACTGCGGAACAACTCACCAGTTATGCGTGAGCTGCTGCATGAGAAATATGCCGCGCAGCTCGACAGAAAGGCTCAGAAGAACGGCATCACCACTCGCTTCAAGCTCGTGCTGGTGGAGAACCCTCTCTATCCAGATGGCGACGACGAGATGAGCAGGATCGAGTACGCCTTCGAGGCGGTGGCTCTCAACTCCAACGGTCAGCCAGCCGGCAACAACCTAAGAGGTGTCGGGGATGGCTTGGAAAACGGCAGAGTTATCCCAGAGATCTTCCTTGTGAGTTCGCTACCACATGTTTGCGCTGACGCCACTGACACTCAAACCAGGCTTACGATGCCGTCCTGGGCGCATTCTACAACGTCCCGATTCAGCTCGGTGACGCTCAGTCGGATGGCCTGACCCACCTCCTCTCCATGGCTCTCCAGATCACCTCAGTCGCTGAGTATCTTGACTGCGTGAGTTACCCGCTCTTGCAGACCTCAAAAGCTCCTACTTATCCGATCTAGGTCCACATCATCACCAAACCAATCGAAGCCACCCTCCTCGCCACAGGCCAACACCTCCTCAAAGCGATCGCCAACAACCCAACAGCCTGGCTGTCCTTCGCCCACCGCATCCGCTCTAAAGCCATCTTCCGCGAATCCCTCATCCACGCGGCCGGCCAATACCACTACCCCACCGTCCAAACCTCCATCGAGAACGGCGAACTCCCCGCAGAAGTCACTACCCTCCTCAAACAAAAGGCCCAAATCATCATCGACGCTGTCCGCTCCTGCGAACGCCACCTCGCCTCCTACTACCCCACCATCCTCATGCGGGAAAAAACCGTCGGCCGCGTCGACCGCGACAACATCGGCCGCGCAAATTACGCAAACGACATCATCATGTGGATCGCCCTGTGCATTTTCCGCCACTGGGCGAGCGACATGATGGCATCGGATCAGACCCATCATGCGAAAGATATGGGCTTTGCGTTCATTAATGCTGTCGCCCTGGGTGGGGACGCGTACCTCGCGAAGAGCGTGTTGCATGATCAGTTCCATCTGCGGTTCCCGATGAGTCCGAAGGGTATGGCGTGTACGGAGCATCGGCTGGCGGAGATTAAGGAGGTGGTTAAGCAGTGGACTGTGCCGCTAATGAGGAATGAGAGTCATCTCGATCGGAAGGCAAATCCGCAGAAGCATTTTCTCTTTACGGTGGTGAAGGGGACGGATTATTCGTGGGATAATGAGAGTGGGTTTGAAGATGAGGATGAGTATTAGAAGAGGATGGGCATGATTACGGTGAGTAACGGACAAGTAAAGGGATGTTCGAGTCCTTGCAGCACGGACCACGAAGACGTGACAGGATATCGATCGAGGCCTTCACGAGAAAGGGCACGTGAGCAGGCGAGACCACGGTCCACGGGCAAGACGACCAAAAGGAGCCCTTCACGAGGTAAAAATGAAAAGATAGCGTGGGTAGAGGTACTCCTGTATCAACAAGTTGAACCTACTGCACGACACTCCAGTATCACTCGAACTTTCCATCCAGATCCTCCTTCATCTCCCTCGCCTCCGTAGTCTTCACAGCCTTCTCAGCGGCCCCCGCAGAAATCACAGAACTCCTCCTCATCTCTCCCACAGCTCTCGCCTTCTCCGTATCCTCATACGCGATAAGAAGCTCGCCCTTCTTACCATATATCCGTGGCATAGTCCTTGCGACCTTGACAATGCTGAAAGCGCCCTTCCATCCCTGCACTTCTTGGAAGATCTGGTCCATTTCTTCGAGGGAGCGGTAGGCGGTTTCGGGGAAGAACTGGGGAGGATTAGTAAGTGAGGGAAGGGTGCTGGGGGTACTGGGGGATAACGAACGAAGTAAACGCAGGGCACCATGAAGGCGTTGATGGCCATGAAGACGATGTAGGTTTGGTAGCCAATGGCGTTGAAGGCGACGGGGGTCACCATGACGACCCTAGTTGACATTTTGTCAGCAAAGTGAGCTGTGGTCAGCATGCCAGTAGGTTACACTCACATGAAGTTGAAGATCCAGTTAGCAGTAGTCGACACTGCGTTGGCTGGGGCACGGATAGCCAAAGGCGTAATCTCGGCAGGATAACTAAGCAAGGCGTCGGATCAGCATGGATGCCTCGTGCGTGGCATATTCGGACCGGATTCCACTTACAGCCATGTCATACCAAGCCAACCAATGGCAAAGAAACTGTTGAAAACAAACAGGAAGACGGCTGCAGCGATTCCAGCCTGTTCGCTCCGCGGGTCGTCGGTCGGAATGCTTGTGGTACCTGCAAGTACAGCCATGGACACGGCTTGTCCAGCGGCGCCGAACAGCATAAGTTTCCTCCGTCCGAACTTCTCAATGGTAAAAATGGCGATCCAGGATGCCATAAAGTATTCGGTGCCGTTGCATGCTGCAAGAATACGGCTCAAGAAGGGCGAGAGACCGATGTTATTCTCGAAAATCGTTGCGGCGTAGTATGTGATGATGTTGATACTGTGTCAAGGTGAGTAATGGAAGATGGAAGTGATAGAGGACCCCTACCCTGAGATCTGCTGGAACATCTGGTTCACGTACGCCAGCACGGTGCGGTGAAAGTTGCGATTGCGGTTTAACTTAAACATGTCGCTGAAGCTTCCCTTGGCCATTTCGAAGACTGTGTCCTTGACAGCTTTAAACTCGTCCTGGATCCTGGGATCGTCCTCTGTGGTGTCGTTCAGCGCGCACAGCACTTCCAGAGCCTCTCTTTCCTTGACCTTCAGAATGAGCCTAAACAAGTTGTCAGCCTACGCTCAATATCGGAGGACACTGACTTTCAAGTTTACCATCGTGGAGACTCTGGCAGTCCCGGGATGAAGAACAAAACAAAGAGGGCAAATACAATTTGGAAGGCGATAGGGAAGCGCCATGAGATGGTAGATGGCTCGAGAAAGGAAAACCCAAGATCGATCCAGTAGCTCAGCATAACACCGAACACGATCAGTGATCCTTCAATCATGACCATCTGTCCGCGGCGATGCGATTTTGAGGTTTCGGACTGCCATGTTGGTACCGTTGAAGTATTCATTCCTGTTGCAGAGTGTCAAGGATGCCTCAACTTTGCCGATATAGAATACGTACCATTGCCGAAACCTGTGAGCAGCCGTGATGCGATGAGTTGGCCAAGACTGAACGACGAAGCTTGGATGGCAGCACCAACAACCATGATTGCCGAACCTACTATAATCGTTCTCTTTCTGCCGAGCCAATTGCCAAGCCATATCGTCGCCACTGCTCCAAAGAAGCATCCTAGAGTGTATGCGCCAACCGTGATCCCCTGGACGTTTGATGCTGTTGATGATGAAGTGCCAGGTGGGGGATTTTGAATGTTGATCTCCGGAAAGTAGCGCAGGAAGGAACCCAATGTCAGAAGGCCTCCAGTGACACCCTGATCATAACCGAATAACGCGAAGTCGGTTCCTGCAACGACAGCAATGGCGATGTTGAGCTTCGTGCCCGTCAGGCCATAGAAGGGTTTCTTCGCCATGATCGCGTGCTATGCTGTTCGCCGAAATCAACCTGACAAGATGAGGCAGCCAGGGAGTGGCAAAGATTGAGAAAGAGAAAGAAAACGACAAGACATCTTGAAGGATGCACTTTTCGGTCAAAGACTACCAGAAGGATGCGCTACTCGGCCTGCCTTGATAGGTATGCCGGAGTACATGGAATCGTCGCCCTCATGGCTCGCGTGGTACAAGGACGGCGTTTGCAGGTGAAGTTCAAGCGGCCTTTTCTTCAGCAGACTCTTCTTCACCTGAAATCGTGAGTGGTTGGGAGTAAGACAAGGTTGAGCGGTGTGAAGTGAGGAGAAAGCTGGGGAAGATGTGTGAGCAGGTCTACAGTTTATGTACCCTCTTCTTATCCTAACCTAATTAGCTACTATCGAATCTATAAAAGGTCTTATTACCTTTTTATCTTATTTCCTATACTGTTTCTATATACCTTAAGGATGTATTTTTACTATATTTAAGAAGGAGGCTATATAGATAATTTATAAATGTACCTACTAGCTAGACTAGCGTATTGTAGACGCGCTAGATACTACTAGAGGATTAGGCTCTTTATTAAGGTTATAATTAAGGTAAGACACTTTTATAGTAAGAAAGAGAGAGCTATAAGTATACTTAATACCTCTAAGTATTAGTAATATATTGATCGAGCTATTATAGATACTTTAGCCGCTACGTATAACTAGACTAGGCTACTACTCTTAAGAGTATTAATAGTTATATTATATAAAGAGGTAAGGTATAGTAGCTAAACTAGAAGCCTAAGACGCTCCTTAGTAGCGTTTAAGCTTAGTATAGCTATAGTCTACGAGCGTACTACGCTATTTACGCTCCTGAGATATTATTAATACTATAAGCTAAGATTATCTCTATTCTACTATTATTATCTAATATACTACTTGCTAGTAGCCTAATTAAATATCCTTATATATTAAGATAGTAAAAGCTACATTTAGAAAGATAAGCTTTATATAATAGGCTATAATATATAAGCTATTATTTATTACTATATAGAATAATAACTTAATCTATAAGGCTTAGGTAATATAATAAGTATCTAAGGAAAGAGACTATATTCTATAGAATAGCTAGCTAATTTACTAGGTCTTAATTAACCTATAAGCTTTACTAAAGTATTAGGTAGCTACTTATTTCTCTACTATATAAAAATAAGGTAATAGCTAATATCTTCATTATATAGACTAGATTTTTAAAAAATATAACAAGTATTTATTAGAGTATATAGAGGGCTGTAAGGTATTTATATCTAATCGTAGATACTATATAAGATAGTAGATATAAGGTAGCAGGTAAACTAAGTAGTAGAATACTCTCTCTAAATAGAGATAAATAGAAGACAGGGAAGGTATATACTATGCCTGATGTTGTAGCACTACAAATACGATGAGATGTTGTGCCGATGTTCATGCGTCATGCAGGGCTGAGCAGGGTGATGGCAAAGTGTGCCGCGTCTAGCCGTTGGGTATCTCCAGAAAGTGCAAGCGCTTTTCTCCCCCGACTCTTTCACATGCAACACAGCCTACGACGGCTATAAATTCACTCATGATCCCTCGACTTTGCTTACAACTAGTCGACGATATGTGAAATCCTGGTTCTCCAACGTCTCTCCGGCAGAGCAAGTTTCGATAGGCAAGCCACACGAGAAGTGTCACTCTGCGATAAGTTTGACAGACATGGCGCATTCACTGTCCACTTTCTCAGCTAAGGCTTATACCTTGCGATTTCGACAACACGCGGTAGCATGTTCCTCTTTGTTGATGCCGCTGCTAAATAGCATGGACTCTTCCGATGGGCGTCGGATGTCCACACTTCCTCGACACGAGGCAGATCAGATAACAGCCTTGCCTCCACTTGCTTGATCCTCACAGGAACAGAGCAGGCGCTGCCACGAGGCCGACCGCCGATTCTTTCTTTTTATCCACTTCCGCATCGAAATCCACAACCTCATCGCCACTTTCTGGACATCACCTTCTGTCAGCTTCGTTATCGCCTCCCGCAGCGGCGTGAGACCATAATCTCGCGACGAGTCCAAGCTTCCATCCGCAGCGATCGGAGCGCTTTCGTTGGCGGCAGACTCGCAACGACTTTTGCATACTCTTGATGCATCCACTTTACACGACATCGCGAAACAACGCGCTGCGCGTTCCACTGGCCTGACCGGTCATATCCCATGCTCGAAGGGCTCCTCGCGCTGGTCTCGATGACAGAAACAGTAAAGCTCTGCGCTTTGCCAGCCTCCTTGCTGTCAAGAGACTGCCAGAAAGGAGCGGCCGTCATCGGCTATAAGGACGAGTGTAGACGTGGTCTGCTGTCTATACAGCATTCTTTCGAACCTCCCGTCAAAGCTCCCAGAACCAAATGATAGGCATGCAGATCAGGGAAAGAGCTCGTTGGCGAGCCATGATGCCGTGCTCATGAGAATAAGCCCTTTGACTCTTCGCATTCTTCCTTTCCTTCTCGCTTCTCATTCGAACAAATTGTCCTTCCAGCAGCTTCTACCGGGACTCGACCTTGCTGACGTTCTCAGGACAACCAAAGCCCTACTGTTGAATCGTTGATAGAGCTACGTGGAGTTAATCCAGCACTACAATCATGCTAGCGCCACTGTCCTCAGGCTCTGGAAGAGGGCCGCTGGATCCCATCCACGAGAGCTCAAGTATACGAGCATCTAGAAATGCGTCCCGGTCACGCATTAAGAGGACTCCCCCCACGGAAAAGGTGTCTGTCTCGTGCCAAAGCACCGTTTCGCGCCCCCAGCCACTGTTGGCACGCCCGCTCGGTTTCAAGAAGGACGAGCTTGAACCATCGAAGCGAGGCGCAAAGCGATGTCGAACGGAAGATCACTCGAATTCAACGCCATGTAAGGATAGAAAGCTGTCTTGTCAAGATGACGGTTCGCCGCTCAGCACACCAGAGTCTGCGCGATACGATAGCGGCATCGAAATGACTCCAGAAAGCACAACAGAGGACATCGATGTACGACCACAGTCGCCTTGCGAACGGATTTCCAGAGAAAATGCAGATAAATACGAACTCGATAGCTCGGTCTGCGGCCAAAGTCCTTCGAGAAAAGTCAGGAAGGCGGCAACAGCTCATTCGAAGACTCGGCGACGGTCTCCGCGGACAATTCAGCACGAGGCCAACTCTGACAGTGGCTGGCTACAGCACGACTGTGCGGCATCACCACTCTCTCAAGGTGAACAGATAGCGGCAAAGGACCGCGACGGCGACGCAGACATGAGAACCGCAGATCCAGGCACTCGCGAGTCGCAATCTCCAACACGTTCGTCTGACCATCGGTGGCCTCCCAACGCTGCCACGACCAACTCGCAACTGACCTGGCAGCCGCATGGATCAACAGAAGACGTCTCCACGCTGCTTAGTATCCTAGGCGAAACAGTCGTACAGCAGCAGCGGACGAAGACCGTCTTACAACGCTGGCTTCGAAGTCACGACGACCACCGAATGTTCTGGCTGAATTACGGTGGATCCTCGTCTCCTTCTGACTATCTCAGATGGACGAAGAAAGTTTCACCCAAATGCGATCTGGAAGATTTGTAGTTTATGTTCGCTGGGACGAGATGCACTCAATCCACTCAATCCACTTCTGCTCCGTACCCGCGTACTCAAAACCTCGTCTCAAAACGCTCCAGAAAGTTCAAACCCAAGCACCACCTACTACATTACGCCTGGAATTCCAAGTAAGCTAGAGTTCAAAAATCAGCATCATTATCATCATCATCATCATCATCGTGCTATCATGTCCAGTCTTTTGAGAGGTGTCTCTGGGGAACGCGCCACATGGTCGATAGCATCGTCGTGAATGAGCGAGAGTCAGAAGTTTTGAAAGCATCGCCCAACACCCCTGTCAAAGTCAGCGCGAAAGTGCCACGCTAAAGGACCCCTCCACCTTGGACGCGTCCCCTCCCAAAGCCTACCGCCCCTCACATTCTCAGCACCTCTCGTGGATTATGAAAATGGACGCCGACATAGCGGACATCCTCGCCTCGGTTTCGGTGCCAGCCATCCCACAGCGCGCTCTTGACCTCCAAGCACTCACGCGAGCATGGATCAACGAGCGCAGCTGCCCGGAACTGCTGCCATATCCCACCGACCTGATCCAACGATGCACAGATGGCGTCAAGAGACAACTCGACGTCATTGAGGAAAAGACGGGAGCCATGGACCCTGCGAGTAACTTCACGTTGGTCATCTTGCAGACCGAGTTGGAGAGGATCAAGTTCCTCATCAGATCCTATCTCAGGGCGAGGATAGCAAAGGTAGGCCATATAGTGCGCAAACGACCTCGAACAGGGACTGAATTGAGCTACAAAGATCGATAAACACCCCATCCACTACCACCAGCTCGCCATCGCCGCGGACCCCGACGATGCCATCCTCTCAACGCTCGAATCGCAGTACCTCACAGCCCATCAAGCGCTCCTCTCCTCCCACTACTCCGCCTCTTTCCTCTCAATATTCCCCGCAAATCTCCAGAAACTCGACGATACAGGTCTCGGCGGCAGCATGGTCGACAAGCCAGACCAAGATACAGCCGTCTTCTGCCGAGTTCTGCGGGACAGCTATGTGGAAAGAATCGTGGACGAGGACGTTGAGTTGAAGCGAGGGGATGTTTGGGTTCTGAGGTGGAGCCAGGTGAAGGAGCAGGCAAGGAACGGGGATATTGAGTTGATATGAAGAGCAACCATATCCTCTACGGGAGGTTTGCATGCGTGGGATCAATCCATCGCACCGTCTCGGCATCCACCATCTCAACAGGCTCCAGATCCGGCAGATTCACCGCCACGGCATCACTATCGCTCCGCATCAGGACACACTCCAGTTTCTCCTCCGCGCTGGCATTGATCTCCTGGTGCGGGACATATGGAGGGACATAAATGAAGTCACCCGGTCCGGCTTCTACACGCACGACCCAAAGACATCAGTACTGCATCACATCCTCCCTAAACTTCGGACCACTCACCAGCTGTGAATTCCAACTTCTCGCCCCAGCGCATCCGGGCTTTTCCCTTCAGGACATATATCACACTTTCGAGATGGCCATGATGATGAGCACCAGTCTTGGCGTTGGCGTGGATGTTTACGGTCCCGGCCCAGAGTTTCTGCGCACCGACACGGGCAAAGTTGATCGCTGCTGCGCGATCCATGCCTGGCGTCTGAGGTGTGTTGCTGTCCAGGGAATCAGAAGGAATCACACGGACGCCCGTGTTCTTCCAGTCGTCGCTTTGCGGTGCGTGAGGGTGCTCATGCTCATGGTCATGAGAAGAGTGTGCGTGATCATGAGCTTCTGGGTTCGACGTCATCGCTCTGGATATGCTCAGTGTAGAGCAACTGAAAGATTGCGCGGAGGACTTTGGCACAGATGAAGGATTCAGGCGGCGGATGCGGATGCGGAGTCGGATCACAGCTCACGGTAATATCTTGGCCCAACACTCTGATTCCTCGAGACTTGCTATCAACAGAGAAAAAGATATAGTGCTCACGATATGGATTATGGAGCTGCGCAGTGGAGTCAGGAAGGCGTGACCGGCCGGCTATACTAATACTATCAGCACGGATGAGTGGGGCACGCTGTAGTGGAGCTCCGAGGGCTGAGGATAAAGTTCGTCGCCGCTCGATAGCAGAGTACGGATGGGAAATCTGCTACGGTTTCTGCTATGAGCTGTACGGCCTCCGCAGGCATTCCATCGTTTGTAGCGACGCGCTTGCCTTCGAGTACACGTCTTGTGCCACGCAAAGTTGCCACACTTTCGCAGGTTCGAGCGCGAGTCTCGCTCGTCTTTGAAGAGGCGAAGCGCGGCCGGCGGCAAACGAACTTTGTCAACAGCCCTCGCTCGCTCGCTCGGCCTCAGCAATCGTAATGCCCTCAAGCTCAGCCTTTCACGTGCATCAAACCTTACAACATCACAACGGCTGCAGAAGCCCTTTAAGCTCTTCTCTATGTGCGGTCCCCCGAGCAGTGCTCCATGCCAAAAACGTCGTCAACCCACGCCGTCACCAGAAAATGCTACAACCTCACAGACCCCACCATCATCTTCTCCAACTTCTTCGTATTCAGCATCTCAGCCCTCAAATCCGCTATCGTCGCCGCCCCAAGAAACGCCATATTCGTCTCCAACTCCTTCCTCAAAATCTGAATCATCCTCCGAATGCCATACTCACCGTACCCAGCGGACATGCTATACAACACCGGCCTACCAACCCCCACCGCGGTGGCGCCCAGACATAGCGCTTTCAGCACGTCGGTGCCGCGTCTTACGCCTCCGTCCACGAAAATTTGCATTCGACCGCCGATGATGTGCGGTGCGTATTTCCGAATCTCCATTAGAGTTACGAGTGGTGGCTGGGACGTGTCTTGGGAGCGACCGCCGTGGTTGGAGAGGACTATGCCGTCGGCGCCGTGGTCGTGGGCGAGGAGGGCGTCTTCGACGCATTGGACGCCTTTGATGACGATGGGGAGGTCCGTGATGGTGCGGAGCCAGGAGATGATTTCCCAGTCTGCGTCTGCGTTTATGGCGGAGTTGTGGGACGCTGCTATGCCGCGGCCGCCAGTCTCTTGGGATTCTACGATTTTTTCGAGGGATTCTTCGATCTTCAATATCGGTCAGCAATGGCGTCCTTCTCAACCCAAGTCAGTCTGCAAGATCTCACCTCCTCAATAACCTTCCCCCTCTCATCCTTCTCGCGATTCCCCGTCACCGGAGAATCCACGGTCAACCAAATCGCCTTGACCCCCGTTTTCTCCACCCGTTCCACAAATTCCCTAGACTTCTCCAGATCGCGATTGAGGTAAAGTTGCCAAAACACCACCTGCTCCTCTCTCACCCTGCTTGCCATAATCTCCTCAATTGGAACACTACTCACAGTATTCACAACCTGTATGATCCCCTCTTTCCCATCAGCTCTCGCGATATTACACTCCCCGTCAGGATGCACCAGCTTCGCCAGCCCGACGGGAGACGTGTAGATTGGCAGCGAAGAATCGTAGCCGAGGATCTTGGTGGAGAGATCTACGCTCCCGACTTTTCGCAGAATCCGTCCGCGGAGGAAAACTTTAGAGTAGATGTGGCCGTTTTGGCGGAGGGAAATTTCGCTATCTGCGCCAGAGGAGACGTACGCCCAGGCCAAAGGTGTCATGTGTTTTTCTGCGACTTTTTCGAAGTCGTGGAGGTTGATGATTGAGGCTAGGGGTGGTCTTTTTGAATTTGGTGCGGCATCGCCGACTGCTTTGGGTTTGGTTGAGGGTTGCAGTTTTAGGAGTGAGGCTGGATCGATTGTGCCTTTTCTCGCCGCGGGATCGAGAGTTTTCGCCACGAGCTCGGCGTTGTGGAAGGTCTCGTATTGTTCTGTGGCATCTTGACCTCCGAGTTTGAGGATTAGGCTGGGACCGCCGGGGTGTTGGTCTATGAAGGATGTTACGTCGTAGACTTGGCCGTTGATGGCGATCCAGCAGGAGGATTTGGTGTTGTGTTTGGCCAGTTCTTCAGCAGTTATTGTGGCCATTGTTCCGGGACTTTACATGGCCAGATTACACGTTTGTCATGCAGGCGACATGATTGACGAAGAAGCATTGTACCAGAAGGTGGCCGACGATGCCACGAAAGACATGGCCCATGTCTGCAGGCTGATGGATTTGCCGGCTGAGGAAGACGGGCTGCCGTCGGGGAAAGACTACGGCGTACCATATCGATAAGATTTCTCGGCCCAAATTGCCATCTTCGGAGCGGTTGGGGGTCAGTTGGGGGCCATGACTGCCGTTGGGGGCTGGCTTGGCGTGGCGTGGGACGACTTCTGCACCATCAACATCTTCCTCGGTGTTATGAGTGCCGAGCTCCCAATGTCGGCGATTGAAATGCCATCGATGCGCGTGCCGACATGTGAATTGGGGTAAGAAGACTGCACGCTGTAGTCAATCGCGACATTGAGCACGACTCGGATTTTTCGACACCCAGCTGCCTCATGGCAAGTCCAGAAAGCAAGACCAATATCCTGCTCTTCGGTCTCGGCGCCATAGGAGGCTTCTATGCCTTCATCCTGAGCAGGAACGAGAACATATCTCTCTCAGCAATTGCACGTTCAAACTATGAGGCAGTCAAACAGCATGGCCTACAAATCGACTCCCAAATCCATGGCAAGCACCAAGTCCGGATAGATCATGTCTTCAAATCACCTTCAGAACCCAACATCAAGTTTGACTACATCGTTTGCGCGCACAAGGCGAGAAATCCAGCTTCGATCCCACCATTGTTCAAGGATGTGGTAGACGAGAGAACGACTTTCGTGATAATCCAGAATGGTGTTGGGAATGAAGACCCCTTCCACGAGCTGTATTCGCAGAATGCGATCATATCCTGCGTAACCTGGACTGGCGCCGTGCAAAAGGAACCAGGTGTGATAACGCACAACAGCAATGAAGATATGCAAATCGGACTCTTTCCCACTCCCAAGTCGGATAAGGACTCAAGATCCGGAACACTAAACCGTTTCGCGGAGCTGCTGGAGCAAGGCGGGACGAAGTTTAGCATCGAGAAGGACGTGCAAATTAAGCGATGGGAGAAAGTCGTGTGGAACGCAGCCTGGAACCCTCTCACGACTCTCACGTCTGTTTCTGTCCAGGACTTCTTGGAGTCAACACCAGAGGCAACGGCCATGGCCAGGCAGTTGATGCGAGAAATGATTGAGATTGCTCAACATTGCGGTGTCCCACTAGAGCATACCCTGGCGGATCAATTGATCGAGAAAGTCTTGGCAATGACCACTCCGTTATTCAGTAGTATGTACCAAGATGCGAAAGAGGGCAGGGCGTTGGAGGTCGAAGTGATATTGGGGACGCCGATGCGGAGGGCGAAGGAGTTTGGGATGGAGGAGAGAGTTCCGGTGTTGAGGACGATTTATGCCACGACTATGGCTGTGAATGCGAGGTTATCTAGGTAAAACATAATGAATCGTCGGGACGTACATCCAATTGTGAGGAATAAAGCATAAGGCTTAGTGCTGACTCCATCACAACGACAGACGAAATTCGGCCTGGCAGCACCCTCTGCTATCTCCTGCCATTTCCGAGCTGCCCTGTATCCTCCACATCCATATCTTATTCATTCCCTGTCCACAATTTCCTTTGATTTTGGCCGCTCATGCACTCGGAACCAGCCCTTGTTTTCCATAGTATCTTTCCAAGCTCCGGCCACGCTTTGTGATCTCATGCGGTACCGCCACACAAGGAAGTTGGGGATTATTCCCAACAGCTCATTTGATTGCGAAGGCAGTCCAACCGGCTGTAGTGCACCCGGTGTTCCTAGTGAGATGCTCAGAAGCTAACATCTCGAGTATCGGGAGCCCGCTGAGATCTTATTGTTCGATAAGGGCCTGGGAGATTTAGTGGAAGATGTTGAAGGTGGGAGGGAGCTAACAGGATAACCGTGGAAGAGGTGAAAAAAATGGAATCTCAACTGTGAGCACGGCACGACATTCATAATGCCAGCACCCCTGAAACAGTCGACTAATCAGTGGCTTGATTGCACGAGCAGAGCTTGGCAAGCTCACAGGATCCCGCATAAACGTCGTCTCAAGCAAGTAGCTATTCAAGTAAGTAGCTATCCTTCCTTGCCAGTGTCAGGTACAGCGAGGAGTTTCAGCTACAACTTTGAATGTTGTCTTTGATATTGCTCGAAGCTTTCAGCGGCAGCTTCGTTTCGAAGTCGTTTGTAACTGGGAGGTAGTGCATAGTACGACGCGCCGCTTCGGCTTGCCTGCTATCGTCCTAGCTATAGAGCTACCCACCAGCGTGCTCGAGCGAAGGCCTTTGTCTCGCAAATCAAATGAAGCGGTCGACGGCGGCCATCTTTCCGTCAGCCCTCGCACAATGGCCAGCGTGTGCTGAGGCTGAGTTCGCAACCCGCTGGTGGCAGTTGGTAGCGTCGATCGAGTAGCGATACTCGTCGCAATGTTCCGCCGCATCGAGCAATAGTGCGATAGCTTTGAACGGAATCTCTGGATTTTGTCCGGGAACCTCGGCGGCAGCTTTCTCCATACGCTTCTCGCATCCCGGTGGTAGGCCCAGCACTGGAAGCTTTTGCGTGAGATCTCACCAAAGCGCAGAAGTTCGAGAGCTTGGTTGCCTTTTCCATTTAAAATGTTACCAGTCGTGCAGTCGAGACACAGTTGCAGCTAAAAGGTGCGTCGAACATTTGATGACGGTTCATCTTCCCGAGTGGAGGTACCTTGATATGGAAGACCCAATCTTCAACAATGCAGGTGATCTGTTGATTGGTCTACCATAGCGGAAGGGAGGGACATTGGGCGGTCTGCAAGACTGTTGAGGCCATAGGAGTGATGATGGTTCATTAGATAGACGAAGGCGTCAGTCGTGTCGGCGAAGAAGATAATGTCGTTGTAGAGATGCCATTTAGAGAAGAACGCGAAGTCGTCTCAACACTCGCGTTTCGCAAGCGCGGCGCACAATCTGGCTCGTGCGCCTCTCTTACACATCCACGTTCACCTACATCTACTTGATCTCACTACTCTGCACAATAGTAGCAAACGCATCCCCCAACTCATGCATAACCATCTTCGTCACCTCCGCACCACTCGCACCGGGGATATCACGATCGCCCACAGCATCCTCAGCGATCAAGACATCATACCCAAGTCTCGCGGCATCGCGGGCAGTGGTCGAGACGCAGACATGTGCCTGTAAACCCCTGTCAGCATCACACCCCGTCTCCCACTTCCATCTCTTCATGCTTTTGACTTACCATATACCCCACAAGCACCACCTTCAACGACCCATTCCCTCTCAAATAATCATGCAGCGTCGTATCCGCGAAACTGCTAGGATGGATTTTCTCAATCACTTTCTCACCATCCTTCGGTGTGAGCTCTTCGAATTCCTCGGCGAGCTTCGTCTTGGGGGTGAAGACTGGTGCGCCGTCCGGGACGGAGTGCTTCACGTGGACGATCTTGCCACCGCCGGAACGGTACTTTTCCAACAGGGTGGCGATCGCTTTTCGAGTTGAGGGGGCGTCGGTTACCTTGAGGGCGCCTTCGGCGTATTCGTTTTGGGCGTCGATGATGATGAGGGTGCTGTCGGAGGTGGAGGCGGTGGAGGGCGAGGCGCCGACGAGTTGGCGGAAGGATTTGGCGGACATTGCGGCGATGTTGGAGGGAGTGGTGTGGTGGTGGCAAGGATTGTGTAGGAGGTTGAGGAATCGTGATGTAGCCTACCGGGTTTCATGCTATGACATCTAGACCACCCCGCTGTTGTAGCTTGACTTGGTGGGGCAATGCGGGCTGGAAGGGCCTCGGGCTTGGTTGTTCTGTGGTTGTCACTCGAGCAGAACGTTGACTGGTGTCCGCTCGTCCTTTGCTGACAATTCCTTGATGAGCGTTTGCACGTGAATGGCGATCTGAGAAGACTTTAGACATCACTTTGCCTGCTCTTTTGTCGATTTGAATCCGATCATCTTGGAGGCAAGGCAAGCCAATCATTTGGACCTTCTTGTCCGGGGGTATTGGTTCTCCATCAAGCAAGCTGCCGTGACAAGTCAATTACTTTTGTCTGCATAAGATCCAGAAAGGTGCAGGAAGGCAAGACGATGTCGATGCTGACTAATCCATACTCGGTGCGATATGGTTGTTCCGTCTGCCTTCGCTTGTTGGTAGAAAGTCCGCCCATCTCTTGATTCTGTTGTCTCGATCCTCGACAACCTTGATCTGGCCTGCATGTTTGCCGTGTCGCGTTGATACTGCCCTCACGACCATGTCGAGACCACCTTCAGCAGGCGCTGGACGATTGTTGAGTGAGTGACATCGCATCGCTGTCCTCGTGTCATGCTACATGGCGCGATGCTTTTACATACGAGGCCTCATTGCCCTTAGTCATGCGCTGGTCCATGTCGAAGGACATACATATCCAACCTGCTCTCGTCCCCTCGTGTGCCAAGCGGTGCACCATGGGCGAGTCATCTGGCCTTGTCTCAGAAATGTTACCATTGCCTGCTATTGCTGGCGTACATGTATTCATTGTTGGCGTACACTTCACAGACGTCGTCCCGAGCCTGGCTGGGTCTGTCGTCGGCTGAATTCTTCTCTTCCATGCTTGTGACCGATTGTGTACAGACTGTAGCCGGCCGCTCCATATACCGCCAGACGGCCGCACAGCTTGATCAAGGCAAACATGTCGATATGATATAATCCGTTGAGCGAAGGGCGACGGAGGGCTGTATATGTACAGTATAGTGGTGATACAATGCAACATGTTCTCTCCGTCCCAAGCGTTCCTTCGGTAACCAGATCCCTGCGCCGCTGACGACAGTCATGTAGTAGAACTATTCTAGGATTGTGCATATCGATGGACCTAACTTGTACGCGTTAGGCTCAGATGGTCGCGTTTCGCAACGAGCACAGCCACCTTTGGCTACGACCAGATTGTTGGCGCAGTTTTCGTGAATGAACACCTTCTCCCGCCTTGCTCAAGCATCTCTTTCAAGCCTTTGCCCAGCATAATCAAGAGACGGATCAGCAGCAGGAAAGCAGGCTGCCCTTGACGCAGCAGCACGCAGCTCGTAGAACATTACACGACCGATACGACAGCCACCATCCGCCCCCCCCCCCCCGCCCTCGACCAACGACCCCACCACCATCCATAATCCATAATCCCACGGCGACGATCGCGCACAACGACAACGTCTCGGCGGCGCCAGCGCTGCCTCGAGCCGAAAGAGCGTCGCTATGCCGACGTGCAACACGACCCTCGAGGACTCCATCATCGCCGAAGACGCGCTCTGGAAAGGCTTCACCTTCCACCAGATCGGCCTCTTCCTCGCCGCCATCTTCGGCCTCATCTCCGTCATCATCTCGCTATGGCTCATCTACATGCACGCCACCCACTACCTCCGCCCCAACGAGCAGAAGAACATCATCCGGATCGTCTTCATGATACCCATATACAGCGTCGTCAGCTTCCTGAGCTACTTCTTCTACAAGCACGCCGTGTACTATGAAGTGCTGAGGGATTGTTACGAGGCCTTTGCCATTTCGAGCTTCTTCGCGCTGTTGTGCTTTTACATTGCGCCGGACTTGCATGAGCAGAAGGAATACTTCCGCACTATCCAGCCGCAGAACTGGCTCCTGGGTGTATTTTGGTTGCAGAAGTGTACAGGTGGGGAGAACAAGGGACCTTTGAGGAAGCCAAGGAGTGGCTTGACTTGGTTTAATGTGAGTCGGAGGAGAAAGCCGGGAAGATGGCATACTCACGTCTTGCACAGGTCATCTGGGCAGGCATCTTCCAATACTGCTTTGTTCGCGTATTCTGCACTATTGTCTCGGTTATCACCCAAGCTTTCGGCCGATACTGCAGTGCATCGCTAAGTCCGGCTTTTGCACATATCTGGGTCTTGGCATTCGAATGTATCTCAGTGACGGTGGCTATGTTCATGGTCATTCAATTCTACATCCAGCTCAAGAACGACTTGTCGGAGCACAAGCCATTCTTGAAGGTGTTGAGCATCAAACTGGTTATCTTCTTCTCCTTCTGGCAGACTGTAGGTATGACCTCATGCGATGAATGTGCTAGGATGCTAACGACAATTAGATTGTTATCTCTCTGTTATCATCAGCAAATGGTCCATTGCAGCCGACCAATCATCTAGCCTACCAGGACATCGAGATTGGAATACCGTCAATAATGCTGTGCATTGAGATGGCTGGCTTCTCCATCATGCACATCTTCGCATACTCATGGAAGCCTTACAGCATCAGGCACATGAAGAACCCAACCATGGCACCAGATATGGGCTCCATCCACGGCGACGCACCTCAATACAAAGGAGGCTTCATGGGCGTCAAAGCCATCGCAGATGCCTTTAATCCTTGGGACATCATCAAGTCCATAGCACGAGGCTTCAGGTGGATGTTCGTGGGCGTGAGGAAGAGGCATAACGATACCAGCTATCATCCAACAAAGGTCAGCGTCGACAGCACGGCATACATGGGCTCATCTTATGCTGCGACGGGTGACGCTGCGGCTGAGTTGCGACCGAGCTATGAGGACCGGCCTGATAGAGGTAGAGCGGGAACTCTGGGACCAGACGGGCCGCATGACGACCAAGCTGGACTCCTCGGATACTCACAGTCTCCAGGACGAGCTTCTAGCTCCAGTCCATACCGCCGTCAAGGACCCGACGACTATGCATCGGGTGACCTAGGAGCGCCTGCACATCCTGTACCCGCTCAGCATCGACAAGATGACAGTCTGCATCCCGACATTTATTCCACCGAGTGGGACGAGGAAGATAATGGGTATCATCCAGGTATGGGACCTGCGCCTGGGATCTCAACAGGGCCGAGCGAGAACTTTCACCCTACCTCAAATGGACACAGTCCTCAACCACCGGGGTGGAATCATTGGGGTGGTGTAAGCCCGGAGCGTCTGGGACGGCTGCCGACGACGTATAGCAGTAATGATCCTCGCGTGCGAGGGCGATGAATTGTCATGATGTTATGACCATGGAGTGGCTGGACGTGGTGTTGTTGATGCATGGCGTTGGTGGAGCATTGGCGCCTAGTGCGCCCGTGGGAATTGTGTAGTCGTTTGGGATACCAATGAAGCGATTTTTGGTTTTGGCCCCATTCCTTTCGGTTACACAGTAGCTGCAAGGAGTTGGGGAAGCCGCATCAGTAGCTGGACGTCTCCACTATCTGCGCGCCTTCAAAACTCCATCGCTCCATTCCCTCTGCCGGTCGACATATTAGTCTCCAACCACGAGCAATGTCGTCAGTCGTTCTCACCGCCGAGACCTTACCCGATGCACGACCGTCTTTAACGTCGATCAAGCCTCCAAGATTCACCAAGGAATTCCGACCTCGCTTTTCCTCGAAACCCCAACATATCTACGAAACCAAACATGCGCACTTGCCCGCTAGTACGACGGCATCAAATCACGGACCACGAAAGCTGGAAGTCTGCGCCGCAGACCTGCAGATCAAGGGTCACAACACTGTACCGCACTCCTGAGGGTGTGCAGGATTCTCCAAAGGGACTGCATCTCGATTTTCTACACCATCAACAATTTCATCAGCTTAATCCCTTTCAACCCCCATCTGCGGCTGCCCGTTTGATGTGGAATCCAGTATCCGGCAGTGGCTATTCGCTTTTCGGAGAAGAGTGTCAAGCCTTATGCTACACCCCGAAGCCAAGGCTGGAGGGCCCCGTTGGGGTGGAATGGAGTTCGTTCCACGCCGGGTGGAGATTGGGAGAGGACTTGAAGTGGTAAGGGAGGTGGGCTTTGAGGTGGAGAGGCAGAGGTTGTTGAGGTCTGGACGGGAGGGATTTGAGATTGTGAGGGATATTATGGCGGTAGAACGGACGGTCTGGAAGAGGAACGAGGAGGTTATGGAGGGGAAGATTCGGTTTGAGAAAAAAGAGTTGGGAACGGGACAGTTGTTTGCTCTCGTGAAGGCTCGTCTGACAGACGAGATCTTGTCCTCGTATACCACTCGTTAGCTGGTGCATGAAGATCGATAACCTTCCAGCTCCGTCACGAGGCTCGGCATCACTATCTTCATGCTTTGTGCAACAAGTTTGCCCCAGGTCTCCCTGCCGCCATTTGCTTCCCATGCCAACTGATCAGACAATGGCCTCTAACAACACAAGTACCACCACCTCAGATTCAACGCCTACCCTCAACCCGCCCTATACCTCTCCATAATGCGTCCAGAAGTCGCACACAACCGAGACCTCCTTGCCGAAGCAAGCATCCTCCTATCGAAATTCCGCGCCCTCCAGAGCATCATGTTCACTCTCGAATACGCCGACGCTCAACACGTGAGCCTTGTCAGCTCCATTGCGGAAGCCCTATCGCAGGCCGTATCATCCTCCAGTCCAAGAATTTACACAAACGCCGTTCAGACCGCCCAAGATACATGGGACGCCGCCGAAATTCAAAGCCTGGTCTTGGCGATGGAGATGGCTGGGAAGGATAACTTCGCAGCTCTAAAGGCACTGCTTGATGCTGCGTTGCCGTTCCTCTTACCTCCCTACCGCGCGAGAGAGGGGGACCCGCACTCTTTAGCGGAGAGTGATCTTGCTTGCGATTTGATGTATAACGCATTTGATCCTGCGGCATATGCGGACTGGAAGGCGAGGGTCAATCTGGCGCTTTCGAATAGAGTCCAGATTGTGGAGTTTCAACACTTCGATGATGCGATCCGAGCGCTGCGTCGTGAGGTCGTGGAGTCTGAAGCTCGTCTCGAGAGTCTGCGCTCGGCGGACGAGGATGCGGATGAGGACATGTTTTGGAAGGAGGAGGAGTTGGATCGCCCCGAGGCCAAGCAGAAGCGTAAGCCGGCTCAAGTGATAGACGATGAGGAAATGGCGCGGCGCGAACAGGAGAAGGAGTACAACAGAGCTCCGATGCAGAGTCCGGCGGAGGTGGCAGCGAAGATCAAGGAGGCGAAGGCCAACGCGGAGGTCGAGAAGACGTTTGCAGATACGATGCGGCAGTTTGATCTGGGGCTCTTGCAAATTAGTGATGCGGCGGTGCCTGCCGGTGGTTCGAATGACGATCCTGACTTGATGGATGAGATTGACGATGGCGAGGAAGGGGAGGAGGAGGACTTTTGAGTTTCCTGGGACTGCTGTGGCAGCGCTATGTTCTTCTTGGAGGACATTGTGCTCATCTCGGGGACTAGTCAGTGTGTGAGCTCCTTAGACTTGCATACTGTGCTCTAGACCCAGAGTCATCATGTAAATTCTTTTCCCCTCTATCTTTCCTGCTGAGCTTCGCCAGCAGTCACCAACTCTACGCACTTGTTTGGAGCCGAATCTCTTGGAGCACTGTCTATTGACGTTCAGATTGAACAGCACCGGCGCTCGGAATCGAAATGTGTTATTGTTACTTTAGGCCCAAGAGAGATGCCGCTCCCTTGACCGGTGCGGCCAACCATTCATGTCCCCTCATACGCTGGTTATGACTGACCTTCCGGCTTTCGTCCACTTCTTGCTGTCTATTCATGAAAGCCTTGTGCGCTTGTTCTTCGCGCCTGGAGGCGAAGTCTGCATCATCCTCGTTATTGTTTCTGCGCTTTTCACGTCGTCTCATCCATTGGTCATGACGTGCTTTTTGCATTCGATCCTGCATCTCTCTGTACTGGATGACTCGCTCGCAATGATCCATGTATTGCTTGTGTGCTCGCTCCTTGCTCGCGACCTCTCCGGCCTCCCACGTCGTTTGAACCTCTCTGCACTTCTCTGCCATGGCTTGTGCCGCTTTCACACTTTGCTGATACTGTTGCATACTCATTGAAAGCTCCAAGACCTCTTGCAGGGAGATGATTTCGGTCTCACGCTGCCTTTGAGCTTCAGTGAAGTACTTCAAATCGGACAACACAGCACCATGTATTCTTTTAACCGTGTTCTCCACAATGCTCAATAGATCGTCACCCGACTCTTGCTCCTCGTCTCGCCGCCAGGAGTGACAATCTAGGCCAGTGGCTGTGATTGCCCATTGAAACTTTCTATACCAATCAATCACGTGGCGCCAGGCGATGACCACACGACCTTCTTCCCGCTCTTGCTCCGGAAACGCTTCCAGCTGCCTTAACAGTGCCTCAAGCTCTTGATCATCATCACTGGGCGTTGGAAACTGGAAGAGCTTGACCTTTGTCGTTGGAGCCGTCATGGGTGCGACGTTGTCATACCTTGTCTCGTTGGGCCGCCTTTCAGGTGCAAAGTCTCGATGGTTATTGCTATGATGAGATACAGATGCAAGTTGACCGCACGCAAAGGTGGGAAACCCCGACATTGAAGGTGAAGATGATTTTCTAGGCAGAGCGCCCTGCAATGAATGACCAGCGTTGTGCATCGAGCTGTCTCGACACGGCACGGGATCTCCCAAGTCTGGTTTGGCAACGGCTGCAGCCCCCCATGTGTTGACTCTTGGAACTGGAGCACCATAGGCGATGGATTGAACGTCAGAGGAACCTCTGGAGAAATTGTTCAATCCTCCGGTGGAGGACGCGGCCGCAAGGGTGCTGGCGGGTCGCGTTGCGATCACAGATTGTAGACCGGAAGTGGACGCGGGCTTGTAGCCAGGGGGTGGACCCAGCCCAGGACTGAGCATGGTGCGATTGTTGATACTGTGTACCTGAGGCGTTGAGGGTTGGTGGTGCAAGTATTGCTGAGGAGCATATAACGGCACATCTCTGGTGGCAGGAGCTGCAGAGGTGGCGCTGTAATTCCTGTAGGGGGGGCAAACACCAGGCGGAACTGCGGGACCCTGGCCTTGTAGTTGAGGTGCTGATTGTTGTTGGCGTACGGGCCCCCGAGTCACATTCAGTGGCCCAGACTCGGAAGCAGCGCTCATGGGTTGTAGCGCTCTCCTGGACTGCCTGCTGACTTGATCCACTGAGACAGATGGCATGAGCCCTACTGGTGGCCTGTTTGAGACCTGATTTGGAGGTGCCAGCAGTGGTGCACTACTCAGAGTTCGGGAAGACTGACCAGTCTGGACTCGATCGCTCAGTTGTACTGTCGAACGAGAAATCTGCGAAGGGGGAGGCAGGACTCGCAAGTGCGGGTCAGTAGTGGTGCGTATGCTTTGTCTTTGTGCATCAAACACAGCTAGAGACTGCTGCGTAGGATACGTCGTGCTCGTTTGGCCGACCCAAGGCTGTCCATCACTAATATGTGGCAAAGGGCTTGAGTCTCCAGAGGAATGATTGAATTGAGACATGATCACTATCCGTCTTCTTCTACGATGATTTTCAAGATAGTTGTGCTGCGTAGTCAAAAGACACAGCTGAGTAGAGCAGAGTCATCGCTTACGGGCTGTACTACACACCAAGTCAGCTCATGCAGCCACATCTCGCTTGGGATCGGCTTGAGTAGTCCTGCGTATCGACGGCTCAGTCGCAAACCGCACAGCACCTGGATTCCTTGACGGCTTTGAAAGGTGCAACTTAATGCAGTCCGATTGTTACGCTTTCTGCACAGAGACTAGCTGTGGCGCTGTCATGAGATCGAGGAGGTTCCGCCCTACCCATCCATGCTACAGGCAAGAATCAAAGTCAAGTAGGTGTATAAAGGCCCGGTCTTGTCATCTTTCCAGAGTGACCACGAGAAGCCAGATGATCTATTTTCATGGCAGTCAATCTGCCATACGCAACCCGCTGATCAAACCACCTGAGCACTCTATAGAGGAGCTGTGGCGAGGATACTGAGGGTTGTCCTCAACAGCATGCGAGAGGTCGAGCTCCTTTGCAATTGACGGTGCTCAGCTGCAATGCCTAAGAATCATTTCACCCGGTCGTCGATCTTGCATCGATACCTGCATTTCCCTAGATGAGACGTCCGGATGCAGCTGTTCCAGCGGGCGGTGCGATGGATATCGATGAGGGGGACGATTTGCAGCCAGGAGCTTTTTCGCAGGACAGGTAGAAACCCTCTCGTATCTGGCGTGTGGTTTCGAGCAGCCAGTGCCAATGGAAATTCGTCTAACCTCATCCAGTCCGGGAGCGCGCATTCAGCCATCTTTGACCGAAAGGTCGACCTCAAGTGCCTTGCGCTTCTTTCGCAAGCTGAAGCTCCCGAAGGTTGTCTTCAGCATCTCGCACTTGCTCCCCTAGACACAGCCGTCAACGTCGAAAATTCGTCCCATGCTGATCTTTCAGGGAAGTGCATGAACCTTATGCTCGACCGATGCTACCTCACCGCTCGTTTGTGGTACCTGGCAAGTGCCTAGGTAATGAGTAGATAACACGGCTCTGTTAGCGGACCACTCCTACGATGGCAAATGCGGTCGAATAGGGGACATTCGCAATGTTAGCCAGGCAGATTGTATCGCGGAATCTCTTGTGAGTTCGAGACAAGGCCACTCAGCAAAACCGGTCGAGTGGTGCGTGGAGACTGTCTTGGAATTGAATCACTGCAGACGCATAGATTGCAGGTACTCGTAATTCCGCCACGACTCGCGCACCCTCTTCGCAAGCGTCGCTGCTCTGTCCCATCCAAACGTCTCGCGCCATTGCTCCATCCTATCCTCGAGAGTCACATGCTGCGACGTTTTCCTTCGATCAACCCCAGTTGACCCCTGTATGGACTGCAGAAAGCGCTTGAACCTCTCGTTCGCTTGAAACTTGACCGGCGTGGGAGTGGAGTCCCAAGCATAGAAGTCAGGTGCGCGTTGGGCACGGTCGCATATCAAGCACGGACACCACATCTTATTCGATGTTGTTTAACGAGGTGTCTCACTACAACCACTGCACCGATTGGCTTTATATTTAGACTGTATTATATTTGAATTGTGTTCTATCGACTGTGTGAGTCTTATTGTTGTAGCTGCCGTGGTAGGTTAATAGCGCGACCTCGTCGCGTTTTGAGCTAGATTGGACTGTCCGGCTTTTTAACCTTATTATCTACCTTAATACACACTAGTAGCGTGATAATCAACTGCTTACGTCTTCGTAGCTTACGTGTCGACTACTAAAGGTGTTGTTATAGCTGCTAAGTAGCTGCTTTGCTATTATTATCTTGCTGCTTTAAGGCCTCTATTCTTACCTTCTTAAGCTCCTTATTCTTAGCCTTCTTAATGCGCTGTTCCTTACGCAATTTAATAGCGATACGTTAGCTAATTGTTGCGGTTGGGCCTTGTCCCTCGTCACGTGGGTGGCCTAGGAAGTGTCGATCCTCGATATGTCTCTAAAGTAGTGTGAACGAGAGTTCACTACAAGGTTGCAACTTAACACAAGAGTGTTGATTTGAGTTGAGCACGAGGCTCCTATCTACTCGTAAAGAAGCGTCGTCTATATAGTGCCATGTCTTGGCGTAACTGATCAGACTGAGCAGACTGATCACTGAGCAGACTGAGCGAACTGATCACTGAGCTGATCAGTCTGAGCGAAGTCGACCTGCTCAGTTTCGGTCCTTCCCGAAGAATGAGTGGCTGTGGGTTCTTCCTGAACCGAACCGTAACACTAATGTTCTTAGCCTTCGTTGCTTCCTTCTTAAGTTGCTTATTAGCCTTAGCTATCTCTTTCGTAAGCTCTTTCTTAGCCTAAAGTCGTCTTGCCTAATCGATCTTCGTTAGGCTAAAGAATGTAGCTTGTTAAGTTGAGACCTTACAGGATACGTAGTTGGCAGCGGAGTGGAGTAAGAGATTAATCTTCAACTAGCTAATAGCCATAGGGCATGCAGCAATATATTAGGAACTAATGTGTTGATTGTGTTAGATGTCTATCTAAGCTAAAGGGGAGAGAAGGTGTCTTCCGACAAGCTAAGTTATCGTAGATGCCTTAGGCTATTAGATCACAACCTAACTGTTAGCTCCCCTTAAGATGCTATATCTTAACACTCCTACTTATCTTACATAGGAGGTCACAGTCTGCTCTTCTCCTATTAGTAGTATTTAGACCTCTATAACAGGTTGAGCTAGCTTATAAACCTCTAGAAGTGTAGACTAGTCTTTAGCTTTGTAAACCTATCTATAACTATCTTAGATATTAGGGTGTACTTAATAGTAATAAGCCTTCTCCACTAAAGTTTCCTAACAGCATTATAGGCAATGTTAATGTGCTTTAACTTGTTATAAACATGTGCATCCCTTACTAGGGTAAGGGCAGCTTAGTTGTTACCTCTTAATTGGACTAGTCTTAAGCTTAATACAGTCTCCTAGTTTCTAGTGATCCTTAGTTAATAGGAATAGTCTCCTACTAACTCTAGACAGTCTATCTCCCTTAGTAGTAAAGCTAGGAATTAGGATTGCTTTACACATGCATTTATAGCTATGTATTTAGCTTCTATTATAGATGTTACTATAGACTTTTGCTTCTTGCTTATCTAGGAGACTAGTGCCCTATAGAGGAAGAAGACATACCTAAGGATAGAGACTCTATCTACTTTATCTATTGCATAATTAGAGTCATAGTATCCAACTAGGCATCCTTCTCTATGCCTAGAGAAGACAAGGCTAAGATTAGGATATAACCTTAAATATCTTATAATCCTCTTTAAAGCCTTTATGTAGTAGGTAGATAGGTCACTTACAAATAAGCTTATCCTTCCTAGGGCAAAAGCAATGTCTAGCCTTATAATTGTTGCTAGCTACATCTATGTACTATTAATACTCTAGTACTCTGCCTTATTACACCTCTTATCTATGTAGCTTAAAGGTTTAAGAGCCTTATAGCTGTCTATAGGTAAGTGTATAGGTGCTGCCTTCTTATAGTTTATCCCTATCTTAGCAAGGTTGTCCCTAACAAAGTGTTAAGGGGATGTCGCAATGTATAGCACGCCCACGACCTGCCAGTCGTAGATGAACTAATTCTTGCCTTTTGTTCAAGACGCATCGCGCGTCGCAAGGTGTACTCATGCGTGTCACGTGCGGCTTGGCAGCCGGTCGCGACCGCATGTCACATGCAAGGCCACATGTAGGGGTTAGCCACTGGGCTGCCCCTTACAATTGCCTCCCCTCCCGTGCGAGCTGTCCTCAGCTCGCTAGTTGCTACGTAGAGGCTCCTATGTACTTCCAGAACCATAGTTGCTATGCGGCCCACATGCGGGTTGCGTGCGTGTCGTCATGTAGGTGTAGGTGAGTGAGGTTTGGTTGCCATGCCGACGCAGCTGGTTAGGGGCATAAAACTCCAGCCCAACCCAGCCCTTTCTCAGCACGCTCCCCAGCTCATCACCTTCGCCACACCACCACCACGCACCCGCACCGCACCATCGTCGCAAGCGCCTCGCCAGCATCATCATCATCATCATGTCGGCCGTGCCCTCCTCGCCGCCATTCTCTGGCCGCTCCGCCTCCTCCAGCAGCACCAGCAGCGACAGCACCACCAGCGCCGCAGAAGACGAGCGCCGCCAGGCGGCTCTGGTGCGCGACGCACCCAGGACGCCTGGTGGTCACAAGCGACCAGCATCACCCTCGCAGCCACCAACGCCCTCGCCAGCCACCAAGCTCTCGCAGAGAATCAACATGTGCATGCGGTGCCTCCCGTACTTCGTCAGGGGTAAGTCTCCACGCGCGTCGCCTGCGATTCGCATGCTAACCACTTGCTAGACGAGGCCGATGACTGTGATAGTGTCACCACCGGCGAGCTCCTGAAGAAGTGTGGCCGCTGCAGGCGCAGCAAACACAGCTGCGTGCCCAACACCAGCCACGCCATCGCCTCGCTGGTGAGCCGCCTGCGCGCCGCGCGGTCCCAGCGCGACTTCCTCACGGCCATGATGGGCCAGGCGCCCACAGACCTCCAGCAGCAGGAGCTGGTGGAGCAGATCCGCCTGTGTGCCCAGCTGGGCAACGACATCAAGGAGGTAAGTCGCTGCTTCGCTCGTGCGAGTCGACTGCTACTGGCGGGGGAGGGCTCTAGTGCGTCCCCTGTGCTTCGGCTGACCCTTCCTATAGGCCATCAGGCAGTTCAATGCCTACAAGCACAAGCGTGCCGGGGAGACCCGCATGCGTGCCTCCGCCGCCGCCGCCACCACTGCCGACCAGGCATTCTTGCCTGAGTCACTGCGTGACGACAACTGAGGCGCTCGCCTCACACGCTGCTCGCGGGCTCCTCGCCTGCTACCACTCTGCGTGGCCCCTGGTGGGCGCGCCACTCTTCAGCTTTTGTTTTGTTTATAGTTGAGAAAAGTTTTGTTTGTGCTCCAGTGCCAGTCTCATTTGCTTCTCCTTGACGCCTCATAGCCGGCTACCATGCGATCCGCATTCGCGAGGCCCTCCGCCGGTTCCCAGCTGTTGTACTCCTCTGGCCAGTCCTTCCACTGGACTAGATACTGCAGCTTGCCCTTGCGCTTACGCCTATCCAGCACTGCCTCTACCTCATACTCTCCGTCCTCATTAGCTAGAGGGGGTACGGGTCCATCCTCATCGCTACCGATATACGGCTCGAGGAGAGAGACATGGAAGACGTTGTGGAGCCTTGAGTCGGCTGGTAGCGCTAGGCGGTTCGCCTGCGAACCGACAGCGTCCGTAATGCGGTATGGGCCGATGAACTTCGGACCCATCTTCTTCTTTGGCACTGCCAACTTGAGGTTCTTCGTTGACAACAGAACTAAGTCACCTACGCGGTAGGTCTTGGCTTGGTGGGTCTTGTTGTAGTAGCGAGCCTGGCTTTCTGCTGCAGCCTTCCATCGCTCCTCGAGTGTAGCGCGTAGTTTTCGCATGCGACTCGCAGCTGTTACCGCTGCTGGTACTTCCCCCCCCTGGGTCTCGTCTCGAGATCCAGTTGGTGCAGGGGCAATCTCAGGTCGCCAACCGTGCGCTATTTCGAACGGACTCATCCGCAGTGTTGGGTGGATGCTGTTATTAGCTGCGAATTCAGCAACTGCAAGCCACTCAGCCCACTCAGTTTGATTGTCACTGCAGTAACAACGAAGGTATTGTTCGAGGGTTTGGTTTGCCCTCTCAGTTTGGCCGTCAGTCTGAGGGTGAAAGGCCGTGGATAGCTTGCGCTTCACACGCGCCTCGAAGCAGAAGTCACTCCAAAACTGACTAGTGAAGACCGGACCTCGGTCGCTCACTATGCCTGACGGGACACCATAGTGTCGCACAACTTCGTCTCGCAGGAGCCTCGCAAGCTCCACGGCTGTGCAAGTCTTCGTCGTCGGGATGTACAAGCTCATTTTTGAGTAGCGATCGACTATCACTAGGATCGCATCATACATGCAACCGGCTCGCGTGCTTGGAGGTAGGTCCGTAATGAAATCCATGGTGATTTCCTGCCACGGTCGCTCCGGTCTAGGAAGCGGTTGCAGCTCGCCGTAGGGTCGATGGCGCCTCGCCTTCGAACCCTGGCAGGTTCTGCAGGCTTGGACGTATTGTTTCACGTCCGTGCTAAGTGAGTCCCACCAATAATTACGTCGCAACAGCTCTTCAGTCTTGGTCCTTCCAAAGTGACCCGCGAGGACGTCGTCGTGGTGCATGCGAATCAGATGCGACCTGATTGCGTGATCCCTGGGTACCACGATCGCGTCTCCGCAGTACACAAGGTCATCCTTCACATGCCATCCCTTGGCGTCCCTCGCGCTTGGCGCCTGCGCCAAGCATGCGACACACTGGTCGTCTTGCTGCTGCGCGATCTTCATCAAGAGTGGGATCAACTCACCCGTCGAGCTGTAAGCTTGACCCTGTATCACTGCAGCGCACACTGCTGCTGGTAAAGACGGCTTGTCTTGATGGGGAAGGTCACCTCTCCGCATTGCCATCGCCGCGCCTATGTCGCCCTGCATCGCCTCGCAGGTGGCAAGCACGCGCTTCACCGTCGGCTCGCTTGTCCCTTCCAGAGACTCCTTCCAGAAAGACAGCTTACTTTGCAAGGTAGGCAGCAAGTTCGAAGTTTGTTGCGTTATGGCTGCGTAGTCACTGCGTCTCGAAGGCGCGTCGGCTGGGTTAGTCTTACCCGGCCGATGCTCCACTACAAAATCAAAAGACTGCAGGAACGTAGCCCATCGAGCTTGCCGCCCATTCAGCTGCTTTACTGTCATAAAGCCCTGTAGGTTAGCGTGGTCGACTAGCACTCGCACCGCATGCGTAGCGCCCTCCAAGTATGGCCTCCAATGCTTGAAAGCCTCAACCACTGCAAGTAGCTCCTGATCGTGCGTCTCGTAGTTGCACTCAGCTGGTATCATCTTGCGTGAATAGAACGCGATGGGATGCCACTCAGCACCAAACAATTGGGATATGATACCTGCGATCGCGAAACCTGAGGCATCCGTCTCGACTCGCGTGCGCAGCGCAGGATCGAAGTGCCTAAGTATTGGTGCACCTAAGAATCCGGCCTTAAGCTGTCGAAACGCCTGCTCTTCGCTTAAGGTCCACGTGAGAGGGCCGTGCTTCTTGCCGTCCTTGGATCCCTTTAGCAGGTCCGTTAGGGGCTTGCAGACCCTTGAGTATCCTTCTATAAAACGCCGGTAGAAGTTGCAAAACCCAAGGAAGGACTGGACCTCATGAAAGGTCGTAGGTGTAGGCCATTCCTCGATAGCGGCTACCCTGCTCCTGTCCATCGACACGCCTGCGGCGCTCACGACAAACCCAAGGAACTCTGCACTCTCCTGGAAGAAGTGACACTTCTTAGGGTTTGCGAACAGGGCAAACTTTCGTAGCCTCTCCAGCACCGCGCGTACGGCTCGCACGTGTGCCTCACGCGTCTCGCTGTAGATGAGGATATCATCTAGGTAGACCACGCAAATGTCATCAACTAAGCCGGTCAGCGCCTTGTTGATATACCCTTGAAAGGTTGCCGGTGCGTTGGTTAACCCGAACGGCATCACCAGGTACTCGTAGTGTCCGTATCGCGTGCGAAACGCAGTCTTCCACTCATCGCCTCGCTTAATAGGGATACGATGGTAGGCGTCCTTCAAATCGATTGTAGTGAAGAACCTGGAACCTGATAGCCTATCTAGCGTCTCGCTGATTAGGGGCAGGGGGTATCGGTTCTTCACTGTAATCTCATTCAGGCCTCTGTAATCAACACAGAGCCTAAGAGTGCCATTCTTCTTTGGCACGAACAGGATAGGCGCACCCGCCTCGCTTGCGGACCGCCTAATCCACCCCTTCTCCATTGCTTGCGCAAGGTACTCCTTCAAGGCCTCCAACTCAGTCAAGGACTGGTGGTACAGCGGCTTGAAAGGGGGTTTCTTTCCTTCAACGAGATCAATCGCATGCTCAACCCCGTCGGGCATCTTGCGCTTCGCCTGCTCATTAGGTGCGTATACATCTCGGAAGTCTGCAAATTCTTCAGGCCACGAGGGGCCCTCTCCTTCAGGTACTGCTGCAGCAATAGCCCGAACACTCATCGCATAAACCTGCTTTGAGCTCTCGAGATCCTCAAGGAACTCGCGTGCGTCACGCTGCTGAACCGCAGGCGTCTCTGCACCGTAGTACCACTGGTCATCCTTATCGGCCTTCACTATCCGATTACGATGCCGCCAGGGTCTACCCAAAATCACTGATGGCCTACCCATAGGCACCGCGTAGCAGATGGCGTCACTCACGCGCTCTACTCCCGCGTCATCAGCGAGTCGCAGCCGAACCGCAAAGGCGCCGTAGCAATACCCTGGGTCATGCGCATACGACTCTAACTTCGGCAGCCTTGCCCCATCAATGGGTTGCATTTGATGTCGGAGTACATACTCATACGACACTAGGCTGAGATCCGCACAGTCATCCAGGAGAAACGTGGCCTCGCGAAAGCCCTCACGAGTCTCGACTGCGCCTCGCAAGTGACGCGCTGGACACGCATCCACTCGCCTCAAGGGGTCGACTTCAGGAAAACTCGGACTCAGGAGCGACCCACTTATGGTCCTCTGCCTTTTCCCTGGTCGCTGCGATGGACACACATCCACTCGCCTCAAGGGGTCGACTTCAGGAAAACTCGGACTCAGGAGCGACCCACTTCTGGTCCTCTGCCTTTTCCCTGGTCGCTGCGATGGACAAACATCCACTCGCCTCAAGGGGTCGACTTCAGGAAAACTCGGACTCAGGAGCGACCCACTTCTGGTCCTCTGCCTTTTCCCTGGTCGCTGCCCTTCTCAGTCAGAGCCTTCGCAGCGTCTACCCTGCGAACCGCTTGCGCGCCACGGTCCTTCCACAGGTGCCTGTTCGGGCAATCCGTCTTAATGTGACCCTTCTTATGGCATCCATAGCACTCCGCTTTGGTCCTATCAAAGGTCACAGACGATCCGCCGGCGTCCCGCTGGTAACTCGCACCCGGGTCGCGCGACGCCTGACTATGCTTCTGCTGCTTCGAGCCACGATCGCTTCGCCCTTGGTCGCCCTCAGTCTCTCGCCTGCGGCGACCATGCTGCCCGCGGTCGTGCCCTCCGCTGCCACGCTCCGTGCTTTCAATGCGCGAAGCCAGGATCACCAGTTCCTCTCTGGTTGTTGGGATGTCATGAAACTTGACGATTGCGGACCGCAGGCCAGGCGCAAGCTTAGCGAGCATATGTCGCACGCGTTGCGCCTCCGTATAGTCCCCCAACTGATCCTCCATGACATCCAGCTCAGTCGCAAACTGACGCACTGTCTGGTTGTCCTTCTGTTTCACCGCCTCATACTCCAACATCACGTTGAGCACGCGGTTCACAGGATCACCGCATGCGTCTCGACAGAACTCCTCAAAGTCCTGGTATGTATACCCTTTAAGGTCAAGGACGCTATGGTTGGCGTGCCATCGCTCACTTGCCTCTCCGCTTAGGTACATAACCCCATACAGGACCTTTGACTCGTTCGTCGCATACGTGCCGCCTGAGAGGGCAAAGACAAGAGAGAGCTCCCTTAGGAATACCCGTGCTTTCTTGATCGAGTCCCCTCTAAAAGGCGTAGGTTCTTTGAGACGCAAACGTGTCGCATGCGATGCGACCGCGCCTCGAGCTGCGATATCATCGTCAGTTACTACAGATGGAGGAGGGGGAGGGGGAGTAGGGGATAGTTCTCCGCCGGATTCGCCCTGAGGGTCCGCCGGCGGCACGCTTGCGTCCCGCAAGATCTCCAACTGTTCAATCTCCCTCTGTATCTCCTTCTCCTCAACCTCTGCCCGAAGGGCATCCCTCCTTGCGACTAAGGCTGCACGCCTCGCTTGTTGCTGGGCCCTAGGGCTCAGGGGAGCCGCAAGCGTAGCGCTGCTGTCGTCGCGTTCGGACTCCATGGCGTGT
Organism: Nothopassalora personata; assembly: GCA_033816765.1. NCBI lineage: Eukaryota > Fungi > Ascomycota > Dothideomycetes > Mycosphaerellales > Mycosphaerellaceae > Nothopassalora > Nothopassalora personata. Next base: position 280,674 of record CM066290.1, read on the forward strand.
ATGGATTGCAACGAAGAGAAGAATTAGAACTGTTAAGGGGATGTCGCAATGTATAGCACGCCCACGACCTGCCAGTCGTAGATGAACTAATTCTTGCCTTTTGTTCAAGACGCATCGCGCGTCGCAAGGTGTACTCATGCGTGTCACGTGCGGCTTGGCAGCCGGTCGCGACCGCATGTCACATGCAAGGCCACATGTAGGGGTTAGCCACTGGGCTGCCCCTTACACAAAGTGTCCCTAGTTAAGTTTTAGGATTCCTCTCCTCCTGTCCCTTATAACTCTTATGCTAAGGATCTTTTTAGGTTTACTAAGATCTTTAATCTTGAAGACTTTGCTAAGTTCTCTTTTAAACTAGAGAACATCTGTCAACTTTAGTATAGCAATTGGAATGTTATCTACATGTATAAGAATTATAATCTCTTTTTCCTTATAAATAAGTAGGCATGGATCTACCTCTAACTATATAAATCTAATCTCTCTAAGCTTTAACACATAGAGTTGATTCTAATCTCTAGCTACTTGCTTAAGTCTATACAAGCTTTTAAGGATCTTAAATACTATGTTTAGTAGAAGCTTAACTCCTAGTAGTAGTAATATAAAGATGTCTTTATAGAGGGTGCTTTCTGTAAACGCATTGTTTACATCCACTTAGTAAAGATAGAGATCCTTCTTACATATAATAGCTATAAACACCCTAAGGGTGTCCTATCTAACTGTAGGCGTAAATGTCTCTATAAAGTTAACACTAAACTTCTATAAAAAGCCCCTTATAACTAGCCTAGCCTTGAACTTTTTAATGGCTCTACTAATGCTTCTTTTAACATTAAAGACCTATCTTAACGTAACTAAGTTTACTCCTTTTAGTAGAACAGCATTCTCCTAGGTGTTGTTGCTCTATAGAGTATCTAGCTCCTTCTAGATTACTTCCTTCTAAAGGTGTCCCTATTTCTTGTTATTTATAGCATCCTTATAGGACTTTAGAATTGGGATCTCTTACTTGTATGCAATAACTTTTGTAGTTGCTATAAAGGCTATCTCCTTAACTTCTTCTAGGAATTTACTATCCTATAGTATTGAATTATCTACTAATTGTATAGCTATAAAGAAAGCTTAGTAGTAAGCAGCAAGGTTCTCTAAGAGATCTATTGCTTCTCCCACTTTAGTAGCTAGTTTAGGTATAGGGACTATGGATCTTAGGGCTTTCTGTTTCTATTTATAGCCCTCAACATTATAGTTAGCCCTCCTCTTACTAAGGGATAATATAAGAGTAGTTACTTATGTCCTAGTAACATTCTTTTCCTAGAGATCTAGTAAGCTTATCTTAATTGGCTTATCGATTTTCTGAAATTCCCCTATATTCTTTAGAGGCTAGGGAAGTTGCATAAACAGCTTTCTTAGCTAGGCTATTACTAGGCTGCTCTACTAAATAATTAAATAGTAAACAGGTTGCTCTAAGGATATGTCCTTCCTTAGCCTCCCTAAGGGTCTCCTAGCTAGTGCATTGCTTAATAGATTCAATTTTGTAACATTAAGATCTATATTACCTCTAGGTTAATCCTTAAAGAAGTATACATATATGTGTTGTTTTACAGCTTTTATGTCTAGTTCCTAAAAGAGCTAGGCCTTAGCTATGTTTTTAACGTATCTAACAAACACTGCTTCTTTACCTCTATTTATTAGTTTATCACTTCTTACCTAATAAGGCTAGGATCTTGTATCTATGTAGACAATAGCTTTGTATCCTTAAACCTTCAAATAGTTGATAGTTGGCTTAATACTATTAAAGGCTTTATCTAGTGAAACCTTAAACCTATTATAGTCTAGACTATTTAGTAGTTTGTTCCTTATGTAGGTTTAGGCTTCTAGTGCTTTAGGCTAGAATTCAATTAGCATCTTAGTGTTATTGTCTCGTTCCAGGGCTAGTCTCAAAAGAGAGATAAGTCAAGTCACGTGGCGGTATTATTCTTTGGAGAGGCTGAAGCAAGCTGAGCGAAGATGAATGATAGGAATAAGAGTTGTATTCCAATCAGTGAGATAGTAACATGAGTTGAACGCATCAGAACCATAAGGGTTTCTAGCGTTCCTAAATACAAAGGAGGTTCGTATGCCATCCGGTGTTAGATGTCCGTCTGTCCACTCGACCGGTCGTCTGGTCGTGTGGTCGTGTACGTCCATACGCTACTTCTGCGGTCGTGTTCGACCATGCACTAAGCGCGCGGTCGTGCACGTGACCCGGACGTGGGGTCCCTTTCTCTTCCTAGCGATTGGTTCGTGTCTTCTGATTCTTCCTCCCCATGCCACGTCCTGCACCGTCCTTCATCCGAACCGTAACACTTAGCCTCTTTAAGCATTGCCCTTATAGAGTCTTCTAAGGTTTGTATTAACCTTTTAACTAGTCTATTTTAGAGCGAGTTATATGCCTTAGTATGCTCTAGCCCAATTCCTAAATCCTTCTCCCACTGCTTAACTAATGCAATAAGTTCCCTTATATTATTAAGCCTAACTGCTTTTAACTATGCTAATGATTTCCTCTCTGCCTTAATCTTCTAGTTCTAGAGAGCAACTAGAGCATCTTCTCTTTTCTTAAGAGGATAGGTCTACTTTTTTCTAGAGAAGTTGTTAACAATCTTAAGCTAGTATTTAAACCCTAGCCTTAATGTTAGCAGTGGACTATATATGTTAATAGATATAAGGGCAAGTCTTTTAGGTCTTCTCTTAGTAACTTTGCCTTTGTACTTTTTTATCTTTACTATTAAACACACTCTATACTAGTAGAAGCTATCCCTAGGAATAGGAATAGGTTCTTTTAAGTCTATTACCTTATAAAGATTCTAGAGCAAGTTCTTCCTAAAGTGTGCAAATCTTCTATACTAAAGCTCCTACTATTTTAGGCTAGTCTCTAATTTAGCAGTTATAAAGGCATTCGCTATTAGTGGTGCACATAATAAGTAATGTGCCCTTTTTTGTAGTAGAGGAGAAATCTTATTAATAAATGGAACCCCCCTAAGAAGCCTTGTCTAGACAATAGTTTAGCTAGAGGGGGATATAAGAGAAAATAAAGGAGGTTAGACACTAAACTGCTTGCTAAACTAGTTCTAAGAAACTAGGTTTACCCCTAGCTTAGGTATAAGTAGAACATCTTCTAAAACAACTTTCCTACTAGATCTCCTACTTATCTCTACAGTTCTAATATAAGTGGCTAACAAATGCCTACCTCCTACTTTAATCTATTTCTTCTTTATTAAGGGAGTTATAGATCTAAAGAGGCAGTTCTAGTCGGTTATATAGGATAAAGCACAAGAATTAAGTAACTACTCTAATAAGGGGAACTTGCCTTAGACTTCTATAGTTAAGTAAGCCACTTTATTATACTTATTATTATTAGACATTGTCTTCTAGGATAAGTTGTATAAGTTAGGTAGCTCTTAGGTAGAGAAACCTTTCCTAGTCTTCCTTATTTTAGAGGAAGGAGACTAGGCCTAGTTCTTCTAGAGTGATATTATATTAGAGCTAAGTTTCTTCACTATTTTCTTAAGTTCCTCTATAGAGGACTTCTCTCTTAGTGTTCTTCTTAAAGATAGTAGTAGAGATCTTCTCTTCTTAATATATATTACATTCTAGGAGGATAGTGCTTAGGAATGAGATCTAAGGACCTTCTTTGCCTTAGAGAGACTAGGGCAGTCCTTAATAAGATAGTCCTTCTTATAGAGAAGGCAGGAAAGTAATCTTACCTAACCTAAGGGCCTAACCTAGGTAGCTACTATACTATACTTAGCCTTAGAGGGATTTAATCTAGCCTCTTAAGCCTTAAGGATCTTTAAGGTCCTTTTATAATCTATCTTTAGCTAAGCTATAATAGTATCCCTAGCTATATAGTAGTTAGGTAGTAGTAAGCTTATGTTGCGGTTGGGCCTTGTCCCTCATCACGTGGGTGGCCTAGGAAGTGTCGATCCTCGATATGTCTCTAAAGTAGTGTGAACGAGAGTTCACTACAAGGTTGCAACTTAACACAAGAGTGTTGATTTGAGTTGAGCACGAGGCTCCTATCTACTCGTAAAGAAGCGTCGTCTATATAGTGCCATGTCTTGGCGTAACTGATCAGACTGAGCAGACTGATCACTGAGCAGACTGAGCGAACTGATCACTGAGCTGATCAGTCTGAGCGAAGTCGACCTGCTCAGTTTCGGTCCTTCCCGAAGAATGAGTGGCTGTGGGTTCTTCCTGAACCGAACCGTAACAGCTTAAAAGCTAGGTTATTCTTATATTAGCTTTCCTATAGTGCTAGCCCTCTAGGTTAACATTAGCAATCCTCCTTCTAAGAGACACTAGGTGTGCCTATGCAGATCTAATAGTGAACTCTTCACTTATCTTAAAGTTCACAAACTGTTTTGTAAGCTTATATGTATAGGTTAGTAACACCTAGCTATACTTGTTCTAGAGATGCACCTATATCTTAGTAGCTTTTCTAGATTCGTAAGAGCCCTTAAGCTTAAATTTATCTTCTTCTATAATCCTACTTAGGATACTAAAGCAGCAAGCTGCATTTTGTTTTGTCTATGTTAGTGCATTAAGAATCTCTTTAATCTTAGTCTCTTCCTAGAGTTTTAGGTTCTTGCCCTTAATGTTGTTAAATAACACTTCTAACAGGTTATCAATTGCAAAGAATGCTAACTGGCTCTCTATCTTATATCTCTAAAGGTTAAACCATCTCTTCTAGTTGTCTCTCCTAAGAATTGGGATTTTAGTTCCCTTCTCTTCTCCTTTCTCTTAGTGTAAATCTATAATAAATTGAATGTAATAAAACAAGGTATATATGCTTTAAGGTCGTAGCTTAGGTCCTACTAAGGCTTTTGGTATAGAATAGTAAGGTTCGTAGGTGTAGATACTAAGGCCTGCTTAGTAGAGTAAAGAAAGAGCGGTATAGTCTCGGAGCTAGGACACAGGTCTATCTCTCCTAGCAGAGTTCCAAATAACTTACTTAAAGTCCTTCTTAATAGTATCTCGATGCAGTTCTGCCTATAGAGTGTCTTTAAGGTATTAGCTTATAGTAAGCCGTATAGAGTCCTTTTCTAGATTACCTATCACTTAGTATTAAACTAAGCTCCTTAATAGGACAGATAGGGTAGACTTCTACTTCCTAGATGTTTTCTACTATAATAGCAAGGGATACAAGTAACCTGTACTAATATAGGTTGCTCTTACTCCTACACAAACCCGGGCTTATAACCTATTAAGTTAAGACCTTATAGGATACGTAGTTAGCAGCGGAGTAGAGTAAGAGATTAATCTTCAACTAGCTAATAGCTATAGGGCATGTAGCAATATATTAGGAACTAATGTGTTAATTGTATTAGATGTCTATCTAAGCTAAAGGGGAGAGAAGGTGTCTTCCGATAAGCTAAGTTATCGTAGATGCCTTAGGCTATTAGATTACAACCTAACTATTAGCTCCCCTTAAGATGCTACATCTTAACATAGCTCCCTAATTGTCTTAAGCTCTTAATTCTTCGAAGAGCCCTTTGCTACGCTTCCGCTTCCTCTTCTTAAGGTTAAGGGTAGTAACGAAGCCTCTATTCTTAGCCTTAAGGATAGCATTCTCCGTTGTAATAGCGACAATCGTATTCTCGAGCTTCTTAAGCTTTAGGGTATTAACGTTAGCGACAACGTCCTATAGCAAGTTACGGAGCTTTCGCTAGTTACTAGTAGACAATATCGAGTCGGCTAACTTGCTAGATAAAGGCCGTAAGCTCTTATTCGAAGGTAAGGCCTTAGGAAAGATGCTAAGCACTACTAAGGGATCGAAGGGATTAAGGTCTATTCTCGTCTATCCGGATGCTATATTCTTCGTAGTAAAGGCCTTGATCTAAGCTAGCTAGAATAAGACGAGGAAATCACGCTTTGTAACACTTAAGAGGCCTTAGTAGTTGTAGATGAATGTATCGAGCTATTAACTATAGTAGATCCCTAGGGGTGCAAATAACGACACGTCTAGTGGCTGTAGCCTATGAGTTAAATGCGGTGGATACACCCTAACTAGTATCTTATTACTATAGGCCTATTCGAGGAAAGCTATGTTAATATAAGAGCCGTAGCTATTAATATATAGTAACCTATATTCCCTTCGAGCCTTATCCTTTATATAACGATAGAACACTGTTGCGGTTGGGCCTTGTCCCTCGTCACGTGGGTGGCCTAGGAAGTGTCGATCCTCGATATGTCTCTAAAGTAGTGTGAACGAGAGTTCACTACAAGGTTGCAACTTAACACAAGAGTGTTGATTTGAGTTGAGCACGAGGCTCCTATCTACTCGTAAAGAAGCGTCGTCTATATAGTGCCATGTCTTGGCGTAACTGATCAGACTGAGCAGACTGATCACTGAGCAGACTGATCACTGAGCAGACTGATCACTGAGCAGACTGAGCGAACTGATCACTGAGCTGATCAGTCTGAGCGAAGTTGACCTGCTCAGTTTCGGTCCTTCCCGAAGAATGAGTGGCTGTGGGTTCTTCCTGAACCGAACCGTAACACCATCCCCCTCTTAGTCTAGTTCCGTCCCGGAACTTCTTACATAACCCGCTTGTCACCGTATGTTTCGAGCTGCACCCGCAATGTCTTCCTCCAAATCGTTTTCTAAAACATCTCTTCGAAGAAAGGCGCTCGCCATCGATATTGAGAGAACCGGTGTTGAAATGGCTCCTTGTCATCATTGCCGTGCCGCAAGGGTCCCTGCCCTCGCCGATCGTCCGAAGTGCATCGTGTCGCCCCGTTCCGGAAAATGCTCAGAGTGTATACGCAAAGGATACTCCGATTGCGATGTGACACTTTCGGCACACGAGTGGACGAAATTTCGCGATATCCGTGACGGTCTCCAACGTGAGCTCGAGCGTGCGGAGGAGAAGGAGGTGGAGCTTCTCCATCAGCAAGCCGAGCTGGCCCAGCGTATCATACGCCAAAAGGCCAAGAAGATTTGTCTTCGCAAGCAGCTTCGCCTCGCATCCGGCAAGGCCGACGATGCTGTGGCGAAGGAGCTTGAAGAGCTTGAGGCTGAGGATCGGGAGGGGGAAGGTGCTGCTGGCGTTGAGACGACATCCTCTGGCAAGGAACTCGATCCTTGGCAGATGCCGCCTCAGGATTGGGAACAGCTGTGTGACCCTTCCTTTCCTTGGACCGTCCCTCCGCTGGCCTCCTTGTCGTAAGTTCTTATCCAGTAGTCGTGTTTTTGTGTCGCTGTATTGACTTCTGTGTCCTAGGCCATCAAATCAAGAAGCCGCTGTTTGATGCCTTGCTGTCCTCAGGTTGTTTCTGCTAGGCAGATTTCGAGAAGAAGTTCTCGCATTCCTGGTATGTATTCTCTTCGCGAATCATTGCGTTGAACTCGCGGCTAACCATGTTCTTTTTCTTGCAGTTCTTTGCAAAGTGGCCTTGCTCGCCACATACGTAGCAGGTGGAACCTTTGCTCTTCAGCCCCCTTCCTGTCCTACGCTCCGTTACGTCCAATTCCATTGGGTCTCCGTAACTAGGGTCCTGACTTCTGGCCTTGAAGCCCCCTCTTCCGCCCGCGGCGGGTCTCTGGTATCCAGGCTGTACGAATCGGTCGTATCTCAAATCCTGGAGCCTTTCGTCGATTTCCTTTGCTACCTTAATCATCGCCCCTAGCGTAACGACGCTGGCGTTTCGGGATAGCTCAGCTTTGACATTGTCCTTTAGTCCGAGGTAGAATTGCGATCGCAGTGCTGCGTCGTTCCATTCCAGGTCGGCGGCATATCCTTGGAACTCTGAGGCGTATAGCGCTACAGAAGTGGTCTGTCGAAGTTGTCGGATATGTCGGTCGGCGTATACCTCCTCATTAGGTATCCCGTATAGATCATCAAGTTTCGTCTCAAACTCGTCGTAGTCGTGAAAAATTTTTCGAGTCTCCGTTTTCGGTGTTTCCCCCTCACCCTGGTTATGGAGCCAGTCCTTGAGGTATGGTCGGAATCCTCTAGCTGCTTTTCCACGTAGGAAGGATGCGGCGTACAAGACCTTGCTGGCCTCGCCTTGAAACTGGTGTGCGTTGAAGTGAAGGTACAACTGAACCTGCAGTTGAAAAGCCTCCAGTTTGTCCTTAGTCCCGTCGAACGTCTCCGGCGTGGACACCTTAGGTGCACGGTGGTGGTCCAATGGGTTCAGCATGCCCATAGGAGTGTTGTTGTTCTTGCTGCTTCCTGTAATCGACATTTCGCTCATTCGTTCCGTGATGCCAGTTGACTGTGGCTGTTGTCGTGACGGACTCCGGGTAGCGTCTCTCCCAGACATATAATCGATAGCACTCCCCGCGGCTTTTGGTGCTCAAAGTGTTGCGGTTGGGCCTTGTCCCTCGTCACGTGGGTGGCCTAGGAAGTGTCGATCCTCGATATGTCTCTAAAGTAGTGTGAACGAGAGTTCACTACAAGGTTGCAACTTAACACAAGAGTGTTGATTTGAGTTGAGCACGAGGCTCCTATCTACTCGTAAAGAAGCGTCGTCTATATAGTGCCATGTCTTGGCGTAACTGATCAGACTGAGCAGACTGATCACTGAGCAGACTGATCACTGAGCAGACTGATCACTGAGCAGACTGAGCGAACTGATCACTGAGCTGATCAGTCTGAGCGAAGTTGACCTGCTCAGTTTCGGTCCTTCCCGAAGAATGAGTGGCTGTGGGTTCTTCCTGAACCGAACCGTAACAAACACCTATTATAGCTACGCTAATCCGAGCCTATTGTCTGTCTAGCCCTTCTTACTTAATGCGAAGAAAGCTTAATGTTTCTTAGCGTCTAGATCTTGTACCTAAGTGTCTTGAATATTGCCCGTTTTAGCTTAATATATTAGGCCTGGTAGTAGCTATGTATTGTCCGCATAGATATAAGCAATAATAGTAAGCTACTCGCGATTGCTATCTTATATATTGCCAATCAACTTTCCGCTCTTAAACTAGGCCTTAGAGACGATTCTCCTTGCCTTGGTAAGGAAGCCGATAAGCACGCCTTTCTCGTCTATATTATAGGTGTTTATAGGCTTAATAGCGTACTTCTTAATCTTCTCTTGCTGTAATCGAAAGTAGGACTCGAGGTAATGCTTGCTGTCTACATTCTTTCGTTCCTTATCGAATAGCTTAAGGTAAATAGAAAGAATCTTGTCCTAGTGCCTATTGCAGAATCTAGACACCTAGGTTCGATAGGGACGCTTTTGGCGATATCCTCGACGAAATTGAGGAGCATTAAGGGTGTAGGTAGTAGGCCGCGCTTAGATAGGGTGTTAAGATAGTCTACAAGAGTGCGCTCTTGCTAGTCGTTAAGAATGCGCTGTTCTTCGTGCTTTAAGGTAGATTTTTTGGTGAGCTTGTTCTAGCGCTTGCTAAGTGCCGAGCGCTCAACACCAAACTTCCTAGCGGCCGCAGCGATATTGGGCTCATCTTGCTGATTCAAATGAGCTATCGCATGGTTATATACGTCTATTGTGTAGTAAGATATGAAGGTGAGAAGAATAGCCAAGAAAACGCGTCGCGTGCCTGATGTGCAACCGTGCGCGACGCGCACATGACTTCTACAGCAATCGCCCTTTATCCATACCGATGACATCGCAGAGCTTCTCCACGACGTCTTGTCGCTCAATGACATCGTCTGCGTCTAGCACGATGGGTCGCGTGGGGGAGTCAAAGTGTGCTTCGTACCAATCGAAAATGTATCGCTGAAACCTCAGGGTGGTGTAGATTTTCGCATATTGCGAGTCCAGGCCAGGGTATGGCTCGCCTTCTGCTCGAAGCCAGCTTTCGTAGATCAGGATAGGGTTTCGAATGAGAATTATGGGTGTCCAGGAAAGCATCAAATTGTCAGAGAACACAGTCGGATTCGTACTGGAGGTTTGTACGCAGTTTGGCTGCATGGCTTTCGGACAGCACATTGAGTCGCTTTCCGTCTCGTCATACGTGGTTTCCACTGGCTGCACAAGATGAGCGTGGTCTTTCAATAGGAGATGTTTCCGCTTCACGGTTGTCAGTCGGTCGCCCTGTGCTGTGTTCGTCACCTCCCGTATGACTTACGTTGTGCAATGACGAGCGTAGCTCTTGTTCAAGTCTCTCGTGCCCGTCGTTCATGAGCTCTTCGTGCTCCTGCCTTACAGCGCTGGGTACATCGTCGAGATCTGTGCCCCAGAAGGCCTCTCGGGTATACTGAAAGGCATCGAAGAACAGGTAGTCTGACACCTGCCAGTCGGGCTGCGCAGACAGAATCCGCGTCAACAGATTCGATGCCGTCCTAGGGTGACTGAATAGGAATGCTCGTTTTTGTTGCCATTGCACCATTGCGACTAAGAGTTGTGACCGAGCTGTTCTCTGCTACACGTCTGGTATTGAGGACGAGCATGCAGCAGAACAGCTGAACGTTGTCTGAAATACATGTTGTTGAACATCCGTGATCATCGCGCCGAGGAGGCACTACGGCCTGTGTTGAGTATCGATCAGCAGCAAGTACCGACCGGAGAGTTTGGGGTTTTTTGTGTTTGCAGATTGTGGTCTAGAGTCGTATGGACCCGGTGCTAGAATGCGCGCTCACCATACTACAGTACCATTGAATACCACAAGAAGGACTGGTGCTGCCTTATGTCATGCCTCGAAACTTCAAGTTTCGATCGGCTAGCTGGGGGCGCCGCAAGTATGGGTGGATGACATGGCGCTGTAGAACTATCGGGGCCTCATGCAGCCTGTGCGATCATGAGGTTACTTTGGCTTGCGTGGAGATCGACACAAACCCGAAAACATCTTGTGATGGCCTGGGGGTCGGGCGGTTCGAGCATTTGAGAATGGCAAAACACCGCGAGGTGCCTATCTATGTTTGTTCATGAAGGAAATGGTTACTGATCATGCGCAGTGACAGTCGAGACATCAGCAGACATTGTACTTCGCAACACCACCGTATCCAGGTGATATAAGCCTTCCTTGCATGTATCGTTGAGCCAGATCCTCAGCGAGGCTCTCGAAGAGCGGTTGCACCAGCACAGGGAGGCCTCTGGTTGGGCCAAGGAGTCGTTGCAGATCTTGGCTTTGTAGGATCAACAGAACACGAGCTTGATGTTGACATGTCTTCGTCGTATATACTATATAATGGGAAGACGATGACGATGGGCATGGTTGATCTCAGTGCTTGCACCCCAAAATTCAAGTTCTCTCTTGCTCTCGACTCCAACAGCTTGCTCGCTCCTCGCCATATGAATATGACCGACCACGCAAACGTTGACGGGCAGAAGGAAGCACCAACAGCTGTCGTTGCCCATATGGCTACCATGCCATCGCTAACAAACTCCACCACGCTCACCTCTTCGTTCCTGCTCTTCCATCGTGAGACAGCAAGAGCAGCTTCAGCATGCCAGATTATGGCTGCCACGGCAGTACATACCGACGCGCAACAGTAGGTAAACATGTAGGTCTTTCTTCTTGCCTGCTACTCAGCCTCCATCACTCCCCAGCATCCAGCTGCACTCGACCGACCATTCACATGGTGCATGCTTTTCCAACACAATCGATGAAGACGACATACATTGGATGAGATCGCAACCACTGCACACCAGAGTCTGCCCGCAGAGATGCTTTCACGATCGAATAGCAACGCCGCCGACCGACTACGGCGAGCAAAGTCGAACTCGTCCGCCCACACCACCGCCTCCAGCCATCACCGCCAGTCTACGAACATCGAGCCGTACGTCGGCACACGCCAACATGCCGAGGCTGCAGCAATCGAAGCTCACAATCGAGCAAAAGAATACGAACTGTCTGCATCACGGCCGGTTCCACCCAAGCTGCAGCGTCGACGCAGCCAGAAAGACGGCAAGAGCCAGGGCAGTCACTTTGAAGAGGCACGAAGAAAGTCTCTGGCCCGGGCCGACGACGAGCCCCGAGTGAGACCTGTATCGTGTCAGCCCAGCCCATCGAAACCGATTGAGTCGATCGGAAAGCCGGAGGAAGGCACGGTTATCACACGCAGAAGGTCGGTCATCCCTCCACTGGCCGAGTCGAAGCTGTCACAATACGATCCGGCATCGTCAACATCCACCTCGGCACGCCATGTCCGACGACGACAATCAGCGTACACAGAAGGCAGCCCTCAAGCTCGATCGTCCCTGACCTTCCAGGACCCGGACGCGACCTTGCAGCTGCCGGATGTCGAAGCTGGGCCTACTGGCGTATTCCACTTGCGTAAGACGCCAGACCATCGCCCGCCTGCTGATCCAGTCCAACGGGCCATCCGCTCGGGTAGGCCTTCCCTTCGCGAGACACAAACAGATGAGGACATCCGCAACATGGCTCGCGACCAATACTTGCAAGACCTCAATGCCAAGCGTCTGAGAGAGAGGAAGTCGTTCATCCTGGCTCCCTTTCAAAAACGACGAGCAACCACTGCTGTCACCAGCTTCGATTCGTCGCTACCTCCCTTCAACCACGCGAATGATGGTAATGCCGCTCCGCTGCCTGTCAATCCTGCAGGAGATCACCTCAAGCTCGAGAAGTCACGAAAGGTGTCCGATACCATCAAAGGACGCCTGAAGAAAGTTTTCCGTAAGGTCTCCAAACCTGTCAGCTTGCCACCTCAGCACATTGAGGCCAGCGAGCTCCACTACACCGTGCGCGAGGATGATATGAGCGATGCGGATGTCAACCACGCCATTGACTGCACTGATCCGTTCATGACTGTGGCCGCAGAAAAGCTCGAGCCGCCTGCGATCAAATTCAGCGGTGCTTCGAGTAGTAAAAATGGCAGTCAAGAGAGCATCGCGAGGTCAAGAGTCACGAGCTGGACCGCCTCGACTGTTGCAGGTATCTCCAGCTTACGCAGCAGAGATGGGCCCTTTGCGGGTAGAGGCGACGATGCTGGATCTATTGACCCCCGAAAGGTCCGCAAGAGGAGCTCCTTCTTTGGCCGTCCTATTCAGAACAGACTTCGTCGCACCAGTAGACCTGACCTGAAAGGCTCCGACGAGAGCCAGAGTCAAAGCCTGTACAATGCTTTGCAGAAAGTGATCAGACCTTCAAAATCTATGGACCCACCTCGAGAGGAGATCTCAATCTCTGCTCCGATTCCGCCGCGGACTGACACCATCGTATCGAGGGAGTCGACATCTTCTGCACGCGCGCTGTTGCCATCACAACAGCGCTGCAGCATATCAGCAGCGAGCTATCGAACTAGCCTCTCGTCTACAATTCGACCTATATCGCCCCTTGACCCACCTGAGTCTGGCGCTGTACACATTCCTTCGCCAATCAAGGAGGTTACAAGCCCAGGACCGGACGACAACTGTGCAGATGAACAAAATTCACCAGAGTGTACACCGGGTGGCGGACTGAAGCGGCGCGTTGCCACGAAAGCTTCCGCACCTTCGGAGGAACAACTTGCTCGCAGAATGGAACGCCACAAGAACAGGTGGCAATCGCCCTTGGACGGAGTCGCTCCTCAAGGAAGTAACTCGGCGAGGAAGATGATGCCTGAGGACAATCCTTACGAATTGCGCTCGCTCAGTCAGTCAATGCGGCACACTTTGCCATCGAATGACCTCCCTCACCACGCCAGTCTTGGAGCCCCACGCACGGATGCCTTGTCACCCAGCGTATACTCACGTGCAACTGACGGCGCGTCTCCCCGGCCGGTGACGCCTGACGATGTCGGTATGACTACCATCACTATCACTAGTCGTGAGGTCAGGAAGTACGACATCTCGCCCGGAGCAAAACACACAGATGCGGCCAGGCGTACCCAGGGCAGTCGAGAGTGGCGCAAATGGCTGTCCGACGAGATCAGCAACTTCGCTTCTGCCCAACAGGCGGCCGGCAACAGACCCGGCTCTTTGTCCCCTACGATGTAGCATGACCTAGGAGAGTCAAAGTTTCGCGCGAGAGCTGGTAGCAATGCTTCGAGCCAGATGAATGGTCGTTACCCAGCGATCAGCGGCAGTCGTCCCGTCAGCCGACAGAGCAACTTCTCGTCACGGCATGTTTCACCGCGGGAAAGCCAAGAGCAGCCTGGGAATCGCTCTCGCACTGCAAGTCGCCAGCCGAGTCTAGAGGCCATCTCTGCAGTGTTTGGACAGCAACGGCCGGTACAGCCTAATCCAGTGTTCTGCGCAGCGCCCAATCACCAACGCACGCCAGTAGAACTCCCAGCCGGTCCTGTGCTGGGCACATGCACAAATTCTCAGCGCATGCCAGCAGAGCTACCAGTTATTGACACGGCGCAAGTCATGGATCCATATGGGCATGGTCCAGCCCACGTTTCGCCTGTGCATCATGGACCGAGAGCCCCCTTCCGTCCCAAGTCAGCATACGAGCTTCGTGCCAACTATCGCAACAGCAAGACTGGCCGATCAACGCCAATCGAAGTGCACCGCAAGACCGCTGAACCTAATTTGATGGAAGATAGCACTATTCGCAACATCTCAAATGGTCCTTACGCTGCTGCGTCGCTACGTATCCCCAGTGTCAACCAGGAAAACACACGCCCACCACTTTCAGCAGTCTCGAGTTCTGAATGGCTGGCCACCGGTGGGGCTGTGAAGAAGAGGAAGGAAGTGAAGAAGGCGACTTCTATGTACATGCAGCCGCTGACATCGAGGGATAGTCTGAGGGCTGGGGAGGTCAATGGAGCGAAACGATCGCCTGGACAGAGGATGGTGACGAGTTGGTTGGATGATCGTAGGAGTAAGGAGAATACTCCGGCTTTTGTTTGATGATAGACTGCAAGTGCTGGATATTGCCGATATTGGTATTGCTGCTTTGGAGGTGTAACGAGGCTTGCTGTTGAGCAGCGAGATGTGCGTTGTTGGTAGGGCTTTGGTGGCACGAGCAATGTGTATTGATAGTGGGGATGCGATGATTATACGGGCATATACTACAGTATTACAGTATATGCTTCGAGCATACATGTACCTAGAGGTACCTGCATTCTCCACGACAAGCTGTTAGGCATAAAACGATGTCGCCGAAATCACCGAAAGCAGGGGAACGATTGCTAATTGACCAATGGCGGAGGGCGGCGGAAATCTTTCTTCGCTGTTCGTTTCGGCCGCTGTCTTCGCTGAGCAGAATCTCGGTCAGCATCTGCGTCAGCTTTCTACGTAGAAAGCCCACCACCGCAGGAAGTGGGCAGCGGTGCTAAGACATGGACAAGATGAGGGCATTAGTACAGTACAGTATTGCTCTCCTGTTCGGGACACTCGGGACGGATCAGGGCGACTTCCGTGATGGCGATAAGGGAGGGCATCTGGTCCCTACTGTACAGTAGTTCTACCTTGTGGTACCGCTTTGCAGCAGCTGCTCAAAGCATTGCATAATCAATCCAATGCCAGCCTCGTCACGATTCTTCGGTGGAGCTCTTGCGCTTGCCGTGTTGTTGCTGGCATATTTAGTTCTTCTGCCGCCCCTCCACGAGAATATGTCTGCCCCACTGCTCCTTCGAAGTCTTTTCTCCCGGAACACTAGTTCTACTGCTATCAAGTCTTTGTTGAGGCCACTTACTACTGCTACGTCTGTAGCTCCTCCTAGCACGACGTTCGCCAGCACCACAACACTCGCCAGCTCGCATCCCTTCAGCACCACCGCAGCAACCATGTCCGCAATCAAAGGCTACGACCAGACCTCCTTCAAGGACGCCGTCAAGCACCGCCGCACTGTCTACAGCTTGCAGAAGAAATCTCCCATCTCCGACGACCGCATCAAGGAGATTGTCACACAAGCCATCAAGGACGTCCCATCCTCCTTCAACAGCCAGTCCGCACGCCTGGTCGTTCTCGTCAAGCACGACCACGACAAGTTCTGGCAGATCGTAAGCGATGTGCTCAAGGCGCATGTGCCCGAGGATAAGTGGGAGCACACGAAGCAGAGGATGGACCTGTTTTCGGGTGCTTATGGTACCGTAAGTCGTCCTCACCTACCACGACAGCACAACCCCGCTTTGCTTCCCAGTGCTGACACCTCACGACCCTAGATCCTCTTCTACGAAGACCCCGCCCCCATCAAAGCCCTCCAGTCCAAACTCCCCACCTACGCCGACAAGTTCCCCGTCTGGTCTGAACATACCTCGGCCATGCACCAGTACGAGCTCTGGACCGCGTTCGAGACGGAGGGCCTAGGTTGCAATTTGCAGCACTATAACCCGCTGCCGGATCAGAAGGCTTCTGAGATATGGAACATTCCACTAGAGTGGAGTCTGAAGGCGCAGCTTGTTTTCGGCGAGCCCAAGGAGGGCGCGAGGGATCAGTTGCCGACGAAGAGTGAAGAGCCCATTGAGGAGAGGGTTAAGTTCATTGGGTTTTAGACTGGCATACGGATGGGATAGCAAAGGCTGCATCGAGAAGGAGCGAGGAGGAGTTGATGAGGGGATGCGGAAAGAACATATACACGATTATGAATAGATTGCAAAAGGTCACCGATTTTTGCAAGGCCGTGCATTACACTCCGCGCATTGTCGCATTGTAGCGCAAGCTCGGTCTACCTCTCAGCGGAGACTGTGCTGAGTGAGCTTGCAGGTAAAGCTGTGGTAGGGCGTCTTGACATATCCAGCCGTCAACGTGCCACAGGAGGCGAAGGCCGGTCGCTAGACTGTATCAAAATTCAGAAGCACTTCCGGAATCGTTCATCCCAAGCCCTCTTTGTTGAGCTCAAGCCAAGTCCTCTCAGACTCACAAATCACGCCTTTACAACCTCAGCCTCCGTGTTCAGCCACTCTATACACACGACGATCACCATGTCCCATCCCGACGATGGACCATATCTCACGCTCGACAGAATGATCGTCAAACCTCCTACCAAGACCAACAGCGTCAGAAACTTCAACCCAGAGGTCGTGAAAGCTGACGCAGCGGCAACTCGAATCATAGTCCATCCTCGTTTCCCAAGTCTCGCCGAGAAATTTCTCAAACATAAACTCGAATACGGATCTCAGTACGAGAAAGGCCTCTACAAAGACCTCTCTTGGCAAGGCCTCACATCTCGTCTCATCGAGAAACGGCCTCTTGTGTTTGTGGGCAGCTGGGATCACACTCTCCTCCGCGACGGTCGTAGCATCCAAGATGAACGACAACAATGGGATCGAAACGGCACAGACGAGCAGCATCTCAACACAAACCTCACCTTGAAGGAGTACCTCAGCTACGACGAAATCATGCTAGGCTCCCTGATCGGCGTGAGTGGTCCAAGCCACTTCATCAACTCTGGCACGAGGCAAAACTCTGGCCACCCTGGGCAATCCTTCGAACCACGAGGCGTGATTATGGGTCTTGTTGGAGCGAGGTTCGAGAGGGATGATAGGATGGACAGTGTATTCATCCTCCCTCCTGTCGCGAAGCCAAGGCAGCATCCACAACTTACGAAACTTTTCATCGACTTCTTCGGCGCGGAAAGGGACGAGACCGCGTCTTTCGACTCTGCAATGTATCAAGCCCGAATCCGCATAACAGCCGACATCCTCCTCCTCGAAGCCAACGCTCGCGCAGCTGATCAACACAAAAAAGCTTACGTCTACATCGTCGGCCTCGGCCTCGGAGTCTGGCAACACACCTCCGCCCAAAATGACTTGTACATCCAGACTTTCTCCTCCGCCATCGTATCCCTCTCCCTCCCCAACATCAGCACCATTGAGTTCGGGTGGGTTTCGTGCTCACCCAATGCTCAGACCGCAGTGATCAAAGCCGGCGATAAAGCCAAGATCGAGGTGAAATTCTCAACCGCCGCACCGGCAACAAAGCGGGCAGATCGTTATAAGAATGAATTACTGGTATTGAGCTATGCGTGGGACGGCAATGCGTTTCCGGGAAATGAGTATTGGCAGGGGAGTCTGATGGGGAGTGGGGATCCGGCGGCGGCGTGTATGAGTACGATTGGTGAGTTGCATAATCCGATGGTGAATGAGGGGTTGTTGAGACGGGTGCATGTTGTGGGAGGGGAGGGGAGGGGAGGGGAGGGGAAGAGATGTGAGTGGTGTTTTGGAGTTTGAGATGATGAGTTGAGTTTGATTGACATTGCAGAGATGCTCACAGACGGTCCATAGTTGAAGAGGACCTCAAACCAACTCATACCAAACACTGCAACCTTCCATCGAAATCCCATCAACCAGTGAGTGACTCCTGGATTCGGCATTCCTGTTCTATCCCTCTGCTTCATTATGGCCTGCATCATACCACATCTCTCAAATCCCAGCAGAAAGCTTCATGCTTCTGCGTGGGCTGCGACCTGCAACACGTGTCGAAAGCTCCCGAATCGATGCAGGTGATTCCGGATCCTGAGCACTGTAGGCCGGATCAGTCAGCAATAAGTCATCAGGCCTTCAAAACTAACGTCTCACCTGGTGATTAGCCCCTGCATAATGCTCTGGTATGCAGTTTTTTGGGAGTCGAGCCGAAACTACAGCAGACCATGGTTGCTGTGTCGTTTTGTGGGTCTGTGCCGCTGGGGTCTTGAAACCCGGGGAGAGGATGGTTAGCGCGTGGAATTGCCGTATGGGCGGTATGGAAGCCTTACTTACAGCTGTCGCCTGCGAGAGCACTGGGATATGTTAGTATCAAGCCAGCCCAGTATAACAGATCATGGTACTCACGAGCTGACGAATGAAGTGGATATGCTCGTGTGAACTTCACGGCTGAGTTGTGGGGTATGTGTGCGTGCACGACTTGCTTGTTACTGCTGTTGTGGATGGTGATTGATAGGGTGACAGATGCTTAAGCAGCCATATGTTCGCGTCCTTGCTCTGGACTCATGCCCACGGCGCCCACGTGTGAGACCATTGCTGAAGGAATGCAGTGCTATTGGAGTCTGTGGTTGCACTGGCGTCGCACACTTAGCCTCGTGTGGGAAATGAGGAATGCTTGAACGTGCCCTTTGCACAGCGTTTTCATGTCTCACACGTAAGTGATAACGCACATGTTGTGGTCGCCTCCTGGGCACTGGTGGTTTGGCTTAGGATATAAGGTCAGCAGCGTTCCAAAGTGTGCAAAAATCGCAAGACACATTGTTGCCGTTGTTGCAGCACGTCTCAGTGCAATCGTTTCGCTGAGGGCCGAGGGCCAGCACTAGATGGATCCTGGCATTTGCAAATGCCTGTGGTCCAGTGAATAAGAGAAAGGGTGGTTGAAAAGACGGTCACAGTCTTGCTGCAAGTGCAGTGCCGGCGAGCATAGCGAGGGAGATGATGACTGTGGTGAAACACTTCATAATGGATACCGAAGGTGAGCAATCTGGTCGGATCGAGTATGATGGAATTGACCTTGAAGAAAGCGCGACTGATGCTGCTACTAGACTTCTAGAGGACTTCATCAACATATGGCTCGAGACTCTGGGAGTCTCGCATACTACTATGGATTCTCGCAGCCCATCGACTGTCACGCTTATCAGTGTTAGCGAACGATTCAGACCAGACTGCTTGACATCCAGAGGTAGAATACTGTGAGACACCTACCGAACACGTGCATATCATCGCAGGGAACCCGCTCATAGACTAAAGGTTCATTCATGCAGGGACGGCATGCTGACTTGGCACTAGCCCACATCCTAGGATTAGATATTCCAGCGGAGGCCTGTGTGCCCTGGTCAGCATAGTGAGGTCGAATAATCATCTCGCTCTTCGGCTTCTTCACGAACATCGGCATTTGGGGTGCCACACGGTTTCATCAACATCTTCAGATCGTCGTCTTGCGGCCACCGTCATCGACACCCGTTGCGAGACCACGTAAGGAAGCAGAGACAGTACGATGCCCGAAGCGAGAGAGAACACGAGTCTCGTTTCGCTATGGAAATCCTAGGATTTCATGTCACACAGCGTGGTACCGGCATATGTCGACCCGGTGCGGGCTCGCATACAATCTCGTACATGCAACGATTGCTGCGGCATCACTCACGTGGAACGATCAAGCTCGAGAAGTGTGACCACATTTCCGCACGCCTTTGGTACCCAGCCTTCAAGGACACTGAGCATCTTTGCAGATGTCATCATGATCATGCAAAGCCCACGGGCATCGTGCATATGGACGGGTTTGTCCTCTACGCCCGCAATCAAGAGGATCCGCTGTACCTTGGATCCCCTGATATTGAGCTTTCACTATGGAAGAACTTATCGAGAATTGGTCGAAATCTGCGAAGACAAGTTCGCGAAGAATAATGACGACATGCACACCTGTAGACCTCTGAGAGATCAGCATGCCATAATCTGGCACAGTCATATCTCCTGACTTTGTTGCTAGCCACTATTGAATAGAACGTACCATTGGCAAGAGGACGATTCATACGGCTCAGTATGGTGAAGCACGCGGCCCCTCCCGGATGAATGACCTGCCCGTAACAAACAGCATGCAAAGGTCTAATGCTCCCCTTGGGTGAGCTTACAAAATTTTTTGTCGACCATTCATAGATCAAGACAATAGATTAGTGACACTGAGTCTGGAAACTCGGCGAAGAACCCCAAAATGCAACAGACACGACCACATCCGTCACGACGGCGCTATAGACTCCCTCTCGCCATCCCGCGGCTCTCTGGCGTATCGATTGAATCAAGTCAGCAGATATGCATTTGAAATGAGCCATCACGACGAACACTGTTGCCAATAGCCATCACATCGTGACTTCATGTAGAGACACGAAGACGTATGGTCACATGCGCGCCAAGAGAGTTCGCATCGGCAGATAGGCACTGTCTTTGGGAAAAGCACACCACCTGACAGTCTCTCCACAGGGAAGAAACTAATCAGGCAAAAGACGAGCAATTCCTATGCCGACATACAAGCTGTTGGCCAGCTATGTCAAAGCTGGGATGAGAAAAACCACCACGTCTGCTAGGACTGCATTCCCTTTGCATTTCTCATCCAACATTAGCGGCACAGAGACTGGCTTTCGAATGGCCCAGGTTGGCTGCCATGTCAAAGGGACAGTGTCACTTCAGTTGGGCCATCCTGGCAAAGGTGGTCGTCGAGGCGTGGAAAGGCTCGAAGGGTGATGTACCTTGCCTTGAGCGTCGGTGCATGAAGTTACGCTGTGAAAAATCTACATCGGTAGACCGATTGGATGATCAATACCTGAATGGAGGGAGTATGATGTCCCGCAGAATGAGCACGCTGTGATGGGATATTGCTCAGCCTACGCGCATCCTCTGTCGTGTCTGTGAGCCTTTCTGTACTGCTCGATGTCGTGTTAAACAGGGCTGTCTTCGCTTGCTGGGCAATCGCTATCCAAGTAGACGGAGATTCAATCGAGTCTGCGCAGTGACAATGATAACTGCGACTTGCCTTCATATCCGCAACACGAGAGGGCAGCCCAGCGTTATTCAACACCATTTCACGCGCCACCATCACTTCCCACCTCCATCCCGCCCTGCCAGCGTCCTCGCCTGCCGCTCCGCCCGCCGTGACAGTACCCTATGCTCCCTCTTCCTCTCAATCGCAGTCCGGCGCGGGAAGTCAGAGAGTGTAATGTCGTCTTTGCTGTCGACTGTGCTCGGCTCGAACCGAACGGTCTCCTGTTTCCACACTGTCCTACCATATCCATTCCTTACACAGATCGGACAGATGAAGGTCTCGATCTCGTTCGCTGCTCCCGGTGTCACTTTGACGCAGGAGCCGTGGTACCATTCTTCGCAGGGGCCGTCGCAGGCTATGAGGGAGGTGCTGAAGCCTTCGGGTTTGCGGCCTGGAGTGTGTGTCAGCTGGAGGGTATCGAGAGTGGCATAGAGCAGGAGTTTTGGTGGAAAACGTGGCGCGCAGTTTGCTTGTTGTGGGAGCGGCTGCGCTGGCTCTCTAGGGCATGTGGTGGCGATCCGATGTTTGCAGGATGTGAGGTACCTACAGTAGCAGATGAGGCCTTCGGCCCAATAGTCCCCCTCGGTGTTGTCTGTGTGCTCGGTGGCCTCCTCAATGGAGACATGTTCCATGAGGGTGTCGTCTTCGTCCTCCGCCGGCGCAATATGTGGGCTTGGTGGCTTGCGAACGTGGAGGCGGACGCGAGGACGAGCAGGAAGAGTCAATTCGACGTCGATAGATTGGAGGAGTGCATCTTGCGCTGCCGCTTGCCGGGTAATGTTGGCGACTGTTCTTGCTGTCATAATGCTGGCGTATGCTGTGGCTTGTGGTGAGGTCGCATGAGATGCTGGTTCTGGCGAATGATGCGAAGTGGTGATGCCTGTGATACTCAGCTGCAGAGCCATGTGAAGTGCGGGCAAGCAAAATTCCGCATTTCGTGAGTGTGCCTGACCAAAGCGGCGGCTGCCGTCAGCAAGTGAATGAAGGCAGTAGAAGCGAAGTCACAGATGCTGTGGATGATTGGATGAGGCGAGGCGCCGTTGAATGCAACCAAACGGGTCTACGCTCGTTGGTATAGCGGTCAACTGCGCACCATGGCATAGCAATCCACAGTCTCGGTGTATGCTCTGCATTGTGAAGCATAAAATCAGAAGCAGTACTGCTGTGGCTGTGGCTAAGTCTGTAGCGAAGTAACCGAAGTCACATCTTTCGCTGGCGACGAGAGCCTTGTTTCCGCTGCTGAGCTTCATCTACACGACCATTTTCTCACATGTTCAGCTCTATCACAGTTGTCCCGAAGCTGATGACAGAGTCTTGCGAGCCTACAGACAGCCACGTTGACAAGGTGTGTACACGATAGTTGTCCCGGTCATAGTCATCCTGCCATGCTTGATCCCATACTGTTGCGGCGATCTTTTGAGTTGTGCTGGGTGACTGAGAGCACGCAAATAGCCTCATGCTTCTACAGGTTTTCAAGCTATCGGCACTCTTGGAGTGACTCTCTCTTTCTTCACCTGCCCCGATCCTTGCCTCTACCTTCGACCTTCGTCGTCGTGTCAAATGATCACATCGGTCAGAAGGGGCATTTGTTTGCCCATCGAGAAGGCGGTTTTCACGACCGTGTCGTCGCACTGGAAGTGAGTGATCACGTTGTCGGACTTCGCCTTATGGTACGCCAAGGTACGCCGTACTTCGTGTTCACCACCGTGGTCAATAGAAGGGGAACTGGCGAGAGTGAAGTGAGGTCCGGCGGTATGTTTAAGCGTAAAAACGCCCCACGGCGGTCGGATCATCTCATCCGTCAAAGGGTCCGAGGGTCCGCGACACATTGTTGTGCAGCGGTATACCATACAACAACTTTATTTATCCATGCTCCTCGCTGTTCACGACCCTCCTCCATGTCCCTGTGAGTGTGTTCTTGGTGGCAAGCGATCGACTCTTGTGGCCTGAGATCTGGTTCCAAGAAGTAAACCCCGAAGCTGCGCAATAAGCATTGGATCATAACACATACATCCTCGATCCATGGCAGGCAGAAGATGAGATAATTGCCGCAGCAGTCTCCATGAGCTGGAACTTACTCGAACGTTTCATCGAGTCGGAGCACTTCAACAAAGATCCCTCACTCACCGTTGCCTATCTTGCGTGAGTGACATCCTTTCCTCTGCGCAAAGCTCGAGTCCGGGAACATTTACTGACTCCTGCGACCCACAGTCGCTACGCAGAGCATGTTGGTATACACTATGTCTTGTGCTCCAAGCTGCGGGCCTTCAGCTACGAGGAGATCGAATTCTTCCTACCGCAGTTATGCCATCTCGCCATATCGATCGACAATGAGTCTATGGCATTGGAGGAGTTTCTTGTAGACCTCTGTGAAGAGTCGGTCAATGGCGCGTTGTTCGTACGTATGGTTCCGGATGAAGAGATGAAGACAGGTGTTGACCCTGTGGACAGACATTCTGGCGATTCCAGACATATCTCCACGACCTAGCGAACGCGCCGGGCTCCCACACCTTTCGATCCTGTCGCAGACTATACAACAAGGTGCAGAGCATCGTTTTTGGAGCCGGCGAGCCACCGCGAAGAGCTAGGATACAGGAGAACGTACTTCCAGTGACAGTGCTCTCGAGCTTGGTACTGGCCGGTATTGGTCTACCTCTTCTGCCGCAAACTGCTGGACCTCTAGCTATTGCGCAAGCAAGGAGACCGCGTCCTGTTGAAGATGTCATATCGGATGCGCTACCCGCAGCGCAGAAGCTGAGCCGGAGTGCTACGGTCACAGGCACGAGTACTTCACGAAGGACGCGGCCTGGATCTGGCGATGGCAAAGATTCAGCACGAAGGAAGTCTCGAAGACCTATGGATATCGCGACCGACAGACCTCGAGCCACAGCGTCGCAGCCAAACACTCCTGCTTCGGACACTGCAACGATACAAGGACGTAACGTGTCCTCCCACAGGATGTCGCTAGCAGTCACAAGAGGCGGTGAGGGCTTCACCAGCACTTCATCTCTACCTGACCAACGACAGAGGAAAGTCAGCAGTCCGGCGATGAGCCTTCCTGCCTCGCCCGGGGTGCCGAGGAGGATAGCAGGTGACTCTTCGCGGCGGCACTCTCAAGCACTGCGCACTGTGGTCCCAGCCGCGATGTCCAGGAACCAGAAGATACGGGCGCTGCGTCAAAATTACTTCAGAAACGAGACACAATTCTTGGCAGCGCTAGAAGGCATATCGAATCGGCTTGTGGTGGTGCCCAAGGCTGCACGACTGAGCGCACTCCGGGCAGAACTTGGCCTGATAGCGCAAGATCTACCCGCCGAAGTTGATATACCACTGATATGCCCCGCGACTTTGGTTGATGGCTCCGCCAGCAAGAGTCGACACCATCGCATAGTCAGACTCAACCCTGCAGAAGCGACCAGCTTGAACAGCGCAGAGAAGGTGCCATACTTGCTATTGCTGGAAGTGCTGCGAGAAGATCTCGACTTCGACCCTGACAGTCAACAGAATCAGGATCTTCTGAACAAGCTGGCTGCAGAGAAGGGCAAACAAAGGCGCCGACTATTCGACACTACTGACGCCGCCAGGGAAGCTGTAATAGAATCGCGTTTGGACAAGATCCAGCAAGCGGATAGTGTCTTGGAGCCAACCAGTGGAGACCTCTCGAGCGCGAACTTACTACAGGATCTAGACGACGTGTCCAAGCAAGGCAGAAGCAGCCCTCGAGCACAGACAGGTTGCAGAGACCCGCCCAGGTTGTCCAGTGGTGTCAGCACGATATCCACAGGGCCCAGTTTACCTACGCCACGCAGCTCAGATTCGGCCCCGGGCCGACCCAACAGCTCTCCATATCTCAAGCCTCAGAACACGAATCAAGCAGATGTATCAGCGCTGGCAGATCACATGCGCACCGCGTCGCAGATGCTCGCGCAGCTCGACATGAGTGCTACAAAGCGCCCAAAGGCCGAGGTTGCCGCAATCAGGTCCAAGATCATCGCAAGCATGCAGTCCCTCGAAGAGCATAGCTTCCTTTCAGTAGAGTCAACCCATGCTCCGAGCTTTGAGACCATCATGGCGAAAGCAGATGCGTCACCTACAGAAGCTCAAGATCTAGCAGAAAGCCTGGATGGCGTAGCAGACACCAAGCTCAATACTGGAAAGGGTGCTGATCGCATGGAGAACGATGCCATGACGGGTGGTATACAGCGCAAAGGCGATCGGGACGATCCTTCTGCAGCAACGCTCGGCGAAGCCTGGGAGCAGAAGAAGGAGCGCATCAGGCAATCGTCGCCCTATGGTTGGATCAGAAACTGGGATCTCATCTCAGTCATCGTCAAGACCGGCGCCGATCTGAGACAAGAAGCCTTCGCCTGCCAGCTCATCGGCGTATGTTCAAAGATTTTCGCCGAGCACGACGTTGACGTCTGGATCAAGAACATGCGCATTCTGGTCACAGGCGAGACATCTGGCCTCATTGAAACCATCACGAATGCTGTGTCACTTCACTCAATCAAGCGCTCCCTCACCTTGGCCTCGATAGCAAGCGGCACGAATCCCAAGAAACGTATCGCCACCCTGCAAGACCACTACGCCAAAACGTTTGGTTCACCCGACTCCAGCTCCTACGCCAAAGCTATCGTCTGCTTCATCCGTAGCTTGGCAGCTTACAGCATTATCTCGTACATCCTCCAACTCAAAGACCGGCACAACGGTAATATTCTCATCGACTCGGAAGGCCACGTCGTCCACATCGACTTCGGTTTTATGCTCTCCAACTCACCCGGTAACATGGGCTTCGAAGCCGCGCCCTTCAAGCTGACCTTCGAGTATGTCGAACTTCTGGGCGGCGTCGATGGCGAGGCGTTTTTGAAATTCAAAGAGCTCATGAAAGATGCATTCCAGGCTCTGAGGCGGGAGGCGGAGAGAATCGTCACGCTCGTGGAGCTGATGGGAAAGGAGTCGAAGATGCCGTGCTATGGTGGCGGTCTGGTCAATGTTGTGAGTGCTCTCAGGGCGAGGTTTGTGCTGGAGAAGAGCAAAGAGGAAGCGCGCGATTGGGTGGAAGATTTGGTCGGGAAGAGTGTTGGGAGTTATTACACGAGGCTTTATGATACGTTTCAGTATCGGACGCAAGGGATATACTGAGATGGCAAGGACCATGATCTCTGGGAGGAGGATGCTGCGTTCAACTCTGATAGAAGCATACATGGAGGGAGGGCCCGTACTTGTTGTTAGCCTCATGGTTCAGAACGAGAATGATGAGAGGTGCAGGGTTGCCTTGAATCTGCATGCTTCCACAGCGCGTTGACACGTCGGAGATTGAGCTCGTTAGCCGGACCATGAAGAGGTGGCAGGGTGGCGGCCAACGGACACACTTGCTTCAACACGAATACTTGCGGCTAGGCCAACAAAGAGGACTTCCGACAATTCAAGGCAATATATGTATATTTGCATCTGCGCGTATGCCGGCGAGCCGGAAGAAGGGACTGACGCTGATTCTGCATCGGAAGACTTCTATCGCTGTTTGGCGAAGCAGCATTTGGACTGGGTGTGGCAGTGATAACATCCCTGTTTCCAATTCATCGCAGACTTCGTACGTTGGCCCCACTTAAAAGTGATGAAATTGCGAGATATGCTATCCTTTTCAAGACTGACATTCTCTTGCTGTGCACGAGGTCTTGGCGTACTGCGCCGAGGCTGATTTCCGACAATTTGGGATGCTCAACCATGTGAGTGGTACATTTCATTCTTGTAGTTCTTGTCGTCTCATCTCAGCACGTGTGCACAGAGTGGTTGTGGAAGCTGTCAAACATGGATGGAGGTCTCCTGGGTGCAAAATAAACGGGACAGCGCTCCCAGCCTTAGAACGTCGCAACACTACTCTAAACACCACTTTACAGCACAAAAGTGAGATTGCTGTAATCGCTAAAGACTCCTCTACCGAATGCACTAGCTTTAGTGAGCCAGGAAATGTGTGTATTCATAGTTGTATCGAAAGTCGAAGTTGCGGGCTGTCCCGTTTATTTTGGAAGCCAGGAGGAGTTGTCCAGTACAGTAGTAGGCTGTCGACACCATGCAGGGATCATGGCTCGCCAAATCACTAGGATGACGCAACTCATCGTTATGGCCAGTAAAGTGTTTTATCGAGCACAACAATCCCAAAATGAATTGAGCTGATAATCAGTGAGCGAGGATCCCACGAGCGTGAGGTCGCCGCAGCCACGAGATGAACAGAGGTGAGCGTTGATGACGCCATCGCAGGACGGTTAGAGTTTCACCAGGCAACAGCACCCTGCATTCTCGAGCTCAGGCTTCTTTCATGGTTCATCACTTTAAACATCAGCACGTCTACGCGAAACTAACACGTCCACTTCATCTTCACCTTCACGGCTATTTCTTCTTCTTCCTCCTCTTCCTCCTGCTCCTCCTCCTCTTCTTCTTCACCGGCGCGGAGTCTGGCGTTGTTTGCGAGGCGCTGGAGCACTCTGGAGCGGCGTCATTCCCGCGACACACAACAGAAAACGGGGCCCGCTTTGCTTGTGACACCTGCACATCTCGGACGGGACGTGCGTGCAGCCTTTCTTCACAAGCTCAGGTTAGGACGAATCAATAAATCGCGGCTGTTCCTTCTGCAGCCGGCATGCTACCACAAACTTCGTGACCGCCACGTCTGCACAGCATGGCCAACACAAACACCGACTACGTACGCGACCCTGTCGTGGACGCGAATCCTGATCTCACCCGCAAGCGGCAACGCCTCAGCGAGGAGGCCGATGAGACAGCACCACCATCCACTAACGAGGACATCGTTATCGAGGAAGTACCAATGGAAGAGGATGGAAGTAGTCTGGCTGCCGCCATCGAGCTCCACGACGACCTGGACGGAGAACTACTGGCGCCTTTCAGCGATGCCTTTCTCATCGTCGACAATGGCATGTCCCCTCTACAGCAGATTGAATGGCTACGCAATCAACTCATGACACCAGATGCGTACATGCATAGCCAGTTCTTTGCGACTTTGTCATCCGCACTCGGCAACCACATCACGCATGCTCAAGCCTTACCGGACCTGGGCCGCACGAAATATCTGGATGAACAAGACTTCTTCGACAAGCTGGGCGATTTGTGTTACCGCATATTAGCACGGCCCACTCTGTTCGAGAAGGAATCCTCGGAAGACAGGTATCACAAGCCCGCAGTACTCGACAGCATCAACGATTTCATGCTGAATATCAATGATATGTGCCTCAATGTCATTGAAGTCTTGCCGTTGGTCATGGAATCTACGTCAACAAGAAGGGATTCTGGTAGCATTAAGGAAGCTCCTCAGCGCAACAGTCTGCTCTGGTTCATCCGCATACTTGGCCAGAGTCTTGCCGAGTACAAGGCAGGCGTCTTCGGCCACTTCAAGGATTTTGGTTTTAAGCCAATCGGATCCCGCAATGACCGCCAACACCAGTTCGTAAAGTACGAGGGCGCGATTGATAGGCTTGTTCTGATCTTGCAGAAGCTCGCAAAGTACAACAAGCGACTACTCAACGATGCATGGGACGACCAGGCGTGGGAGGCTGTTAGCGCAATTCTTCACGTGCAAGACAGGATTCAAGTACAGGAGATCGACAACATTCATACAGTCCTGAGGACACTTCATGAAGACATTCTGCCAGTCATATGCAATCGCAAAAAGCAGAGCCTGCCACATGGACTCCATGAGCTCAGCATCAACCTGTCAGAGAAGCTCCTCCAACAGCTTCTGGCAAATGCCGATGAAGAGTCGGTGGCCCAAATCTACACGACATACATCAAGAGTGACGAGGACGCGCTCTTTCCGCAGCCGATCAATGGCAGGAATCTAGCACAGCAGCTGGTCGACATCAGCGATGGCGATGTAAAGATCCAGCGACACCTTATGAGTGCCTCATGGTTCCTCCAGCAGATGAACAGGCTACTGCACAGCGACATCATGGACTTGCGGAACTACGGCATCAGCCAAATGGATACACGCCTGCCAGACTTCTTCAGTGCCTATCAAGCACTGCCGAAACGGCTCGAGCATCCGGTATTGACATACATTGCCAGATTCTTGCGTAGCAATGAGGTGATCCAATACATCTTCGGGCCGAACTCGCACTCAAGTCTCATCAACTACAGTCGCCAAGTTGTCGGTTTTCTAGCGGCAGTGTGCAACTACACTGATCAAGAGACCGACCTCATCTGGCATGCATGTACAGGGAGTATTGAGATTGAGAAGGCAAAGGCCTCGTGGATCCTGCTTTCTGCGACCTGTGGCTACCTCGACATCGATCATCTGCTGCATTTGGCGGAGCTTTATGCGCGTACCGCTCCCGCCAAGCTGAGCAAAGACATGGTCGAGTCGTTGGAGGGCCTTTTCTCGAGTATATCGGACAAGGTCACACACAATCGTTCTCAAGACGAGTACCGCCTCAGGACAGCTTTCGTCAGCATCGATATTATGATGAACCTCGGCGCTACGGCTGACGATGCGCTTTCCCAGCATCTCCGTCACAGTGCAATGAGCGAGCTACGTCGATACACAACGACGGACTATACTGCTGCTGACCGACATGAGATCTACGCGCGCTGCATCAAGAGCCTGAACGGTCCGCCGCAGGTTGCAACTACCGCAACGAACATCCTGAATGTCTTGCTGCTCCATGTGGAATTCTCGCCCGCAGAGATCCAGGACCTGCTTGGGATGCTGTCAGTAAGTGCTGCGGTCGAGGAGTTGGGTCGATTCGTGACAAGATGCCGTGACTTGCCAGATCGAAATGCTCAGCGCCTCGCGGTCACGCCCAGACTGACCACGATCTTGCAACTTGTTGCTCTCTCAGGTGTCGCCATGTCAGCGGAAATTGAGAAATTGCTGTTTGATAGCGTCTGCGGAGCTTCGGCGCTAGACAACCAGGCGAGAGACCTCGCGTGGACATTCTTTTCCAATGTGTCCAAGGGCAATTCTCATCATGTGGCAGTGGTCGGTGGGCTTCTTGACCACTTCCTCCGCGACCTGGTGATTGACGTGCCCCTAAAACACACAACTCCGCAACTGGTACGCCTATTGGGCGCCTCTTTGATCAATCCCAGGAAGAACGGCGATGACCTCAAGGACGAAGTCGCCATGCTAGAATCGACGGTTTGGAGACGACTTGTCGATTCTGCTGAGAGTAGCAACGACCATCGTGTGCGTCAAATAGCAGTGTGCTCGATTCGCGAGATACTGTGCGACCCCAAGGTTAAGCTGCCGAACGACATTACTGCCGCAAAGCTGCAAACAGAATTCGCTCATCGACACAGCCAGCGTCTCTGCAAAGAGGCTGCTAATCCCTCCTCATCGTCTGGCCAGGCGATTGTCTGCCGACAGCTAGACCTACTGGACGTTGTGTTGCAGGCCAGTAGAGAGCATCCGGTATACGTCGACAGCAAGGCCGATGCCAAGATCTGTCTAGCATCAGATAGCAGAGAGAACCTGCTGCAATTCAGGTTGCAGCTATACCGCACCGGTCAACTTCAGCCAACGGTCTTCCACGTGCAGGCAAAGACGACCACAACTCTGCGGGCATTGAGAGACGACCTTCCTGCTCGTTCAGGCGCGACCGAGCATCGGGTCATCCTGGGCGGCAAGCTTATAGACTTGACCAAGCAGGCTGATGAAACTTTCGCGGCTATGGGACTGAAGAGCTCAGGTGTGATGCAGATTTGTCCGAAGTACACATTTCAGAGCGATCTTAACACGCTGATGAACCCGGTAGGTGCCATCGAGGATACAATCATGTCTCACTACGATAACATCGAGTGTCTTTTGGATGGCATAGAGGAGATCGCACGCCGGACATACAATCTGCTCAAGCAAATCCGACCACCGAAGCAGGCACGCGACAGGGTAACGTCGTTGCAGACCCCCGTGAACGAGCTGTGTCCTGCCTCGTCAAGATGGCGCACTTTGATGACGGTCTATGTGCTCCGAACACACCTCGCCGACTTCGCCAACATGGGCGTTGTGGATCCAGACTTCTTTCGGTGCGGCACTCGGATACTGATCACGTTTGTGATGGACTCAGATCGAGCACTCGATCCTCAAGTCTATACTCAGGTTCTGGACTGCCTAGTGGCCTTCTTACAAGAGCGTGCAGACTCGATGGTGGACATCGAGATCGTATCTGAGTCAAGTCGGTTCGTGACGAGGATGCTTGACATGTGCACCAGTGCGGCGGAGGAACAAGGTACGCCGGACACTGAGCTGGCTGTGAGTGTCTACAAGACGCTGCTTCATGCCTTTCAACAACAACCCAAGATATGGGACAGCTTTGTGGCTGACACGCGCATCGTGGAGCTCCATCGACAACTTCTGTTCAAAGCAGGTATCGAGCTATTCGGCAAGATCTGCACCATGATCGAAACATTTTGCAAACACCACTCTCTTGACAAGCATGTCGCAAGCTTCTACCTTGATGTCATTCTTGGCCTCGTCCCAGATGCTCTTGGAGTACCGTCTCGCGCTACAGAGTTCTTTCGGCTGACCACGACTACTTTGCACGCCGTGACGACCTTGCCATCAGACGAGACCAGAGCACGCGGTATAATGGACATGCTGGTGTCAACCCTGTGGCAGCACCGCCATACAGAAACGCCAAACTTTCCTCAAGCCGACCCTGCAATGGCTGGGCTACTGCAGCTGCTTGCTGAGTCTATTCGGGTCGTCCGAAGTGCCAAGAAGCCCATCGCGCTAGATGGGTTTGCGTTGCAGGTATTCAGACGCCTCCTCTTTCCCCCCCGCGATAGCGCTGAATGGAAGACACTCCTGAGTGAACAATCGCGAAGTACCGCTTTCCAGCTAGTCAAGGCCACGTGTGAGTCCGAAGATGACTTTCGCGGCCTGATCACGACAGCTTCTGCAGCGTTGCAGGAGACTACAAACGATCCCGCGCAAAAGTATCCCGGGAGAGACAAGTTTCTGAGATCGGCTTCAGAGCACAGTGGGCTGGCCAACCTTCGCAATACCTGCTACATGAACTCACTCCTGCAGCAATTATTCGCGAACACGAAGTTTCGCGAGTTCATTTTCAGCATACCCATCGAAGACGGATCGCAGGACACGGTTCTGGCGGCAATCAGCAGACTCTTCGCCTACATGCAGGATGCATACTTCATTTCGATCGACCCAGGTCAGCTGGCCAAGATTTTGGAGATTGATGTCTGGATCCAAGAGGACGTTCACACATTCTACGAAAATTTCTTGGCAAGGCTGGAAGCAGACATGCCAAATGCAGAGTACAAGGCTCAGCTGGCCCGATTTTACACAGGCAACCTGGTCTCACAGATTAAGGGCTCATGCGGTCATGTGTCATCTCGCCTCGAAGAATTTGTTGACATTCCAATCGTCATCACCAACCAGAAAGACCTGGCAGGAAGTCTGGAAGCCTACATCCAGGGAGAGCGAATGGAAGGTCAGAATCAATACAGGTGTGCGACGTGCGATCCCAGCACTGATGGACGTCTGGTCGATGCCATGAAGCGTAGCTGCATCGAGGATCTGCCTGATAACGTGACGTTCTGTCTCAAGCGTTTCAGTTTCGAGGCGATGTTTGGCGGTGACGCATCCAAGGAGAACGGGAGATTTGAATTTCCTCAGACCATCGATCTAGGCAAATACACCCGAGCGCACCTTGAAGGTCAGGAGACGACGAAAGATGAGAACATCTTCGAACTGGTCGGCGTTATCGTCCACTGGGGAACTCTCACCAGTGGTCATTACTGGTCTTATACACTCGTGCGAAATACAGCATCACGAGAATCTCACAAGTGGGTCCGATTGAACGACTCTTCGACCGAAACCGTCAAGGGCGGCCTTCACGAAGTGCAACAGGAATGCTTCGGTGGCGGACTAGGCTTCGACAACAAGCTACGCCAAGACAATGCGTACGTCCTGTTCTACCAGCGAAAGAGATCTTTGCAAGAGCCGGTGGGAATGCCGACGGCAGTCGCTGATGCTTCGCGGATGGAGATTGTGCCATCGAGGGTAAGTCTGCCTCCTGCTCTAGCAGAGGAGTTGCACTCGAAGAATATGTGGCATCAGCGCATTGCTCATCTATTCGATGATGATTTCTGTTCCTTCCTGGCGTGGACAGTGGAAAACTTCTCACAACACACCACTGGCGCGTCCTCTCCATCGGACACTAGCGATTCTCCCAGCGATGCGAGAGCCTCTGCCAAGGCAGATGACCAGATGGACAATTTCTCCGGCAGTCGCGTGACGCAAGCTATGAGCGATTTGATCGCAGCCTACTTTCAGCGCGTTGTCGTTTGCCAGCCGATGCCATGGAAGAAGCTGGGCACGATAATGCCAGGCCTGAAGAAGCTGATCTCCGAGCACCGCATTGTCGCGGCCACAGTATTGAACAGGATCGTGGAGGAGTCGCAGTGGTTTGATAAGATCATTGCCCATGATAAGAGATCTGCGCGAATGACGACCTATGACCTGGTCCTTGCATGCTTGGTGAAGCTCAAGTCAACCGACGCTGAAGCTTATGCCCACGACCTCCGCCAACTCATCAATGTTCACTCGGCTTTCATCCAGCCTGGTCTCAACTTGGCACTAGAGGCCGACTTCATCGCGTTTGCAGCGGATGTGGCACGCCTGGGCGTCGAGGAGACGGCCTTCATCCTGGACGAAGGGTACTACACCTGGGCAATGGGCCTCTTGATGCTGCCTATGAACAGCAAGCGGCAGGAGGAGTTTCCAGGTCTGTGGCAGCACTTTATCTCACGGGAGGCCCTTGTGTCAGCACTGTACGACTTTGTTTACCTCATGGTGAGTGCTCAATCCGATGCTGCTCTTGCACCGGAAAAGGCATTAGGAGACTTGCATGAGGTGACGGAATCTGGTGTTTCTCTGCACCACGAGGAGATTCGTATGCTGGTCGATCATGGTGGCACCAACTTATGTTACTGGATGTCATCTGCACGAAATGCGCTCAAGCCAATCGACTGGAGGTCCTCATCGCCTGGAAAGCTACTGTCACTGCTGTGCAAGGTCCTGCCTTCCAGTGGGCTAGACATCATTGAGGCAAGCCTCATCAAGTACGTCCAACAAGAAGACGAGTCGTTTGCGTCCGTGATGATCCTAGTTTTGCACTACCTCTCCTGCGATATGCCAATAGAGAAGACGCTACCAGTGTGCAATGCCCTTGCGAAAACAGTTACGGAGTGGCAAGAGATAGAAGAGGAATTTCTGGGCCGCCTGAAGGACGCGTACGACCTCGCACCGCTTGCAATCCTCGCAAGCACCAAGATCTGGCTGTTTAAGTTACTGTCCATGCATACTAAGCGCTCTGTTCGCACAAGAAGTCTTCGGTTCCTGGATCAAGATGTTTTCATCGGACCTGCAATCTCACACTACGACGAACTTGACGTAGAACGTACGCGACTCGCTATGGCCCTTTCAGCTGAGTGTGGCCGTCTCCTCAAGCAGGCGTACAACAAGGAATACGCTCGGGCCAAATGGAACCAGACTATCACAGCCGGCAGGACCGCCGTGCAGCACTTGCACGACTTGCGCGACGAAGCAGCCGAGCTGCGAAAGGATCTCGGAGAAGACGAAAAGGACCCTGTTTCGGACAGACTGCAGATCTGGATTGATGAAGCGCCGCGGCACATACAGGCATGGGCGCAGCTGGAGCAGGACGTGTTGGAGGACTGGAGCCAGGAAGATGAGATGGACGTGCGTGCTAGTACACGCGAGTCGGTTGAGGCGTCTGATGGTTATACCTCCGACGACTATGACGAGGAAATGGAGGATGATGAGCGCTAGCTATGATCTCTTGCGGCGGTTCACGGTGTACATCTCCAGGGGGTTGACGCAACATCCACGGGGAAGAAGAGCCAGAAGTCTGCTCAACTTGTACAATAGTAGTCACGAAACGCGTGACAACGAATCAACTGACCAAATGACTCAAGTTTGGCTTGCTAGTAATCTCATCAAAACTGGTCGCATACGGTCCCAATGCTGGGTCCGCTGACCTTCGCGATCGAAGTCTGGAGTGATGTGACGGCCTGAGCGACGTGTCTCGAAATGATGCTAAGCGACTGTGCCATGTAGAACACACTCTGCAGATTTGACATCTGTCGTGCTCCCACTACCACGTAGCGTTGGATCCGAGATAACAGGAAAGGATGGACTGTGTCAGTCTAGTCGACCGCTTGTGCTTGCACATGCTTTCTGTGACCAGTCGTTCTATCTCACTGCTCGACAGGAATCACCGAACATATCCAAGACTGCTTGTATGCTCATCTCTGCCACTTTGCCGCTGATAGTTCCGGTTGGGAGTGTGGAAAACTTTCATGACCAGAGATATGATTTACCAAAGACATACGATTAGTGATGATCTCCCTAGGCCATGGGATGGATTGTCTCGTGCACTGGCACTGCACCCATTACCATCCATCCCGGAAATCCAAGACCACAGCGTACGCACGCATTCAGCGCAAAGTACGAACGCTCGAACGAAGAAATTTATCCCCGACGGGTCCACTCGCTGACTCCGCTACACGTGGTACTTGTGCAACAGACGTGTCAAAGCGGCGATTTGCATGCTGCAGGTATGAGCGAAAAGAGCGATAAATATCAAAGCACGACTTCGTCCTTCGCGAGAGCTCGAGGAGCGGGAGGTCATGGCTTGACGGACCTTGCTTCCTGCGCCTATCGCTTCTTTTGCCTTGTGCTGCGAACGGATGCCGCTGGGCAGATCCAGTACCGTGGGCAGGAGCTGTTGTCAAGATGCACTGAGCCGTTTTTGTGCTCTCGGATGTTGTGGATATCGGCTTGGCTCAGCAGATGGGTTTTGAAGTGAGTGAGGTAGGCAGGTGCTTTGACGAGGCACGGACTTGTCCTGTGGAGATGTGGTTTGCTTGACTTGTTGGAGCGTGACGAAAATAGGCATGAAGCCTCGTATTGTGTAGCGGTTGGCGCTCGCTTAGAAGTGGTTTATGGGTCGGGTCACCTTCGCTGTTCGCAGAAAATATTCTCGAGAAGCGGATCTCTGCAGATCTTTGGCTGCGGACAGGAGCGGGTCATGTCCACCAGGTGAAGAGAAAATCGCGATGGGCGTAGCACTAAGCCAGCCTTGTCACGTTCTAGCTTCATGCCCAGGAAACAGATCGGCATTGCGAGACGTGAAGAAAGAACGCTGACGTGTGCGAAGTGGAAAATTTACTGATTCCAGGTGGCGAAGAAGCAGCCTGACTGCAAGCATGAATGTCCACTGGGCAGCTGACGTGCGTAGGCACTGCTATAGCCGCCTTGATCAGTTGCTTCTTGCATATGTCTTTGATTCTGATCAAGCATTGGGGCCACTCGACCATCATTAATGAAGGCCAGGGTCAGTCCAAGGCCTCCTTCACTGTACGTGATGCGTGTAGAGGGTGGACACTGAGAACATAGCCAGAAGGACGGCTGTTGCCGGAATTGGAGGATGCCCTGTACTATCGATACATGTGGTACAGCATGGCGGACTCTATATCATCTGCCGTACTCTGCTTGAACGCGCAGAATCTTGATGGGGGACACATGTCGAGAGCCATACTGTCCGCATCGAAGCAGGGTAGACTCTGCGAGAGCCTTGTCAATCTATCCCACTGCTTCTCGTGGCCGATACGTTTCCGCAGGACCTTCGAGGATAGCATGCCCATCGTGCTCCTGCATGAGCTCTGTTTGAAGGAAATTCGCAGCATAGCTTGCGCTCCTCCTTCCAGTCGTGATGCCAAAATCCACAACTACCGTCGCGCGCCAGAGCCTCCTGCTCTTTACCCGCTCGCAACACCACGTTCGGAGTTTCGTCATAGGCTGTCCAGAGACCTCGCCATCGTTCTTCGTGGCGTCCTCATTCGGGCCGGAGGATCCCGAGCAGGCACGACTGGGGAAGGCACAACCAGCACCAAGTTCACACCTGATACTGGCGTGAATCGCCTTCAGTTCGGTTCGGATCACCACAGACACAACACCTGCTTCTGAACATTCCAAAGTGATCACTGTTGGCGCAGAGGGAGCCCTTGGCCATGCAGAAGGCACTATTCCGTATCAGTGGCATAAAGAAGGCTCCCACGAAGTGATATTTTCGAGAAAGCGACAATTGCTCTCAATGGCCGCGTACTGCGCGTGTTGTGATACCACTGAAATACCAGCGACTCGGGACCAGACACGAGAATCGAAGTTGAGAAGCGCGTCATCACGGTGCAAGACGCACGTTGGCCAGTGCTGAGCACATCTCAGTGGCCCGATGCGGAAGTACAGTAGTCACAAGAAGACGGTCCGATGTCCGCGCAGGACGCTACAGCGGCGATGCTAAAGAACTCATTATACATAGCGAGGTGCCTTCAGTTCTTATCTCACGAGTGCCAGGCAGGGCTCCGCTAGTTGCAGATAGCAGAGTGGAGATCGGGTGCGAGGCGATGGCCGGCATAAGCGCCCCGCTTGCACGGATCCCGTTGTTGCCGCGGATGCCAGTGAAGCATCTGGAACTTTGGCCGTTTGCGCGAACCCAGAGACCGTGTGAAACTAGCAGAGATGGAAGTTTGGAATTATGGTATTAAGTCTAGAAATTAGGGTATGGAAAACCATGTTTATTATAAGTAGTAGTACCCTTAAGGTGCTTATATAAGTCTTCTTTTAATAAGAAGCCCTTAATCCCTATAATTTAGGTGCCTAATCTTATTTCCTAAAGATAAGTAATTACTATACTTAATTAGGTTATATTACCCTTAAAACCTACTATCTATGTATTATCCTAGCGCTTTATATACCTCCTTACTCTATATAGGAACTAAGTAGAGTAATCTTATATTAGATTCAGTTAAACCTATAATCTTACTAAGTTAACTAACAAGTTAGATAACCTTTGTTCGATCGAGATTTGTTCTCGTCGAGTAGGAGCAGGAGGGAGAGCAGTATAAAGCAGTAGCGAGGCAGCGATTAGGTAAGGTTATATTCTAAACAGTAAGATTAAACAGTAAGTTAAACGCTTCTAAACTATAAGGGTTTTTAGCGTTCCTAAATACAAAGGAGACATTACTAGTCTTAGTCTTAATCATTTAATCGCTAGTAAGCGAGTAATCTCGAATTACTAAGTCGCTAGTAAGCAAGTAATCTCGAATTACTAAGTCGCTAGTAAGTAAGTAATCTCGTGCGGCGTACGTGATTTCTATAGCTAATAGTTAGGCGTGCCGTCGTAGCTTAATCCGGACCGTAATACTATCCCCCTTCTAGCCTAGCTTCGTCCCGAAGCTTATATAAGATAATATAATGTCGCCTCTTCGCGGCCTATAACGATGTCTTCTTCTTCTTCTAAAAACCGTCTTCGGCTCGCCAAGGAAATTAACGAATACGGTTATCTAGTAGATCTCGCGTATAACTATTGCTTCTTTAACGGTTTATCCTACGTCGCTATAGAAGGCAACTTTCGGCTTCGGTATTCGGAGTATGTTCGTCGCGGGCGTAAGTATATAAACCTATCCTAGGAGTCTCTTAATAAGACCCGGGAGGAATACCGGAAAAAGGTCGAAAAGGATAAGGAAGAGCTTACGGAGATCTTAGCACGGTTAATGCGGGACAAGGCAATACTTCGCTAAGCGGAGGAGCGCGCGCGTAAGAAGGCGCAGTATCTAGAGGCTAAAATAGAGGCCTCTAGAGAGATTAAGGACGTCGATTGTCCTACTACCGATGCGACTATTAGCCTTTCTCCTACTGTATAGTCCTCGATCGATTTTATTAATAACGCGATCGATTTCTCTATCCCTTCTAGTTCTACTAGGTAGCCCGTTATAGGTGTTATTTTTCTTTATATTCTTAGATTTTTTGTTAACAATTTTGTAGGTTTTCTTCTAGTTCCTAGGTATTCTCTAATTCGTAGTATCCTTTCTATTTAACAAGGTATCGCTAACCCTTCTTATCTAGGATTTGCTCGACTTCGAATTCGCTCTCTATTTCCGGTTCGAAATAAAAGCTTCCCTAGTAAGGTGTTTCTACGTACGTAGGTTCTAACAGTGAAACATAGAACACTAGGTAGATCTTTACGTCTTTAGGTAGCCGTAGTCGGTAGTTAACGGGTCCTCGTGCTTCTTTAACGAGAAATAGTCCGACTTTTACCTAGTCTAGTTTTTTAGTCTTTCTTCTTATTTTAAGATTCTTAGTAAGGAGATAGACCTTATCCCCCTTCTTAAGCTAAGGTGCCATTTGTCGTTTCTTATTATGTAGTATCGTAATCTTATCTTAGTTACTCTTAACCCTTCGTGTTAAGTTTTCGTAGATAGTTTTTATCGCCTCCGTAGTTACGATTGCCCTTTTAGCTTATAGATATAATCCTTCTTCGCTAAATAGGTTCGGGTATTTTCCGTAGTTTACGAAGAAAGGTGTTTCGCCCGTTGTTTCGGACTTATAGTTGTTTAGTACTAACTATACTATAGGTAGGAGTGTAACCTAATTGTCCTATGCATAGTTAATATAGTGTCGTAGATATTATTCTAGGGTTTGATTTATTCTTTCTATTTGCCTATTAGTTTATAGATAGTAGGCAGTAGATAGCTTATGTTTAATTCCGATCGTAGAAACTAAGGTTTTCTAGTAGTTAGATATAAATAACTTATCTCTATCTATAACGAAGACCCTTAGGAATCTATAGTATCGTACGAGTCGATCGAGTATGAGGTGTCCGAGTTGCTCTACATTGTACGTTTTAGATGTAGGGATAAAGTGTACGTATTTCGTAAGTCGGTCTACTATAACTAATATTATATTATATTATTATCCTATAGTTTAATCCTATAGTGTTAGCAACTTAGTAATAAAGTCTATCGTAACTTCGTCCTATAGGTTTATTAGTAGTGTCCGGAATTGTATCTCGCCGTATTTTACGTGTCTTACGGCTTTGTTTTTCTAATAGTGTTCGCATTGTTTAATGTATCGTAGTACTTTCTATCGTAACTACGGGAATGCGAAGCTCCTCTAAATAAGTTCTACTATCTTAGATGTTCCGGGGTGCCCGTAGGTAGGTCTATCGTAATGTTGTCGTATACACTCTTCTTCTCGGTCCTTCGGTACCTAGTATTTTCCCTATGCTATTAGGAATTGTTCTTCTATGTCTTAAGGAACACGCACTATGTTATTAAACTCCTTTATGTTAGTACTAAGGCTTCTATTAGGATTTGCCTTAAGTACTTGTTACTATACTAGTTCTTTTCCTTCTATATAGTCGCTTCTTCGGCTTAGTACGTCGGCCCTACTATTATCTTTACCGGGTATATAGCGAATTTCGAACTTGTACTAACTAAGCAGTTCTGACTAGCGGTACTGTCTTCTTATTAGTTGTTTAGTCGTAGTAAAGTAAGTAAGATTCTTATAATTAGAAAGAATCGTTAGCTTAGGAGCTCCTTCCGTATATATTCTCTAGTACTACATTATAGCGACAATAGCAAGAAGTTCCTTATTATGGATGTCGTAGTTTTATTCCGCGGGTAATAGTTTCCTTAAGTAGTAGGCTACTAGGTGTCGTTTCCTATTATGCTCCTAGGTAAGGTATGCTCCGATAGTTATATCCGATGCGTCCGTTTCGATTTAGACTTCCTTCGTACCGTCGAATAATCGAAGCGTTAGTGCTAAGGCGCATTGTTCCTTTAGTCGTTCGAATGCTAGTCGTTATACGCTGCCCTATATCTATTTAACATCCTTCCTTATAAGCTTCGTTATAGGTATTAATGTCTTTAAATAGTCCTTAATAAATTTCCGGTTGTAGTTAGCGAGGCTAAGGAACGATTATACGTCCTTAACGTATGTTAGCTCTAGCTATTCTCTAATAGACTATGTCTTAGCTAGGTCAATCTAGATTCTAGTCGTGCTAATAATAAATCCTAAGAATTTAACTTCTTTCTTATAGAACTCGCATTTCTTCGGTACCGTCCGAAAACCTATTTTTTAATAGTCGCTCGAGTACGTCCTAGACCTGTCGTATGTGCTACTAGAGTGTCCCTTTCGTATAGATAAGGATATCGTCGACATAGGTAATAATATATACGTCTAGGAGGTCTCTTAGTGTCTCGTTAATTAGGTCTTAGAATACGGCTAGTGCATTAGTTAATCTAAAAGGCATAACTAAGAACTCGTATAGTCCGTATCGAGTCCTAAATACGGTTTTCTATTCTTCTCCTTCCGCTATACGGATAGTATAGAAGGCGTCTTATAAATCGATCTTCGTATACTAGTCTAATCCGGTTAATCTGTCCTATACTTCTTCGATGTTTGGTAGTAGATATCGGTTCTTAATAGTAATCTCGTTTAACTTTCGGTAGTCCTATACGAGTCGTAATTTCCCGTTTGCTTTTAGAATAAACATATATAGAGATACTACGCTTAAGGTCGATCTTCGTATTCGTCCTTTCGCTAGGTTCTCCTTTAGCTATTCTCGTAGGGTTGTTAGCTCTTTTTCGGACATTTAATATAGGGGTCCCTATAGAGGCTCTTTCCCTAGCTAAATGTTTATCTTATGGTCCTATAGTTAGTACTTAGGTAAGGCGTCTATACCCTTTTCCTCTTTAAAGAGCCTCTTCTACTTAAGGTACTCCTTAGGGATAGTTAACTCCGAAATGTTAGTATCCTTCGATAGTGCGTTAGGTCTATTAGTTCTAGTAACTTCGTAACCCGGCGGCCCTACGCTAGTGTCTATCCCGGTCGAAGGTAGTTCTTCTATCCTTCTAGTCGGCGTAAGCTCTATTCGATTAAGCTATCTCTTTACCTTATCTACTAGCGAACGCTACCGCTACGTAGGATTAATGTCGATAACGTAATCGCATTACTCGAATGTAAGTACTCCTCTTCTCTAGTTAATAGCTAGATTATGCTTTCTTAACTAAGGTATACCTAATACGATCTTATAACCGGCTATGTTAGTAATATCTAAGATAATCTCCTCGTAGTGCCGTTAGATTACTAGTAGTAACGGTATCGTCTCTCGTTCTACGCTAGGTAAGGATAATCCGTCTACCGCGATTAATTTATACCCTTCGTTCTTATATTAGGTTACGATCCCTTTAGTCCTAATAAATGCTTCGGAGGCAAAATTCCCGCTCGCTCCGGAGTTAATTATAACCCTAGTCCTATAACTATTAACGATTACTATTGTTCGGAAGACTACTGTTAATACTTAAGCTTATTACGTGTTATATAACTCCTTTTAGTCGCTTATTCCTAAGGAGTCGATCCTTTTCCCTATTCGTATATGGAACGTCGTACTTCGTGTCTCGAGGCCTCCGCTTAAACCTAGCGCGAGCCTTTCTATGTCTATACCTATCTTTAGTAACGCTCCTAGATCTTCTACGTTTCTAAGTAGAGTACGCGTACGTATTATACTACGTTACGTAATTCGTTCGATATAAATGTTCCTAACGGTATAAGGTATCCGGTACCTATTATTCGGCTTCCTATTGGTAGTCGTTCTATAATAGCGGTTGCTAGGTTTTCGGTTGTTTCTATAAGTAGGTATCCCTAGGCTATACCTCGTAGGGTGTCGAGTGTTTTATCGAACTTAATAGAGTATAGTATTCGTCGTCCGCCTATTTTAGGTAGGAATTCTTCGTACCTTCTTTATAGGTATAAAATTATGTTATATAGTTTCTTAGGTGCGTCGATTGTAAAGGTTAGTCGTTCGTTATTATCGTTAGTGTCGCTCTCTTCTCCTTTAGAGGAATCTTCTTCGCTTAATTCTTCTAGATCCTAGTTTTCTTCGATAGTATCTAGCCCGGTAGTTTCTTAACTTTCTTCCTATAGTTCCGGTAACTACGATCTATTCTATCCTAGATCCTAGTTTTCTTTATCGCTTCTATCGCTATCGAAGTAGGATTCGTCGATGTCTACTTCTCGGAGCGTAGTATTCTACCTATAAGCCGCTCCTAGGGTTCCTCGTAGTTGCTATAGGAAATACCCTACGCCTTCCTTAGCGGAGTAGTAGGTTTAGCACGAGTCTTAGTAATAGAAACGCTAATAAAGGGCTCCGTAACTATTTCGAGTATCGCGATCGATCTCGTAGTCGACTCTCCTTACTATTATGCTAAGTTCTCGTTTTCCCTATTAGTGGGATTCTCTAAGCTTATCGAGTTATACTATAGTATGTATATATCTAGAGGTAAGTTCCCCGTAGGTAATCTAGAGGAAGTGTTCTAGTATTTTGTCTTTCGTCGCTAGTAACAATTTACTAACCCCTTTAGTTGCCTTTTAAAGTTGGTCCTATAATAACGAGAGGCGTTCCTAGGGATCGTTCGTAAGTACCTCGTTCGTCTCGATGTCCGAGAGGTCTTATTCCAGCTTCTCTAGGATCTCTCGTTTCGCTTATTCGACTATCTTAATTTCTACATTTTTAGTCGTTCGGTAACTTCCCGAGGTGTCTTTTATCTAGATCGTGTTAAATTGGTATGTTCTTTTAAACTGTTGTAGCCGGTTCTATAACCTAAATGGTGTAGCTTCTATTAGTTACCCGTAGTATCCTCCTCGTCCTTATAAGGGGTCTAGGAGAGGTATGTTACTTCCGTTACTAACTCTCTCCTCTACTCCTCGAGTATAGTCGGTACTTCCTAGTAGTCTAATACTGCTCTCGAGTTTACTAGTTTCTCGTTATATTATGTTAAACTACTTACGGCGCACTATATTTTTCTTACCGTAGTAGTCCCTTACTATATAGCCTTCCTTACTATAGTTATAGTAAGTAAAGCTTCCTTTTGAACTCTTAGGCCCTTTCTTACCCCTATTCTTACTTCCAATCTTACGACCTTTCTCGGTAACGTCGAGTTCTATAGGCTATAGTCTATAGTATAGCTTATAGCTAGGCTTATTGTTATTAAAGTGTCACAAGCAGGTGCAAGCACGTGGTCGGATAAGGTACAAGTCGAATAGACGGTCTATCTAAGAGAGGCGCGGAGGGCGCGAGGTAGATATACACGCGCCAAGCCCTCGGGCCGGCTTAGTCAGCGGCGCGCGCGGGATCCACGCACGTGCGCGCGGGTCCAAGTGAATGATGGGCGCCGGTACGGTGACACTACCCCCCCCCTTTCAGAGTGCGCTCCGGAGCACTCTTTCCTCTCACATCCATCATTGCCATTGCAAATGTCTCATCATCCATCAGGTCGTTATCTATTACGTCCATCTCATCGTCATTCGTAACCACTGTCGTTGTACCCACCTCGTGACCATCCATGATGCTACGTAACGCAGGTGGGTTGTCGCGGCGACACGGCACAGCAACCTCAGTTACTGTCCGGACGGTGTCCTCTTCGGTGTGTGTACTGAGCTCGTCGCACAGGCGCCCTGTGCCATAGTGACTCGCGCCATCTAGGCGGCTGCACA
This sequence comes from Nothopassalora personata, assembly GCA_033816765.1. Taxonomy (NCBI): domain Eukaryota; kingdom Fungi; phylum Ascomycota; class Dothideomycetes; order Mycosphaerellales; family Mycosphaerellaceae; genus Nothopassalora; species Nothopassalora personata. The sequence goes on from CM066290.1 coordinate 325,342, forward strand.
CTGTGTTCTGATGACCATCGGCAGTGTTGCTGCCATTGTGACTCGCGCCACGCAAGCGCTCAGCTTCAGGGACTCGGTCTGCTTGTCGAGAAGGATCGTTATCGCGACGCGTATCGCTCTCTTTCTCACAAGTCCGGAGGCCTGGTCCCACCGGCATCAGAGTCATCGCTGCTGACGACGTGGGTGCTGTGCGTGCTACTCGCATGCCTGTGGCATTCTCATTTGCAACCCAGTCTGCAGGTGGTTGAAAACCAGGTGGTTTGGTCGCTCGCGGGTGGTTGTGGTGAAAGTCGGCCACAGAGGCGGCGGCACCCTCAATAACCTGATCCGCAGCTTCATAGGATGGCCGATTGTATCCAACGTACTTCACCAAGTATTCCCAATACGGCTGCTTCCCTCCTGCTGGTGCGCGTCCGCACGGCCATCTCTTCTTGCAATCCAGGATTTGCTCAACTTCCCAGTGGTCGGGTTCGGCGGGGTCGGTCTCGTGCTGTTCATCGTCGACAATGCGAATCGGCGGAGGAGCTGGTTGTACTTGTCCCTGGACTGGCGGGTGTACTGGTGCAAGAAGGTGCGAGTGAAAGTGGTTGTCGATATTCATGGTGGGTGGGAGATCCACTTTGTAAGCATTGCCCGGAAGCACCTCCGTGATCACGTGCGGGCCCGACCACCTGACATCCATCTTTCGTGAAGGTCTCTCCATGGTCCAGTTCTCGGTGCTAATCCACACCTCATCGCCTTCCTTGTAGAGCGGCGCTGGTGTGCGGTTCTGATTAGCATACTCGGCTTGCACGGCTTGGGCGAGAGCCATCTGTTGGCGAAGATATTGCTGCATGTCGTGCATCTTTGTTGCAAAGCGATCCGCTGCTTCAGCATCCAAGCGTTGCTTGTGGGGCATGAGTGGCATTGGAAGATCCAGCTCGAGTTCAGAGAACCTTGGGTTGCGGCCAGTGTTAGCATAGAACGGCGATACACCTGTTGTAGCTGACACGGCATTGTTGGCTGTGAACTCAGCGAGGGGAGTCCAGTCTGGCCAGTCATCCTGAGCGTAGTTGACAAACATGCGCCAATACTGCTCCATAGCCTTGTTCGTGTTCTCGGACTGTCCATCAGTCTCAGGGTGATATGCTGACGAAAGCTTCTGCTTGATTCCCAACAGGGCGCAGAGACGTCTCCAGAATGCGGACACCCATTGTGTGCCACGGTCAGAGACAATGCTCTTCGGGAGTCCATGCCTGCTGAACACATATCGCAGGTACACGAGGGCTGTGTGCTCTGCAGTCATCGATTGAACTGGGATCATGTGTTTCTCCTTGGTAAGTCGGCATGTGACGGTCAGGGCATCTTCGTACGTTTGCCCATCCAGCGCACTCTTGCCTGGTGGCAGATGAGTCACGAAATCCATCGCAACATCCTCCCATGCTGCAAAGGGAACTGGCAAGGGTTTCAACAGCCCTGGGTATTGGATGTTCGTACTCTTGTTCGTGCGACAGATGCGGCAGGCTCGCACATAGGACTTGACGAAACGTGCCATGCCAGGCCAGACGTAGTTGCGGGCTACCAGCTCGTACGTCTTCTCGTCACCTATGTGACCTGCAACTGCGTGATCATGGAAGGCTTGGGTGATGCGGGTGCGTACTGGCACTTCACCGTCGTCGAGTGCTTCTTCTGACTCAGGAGGCACAAAGAGACTGTACCCACCGTACACGTTCTTCATGTAGATCATGCCTCCTACTGGCACGGCGTGTCGGTCATCCAGACGGTGCTTGCGTAGCAAAGAACAGGGTAAGTCGTTCTCTAGCTGCCGTACTGCTTCCTCGGTCTCTGGCTGTGCGTACAGCTCTCGGATCGCAGTCGTCAACGGAGTGACCACGTCGTTCGCACTAATGTTCAGAACTCGCGACGACGACAGGTTGAGAATGCGGTCTGGTCCTAGTAGCACCTGGTGCTGCTGCTGATTGCGCGGGTCGCTCAGATCACCGTGGATTGGCAAGTCCTGAGATCTCCTGGTGAGGCTATCAGGCTTGGTGCCTTGCACCCCTGGTCGATACACGATCTTGAAGAAGAACTGAGAGAGGAACTCGGCCCACCTTGCTTGGCGGCGATTCAACTGCTTCGTGCTCATGAACCACTCTAGGTTCTTGTGGTCAGAGTACACGAGCGTCGGCTTGTCTTCTGCTGACTCTGGGTCAGGCAGGTTCTCGTAATCGTCCGTGCCGAACTCATTGACGGTGAGCTCTGGGCGCCATTCCTCAAAGGCTTGCACAATGGCCAGCAACTCTTTGTCGTAGATGTCATAGTTGCATTGTTGTGGGTCCATTTTCTTGGACATATATGCAATAGGATGCAGTACGCCGTTCTCATTACGCTGCGACAGGACTGCTGCTGTTACGTAGTCTGATGCATCCGTTTCAAGGATCGTCTCTCTTCCTGGATAGAAGTGCTTCAGCGTGGGCGCGTCGATGAATGCCTGCTTTAGGGTATCGAACGACTTCTGGCAAGCTTCTGACCATTCCCATGGTACGTTCTTGCGGGTCAACTTGGTCATCGGTAAGCAGATCTTGCTGAAGTTCTTGATGAATCTGCGATAGAAATTGGCGAACCCTGTGAACGACAGAATGTCGGTGACATTGGCGGGTGTGGGCCAGTTCTTGACGCATTCGATTTTTTTAGGATCCATCTTGATGCCCTCATTTGTGATGATGACACCAAGGTATGTCGTCTCGTGTCTAAAGAACTCACACTTGTCGATGTCAAGCTGTAAGCCTGCTTTGTCCAGTCGTTTAAGAACTTTCATAACATGCTCCACGTGTTCCTCACGAGTCTTGCTGAAAACGAGCGCATCGTCTAGGTAGCATGATACGAAGTCATCTAGGAACTCACGAAGCGTGTCGTTGATGAACGACTGAAATGTGCCTGGGGCGTTACACAGGCCGAAAGGCATAACAACACATTCGAACTGCCCGTACCTCGTTGTAAAGGCTGTCTTCCATTCATCACCCGCTGCGATGCGGATGCGGTTGAATGCGGCGATGACATCCAGCTTGGTGAACCATTGCGCTCCTGCAATGCGATCCAGTGTTTCTTGGAAGAGGGGGATAGGATACCGGCTTTTCGTTGTGATCGCGTTCAATGCTCGGTAGTCGACACAGACCCGCAGCCCACCTCCTGGTTTCTTGACTATTAGGACAGGTGCTGCTGCTGGTGACACGCTGCGCTGTATTGCGCCTTTCTCGAGCTGATCATCGAGCCACTTCTTGATCACCTCGTTCTCTCGTGCAGAGAAGGAGTATGGTCGTCGAAACGGTGGAGTCTGGCCAGCCTTGAGTTTGATCTCATGATCTACGCCCGGTCGCCGTGGTGGCACTTTGTCTGCTTCCTTGCGACTGAATAGCCTGGCCATCTCTCGGAACTCTGGTGGCAACAAAGGTATGGGGTCCTGGTCCTTGTCCTTTGGGTTCATGAAGCGTTGGTAGTCGTCGGCCGAGATGGCGGATGCATTCAGTGCGCAGGCGGACAGGGGATCGCGAGCCACCTGTCTGTCCAAGTCCTCCTTCGGATCAAACATCCACATCATGTGGATCTCACATCCCTTGAAACCCTTGCGCCTACTCATGCGCCTCAATGCCTCGGCAGTGATAGGTTGGATGTCGATCTCCGGCTCCGGCTGCACTGACGCCTTCTTGTCAGTGCGGCGTGCTGGTCGTTTCAAGGTCTCCGGGCTATCAGCTGGCAATGGTTGTCGGACGTGGTGTGATGGCTCCGACTCGTCTTGCATCTCCACCGGTGGCGCATGTCTCATAGCGGCTTTCGTGGAGTGCGTCTCTTGCACTACTGCTGGCTCTTCATCTTCGACATAGGGCTTGACGTATCCTGTCGAAGCTGGTGACGACTCTGGCACGGGTATCTCTATCTGCAGGATGCCCACTGGCGTAACGCCCTTATCGTTGATAGACTGCACGCACACAGGCTCGTCGCCATGTATGCAGTTCTCTCGACAGTATTGTGAAAACAGGGTCATAGTTCCTGACGCATAGTGGAACACAGGCTGATGCTCGTCGTGCCATGGACGGCCGAGGATAACATCATATTCCAGCGATGTGCAGTAACCAACTCGCGTCTCAACGTGATTGCCGATTTGAATCTGTGCCGTTGTTTTGTGAGTAATCAGTTCACTAGCAGGTTGGCCATCTGCTAACATTAGTCCCATTGGGTTGGGCAGCTCGACCAAATCAAGGTCGTTCTTATGCGCAAAGTCGATGTCAAAGTACGTAGAGTTGGCACCATCATCATGGAAGGACTGAGCAGGGATCTTTCCATTCACTATGCATGGCATAACCAGATGAGAAGCTATCACTGGGTTGTGTTCATCTACAGAATGGTTGGCTGCCAGCAGGGAGTGTGCCGATATGCTCAAATTCTTGCCTCTATCTGGAGGCTCCTTCTCATGTTCGTGATCTCGTAACTCTCGTACTGACTCGTCTCGTCCACTGTGTGTTGCGCTCACAGAGTGGACTATGCGTTTCCCGAACCGCCGCCGGTGTTATTGCCGTTGCGTCGGTTGGTGCTTGGGTTGTAGCCTGGCGCGTATGGACGCCGGCTAACGTCCTTCAGTGGGCACTGGTCGTAGTCGACACGGCGGTGACCCACTTCCTCGCACTTCATGCATTTGTTCTGATCAATGCACTCTTGCGCCTTGGCAGCATCCAGTGGCTGCAGGTGCTGGTACTTCTGCGGACGGTCGGCCCACTTGGTCTTGGAGTTGGGGTTGGCAGGAGCGTCAGTGCTTCCACCTCTACCTCCACCTGTGGCACCGTCCTTCTTGTCGTCGTTGCCCTTAGTGTTCTTGGGCTTGTCAGCGGACTGCTTCTTGTGCTTGAGGTCGTACTGCTCGAACTTGTCCTCATAAGTGTACAGCGCAGACACGACCTGATCAAGGGTCATGTTGGCCGTGTTCTCACTCATGATGCGGTTGTCGTATCTCGCGTTCAGCTTGCGCAGCAGGAAGTCCTTCTCAAGCTTCTTGTCGGCAGCACCGGCGTCCAGGTTGACAATGTCTGCGTTCTCGCGGAAGATAGGGTAGAACTCGCTGAACTTCTGCTTCTCGCCCTGGTCCAGTGTAGTGAGCTTGGTCATAGCAGTGGCGTGCGCATTGCGAGTGCCGTAGCGGGCTGCCAGATCGTCCATCATGTCATCAACCGAGGCGTAAGCTGGTGTCGTGCCGCTTGTGACCTTGGTGAGACTGGGAATCTTGGAGTCGACATACTTCCAGGCTGAGTTCTTGAGCCAGCTTTGGACATTCTGCAGTGAAGCCGTGACAGTGCGGTACTTGGACGCTGCCAGCCTGGCTTCGGCGGCACGCTGCCACTCTTCGAACTTAATGCCCTTCTCAACCAGTGGGTCGAACTCCTTCGGTGCCTTCGGCTCACTTGACGACTTAATGCCAGTGGTCATCGTGGAGTCGTATGTGGTGTAGCGGGACTGCGGCTCCTTGCTCTTCGAGCCCTTCTTCTTGGACTTAGAATTCTTGCGCTTGCTGCCACGACGGTGACCGCGCTCGTCATCGCTGTCGGAGGATTCGGAGTCGGAGGAGTCTGATGATGGGTTGTCGTCTTCTCCAGTCGGCTTTGGCTTGTTGCCATTGCGACGACGCTCCAGCGACTCCTCGGATTCGGTGCGTGGAGGTGGTGACTCCTTGCGTGAGTCCTTGCGTTGCTTGGATCGCCCACGCTTCTCACGTCTCTCCTTTTCCTTCTTCTCAAGCTCCTCGATGCGCTTCTCAGCATCAACAAGCTTAGCCTCAGCTGCCTTGCACTGGGTGCGATACAGCTTCCTCGCTTCCATGGTCGTGGCCAACTCGGCTTTGACCTTGTCCAGCTCATCCGGGTCGATAATGACTTTGTCGGTGTGCTTCGCAAGTTCTGCCTTCAGCTTGTCCACCTCAGCTTGTCTCTGGTCTGCTTCAGCTTGTGCAGTACCAGCTTCGTCCTCGAGTCGATCCATCTGCTCCTTCGCATCCTTGGCCTTGCGAATATTGATGCGGTTAGCGAGTTGGAGAGCCTCAATAGTCTTGTGTGCTCGTCGGTGGTCGGACTCGATGTCGACAAGGATCTTGTGGACCTCCTCAGGGTAGTCGTTGACTCGCTTCTTGAGCTTCTCCGAGCTTAGCCCATTGAGAGACTCGAAGGTGTCTTGAAACTGGTCAACAGTGACCCTCCTCTTCTTCGCACCTGGAGCAAGAGCCTCGCTCTCATCCTCAGTAATGTCCTCGATGTACTCATCCCCACACAGGTCAGCCAAGTTGAGCTCGGTCTCAACATCCTCCTCCTCGATCTCTTGGAGTCGGTCGAAGACCTTCTTGTGCTGCTTGTGGTAGGTGTTGTCTTCAGCCGTCAGCTGCTTCAGAACCTCCTCTTCTCTGCCTTGAGTCTGTGTCGCATCGCCGTTTGCGTTGTTTGTCGCGTCGGGGGGTAGGACGAAGAGGGAGGATCTGGTGATGTTCGCGCGATGTACGCGGCGGTCAGTAGTCGCCATGTCGTCGTCGTTATTGTTGTTCTTTCTCGCCATCAGCTGTCGTGTTAGCCTTGGACTTACTCAAGGTGCGACTCGATTTGAGTCTGGCACCTAATATCTCAGCACTCCTAGGTGCTGTCGCGTTTGCTTATGCGATCTCCCGATCGCAGCTTCTCGTGTCTTTCTACACGTTGGTAATGGTCTATTCGAAGTGTCACAAGCAGGTGCAAGCACGTGGTCGGATAAGGTACAAGTCGAATAGACGGTCTATCTAAGAGAGGCGCGGAGGGCGCGAGGTAGATATACACGCGCCAAGCCCTCGGGCCGGCTTAGTCAGCGGCGCGCGCGGGATCCACGCACGTGCGCGCGGGTCCAAGTGAATGATGGGCGCCGGTACGGTGACATAAAGCTATTATAGTCCCTATTGCGATTGTCGTAGCCTAGTGTAAATCCGGCCTTTCCGGATACCTTAGAGTCGTATCGTCGTTCTATAGCTCTCTCGTAGAGCTTATCGTTAAGATTAATCGTAACTCTAATAAGGTTACCTAAGTTATCGATTCTTCGACTATCCCGCATTAACTCGTCCTTAACGTTCTCCTTTAAGCTACGTCGGTATATAACTTATAAGGCCTTATCGTCCCAATCGGTAAGTTAAGCATATTCCTAGAATTTAGTAGCATACTCGGCGGTAGATGTCTTCTAAGTTAAGTGTTGTATAATACGAACGGTAGTAGCGACCTCGTTAGAGATCCTAAAGACGCTCTTTATAGCATTCTTAAGGTAGTTATAAGACGTAAAGATTCCGTTAGCGTTGTCGGTGCCGTTACTGTCTAAGTAGGTCCTTAGGAAGGGTTTAACCTAATGCTATACTCGTCCTCTTAAGAAGGTAGTAGCGAAGATAGGCTTAAGGTTCTTAGCTATAGAGTTAAATAAGAAGTACGTGTCTATCTAAGTAACCTAAGTATCGAACTTGTCTCGATCGCTATAGTAGAACTCTAGCTTACTAACCTTAAGGGATTCATTACCTATGTAAGTAGCTAAGGCATTAATAGCATCGTTCGCGGTCCGTAGTCGGGTACCTCTATCTACTTTACTAGGGGCGGGTATTCCCCTAGTACTCTATCGATCTCCTATTCTAGAGGGCGTTTAAAGCTATTAGGTTTAGTTAAACCTATAATCTTACTAAGTTAACTAACAAGTTAGATAACCTTTATTTGATCGAGATTTATTCTCGTCGAGTAGGAGTAGGAGGGAGAGTAGTATAAAGTAGTAGCGAGGTAGCGGGTAGGTAAGGTTGTATTCTAAACAGTAAGATTAAACAGTAAGTTGAACGCTTCTAAACTATAAGGGTTTTTAGCGTTCCTAAATATAAAGGAGACATTACTAGTCTTAGTCTTAATCATTCAATCGCTAGTGAGCGAGTAATCTCGAATTACTAAGTCGCTAGTAAGCAAGTAATCTTAAATTACTAAGTCGCTAGTAAGTAAGTAATCTCGTGCGGCGCACGTAATTTCTATAGCTAATAGTTAGGCGTGCCGTCGTGGCTTAATCCGGACCGTAACATCTTAGCGCTAAGGACCTTTATATCCTTTATAACCTTGTTTATATTACCCTTAACTTTATAGATAAGGTCCTCGATAACTCCCTCCTAACTAGTAATAGTACCCTTTATTTTCTTCTTCGGGGTTTCCTCTTTATTAGTCTCTTCGTCTTAGGGTGCCTCTCTCTTCTTAGAGGCAATTCTCTTCTTTAGAATAGACTTAATTATACTCTATTAAATACCCTAAAGTAGCTTAGTAAGGTTATTAATATTATAGGTAGGTATATAGTCCTTAGTTCCTAAAGTAGTACTCTTATACTAATTTAGGGACTACTTATTAATCTCTACCTTAGAATTGTTACTAAGGTTGCTACGGATACCTAAGAATTGCTTAATAAGTCTAAGGATAGGCTTAAAAGCTTTATTCTTCTCTCTAAGGTTAACTTTAGGGAGGCGAGGTCTTCGTCCTTTAGCGAGGGCCCTAAGTAACCTATAGACGTAGTTTTGGAGTTAGCTCTTCTACTTAGAGTCCTTATACGCCTTATTCTAAGCCTTTTGCTTCTCCTCTAATGCATCTTTTATAGGGGTCTTCTTTTACCCGTACTTCTTTCTTAGGCTACTAATCGGCTTAGTATTAGATTTATAGCCTATCTCCTAGCTCGCCTTAAGGAGTTATTAGAACTCTTCGATAGATATAGTAGACTTGTTTCTAGGGTTTAAGGGCATATCTTCTAGTATACTTAGTAGAGGTAGCGCGTTCTTAGGCTCGGCTAGACCTAAATCGAGTAGTATAGGTGTCTTAATTTCTAAAATAGGCTCTATTTTAAGAGTTCTAATACTTATGTTCTAGTATTCTAGGATATAGTCGAACCCTAAGGTAGTAGTTAAAGGGTAACTAACTAAGCTAAGGGGGCTACCTAGTAAGGAGATTAACGGTAGTACGAAGTAGATTATAAAAAAGAGGGTTGCTAGAAGGATTAACAAGTTAGATATAGGCTATATTCGCGCTAAGTATATAAGGTTATTACGTTATAAGTACGTATAACCGTTAGGTAAGCTTTACTATAAGTTATAGGCCTTATCTTATTCTTAGAAGTCCTTTAGTCCTCTCTAATCGTAAAGGTAGGGTGTCCTTAGCCCCTAACTAAATAAACTACGAGTGTTTATTTTAGAAGTAAAGTAAAGATAGTAACCTATAGCTATTAAAGCGAGGGTATACCTATTTACTAATCTCCTAAATTAAGATAATTAATAAACCGCTAGTACTATTAAGGAGTTAGGACCTTAGTTAGACCGTCCGCGGCTATCTTCTATATCCTTATCTAGCTAATTTTAAGGTATCCTACTTAGTACTATTCCCTAAGCTAGTATTATTAGACTTCTATATACCTTATTTTAGTATTAATTCTACTATTTAGGGCCTTAATAATCCTTATAGTCTACTAGTCATTATAGTATAGTAGTATCCAATTCTCTAATTTAAGGGTAACTTGTTAGGTTTAGTATAACCTAATAATATCATAAGTTAAGAAGACAAGCTTAATTGGGTTTGTTCTCGGGCCGATAGGAAGTTGAGGGAGAGTAATAAAGTAGTAGCTGTCTTGTCTTATAAAGACTAAGCAGTAGTAAGGTAGAGGTTAGGTTATAGTATATAAGGGGCGGGCCCCTGTTTCTTAGCATAGGCTACGCCTATGCGTACGGATTGCTTTCCGACACCTTTTCTTCGGACAGCGTGTAACTTCCCCTTTCTTCTATATCAAACTTATTACAAACTTTATAGAACTTTAGTATATACGTCGTTTACCCGTAACATTAAGTTCAATCCATTCGAATTAGCTAGGCACCTACTATTAAAGAGACGGGATACGTAATGACGTCGCCGGGTAGCGAGAACCCCGGGACTAGTGCCCCGAATAAAAACTTCTAACTTATGCTATAGTAACTGTACTAGCGATAGGAAGAGATGTAAGCCGAGTTAATTGCAACGCGCGCCGCTTTAAAAGAATCGGAAGACGCTCGACGTTAGTTAACACCTATAGTCTCGCTACTAGTTTATAACGAGACGACTACTAGTAACCTAATGAGACAGCTACTATAGACGCTAAACGCCGCCGCGCCCTCGCCGCGTACCGGAGAAGAACCGTCGGGTCCTAGAGGTTAGAACCCCCCTTCCTAGGACGGTAAGGTAGAGACATTCCGCGATTACTTCTTAAGGTTAAAGAGCTCTTTTAGGGTGCGATCCGCCCTAAAACCGACGCTCTCTAAGGAGTATTACTAGGATGCGATTAACGACACCTTACTAGCGAGAGAGCGTACTAGGATACGGCACTTCTAGGATAAGGGAGACGGCGAACTTAGGAAGGACCCCGTTACTTTCTTTACGTAACTCGAGAAAGTCTTCGGTAATAGTAACGAGCGCGCTAAGACCCTAGAGTAGCTTACTAAGATTAAACATACGAACGGTTAACCTTAGTACGATTACTAGATGAAATTCGACGGACTCCTACTAAGCGCCGGCGGAGAGAACTAGAGCGACGACGTAAAGATTAGTTACTTACGTAACACCTTCTCGAACCCCGTTCGGATGTATACGGCGGCTATACCGAAGAAGGAGGACTACTACGAGTTTACGGGGGAGGTCGAACGGATTATAACTAACCTCGAGGACACGGACTAGTTTAAAATAGCCTATAAGAGGTAGAAGGACAATAATAAGGACTCTAGTACGACCGCTATAGTTACTACCCGTTCTTTTACGAGAACGGCTAGTAGCTAGGTTAATGCCGATAGTAACACTATTATAGTACTAACCCGGATAAGCGGAGGCCGCTCTAGAAGTCGTAGAGATCGGAAGGAGGACAAAGGGAGGTAGAGAGTAAAATAGGTAGACACTACGGAGAGGGATCGTAGGCGCTAAGAACAGCTCTACTTCCGCTATAGAGCGAGCGGACATCGAGTGAAGGAATGCCCGTACGCCGTAGTAGTTAACCCTACTAGGATTAATACGGCCTCGGTCGCGCCGATCCTAGAGGACGACGGGTTTAAGTCGGATCCCGAAGAGATAGGAAAAGACTAGCTCCTAGTCGAAAGCTAGAACTAGGAGATAAAGAAGCACTAGTAAAGGAATAGAACGTAGTTAAGAGTTCTATAAATGGGAATCTTATATATACCGACGTACTCCTAAACGAAAGTTACGGAACGTTTACCCTTATCGATAAAGGATGCATATGCTACGCTATAATTAACGGAGACCTAGCAAAAGGCCTCGGTCTCACGTATGTTAGTAACGAGAGCCGTAAGGCTATAGGGTTTACGAAGGCGATGCGGAACTCGATCGAAGGAGTAGTCGCCTTCCGTATAGAAACTGCCGGGATCTACTAGGTAGTTTATGCTTACGTCGTACCTAATCTAGGCTTCCCTATAATCCTAGGGAACCCGTAGAAGGCGCATAACTAGATCCGGACTGCGCCTAAAAAGCGCCGGTACTACTATAGCTTAGTAAGGAAATAGGTACCCGAAGGACGTAACTACGAAGAACACGAATCGGGTGAGCGTTTCGCTACGATTGCCGCTATAACCGTAGAAGATATTAAGAAAGCCCTTAGTAAGAAGGAGCCGCCTACGCGAGAGGAACTTAAGAAGGGCTTGCCTCTAGAACTTTAGGATATGTTACCGCTATTTTCTACTAGGGAAGCCGATAAGCTAGCTCCGTACCGCGGCGACCTTAACTATAAGATCGAGATACGGACGAAAGCCGACGGAAGCCCGGAACTACTACTATAGGGACCGCTCTACAGCATATCTAAAGACGAGCTACTTGTCCTCCGGAAGTTACTAACGGAACTATAGCGTAAGGGTTACATTCGCCCTTCTACCTTAGAAGCGGCGGCTCCCGTCTTGTTCGTAAGGAAGCCCGGGGGAGGACTTAGGTTCTACTGTAATTATAGAGCATTAAACTCGATTACTAAGTAGGACCGTTATCCGCTACTATTAATCCCGGAAACTATTCGTAACCTAACGGGCGCTAGATAGATTACGAAGGTTAACGTTGTTACTACATTCTACTACCTTCGGATAGCCCGAGGCGAAGAGTATAAGACGGCTTTTCGAACTAGATTCGGTTTATAGGAGTAGCTAGTATATCCGTTCGGTTTGTCCGGGGCCCCTACAATATTCTAGCGGTACATTAACAGTTTATTACGGGACTACCTAGACGACTTTACCTCGGCCTACGCTAACGACGTCGTTATTTACTCCGACGGAACAAAAAAGGACCATTTCTAGAAGGTTCGCATCGTGCTCTAGAAGCTTTAGGACGGAGGCCTTTTCCTAGATCTAGGGAAGTGTAAGTTCGTATAGAAGAAGGTTAAGTACCTCGGGTTTATGATATATGCCGACGGGATAGGAGTAGGACCCGACCCCGAGAAGGTAGTAGTAGTGAAGGACTAGAAGGCACTAGTTACCTAGAAGGAAGTGCGGCGTTTCTTAGGCTTCGCGAACTACTACCGGATGTTTATTCTAAACTATTCGAAGCTCGCCGAGCCCTTAACGTTACTAACCGGTAAGAACAAGGTATTTTCCTAGGGAGATCGTTAGGCTAATACGTTTAAGTCCCTAAAGGATAAGTACTATAAAGCACTAGTTTTAGCCTACTAGAACCCGGAGCTCCCTACCTTTTTAGAGACGGACTATAGCGGCTTTACGCTTAGAGGCGCCCTCCTATAAGAAAAGGATAGAGTCGTGAAACTAGTAGGATTCTACTCGAAGAAGCTTAATAAGGCTAAGATTAACTACGACATTTACGATAAGGAGATGCTCGCGGTAGTGTCCTATCTTAAGGAATAGGCTCCCGAGTTAAAAACATATAGGCCCTTTATAATCTAGACGGACTATAAGAACCTAGAATACTTTATAACGAAGAGACAGCTTTCCGAACGGTAGATCCGGTAGGTTAAGGAAGTTATAAAATTCTAGTTTTTACTAGTATATAGGCCGGGCACCGAGGCGATTGTGCCGGACGCCCTTTCTCGAAGGGAGTAGGACACACTTAGGTAGGACGACAAGTTATTACGGTATCGTAGGTTTCTTAAACCGGACATCGTAAAGAATTAGCCGGGCTCGAGGGTAGTAGACGTTAGCTCGACTATAAAGGTTTCGTTAGTACGAATCTTAGCTACGTAGTTCGAAGGACTATCCGCTATAGAAGAGGCGGATTCACCGGGCGCACTATAGGGACCCTTCTAAGACTAAGAGCTAAACGACCTCTAGGAAAGAACTATCGAGAAGAACAGCACGTTCTAAGCGGTACACCGCGCGATTAAGGTAGGAGCGCGTTTACTTCCTAGCGAGGTGAAACTTAAGGTGTAAGTAGGTAACTATAGTATCGACCGTAACGGGTATCTTCGCTACCGCGGTAGGATTTAGGTGCCTAGAGCTCCTAGTTCTACGGAGTCCGACTATAAGGAGGCGGACATAGCAATTCTATAGAACGATACCCTTCGAACTAAGCTAATCCAATCCGTGTACGATTCACCGGTATACGGCCACCCTAGCCGGGACTCTATAGCATCGATACTAAGTCGTAACTTCTACTAGCCCCTATAGTCTAAGCACGTAAGGCAGTTCTTAAGGAACTGTAACTACTACGGTAGGAATAAGGTGTAGAGAGAATAAAAACACGGCCTCCTACAACCCTTACCGGTCCCCGACCGATTCTTCTAGGAGATCTCGATAGATTTTATAACGGACATACCCGAGTCGTAAGGGAACACTTACCTCTAGGTAATTAAGGATCGACTAAGTAAGACCGTCGTTTTAGAAGCGATGCCTACTATAAAAGCCGAGGACTACGCTAAAAGGTTCTTAGACTACTAGGTAAGATACTACGGCCTCCCTTAAGCTATTACGAGTAACCGGGGTACTAACTGGACGAGTACCTTCTAGAGGACCTTCTATCGTTTAACCGGTGTAAAATAGAGGCTTAGCTCCGCCTACTACCTATAAACCGACGGAGGCCCGGAACGGTTAAACTAGGAAGTCTAGGCTTACCTTCGTAACTATATTAACTATAAGCAGTCCGACTAGAAACGCTAGCTCCCTACGGCACAACTTACTCTAAACGCGCGGTATTACGCTAGGCTAGGAATAAGCCCTTTCTTCGCGGTACACGGATACGAGGTACTATTACCCGTTTAGTTATAACCGGATCTAGAGACCTCTTAGTTAGACGCCGCGTAACGGGTAACGCTATTCGTAGAAAGGATACAAAAGATTACGGACCTATGTTAGGCGAGCATAGCTAAAGCCGCCTAAAAATAGGAGGACTACGCTAACCGGGATAGGAAGCCCGCACTAATCTATCGTGTAGGCGATAAAGTTTAGCTAGATCTACGCAACTATGTCACTATACGACTAAAGAAGAGCCTCGACTATAGACACGCGAAGTATACGGTAGTAGAAGTAATCTTACTATTGTCTATACGCTTATCTAGGATCCCCGACGGGATCTACCCGGTCTTCTATCCTAACTTACTACGACCTATAAGCTAAGACCCCTTGCCTAGATAGGAGATCGATAACAAATAGCCGGACCCTATTATAATTAAGTCTTACGAAGAGTAGTAGGTGGAAGAGATCCTTTATGCTAGAACTAAGGTTAGAGGTCGAGGCCGAGTACGCGAAGTCCTAGTAAAATGGACCGGATACTATAAGCCTACATAGGAACTATTAGGGTACCTCGCGGACACCGTAGCCGCGGATAACTTCGAGAGGAGATATAGTAACCTAATGACTTATAACGGACCGAAGGAGGCATAGGATACGCATAGAAGGGGGAGAAGGCGAAAAGGTAAGGATTACTAGGGATTTAGCGTAGACATAGGCGTTTAGGAAAAGGTAGGCGTTCTTTTAGGTTAGGGAGTCTTTTTAGGAGATAGAGAGAAGTGAGAAGGCATAGGTAAGTTTAAGAGCGTTTTATTTTAGCGCCGTCCGCCGTAAAAGTAGCGGAGCCCGATCCCTTTCGAGATAGCTACATGCTATAATAGCCCGGTCGCGGCCCGCGCGAAAGACGAGGGTGCCCGAAGGCTAGTTAGTAGAGGCTAAGGCCTAACGTACGCGGCGCTAGCCTAGCTAGAGGTCGCGTAGAGCGCCCCCGGGACTAAGAGGTCGGTTAGCGATGGTTTTATAACGGGGCCCGTAGTATATACGTCTACCTAAAGGTAAGCTAAGCATTAGCTATAGTGCCTATAACCTTAGCGGCGACCGTACTAAAAGATTCGGTAAGCGCGTATAAGGAGGTAGAGGCCGTAGAAACTCACCGGGAGAGCATACTAGCACGCTAGAGAGGCTTTAAAGCCTTCTAGGCTTTAAGGACGGCGCGGAGCTTAGTACGGGCGTCGTCGCTAAAAGACCGTTAGCCGGTAGAAAAGTAGCGGAGGACGCTAGGGAGGATGCTTACGCGCGGTTCTAGTTAGTAGCGCGGGTCCACTTAGTATAGGCGGCGTAGGCGAGCTCCGGCCTAAAACGCGCGGTTAGCGATAATTTTCCTTCGCGGTCCGCGCGGTATATACATGTCCTCGCAATACTTACGATTAGTGTTATAGGTCTAGTAGGCGCGCGCGGTTACGCCCTAACGGTAATTAGCGGACCCCGATAAGAATAGGACGAGGACCGGTACTTACATACTAGGAGACGTAGTCTACGCTAGTAGAGGCGTAGGGGACGTAGTAGATACGGCGTTAGGACATTTTATACTAGGCTCCTATTAAAATGTTTAGGTCTCCGTAGGAATTCATTCGGACTCACTTAATAGTGTTAATAGAAGATGTAGTAGTAGTAGTTTCTATTCACGGTATACTATTAGTATCTATCGGAACCCGTAGGGAAAGTGTCGTCTCCCTAAGTAATAGGCATAAGATATGCGAATATGCCCCTAAGGCTAGAGACGCTTAGCTAGGGGGAAGGGGGGGCGACTTACGCGTACTGTAGGTAATAAGGAAAAGAAAGAAAAGAAAAAAGAGAGCGAGAACCTAAAGATATGTTCTACGCTCCTATTGTTTACATGTAACAATAGCTATTGTTTATATATGATAATGGCTATTGTTACTTAATAGACAATAGTAAACCTTACACTTACCTAGGTAATAATACTTCCTCTCGGCGTCGGCGGGGCTAGACAATAAGGAGGAGAAGCTCGGGCACTTCCTATTGCGAGCCTAACGAGACTACCTAGGACAATAGGCTCTAGGGCGGAGCCATAACTAGGGGCGGCGGAGGAGGAAGGGGGGGGAGGTAGTATAAGGGGCGGGCCCCTGTTTCTTAGTATAGGCTACGCCTATGCGTTCGGATTGCTTTCCGACACCTTTTCTTCGGACAGCTTATAACTTCCCCTTTCTTCTATATCGAACTTATTATAAACTTTATAGAACTTTAGTATATACGTCGTTTACCCGTAATAACTACGTCTAGTAGCCTACCTATCTAAGAGAATGTTGCCGTAGGAGTATAACTATAATATATATAATAAGGAGCTCTTAGCTATTGTTAAGGCCTTCGAAGAATAGCGCCTAGAGCTAGCGGCTAGAGACATCGACTACGTAGATAGCGACTACGAAAACTTCCTCGCCGACCTAAGCGGTAAGCCGGTACTTGTCTATTCGGATTATAAGAACCTCGAGTATGTTATAACTACTAAGGAACTAAATAGGCGCTAAGTACGCTAGGTAGAGTTCTTGTTACAGTTCCACTTTAAAATTATCTATCGACTAGGCGTATAAGGAGGTAAGCCCGATAGTCTTACCCGCCGGTTATAAGACGCAATACGTAAAGGCGAAGGGGAAGATAACCCGCGACACACGTAATAGAACCGTGTACTCTTAGGTCCCGAGTTGTTTATGCCTAAGCTCTTAGTAAGTCGAGTTCTATAGCTTTCGGCATTAGAAGCTACTAGCGTCGTGGACGACGACCTGTAGCGCGACATTCGAGTCCTATACGACTAGTAAGAGCCGTAGGAAGCCTTATAATAGCTAGCGGCTAGTAATAAGGTTAAGATGCTTTATAGGTATAAGATTAACTCTAAGCATACGATAGCTATAGATAGTATAATCTACGTTAAGAATAGAGAAGGTAGTTATAGCCTCTATATCCTAGAGCTAGTAGAAGACGACGAAGACAACACGGTGTATGCTCGTATCGTAAAAGCATTTCACGACGCCCTAGCCGCGGGTCATCTAGGTAAGACTAAGACTAACACCCTATTAAAGCGCTACTATATCTAGCTAGGTATAACACGTTTCATCCGCGAGTTCTATAGAGGATACACTATATGTACGAATGTAAATCTAGTATAAGATACTAAGCATAGACTACTAGCACTACTGCTAGTGCCTCTCGACACATGGGACGATATTACGATAGACTTCGTAGTTGATCTACCCGAAGGATACTATAGTACCAATAGGCAAAAGTATAAGAACATCCTTACTATTACCGACCGTCTAAGTAAGGAACGACACTTAATCCCCGTACTGAATATAACTGCCGAATATATTGCTTTTATTTACCTTAAGTACGTGTTTAGCCGTTATAGATTACCTAAGTCGATCGTAACCGATAGAGGACCTTAGTAGCTATCCGCATTCTAGAAACGATTATACTAACTATTTAGTATTAAGCGTAAGCTTTCTACAGGGTATTACCCTTAGACCGACGGCTAGAGCGAGATTACGAATAAGGGCATAGAGAAGTACCTACGGACGTACATTAACTACGTATAGGATGATTAGCCGGACTAGTTACCATTAGTAGAATTTATAGCGAATAATTATGTTTCTAAAACTACTAGCTTCTCTCTATTTATAGTAACAATAGGTAAGAACCCGAGGTACTTAGATGCTAAAGTTATGCTCCCTCTCGAGTTAATGCTACATAAGTAACGTCTCGATGCACAATTAGCTATAGCATTCGGGGCTAGGATAAATGAGATTCGCGCTTAACTCCGTAATGCAATGTAGATAGTATAAGATACCTAAGCTAAGTACGCTAACCGCCGAAGAACGATTGCCCTAGTATATAAGGTCGGAGACATAGTACACATTAGCACTAAGAACTAGCATACGACAAGACTATCTAAGAAACTAGATTATAAGTATGTAGGACTATATGCTATTAAGGAAGTTCTACTACACGACACCTATAAGGTCGCATTACTAGACTCTCTAAGTAACCTCTATAACGGATTTTATGCTAACTATCTAAGGCTAGCCTACGATCTAGTTATAGGACAAGTCGTCCCTACGCTACTACTAATTAAGGTAGAGGATAACGAAGGCGAGACCTACTAAGAATAGTATATAGAGAGGATCGTCGACTCGCATAGATTGCTACCGCTAGGTCGTGCTCTAGCCGGAGGAAAAGTTCCGATCTATAAGTACTGTATAAAATGGGTAGGTAACAATAAGCTAACTTAGGAGCCTATAGAGAATATAATTGTAATAGTAGCCGCCTCTATCGCTAACTTCTATTATAACTACCCTACGGCCCCTAGACTAGCCGGCTTTATACTACCGCTAGGATAGATTACGAACGAGGAAGTACTATCTAATAACGCGGGCGCCCTTAGCGCTGCGATAATTACGTCTAACCTAGTAACCGTAGGAGGGCTACGCGAATTAATCGTGTAGGTGCCTACGGCTCTTCTAGTAGAAGGTAACGGCCCGTATAAAGATAATAACCCGCTAGGCATAGCGCCTATAAAGGTAACCGATAACTAGTAAGGTGCGAGTAACACGCGAAACGGGCATTAAGCTTCCCTTAGTACGGTAACGACGACGGTTCTATTAGCGTAAGTTAATATAGGGCCCCGTAGCTCTTTAGTAACCTAAGTAACAGCCGATGTAATTAGCTCTCTCGCGGAGTTCGCTTACCGTTGTAGCTAGCGTAACATATCCTATATAGGCTAAGTTAGCGACCGAGATAGAGCGGTAGAAGCGCATAGCGCGGGCCTAGACGACGACGACGCAATAAACAGTAAATTGGAGGATAATATAGCGTTCGTACACGCCTATAGTAAGGTAATAGGTGATACGGCACATAGGAGTAACCGTTTTAAAGGGGGGGGTAGTATAACGGCCTATAGCCGCATAGCGAGTGAACGTAGCAAGTTACGTAACCGGGCCCGGGCCGACCCGCGTGCCTCGGCTTGTATATTAACTTCTCGCGCCTCGCGCACCTCTTAGATAGCTTATCTAACAACTTCGTACTACCTAAGTAGGTACCCTTATACTATAAGATAGAGTACCGGAATAGACACCTATAGAAAGACCGCGACGCGTAAGCGGTTCGTAGGTTAGAAACTATCGAGGCTTTAACTAAGAAGGGCAAATAGGGAAAAGGTAGAGGACTAGGTAAGGGTCGCTCCTAAGTCTAAGTTTCTATATAGACCCCTTAAGGTAAGTCGATACGAGTCTAGCGCGTTACTTACGAGGCGCCGTCGAGACGCGTAAGGGCTTTCGCGAGGCTACGTTTCTTCTAGATAATGGTATAGATTTAAGCTTAGTATCGTACGAGTATGTACTCCGATACTAGATATAGCCTATTAGTAGTATAAAGCTTCTAAATCTAGAGTCGTATACGTAGGACTAGGGGCATTACTACGGCGCCTATATGGTTCGCGTACGACTAGCTAACGATATAGGAGTAGAGCGCGTAAGCAACGCTATCTACTATATAGCGCCTATAGGTAGGCCGTTAGTCATTTTAGGTAGACCCTAGCGGTATCGTAATCGGATAGTAAAGGCCGATAAGGATAACTAGTAATACTACGGTATAGAGACGCCTACGATTTAGTAGCGTAACGTACGCGAGTTCCTTAAGGATCTTAAGAGCTTAAAGTAGGTTTATACGATAAGTGTTCGGGCTATTACTATAGTAGTACCCGAAGGAGAGGGCCCCTCGTAGCCTAAAGAATTTATAGACTTCCGAGATGTATACGTACCTAATAAGTAGGCGAAGCGTAAGATGCCCGACGGGGTTAAGTATGCGATTAATCTCGTTAAAGGAAAGAAACCCCCTTTTAAGCCGCTATACTACTAGTCCTTAACTAAGCTAGAGGCCTTAAAGGAGTACCTTACGTAAGTAATAGAGAAGGGGTAGATTAGGCGATCCGTAAGCGAGGCGGGTACGCCTATCCTATTCGTACTAAAGAAGAATAGTACTCTTAGGCTCTATGTAGATTATAGAGGCCTAAATAAGATTATAGTAAAGAACCGGTACCTACTACCCCTAATTAGTAAGACCTTAGATAGGCTATAGGGCGCTAGGCTCTTTACTATAATCGACCTATAGGATGCCTACTACCGTATTCCTATTAAGCGAGGAGACGAGTAGAAGACTACGTTTTGTACGCGATACGGTTACTACGAGTACTTAGTTATACCTTTTAGGTTAACTAACGTACTAGCTACCTTTTAGGGGTACATTAACAAGGCCCTTACTAGGTTAGTAGATAACATCTACGTAGTCTACCTAGATAACATTCTCATCTATAGCGTAACGCGTAAGGAGCACGTACGAGCCGTACGCGCAGTACTAGAGAGGCTACGAAAGTTCGCCCTATTTACGAACCTAAAGAAGTATAGCTTCTTCTAGGAGAATACCGAGTTCCTAGGATTTATCGTAAGTATCGTAGGCGTATCGATAGATAGGAGTAGGGTAGCCGTAATCGAGGAATAGCCTACGCCTATAAGTTTTTATAAGGTTTAATCCTTCCTAGGATTCTATAACTTCTATAGGCGCTTTATCGAAGGGTTCTCGAGGATTACAAAGCTATTAATAGACCTACTAAAGGGATGTAAGAATAGTAAGAAGTAAGGGCCTCTTATATAGTCCGCTTACGAGGAGTAAGCGTTCTAACGGCTAAAAGCTAGGTTCCTCGGAGCACCTATCCTAAGGCACTTCGATCCTTCGTTACGTACGAGGGTTAAGACGGATGCCTTAGGTTTTACGATTATAGGCATTATCTCTTAGCTATTTAGGACTAAGTAGCATTTAATTGCCTTCTATTCTCGTAAGATAATACCTACCGAGTGTAATTATAAGACCTATGTAAGGGCGCGCGTACCATAGGGTCCGAATGAGATAGTTGTTGTTCTACGAAGCTACGAAAGAGGAGCGCGAGGCGCGGCGGATAGATAAAGCATCGCCAAGCCGCGCTAACCCGATGCGGAAGGTCCGAGGTTCCGCCGGGACGACGCATCGTCAGTGAAGGGTCGCGGGCTGCCCGTGACAGTACCCCCCCTCTCAAAACTCGTCTCAGTCCTCTGAGCGTTCAGTCCATTAACTCGCCTATCCATCGTCTTGTGCGGCCACTTATCACCCTTGCCTGTCGAACTCCATAATCGTGCAAACGTCCAATCGTCTTCAAGGTCGTCCTCCATCTCTGTCACTACTGCTGCGGCTTGCGCATCAGACTCTGTTTGCTCATACTGCTGGCACGCCCAGGGCCTAAGCCCCTCTTCGGCGAACGCTCGCGTCTGATCCTTTTGACCAAGGTTGGGTATCAATGCAGGCTCTGCAGGGTTCGCTAGAACATCGGTACAACTGTCTGTTCTGTCGTAGAGCTGAGGGCGGCGGCTTGCACCGTGATCCTCAGTTGGGACGACGGACTTTCCTGTAACCTGATCATCGTAGCGGTGCGTAGTGAACATGCGCTGACCAGATTCTATCAGAGGCAAGGCTCGGCTAGGCTTATTTGTGGCGGTGTCTCTGTCGACCCTGATCGTGTTAAGTCCGAGCACCTCATTGACTGGAGACCAGTCAGATGGCGTTGCGAAGCCCTGAGGCGTGGGCAAATCCGGCCGGCTGTGGTGAAAGTCCGCAAGAGCGGCGGCTGCCCTCACAAACAGGTCCTCTGCAGGTTGCCAAGTCTCTCCGGCCTCCATATCCTGATAGCCAGTCCATCGCACCTTGTACCAAGTGTCCACCTTGCGCTTCTTTCCCTTCTTCACTTTGCCTGCGCGCTTCCGCGTGTACATGTCCAAGATCTTGTCCACCTCATATTCTGGTGCCGGGGCTGTGACTGTGACATCGGCGACTGCGTCAGCTGCAGTTGTGTCGGGTTCGATGGCCACTGGCGGCGGCGGTGCCAGGTGCTGTCCCTCGAGCGGTGGGAGATCGGGGTTGTCGGCTCGCTGTAACAGGGAGGTGTGGAAGCAATTATCGAGTCCGCTCAATGCATCCGACAGGTTCAGCTTGTATGACAGCCTAGCGGGCATCACCTCCGTGATCTGGTACGGTCCTGCATATCTGCGGTCCAGCTTCTTGGATGGTCGAGTGGTGCGAATGTTCTTCGTGCTTAGATACACCCAGTCGCCAACCTTGTAGTCTGGTGGGATGCTTCGGTGCCTGTTTGCTGCTTCGGCTTGCAGCGCCTGTGACATCCTCATGTTCTCTTGAAGATTGCGATGTAGCTCACAGATGCGTTTGGCGAAGGCTTCGGCTGACTTGCTGTCGAGTCGCTGAAGGGTTGTCATGTGTCGGTCCTTGCCTGCTTGCAAATCGATACGCTCGGTGAACTCTGGGTTATATCCAACATTGGCGTAGAACGGTGACACTCCAGTGGTCTCCGACACTCGGTTGTTAATAGCGAACTGCGCTAAGCACAGCCAGTCGGCCCAGTCGCTCTGTGCCTCATTCGTGAAGGTGCGTAAGTACTGTTCCATCTCTTGGTTAGTGCGTTCTGATTGCCCATCCGTTTCAGGGTGGTAGGAGGAACTCAGCTTCCTGCTGATGCGCAGCATCTTGCATAGGCGCTTCCAGAAAGTGGCGATGAACTGCTTTCCGCGATCAGACGTGATGGTTTCTGGGAGGCCATGCCGGGTGAACACGTGCTTTAAGAAAAGTCGCGCCGCGTTCTGCGCTGTCATCGCGCCGATGGGTATCAGTTCCACTTCCTTAGTGAGTCTGTCGGTGACTGTCATAACATTGGTGTAAGTCATGCCGTCGAGTTCGCTTGGTGGCAGGTCAACCACAAAGTCAACTGCGATGTGTTGCCAAGGTCGTTCTGGCACCGAAAGTGGGTGCAGTAATCCAGGTGGCTGGGTATGCACAGATTTCGTCGTGCGGCACCTGCGGCAATTCGCGTTGTATCTGCGCACAGATCTAGCCAAACCAGGCCAGTAGAATTCACGTGCAACGAGCTCGTAGGTGCGGGCTCTGCCTGGGTGACCGGCCGCTGGGGTGTCACGGTTCATCTTGACTATCCGAGTGCGGAGCTTCTGGTCCTCTGGCACCCATAGACTCCAGTCATTATACTGGTTACGGACGTACAGCAGGTCCCCTTCGACCTTGCAGTGTACTGGATGCACCTTCGCTTTCTGAAGGAGTGCTGGGGTCTCGCCCTTCTGCAGGGCTCTGATAGCTGACTTCAGGTCTGCATCCGCGGCATAAGCCATTGTCATTCTGTACTCGAGTTCGGCTTCCTGTTCCGTCTCGGATGCTGTCTGCGTCTGCGTGGACGGTATGAATTCGGTGGCCTCCGGGTTCAGGGCTTCCTCAATTGGTGCGGTAGGTGTGTTCTCAACAGGTGCAACATCCTCAGCCGCATCTTCGACAGTTGCGCGCATCGAGTCGATCTTAAGAAATCGCTCAGGCGGCAGCAACGTCTGATGCTGATGCTGATTTCGCGGATCGTCCACCCCCTGCGGAAGGTCCTGGCTGCGTCTCGTGAGGCTGTCAGGCTTTGTGCCTTGGACACCTGGTCGATAGACAATACGGAAGTTGAACTGGGACAGGAATTCGGCCCAACGTGCCTGGCGCCGATTCAGCTGCTTAGTGGTCATAAAGTACTCCAAGTTCTTGTGATCCGTGAACACCTTCACGGGTTCGATGGTGTCATCATCCGCCTCGCAGGCCAACTCCGGGCGCCATTCCTCGAAGGCCTTAATAATCGCTAGAAGCTCCTTGTCATAAATCTCATAGTTGCATTCCTGCGGGCTCAGCTTCTTTGAATAGAATGCTACAGGGTGAAGCACGCCTTCCTCGTCGTACTGAGAAAGCACTCCGGCGTTCACGAAATCTGATGAGTCCGTTTCGACTACTGTTTGCCTACCGGGCACATAGTGTGCGAGCATACCGGCTTTGCTGAATGCTGCCTTCAGAGCGTCAAATGCTGCTTGGCATGCTGGTGTCCAGTCAACCCTGCGATTCTTGTGATTACTAGGTCCATTTGACTTGGTCAATTCGGTCAGCGGCGCTGCGAGGCGTGAGAAGGCCTCGATGAACCGTCTGTAAAAGTTGGCGAATCCGAGGAACGCCTGCACATCCTTGAGGTTGGAAGGTGCTTCCCATGACTGGATACATTCAAGCTTCTCTGGGTCCATTTCGATGCCATCTGGGGTGATAATAAGTCCCAGGTACTTAACTCGCTGCTGGTGGAACTCGCACTTGTCGATGTCGACCGTCAGTCCGGCATCCCTCAATTTTGCTAGTACCTTGCGCACATGTTCGATGTGCTCCTCCAGTGTGTCGCTAAAAATTAAAACGTCGTCCAGGTACGCGGAGACGAAGTCATCCAGGTGTTCTTGTAACACGCTGTTAATGTATGACTGAAACGACGCAGGGCCATTGCATAGGCCGAATGGTAACACAAGACATTCGTACACCCCATATCGTGTAGCGAATGCTGTAAGCCATTCGTGCCCTTCTGCAATGCGAAGCTTGTTGAAGGCTGCGACGATGTCCAGCTTCGTGAAGTACCTCTTGCCGTGCATGCGGTTCAGTGTCTCTTGGATTAGCGGTATAGGGTACCTGTTCTTGATAGTGATCGCATTGAGTCCTCGGTAGTCGATGCACACGCGCAGTCCACCGCCTGGCTTTCTGACTACCAGTACTGGTGCCGGCGATTGGCTCGTCTTCTGTCCTGCTGGCCGGACTTTGCCTTGTTGCTCCTGTTCGGTGACCCACTTCTTGACTGCTTCATTCTCCTGAGGCGCCAGTCCGTAGGGCTTACGGTATGGCGGTTCTTGGGGCCCATCAGGCTTGATGTGAATTTCGTGGTCGATTCCAGGTCTGTGAGGAGGAAGTCCTTCATGGTCTTTCGCTGAGAATGCATCTACGAGATCATGGTATTCTGGTGGGAGCTTCTCCTTCGGGTTATGGTTGAACTCCTTGTTCAGGAACTGATCCAAGTCATCAGCTGCCATTGCGCTCAGCTTGATCTCACCATCGCCTTCTTCGTCCTCTTTGCCGGTAGATAGTATGTAGAAACATTCAGCGCCAGGTCGGTGCGCGTACATCTCGAAGGCGCGCTGCGTGACGCCTATACACTCGACTTCCTCATCATCGTCGTACAGGCCCATCGAGGATAGGTTCAGTTCTGCTTCTGCCCCTCCTGCCGTGAAGCTGCGATCATCGGTGAAGGGCTCTGGTCCATATTTCATTGCTTCCTTACGTTGTCGGTGTCGATGGTTCAGGGACTGGACTGTTGTCGATGTCTTGTTCTTAAGACAGTGACCAAAGCAGTAGTCTGATCTGAGTGCCACTTCACCGGTCTCCCAGAAGATGTTTGGGTTGTGCGTGCTCAGCCATGGCAGGCCCAGGACGATGTCGTATTCGAGGTCGGTTATGTAGCATAGCATTTGCTCGTGATGACCGTCGATATCAACATCGACGAGGGCTACGTGCGTGATGCGACGTGCAGCAGCCTTACCATCCCCAAGGGTCAGGTTCTTGTTGCGCACAAGGGGTATCAAGGGTATTCTGTGTTTGCGTGTGAACTTCCAGTCGAGAAAGAGAGAGGTGGAAGCAGAGTCTACAAGGCCTCGTGCCTTCCCATGCTGTATCATTACTGGGAGTACTATGTGAGGGTGTACATCTGGTTGCTGCGGCTCCAATGCGCAGGCCGATATCTTCAGCTCCTCACCATAGTCTGTATCCGTGTCTTGCTCTTGCACTCTGTGTCTCTCAATCTCATGCTCTTTCTGTCCTTGGTTGTTCGGTTGACCACTGTCTGCCACGCTTAGGCAGTGGCCTCGCCATTTCCCTGCCCGGCGGCCAGGGAACTGAGGTTGGTGTTGCCTCCGTTGTTGTTACGCGGGCGCGGTGGGCGATAGTCGCCGTCGTAGCCATACATCGGGCACTCGGTATTGCTGGATAAGTGGGGTCCGGTGCGGCATCGGTAGCACTTGCCCTGCTTCTTCAATTCCTCGCGACCCTCATAGTTGAGCGGTGGGAGGTCCCGAAGGTGAGCTGGCAAGTCTTCCTTCTTCTTGGTGCCTACGTACTGTGGTGGGCGCTGAACGACGGCGCCGGCAGCACCAGCGGCTGCAGCTGCAGCTGTGTTGCCCTGGTTCTGGTTGCCGTTGCCGTTGCCGTTCTGGTTGCCTCCTCCATTGCCGCGTGGGCGGTTGTTGTTCTCTTGAGGGTACAGCTGCTCGGTCTCGTAGAACTGCTCGTCCAGTGCAGTGCACTCTTCGATCACGTCCTGCATGCTGTTCAGACGTCGGTCCACCTCGCGGTCTCCGAAGGTCTTGATGTAGTAGCGCTTGTTGAGGCGTGTGCGGAACAGCATCAACTCGGTCTCGTCACTCCAGTCAACCCATGCCCTCAGCTTGGAATAGCGTGCGAAGAATGGGACGAAGTTCTCCTTCTGAGCCTGTTTGCAGGTAGTGATGTCCACTGCAGCCTTGGTGGCCTCGTTGCGGACGCCGTACTGTCGAGTCATCCAGTCCAACAGTTCTTCGCCAGTCATGAACTCGTTGAAAGCCTGGTGCCCGGGGATGGGGATGCGAGGCTTCACAGTCTTCTGCACCTCACCGTCCGTCCATCCATACAGGAAGCGTAGGGCGTCCTGTTCAGTGCGGAACGTCGCGACTGTCAACTTCAGCAGGATGCTTGTGTACCAGCTGTCATAAGTCGGGTCGTCATCGTTCTTGAACTTCTTTGGGTCAGGCACACCCTTGCCGATCTTCATGCTGCGGTCGAGGGTGGGGTCGATGTTGATGAGACGCTCCGGCAGGTCCACGAGAGGTGTCTGCTGCGTGCGGTTGCTGCGACCACCGCCTGACCGCTGCGTGCCTTGTGTGCCTTGGCGCTCATCACGACGTGGTCGGTCATGGTCACGACCACGGCGATCCCTGTCCTTGTCTCCATTGCCATCGTCATCATCGTCTCCTCCGCCACCTCCTCCTGCTGCCGCCTTACGGTACCGACGCTGGAGCACCTCGAGTGAGGTCTCGCGGGGTGGTGGTGATCGTGGGCGTGAGCGTGGGCGCGAGCGCGAACGACGTCCTCGTGCCTGGTCCTCTGCTGCTTGCAGACGGACCTTCAGGTCATCAACCTCAGCTTGTAATGCCTGGCTCTTCTTCTTCTCCGAGTCGGTGATATCGGCGAACTGCTGACATAGCTCGTTCGCATCCTTGTACTTCTTCTCGACAGCCTTGAGTTTGAGGGTGTCGGCGTTCTTATTCTTAAGGTCCTGGGCCATCTTCGCGAGGGCGGTCTGTTCGGTCTTGAGCATCCCGTGGATGCGATCGTACTCGGCATACAGCGTACGGTACTGCTTGTTCTGAAGTGCATTGGCGCGTTGCATCACATCGAGTTGTTGGCTAGATATGATGGCAGTGTTGAATCCTCGTAGCACGAAATCGTGGACGGTCTTCGGGTGTTCCTTGGTCAGTGTGGCCAGGTCTTCGGCGGTGATGTTCTGGAAGTCGGCGGCAGCGATGTGTTCGGCTTCGTCGTGTGAAATGAAGACTGGTGTGTCCTCCTCTTCTCCCACCCTGGGCTCGAAGAGTTCTGTGAAATCAAGCTCACCGTTCTGCTCCCTGTCTTGTGCTTTGTTCCATGCCTTGTCCAGCTCTTGCTGAAGCGCGACACCGGTGTCAACTGTGACTCGCCGAGTGTCGTCTCCTTGTGTCTGACTGTCGAAACTGGAGAGGTCGGGGAAAAGAGAGGTGCGCTTGCCTTGTGTCTGTGACTGCTGGGAAGTCATGTTGTTTCCTTCAACGCGGCCTGTTGCTGAGGCCTTTGGTGCGTTGGTTTCCTTGGGCATCTGTTGCTTAGTGCCTTACCGTGTTCCGTGTTCTGAATCCGTTTGCCTCTGTTGCGATGTTGCGAGTCGCGAGTTCTGTATCTACGCCGTGCGCGGTTCTGTGAGTCTGTTCCTGTTGTTACGCGTCCCTTACCTGGATCCGCGATCTGGGTAGGGAGGTAGAACAAACTGTAAGGGCGCGCGTACCATAGGGTCCGAATGAGATAGTTGTTGTTCTACGAAAGAGGAGCGCGAGGCGCGGCGGATAGATAAAGCATCGCCAAGCCGCGCTAACCCGATGCGGAAGGTCCGAGGTTCCGCCGGGACGACGCATCGTCAGTGAAGGGTCGCGGGCTGCCCGTGACAACCTATAACTAAGAGCTGCTAGTAGTAGTTAAGGCATTTAAGTATTAGCGACCGTACCTCGAAGGCGTATCGTATACGGTTTAGGTACTAGTCGACTATACGAACCTATAGGGTTTTATAATAGTAAAGTAGCTAAACGGGAGGTAAGCTCGATAAGCGACGTTTCTATAACCTTTCGACTTTATAGTAGACTATAGGTCGGGGAAGAGTAACCTAGCCGATACGCTATCGTAACGTAGTAACTACGTACGCGTAGCGTAGTAGACGTCGAACTTACTTCCTACGCTATAAAGTAAGCTATCTTTCTAGAAGGAATCCCTATTAAGAGAGGACGAGCCTATAGTAAGGCGCGTAACCGCTACCTACGAGAAGATATAGGATAAGGCGACGATAATAGTAGTAGGAGCCTACGAGCCGTAGGGGACCCGATCGCTACTAGTAAGAGTATACGCTATAATAATGTAGGGCGGCCTAGGTAAACTACTTATACTACTAATGAAAATCGTATATGGGGGAGACGATAGGTACGTCGTATACTTATCGTAGGCGCCTAGCAAAGGGGACGCTAAGGACTAGTATATAAAAGACGGGTTAGTCTATCGCGGGAACGCGATTATAGTACCCGAAGACTATATAGTAAGAGTATAGCTACTCTACATACATTATAACGACCTACTAGTAGGGCACTTTAGTAAGGTAAAGACTAAAGAGCTACTACGACGTTATTACTAGTAGGAATCACTTAGTAGGATGTAAGGGAGTATATTAGAAACTGTAGGGCTTGTTAGACCTCGAAGACGAGGCGCTATCGACCCTACGGCGAGCTATAGCTACTACCTAGGCTAGACGGTCTATAGTAGGAAATTACTATAGATTTTATTACGGACCTACCGCTAAGTAAGCGAGGAGAATACGTTTATAATACGATTCTAGTAATCGTCGACCGCTACTCTAAAATGAACTTATACATTCCTACGACTAAGACATATATAGCGGCGGAGCTTACAAGGATCTTACGAGACAAAGTCGTGCGGCATTATAGTATACTAGCGGGTATAGTAAGTAACCGCGGGTTAGTATTCACGAGTAAGTTCTAGAGTAACTTCTACTTCGAGGCGTAGGTAAAGCGTAAGCTATCTATAGCTTTCTACCCTTAGACTAACGGGTAGACTAAGAGGGTAAACTAAACCTTAGAATAGTACCTTCGTTATTACTATAGCGAGAACTAGATAGAGTAGGCTAAGTAGCTAGCTGTTACTAAATTCGTATGTAATAATAGCGTCTACCCTACGCTACGTATAAGCCTATTCGAGATAGCGTATAGTTAGAGACCTAAGATTACCCTAACACCTATAGGATCTCGAGACGAGATCCGGGAAGGGGAGGTACTAGTAGCGGTAGACTTAGTTAACCGTATACGAGAGATGCGCGCTACGCTTACGAAGCGTTAGGAAATCGTAGTAGCTAATTAGACTCGCTACTATAATAAGACTTATAAGGCTAAGAGCTATCGCATAGGCAATATAGTCTTATTATCTACGAAGAACCTAAGGTTAGTATTACCGAAGAAGAAGATAGGTCCGAAGTTTATTAGACCTTACCGTATTATCGACGCTATCGGTTCGTAGGCGTACCGCCTAGTACTACTAGCCGACTTAAGAATTCATAATATATTCTATATATCCCTCCTCGAGCCGTACGCGGGTAGCGAGAAGGATAGAGGCACTATAGCCCTCGCTAATAAGGACAGGGAATATAAAGTAGAGGTAGTACTAGGAAAGCGTAAGTATAAGGGTAAAGTGCAGTACCTAGTACGATAGAAGGGCTAGCTAGAAGAGTACAATAGCTAGGAGCTAGTATAAGGACTCGCGAATGCTACGCGTATAGTAGCCGAATATAAGGCGTTAGCGAAGACGGTATAAGCCGGCGAAAGGATCCGCGAAGGCTACGCGTATAGTAGCCGAATATAAGGTACCTACGAAGGTAGTATAAGGCGCTAAAATAAGGGCATAGGTTATACATTTAGGCCTTAACCCTCCGGTAGCTAGATATAAGGACCTCTACCCCGATAGTAAACTTAGCTATAACTAGTATAGAAGATACTAGCCTATAGTATCTTCTATCGGACTAAAAGGCTCGCTTACTTAGTCGAGTAAACACCCCCGATAGTAATAACATTAGAGAGGGAGGTAAGGAGAGAGAAGAGTAGAGAGAAGAGTATTTATTTTAAAAATAAACTTTTATAGGCGTATAACGGCGCTACGTAGATAGAACATAGGCGCGTAGTAGGCGGCTAACATACGCGGAGCGTGCGATTACTCGTTATTATCCTCGTTATTATCCTCCTTATTATACTCGCCCCGTAGGGCTAGTAGTAAGAAGGCCCTATCGGCCGTAGTAGTATCGATGTTTCTAGCCTATAGGAACTATAACTACGCTTAGTATAGGATACGTATACGATACGTATATTACTTATAGTACGGCCGAGCTCAAAGAGCCTATTAAGGGCCCTATTCTACTCTTACTATAGAACTACGGACGTAGTAGCGGCGGCGGAGGAGGGGGTAGTAGTAGTAGAGGCGCCGGCGAAGCGTACGCGGGTATCGCCTATACGCTTGTTCTTATAGGTAGAGAACTGCCTCTTAGCCTAGGAGGAGGTTAGCCGATTTATATAGGGAGCGATAGTACGCCGTACACGGCGAGCGTAGGGAGCGCTAGCGAGGCGTAGTACTTACCTCTAGGATCTACTCGCCTAGCTAGGCGTAGAGCTCGTACTACTAGTCTAGAGCATCCTACTCTTATTTAGTAATAGGGTTACTAAGCCCCTAGATAAGCTTATCGCGCTAGGCGCGAGCGGCGCGTAGGCGAGCTACTAGCTACGCGATAGCGACGCTAGTATTACTAATATAGGTGTTAAGGGGATGTCGTAATGTATAGTACGCCTACGACCTACTAGTCGTAGATAAACTAATTCTTACCTTTTATTCTAGACGCATCGCGCGTCGTAAGGTGTACTTATACGTGTTACGTGCGGCTTAGTAGCCGGTCGCGACCGCATGTTACATATAAGGCTATATGTAAGGGTTAGCTACTAGGCTACCCCTTACAATTGCCTCCTCTCCCGTGCGAGCTATCCTTAGCTCGCTAGTTACTACGTAGAGGCTCCTACGAACTTCTAGAACTATAGTTACTATACGGCCTACATGCGGGTTACGTACGTGTCGTTATGTAGGTATAGGTAAGTGAGGCTTAGTTACTATACCGACGTAGCTAGTTAGGGGCATAAAACTCTAGCCTAACCTAGCCCTATTCTCTAGCACGTTCCCCGGTGCGTACGGGTACGGCCGGCTTGGCTTTTAAAACAAGAACGAGACACGGGCGCAAAACTTGTCTCGCCCGGGGCAAGGCGACAAACCGCAATTCTCGACAAGACACGACTACCGGGTACGCGCGTACTACGCCGCAATATATTCGATTTACGGTTCGAATAGCGAGCGTTGCTCGCATCTTTTAAGGAGTTTTTACGTCCGGGGTACGACGGGGCTTTTCTCCTTCTCTCAAATTTTGGTCTCGTTCTCGAGACCCGTGTTGCATAGTCTTTGACTCAAATAGCACGTTAATGGAATAATCAATCAATTACCTTCGCTACACTACTACTACGCACCCGTACCGTACTATTATCGTAAGCGCCTCGCTAGTATTATTATTATTATTATGTCTACCGTGCCCTCCTCGCCGCTATTCTCTAGCCGCTCCGCCTCCTCTAGTAGTACTAGTAGCGATAGTACTACTAGCGCCGTAGAAGACGAGCGCCGCTAGGCGGCTCTAGTACGCGACGCCCCTAGAACGCCTAGTAGTCGTAAGCGACTAGCATTACCCTCGTAGCTACTAACGCCCTTACTAGCTACTAAGCTCTCGTAGAGGATTAATATGTACATACGGTACCTCCCGTACTTCGTTAGGGGTAAGTCTCTACGCGTGTCGCCTACGATTCGTATACTAACTACTTACTAGACGAGGCCGATAACTGTAATAGTATTACTACCGGCGAGCTCCTAAAGAAGTGTAGCCGCTATAGGCGTAGTAAACATAGCTACGTGCCTAATACTAGCTACGCTATCGCCTCGCTAGTAAGCCGCCTACGCGCCGCGCGGTCCTAGCGCGACTTCCTCACGGCTATAATGGGCTAGGCGCCTATAGACCTCTAGTAGTAGGAGCTAGTAGAGTAGATCCGCCTATGTACCTAGCTAGGTAACGACATTAAGGAGGTAAGTCGCTACTTCGCTCGTACGAGTCGACTACTACTCGCGGGGGAGGGCTCTAGTGCGTCCCCTATACTTTGGCTAACCCTTCTTATAGGCTATTAGGCAGTTTAATGCCTATAAGCATAAGCGTGCCGGGGAGACCCGTATACGTGCCTCCGCCGCCGCCGCTATTACTGCCGCCGCCCCCGCCGCCGAAGCCCTCGCGCTCTAGTAGGAGTAGAACCGCGCCCTTAATAGGCTATTCGAACTCGGCCGCGCCGTGAGTTGTATGTTCCTCGCCTACGTATACCCTACTAACCGTAGTCCTAGTTCCTATAGGCGTAGAACATCGATACTACCGCCGCCGACTAGGCATTCTTACCTAAGTCACTACGTAACGATAACTGAGGCGCTCGCCTTACACGCTACTCGCGGGCTCCTCGCCTACTACTACTCTACGTAGCCCCTAGTAGGCGCGCTACTCTTTAGCTTTTATTTTATTTATAGTTAAGAAAAGTTTTATTTATGCTCTAGTACTAGTCTCATTTACTTCTCCTTAACGCCTTATAGTCGGCTACTATGCGATCCGCATTCGCGAGGCCCTCCGCCGGTTCCTAGCTATTATACTCCTCTAGCTAGTCCTTCTACTAGACTAGATACTATAGCTTACCCTTACGCTTACGCCTATCTAGTACTACCTCTACCTTATACTCTCCGTCCTCATTAGCTAGAGGGGGTACGGGTCCATCCTTATCGCTACCGATATACGGCTCGAGGAGAGAGACATAGAAGACGTTATAGAGCCTTAAGTCGGCTAGTAGCGCTAGGCGGTACGCCTACGAACCGATAGCGTCCGTAATGCGGTATAGGCCGATAAACTTCGGACCTATCTTCTTCTTTAGTACTACTAACTTAAGGTTCTTCGTTAATAATAGGACTAAGTTACCTACGCGGTAGGTCTTAGCTTAGTAGGTCTTATTATAGTAGCGAGCCTAGCTTTCTACTATAGCCTTCTATCGCTCCTCGAGTGTAGCGCGTAGTTTTCGTATACGACTCGTAGCTATTACCGCTACTAGTACTTCCCCCCCCTAGGTCTCGTCTCGAGATCTAGTTAGTATAGGGGTAATCTTAGGTCGCTAACCGTACGCTATTTCGAACGGACTTATCTGTAGTGTTAGGTAGATGCTATTATTAGCTACGAATTTAGTAACTATAAGCCACTTAGCCTACTTAGTTTAATTGTTACTATAGTAATAACGAAGGTATTGTTCGAGGGTTTAGTTTACCCTCTTAGTTTAGCCGTTAGTCTAAGGGTAAAAGGCCGTAGATAGCTTACGCTTTATACGCGCTTCGAAGTAGAAGTTACTCTAAAACTAACTAGTAAAGACCGGACCTCGGTCGCTTACTATACCTAACGGGACACTATAGTATCGCACGACTTCGTCTCGTAGGAGCCTCGTAAGCTCTACGGCTATGTAAGTCTTCGTCGTCGGGATGTATAAGCTTATTTTTAAGTAGCGATCGACTATTACTAGGATCGCATTATATACGCAACCGGCTCGCGTACTTAGAGGTAGGTCCGTAATAAAATCTATAGTAATTTCCTACTACGGTCGCTCCGGTCTAGGAAGCGGTTATAGCTCGCCGTAGGGTCGATAGCGCCTCGCCTTCGAACCCTAGTAGGTTCTATAGGCTTGGACGTATTATTTCACGTCCGTACTAAGTGAGTCCTACTAATAATTACGTCGTAACAGCTCTTTAGTCTTAGTCCTTCTAAAGTAACCTGCGAGGACGTCGTCGTAGTACATGCGAATTAGATGCGACCTAATGTCACAAGCAGGTGCAGTTACGCCTCCGTATAGTCCCCTAACTAATCCTCTATAACATCTAGCTTAGTCGTAAACTGACGCACTATCTAGTTGTCCTTCTATTTCACCGCCTTATACTCTAACATTACGTTAAGCACGCGGTTTATAGGATTACCGTATACGTCTCGATAGAACTCCTTAAAGTCCTAGTATATATACCCTTTAAGGTTAAGGACGCTATAGTTAGCGTACTATCGCTTACTTACCTCTCCGCTTAGGTATATAACCCTATATAGGACCTTTAACTCGTTCGTCGTATACGTGCCGCCTAAGAGGGTAAAGATAAGAGAGAGCTCCCTTAGGAATACCCGTGCTTTCTTAATCGAGTCCCCTCTAAAAGGCGTAGGTTCTTTAAGACGTAAACGTGTCGTATACGATGCGACCGCGCCTCGAGCTACGATATTATCGTTAGTTACTATAGATGGAGGAGGGGGAGGGGGAGTAGGGGATAGTTCTCCGCCGGATTCGCCCTAAGGGTCCGCCGGCGGCACGCTTACGTCCCGTAAGATCTCCAACTGTTTAATCTCCCTCTATATCTCCTTCTCCTTAACCTCTACCCGAAGGGCATCCCTCCTTACGACTAAGGCTATACGCCTCGCTTATTACTAGGCCCTAGGGCTTAGGGGAGCCGTAGGCGTAGCGCTACTATCGTCGCGTTCGGACTCTATAGCGTGTATAGATTGTAACGAAGAGAAGAATTAGAACTGTTAAGGGGATGTCGTAATGTATAGTACGCCTACGACCTACTAGTCGTAGATAAACTAATTCTTACCTTTTGTTCTAGACGTATCGCGCGTCGTAAGGTGTACTTATACGTGTTACGTACGGCTTAGTAGCCGGTCGCGACCGCATGTTACATGTAAGGCTATATATAAGGGTTAGCTACTAGGCTACCCCTTATAATAGGGGTGCCTAATGTCCCTATAGCGCCTATACTTCTTAAGTAACTCGCCGGTAGTAACACTATTACACGTATCCTACTCGTCTACTATACTATTAGTAAGCGTATCGTAAGCGAAGAGCGTAGTAAATACTTACTAGCTATAAAGTAGGGGAGGTACCGTATATACATCTTAATGTCTATACCTAGGCGCCTAGCTAGTAAGGACTTAGGAGTCTACGGCCCTAGTACGCTAAACTTGCGCTTCTTAAACCCTCGAGTTAGTTAACCCGGTAACTATAACTTTACACCTACCTATACTACGATAACGACACGTACGAGACCCGTAGGCGGGTCGTATAGTAACGGAATCTACGAGAAGTAGATAGATTACTTATATAGAAACCTCCTAAAGCCGCGAGCTAAGGGTAGCTCGGCCTAGAAGGGGAGGTAGTTATAAGGGTAGCCTATAGCCGACCCTTATATATAATGCGGCTATACCCGGCTTAGTATACCGTACGTAACGCGTATACGTATACTAGGAGACGCGCATAGCGTCGATAGAAGAAGGTAAGCTTTAGTTTATCTACGATTAGAAGATCGTAGGCATGCTATATATTACGACATCCCCTTATAGCCTTACGGCCCTAATAATAGTATACTTAAGATAGTTATAGGACCTAAAGATTCTATCGGCATTGTCTTCTCCGTTACTGTCTAGGTATTTCCTAAGGAATAGTTTAACCTAATGCTATGCTCGTCCTCTTAAAAAGGTAGTAGTAAAGATAGGCTTAAGGTTCTTAGGCATAGAGTTAAATAAGAAGTATATGTCTATCTAAGAGACCTAAGTGTCGAACTTGTCTCGGTCGCTATAGTAGTATTCTAGCTTACTAACCTTAAGGGTGTCGTTACCTATATAAGTAGCTAAGGCATTAATAGCATCATTTACGGTCTAAGGTCGTTAGGCTCTACTCGCTTTACTAGGGGCGGGTGTTCCCCGTTTACTCTATCGGTCTCCTATCGTAGAGGGCGTTTAAAGCTATTAGGTTTAGTATAACCTAATAATATTACAAGTGAAGAAGATAAGCTTAATTGGGTTTGTTCTCGGGCCGATAGGAAGTTAAGGGAGAGTAATAAAGTAGTAGCTGTCTTATCTTATAAAGACTAAGCAGTAGTAAGGTAGAGGTTAGGTTATAGTATATTCTAAACAGTAATATTAAACAGTAAGTTAAACGCATTAAAACCATAAGGGTTTCTTAGCGTTCCTAAATATAAAGGAGATTCGTAGATCTCGGTAATTGGTCTAATTAGTCTAAGCATAAGCAGTCTAATTAGTCTAAGCATAAGTAGTCTAATCGCTCTAAGTCTAAGCGCTTAGGTAGGATAAGTTACGTGTTCGTCTTTATTACGGTTCTAATCTAGGGCTGAAGGAAGCTAACTAATTAGACCTCTATAATTGGTAGGCGCTTCTACCCGAGAAGTGCTCTCTTACCCGCAGGAATAAAACTAAGGAACCGAGAGAGCAACTAAAGTGATCTCCTTAATCTCGTTAATCTCGGTAATCTCGAGAGAGTATAGAGAGCATAGAGAGCATAGAGAGCACGGAGAGTAAACGCTCTATCTCCTTTGTATTTAGGAACGCTAGAAACCCTTATGGTTCTAATACGTTTAACTTATGTTACTATCTTACTAATTGGAATATAACTCTTATTCCTATTATTTATCTTCGCTTAGCTTACTTTAGCCTCTCTAAAGAATACCGCCACGTGACTTAACTTATCTCTCTTTTAAGACTAGCCCTAGAACGAGACAATAATACTTTAAACGCCCTTAGGATGAGCGCTACTTAAGCAGCTAGTAGGGGAACACCCGCCCCTAGCGAAGTAGGAAGCATCCGCCGTGCGCTACTATAATAGACTACTACGAAGGACGATAAGTCTAATAACGATAACGAGCCTACTCTAAGGAAGAACGACGTTAAGGCTACTAAGCTAGACCTCTTCCACGGAGACAGAGCTAAGTTCGACGACTAGATTAACTAGATAGATATGTATCTTATGTTCAACCTAGTCGATGCTAATAAAAGAACTATCTTCGCTATTACGTACCTTCGCGGAAGTGCGTAGAACTAGATCAAACCTTACCTTAAGGAATACCTTAAAGGTATAGGACGATTAGACCCTACCGGAATGTTTAGGAGCTACACCCTCTTTAAAGATAAGATGAAGTTAATCTTTAGAACCTCGAACGAAGTCTAATAGGCTATACGAATCATTTAATACCTAAAGCAGAAGACGTCTACTTTAGAGTATGCCGCTAAATTCAAAGAATACGGACAAATTACTAGATGGGACTAGACGGCGTTAATAACTATGTTCCGACGTAGACTTAAAGACTCTGTTAAGGACGAGTTAATAAGACACGGAGGACAGATTACTAACCTCGAAGAGCTAATAAAAGCGTCGATTAACATCGATAACTAGCTCTAGGAACGACACTAGGAGAAGAAATACGACTCTAAAGTAGGAGGAATAGTAGGATACGCTCCGGACCGTAGACCCTTAGGAGGATTTGTTACGAAGGGAGAATTCTTACGATAAAGCCAACCCTACTATAGACCATAGCTAATAGAACTAGACGTTACCTAACGAGGACGAAGGATCGATAAGAGTAGGGGCTACGGAAAGAAGCCCTTTAAAGGAAAAGGAAAACTTATATACTATACCTATAGTAAGGAAGGTTACATAGCGCGGAATTGCCGCGGTAAGAATATAGTGCGCCGCGAGCAGTTTAATATAATGCAACCCCGAACTAGTAAATCTAAGAGTAGCGTTAGATCTCGAGGAGATACCGACTATACTCGGAGAGTAGAGGAGAGAGCTAGTAATAGAAGTACGACGCCTCTCCTAGACCCCTTAGAAGGACGAGGAGGATACTATAGGTAGCAAATAGTAGTCATTCCATTTAATACGAAGAACTAACTACGACAGTTTAACATAATAACACGAAGAGTCGACTACGAGACCGAATCTAAGTCTCGAAATGGTTATAGAAGCCTTCATTAGCGATTCTGTTACTAAGACTCGTGTCAAATCTACTACGCCGCGAAGTTAGGCGTAGGGTATTAGCCTTAGCAACTACGAGGAACCCTAGGAGCGACGCATAGGCAAGACGCTACGCTCCGAGAAGTGGATATCGATAAATCCTACTTTAACGAAGATGGAAGCGATAAAGAAAATTAGGACCTAGGATAGAACGGATTATAGTTACTAGAACTATAGGAAGAAAGTTAAGAAACTACCGGGCTAGATACTATCGAGGAAGAACAGGATCCGGAAGAATTAAGCGAAGAAGATTCCTCCGAAGGAGAAGAGAGCGACACTAACGACGATAACGAACAACTTACCTTTACGGTAGATGCACCTAAAAAACTGTACGACATAATTATCTACCTATAAAGAAGGCACGAGGAATTCCTACCTAAGATAGGTAGACGAAGGAGGCTACATTCTATTAAGTTTAACAAGACACTCGACACCCTACTAGGCATAGCCTAGGGATACCCACTTATAGAAACAACCGAGAATCTAGCAACTACCGTTATAGAACGACTACCGATAGGAAGCCGAATAATAGAAACCGGATATCTTATACCGTTAGGAACATTTATATCGAATAAATTACGTAACATAGTGCAGTACGTACGCGCACTCTACTTAGAATCGTAGAAGATCTAGGAACGCAATAGACTATAAGTGTAGACATAGGGTAACGAGCTATAGGTTCTAGCCGAAGCCTCTAGGCACGAAGCATAGCGAACTATATACTATTTGGGAAAAGGATTAGCTCCCTAGGAATAAGCGACCGGAGGGAGTTATACAATACTTAGGCTTACGCATCGACATTAAACACAGTTTTCTAGACATAAGCAATCGTTAACGGACATAAGACTAGTGTTATAATCAACTTAGGAGCAGCGGGGAACTTTATCTCCGAGTCTTTTATAAGAAGAAACGGGTTAGCTACCCTAAAGAAGAAATAGGGTTACGAGTTAATCGCGGTAAACGGATTATCGTTACCTAGCGTAGAATAGGAGACGATACTATTACTACTAGCTATCTAATAGCACTACGAGAATATTACCTTAGATGTTACTAATATAGCTAGTTATAACATAGTATTAGGTATACCTTAGTTAAGAAAGCACAATCTAGTAATCGACTAGAGAAGAGGAGTACTTACATTTAGGGAATGCGATTGCGTTATCGACATTCAGCCTACGTAGTAGTAGCGTTCACTAGTAGATAAGGCAAGGAAATAGCTAAACGAGATATAGCTTACGCCGAATAGAAGGATAGAAGAACTACCTTCGACCGGGATAGACACTAGCGTAGGGCCGCCGGGTTACGAAGTTACTAGAAGTGATAGAAGTAACGCACTATCGAAGAATACTAACATCTTAGAGTTAAGTATTCCTAAGGAGTATCGTAAGTAGTCGCGACTCTTTAAAGAGGAAAGAGGTAAAACCGCCTTACTTAAGCACCGCCTATAGGATCATAAGATTAACATTTAGCTAGGGAAAGAGCCTCTATAGGGACCCCTATATTAAATGTCTAAGAAGGAGCTGTAGACCCTACGAGAATAGCTAAAGGAGAAGCTAGCTAAAGGATAGATAAGAAGATCCACCTTAAGTGTAGGAACTCTATATATGTTCGTTCTAAAAGCAAACGGGAAGTTACGACTCGTATAAGACTATAGGAAGTTAAACGAGATTACGATTAAGAACCGATACCCGCTACCTAACATCGAAGAAGCATAAGATAGATTAACCGGATCGGACTAGTACACGAAGATTAACCTACGAGATGCCTTCTATGCTATACGAATAGTAGAAGGAGAAGAATGGAAAACCGCTTTTAGAATAAGATCCGGACTCTACAAATTCTTAGTTATGCTAATAGGATTAACTAACGCACCCGCATCCTACTAGGACCTTGTTAACGAAACACTTAGAGACCTACTCGACGTATACGTTATCGCCTACATAGACGACATACTAGTCTATACGAAAGGATCCCTATAGGAACACATAAGATAAGTCTAAGACGTCTTCGAACGACTTACGCAATTAGGATTTAAGACGGCACCCGAGAAATGCGAATTCTATAAGAAAGAAGTTAAATTCTTAGGCTTCATTATTAGCACTATAGGGATAACGATCGACCCTACGAAGACACAGTCAATTAGAGAATAGCTAGAACTAAAGACAGTTAAGGATGTATAATCATTCCTTAGACTAGCGAACTATAACCGGAAATTCATTAAGGACTACGCGAAAACGGCAGTACTAATAACGATGCTTACGAGAAAAGACGTTACTTAGAAATAGGGGAAGGAACAGATTAAAGCGTTTAAGAAACTTAAGGAACAATGCGCTTCAGCCCCTACGCTTCGACTATTCAATAGTAGTAAGGAAGTCCACATCGAGACCGATGCGTCTAATATAGCAATAGGCGCATATCTAACATAGACATACGATAGGTAGAGACACCTAGTAGCCTATTACTCCCGGAAAATAACTATAGCGGAACAGAACTACGACATCTATAATAAAGAGCTTCTAGCTATTATTGCTACTATATAACATTAGAGAGTATATGTCGAGGGCCTACCGAAGTTAACGATTCTTTCTAACTATAAGAATCTTACGTACTTTACGACGACGAAAGAACTTACCCGAAGGTAAGCCCGCTAGTCGGAGCTACTAGGATAGTATAAGTTCGAAATTAAATATACTCTAGGACGAGAGAATAGCCGCGCCAACGCGCTAAGCCGAAGAAGCGACTATATAGAAGGAAGGGAACTAGTGTAACATAAAATATTAAAGACAAACCCCGACGGAAGTCTTAGTACTAACATAAGAGAATTTAACAACATCGTACAGATATTAGGCGACAGGGACGAACAATTCCCTATATCGTAAGGAAAATACTAAGTACCTAAGGATCGAGAAGAAGAATGCATACGATAATATTACGACGGACTAACTTATAGACACCCTAGAACTTTAAAAACAATGGACCTAATATAACGTAGTTTCTCATTTCCATAGATAAGACTTAAGATGTTATGCTACATTAAACAATACGTACACTACTAACGAAACAAGGCTACGAGACATGCAAAATACGGTTACCTACAGTTTAGGACACTACCGACGAAACCATAGGACGAAGTTATAATAGACTTTATTACGAAACTCCTACCGTTAAAGGATTAAGTTACGAAACAACTATACGACATAATACTAGTTATAGTTAATAGACTTACGAAGTATGCACACTTCATTCCTACATTAGAGACATACAATGTAGAGTAGCTCGGATACCTCGTACTAGATAGACTTATCCGATACTACGGATTTTCCTAAGCGTTTATAACGGACAGAGATAAGCTATTCACATTAAA
The DNA here is from genome assembly GCA_033816765.1 of Nothopassalora personata. Lineage (NCBI taxonomy): Eukaryota > Fungi > Ascomycota > Dothideomycetes > Mycosphaerellales > Mycosphaerellaceae > Nothopassalora > Nothopassalora personata. The sequence goes on from CM066290.1 coordinate 367,247, forward strand.
TTACTAGAAGACGCTTATAGGAACGATCGGAATTAAACATAAGCTATTAATAGGATATTATCCGGAAATAGACGGATAAACCAAAAGAATAAATTAAACGCTAGAACAATACCTACGACATTACATTAATTATGCATAAGATAACTAGGTTTCATTACTACTAATAGCGCAGATTGCACTAAACAATCATAAATTAGAGACAACTTTAACGACGCCATTTTATGCGAACTTTAGTAAAGATCCTAACCTATTTAGAACACTAGATCCTACCTACAAGCCGAAAGAGCGATCGTAACGACGGATACTCTTAAGAAAGTGCATAAAGAAACACGTAAGGCGATCGAAGATGCATAACAAAAACTGTCTTAATAACGGTAGGACATAAGAAAAATAGCACCTCTACTAAAAGAGGGGGATAAGGTCTATCTCCTTATAAAAAACTTAAGAATAAGAAGATAGACTAAGAAACTAGATTACGTTAAGGTCGGACCATTTTTCATTAATAAAGTTATAGGACTAGTTAACTACCGCCTACGACTACTACTAGACGTAAAAATCTACCTAGTCTTCTATATCTCTAAGTTAGAACCCGTAGACGCCGAAACACCCTTCTAGGAAAGCTTCTATTTCGAACCGGAAGCAGAAAACGAATTCGAAGTCGAAAGAATCCTAGATAAGAAAGGTTAGCGATACCTTGTTAAATGGAAAGGATACGACGAATTAGAAAATACCTAGGAACTAAAAGAAAATCTACACAACTGTTAGTTAAAGATCCGACAATACTAAAAACGGGTCCGCCGAGATAACTAATAACAATCGATCTTACGGCCGACGAGCGACTAGGGTAGGAATCGAACCTACGACCTTAAGAGTATAGATAGCTTACGCTCTACTACTAAGCTACCTAGCCGATTAATAAGAACAGGGACATAACTTATAAATAAGTACCCTAATAAGTTTCTACCCCTAGGGACTCGCCCTAAGGCTCCGCTCTAGAAAGCGCCGCCTAGTTATTTACGGGCATCTCTAGGATATCCGAGAAGGAGACTAGCGAAGGCGATACCTCTACCCCCGACGCCCGCTTAAGAGACGCTAGCTCCTCGCGCGCCTCTTCCTCCTCGAGCTCCTCTAACTCCTTAGCGACGGCATCGTCGGTACGACGCTTAGCTAATCGTAGCTGTTTCCGAAGACGGATCTTACGTATCTTTAGCCGCACCTCCTCCTCTTTAATTCTCTTAAGCTCTAGCTTAAGCTTATCGCGCGAATCGCGAAGACGTTCCTACTCCGGACGAGAAAGACGCACATCGTAATCTTTATAGCCTTTTCGAATGTAGGCCGAACACTTCCTAGACCGAGAACCTACGATACACTTTACTACTGCGCCCGAGGATCGAGACTTCTAACAATTCGTGCATAGAGCTATTTCGATACCGGAAATTTTAGTATCTAGAGTAAGTCGATAACGGCGTTTATAGGAGGAAGAAGACATAGTTAACTATTACTATAAGAAATGATGACGGCTTAAGAAGCTTCGGGACGAAGCTAGGCTAAGAAGGGGATAGTGTTACGGAATAATTCCTAGGGACCCTAGAATTATAACGACGAGACAAAACACGTGACTTATCCTACCTAAGCGCTTAGACTTGGAGCGATTAGACTGCTTATGCTTAGACTAATTAGACTGCTTATGCTTAGACTAATTAGACTAATTACCGAGATCTACGAATCTCCTTTATATTTAGGAACGCTAGAAACCCTTATGGTTCTAATGCGTTCAACTTATGTTACTATCTTACTAATTGGAATATAACTCTTATTCCTATTATTTATCTTCGCTTAGCTTACTTTAGCCTCTCTAAAGAATACCGCTACGTAATTTAACTTATCTCTCTTTTGAGACTAGCCCTAGAACGAGACAATAACATCCTCTAGGGGATATATATAAGTTAAGAGGATTAATTAGACCTAGACCTAAAACCCTAGACTCTGAGGATATCTATAGTATAATCTATTAGAATAAGAAACCGAGGTACGACGAAGAACTAGTATACTCGATTCTTACTATTAAAAGGATTAAAGTCTTATCTACGCTCTTAAAGGGACCTTAAGAGAGTAATACCTTAATTACATCGTCTAAAGCAACTAGAATAGGGAATATACTACCCCCTAAACTAAAGCGATAGAAGGACCTTAGTATATACCCTTATAGGAAAGTATTTAGGGCAGTAAGTATCGAAGAATTCAAGAAGCAATTTACGATAAATGCCCTATCTTAGTATAATAAGGTCGAAGTAGTAGGACACCCGATAACGTCGATAACCTAGGTATAGAAATACAAGCTTAACTAAAACGTAGAACTCCTAAAATACAAGGCTCGGGTATACGCTCGAGGCGATTAAAAGGACGCTATAGGGGAAACCTACGTAGTAACCCTTTATATAAGACTCTTTAGGTATATAATAGCCCTAGTAGCCTATTTTAACCTTAATATACTATAGATAGACGCCGTAAACGCGTTTCTTAATACCCCTATACTATCGCTAGTGTATATATATACCCCTAAAGGATTTAAGAAGGAAGGAAAACTCCTAAGGTACTATAAAGCCCTTTACGGATTTAAGGAGTCCCCTCTACTATAGTATTTAGAGCTTAAAGACACCCTTAATAACCTCGGCCTATCTAAAGTTACGGACTATCTCTTTATTAATAGGGAATTTTTAGTCCTAGTTTTCTTCTATATAGACGATATTTACTTTACTTAGCCCTTAAAATCCGAATTAAGAGCTAAGGAGCTTATTTAAGGATTAACTAATAAATACGAGATAAAGGTAATAGGACCTATTAAATAGTTCTACGGGATTTATATTACTCGCAATCGTTAATAGCGGATCCTTAAGCTTAATTAGAAGGCCTATATTGAGAAGATTAGGCATTACTACGGTATCTTAAGGCCGGAGAAGAGAATTAAAACCCCTCTACTAGTAGGTTATATCGGCCTTAGAAATAAACTTTAGGCTACTACGGAAGAAATTAACGTTTATAGGTCCTAAGTAGGATCGGTAAACTTTATAGTAGTAGAGACGCGCCCTAATATATCCTTTTTAGTCTCTCTACTCTCTTAGCACCTAACTAACTATAAGGACCGTTAGGCTATAAGGGAATATCGTAATATATAGTACGCCTACGATCTTCTAATCGTAGATAAACTAAAGCTTACTTTCTTCTATAGACGCTATACGCGTCTCCTAGTATACGTATACGCGTTACGTACGGTATACTAAGCCGGGTATAGCCGTATTATATATAAGGGTTAGCTATAGGCTACCCTTATACTAACCCTATAAAAGAGGCTCTTAGGGTAGTAAGACACTTAATTTAATACCTTCTCTATACTACGGATTATTCGATTAAGTACTACGGCCTACCTAAACCTTCGGACTTAACGCTACTAGAATTCTATAGGGCCTCGGATGCCTTATCTACTAACGATAAGGAAACTCGTAGATTAAGTAAGGCCTTTGTATTTTTCCTTTTTAAGGGGATTATTAACTAGAGAGCGGTTAAGTAGGGAATAGTTATAAAATTAAGCACCAAATTAGAGCTATATGCCCTTAGTTACGCCGCCTTAGAGGTATTATAGTAGGAGAGGCTTTTTAGTATAGTTATGTTACGGAATAATTCCTATAGACCCTAGAATCATAACGATAAGACTGTTATTGTCTCGTTCTAGGGCTAGTCTTAAAAGAGAGATAAGTCAAGTTACGTGGCGGTATTATTCTTTAGAGAGGCTAAAGCAAGCTAAGCGAAGATAAATGATAGAAATAAGAGTTGTATTCCAATTAGTAAGATAGTAACATAAGTTGAACGTATTAGAACCATAAGGGTTTCTAGCGTTCCTAAATATAAAGGAGATAGAGCGTTTACTCTCCGTACTCTCTATGCTCTCTATGCTCTCTCGAGATCACCGAGATTAACGAGATTAAGGAGATCACTTTAGTTACTCTCTCGGTTCCTTAGTTTTATTCCTACGGGTGAGAGAGCACTTCTCGGGCAGAAGCGCCTACTAATTGTAGAGGTCTAATTAGTTAGCTTCCTTTAGCCCTAGATTAGAACCGTAACACTATCCCCCTTTTAGCCTAGCTCTATCCTAGAGCTTTATAAGTTATGTTATACTTTCTTTTCGTGTCTCGCAACGATGTCTTCTTCCTCCTAATCTAAATCTACCGCTCGCCGTAAGAAGAAAGCCTAGTAGATCTTTCGTAACGGCGATACCGCGATACGTCCGTATGATTCTTATTAAAAGGAGGGCCGTGTATATAAGGTGCACATCTCATCTAGTCGCTGTTCCGAGTGCTAGCAGCGGAATCTAAAGAGTTATAATGCGAGGGTAACCGAGGGCGAGTAGAAGCGCTTATCGCTTTAGCGGACGAAATTGTTGTAGGAACTAGATACCGCGAAGAGGATTCTTAGTAAAAGGTAGGATGCCTTAATAGAAGCGCATACAAAGGAAATGCGCCTTCGTAAGCAATTAGATGCGGTTAATTAGAAGGTTGCGGAGGGTCGTTCGTTAGAAGATCGGTTGTTACTAGACGAGGATCTAGGGGCGTAGGAGTACGCTATAGTAGACGCGGATCCTAGTACTCCTAATCTATCCTTGTCTCCTTAGACCTAGAGTGCTGTCGAAGGTCTTCCGGACGACTTCTAGCTTTCTCCTTCTAGCGAGACGGTGCCGTCGGTAGCTTAGCCGTCTCCTTCGTAAGAGTATTTATTTATAAGTTATGTCCCTATTCTTATTAATCGGCTAGGTAGCTCAGTGGTAGAGCGTAAGCTATCTACACTCTTAAGGTCGTGGGTTCGATTCCTACTCTAGTCGTCCGTTTACTTAAAAGTTACTATATCTTATAGTGTAGTTACTTCTAAGTAAGCGCCGTTTTAATACTCCCGAATCTTCTACTAACAGTTTCGTAGGTTTTCTTTTAGTTCCTAGGTATTTTCTAATTCGTCGTATCCCTTCCATTTAATAAGGTATCGCTAACCCTTTTTATCTAGGATTTTTTCGACTTTAAATTCGTTTTCTACTTCCGGCTCAAAATAGAAGCTCTCTTAGTAAGGTGTTCTAGCGTCTACGGGTTCTAGCTTAGAGATATAGAAGACTAGGTAGATTTTTGCGTTAGGTGGTAGTCGTAGTCGATAGTTAACTAGTCCTACGACTTTATCAATTAAAAATGGTCCGACCTTAACGTAATCCAGTCTCTTAGTCTACCTTCTTATTCTCAAGTTTTTTGTAAGGAGATAGACCTTATCCCCCTCTTTTAGTAGAGGTGCTATTTTTCTTATGTCCTACCGTTATTAAGACAGTTTTTGTTATGCATCTTCGATCGCCTTACGTGTTTCTTTATGCACTTTCTTAAGAGTATCCGTCGTTACGATCGCTCTTTCGGCTTGTAGGTAGGATCTAGTGTTCTAAATAGGTTAGGATCTTTACTAAAGTTCGCATAAAATGGCGTCGTTAAAGTTGTCTCTAATTTATGATTGTTTAGTGCAATCTGCGCTATTAGTAGTAATGAAACCTAGTTATCTTATGCATAATTAATGTAATGTCGTAGGTATTGTTCTAGCGTTTAATTTATTCTTTTGGTTTATCCGTCTATTTCCGGATAATATCCTATTAATAGCTTATGTTTAATTCCGATCGTTCCTATAAGCGTCTTCTAGTAATTTAATGTGAATAGCTTATCTCTGTCCGTTATAAACGCTTAGGAAAATCCGTAGTATCGGATAAGTCTATCTAGTACGAGGTATCCGAGCTACTCTACATTGTATGTCTCTAATGTAGGAATGAAGTGTGCATACTTCGTAAGTCTATTAACTATAACTAGTATTATGTCGTATAGTTGTTTCGTAACTTAATCCTTTAACGGTAGGAGTTTCGTAATAAAGTCTATTATAACTTCGTCCTATGGTTTCGTCGGTAGTGTCCTAAACTGTAGGTAACCGTATTTTGCATGTCTCGTAGCCTTGTTTCGTTAGTAGTGTACGTATTGTTTAATGTAGCATAACATCTTAAGTCTTATCTATGGAAATGAGAAACTACGTTATATTAGGTCCATTGTTTTTAAAGTTCTAGGGTGTCTATAAGTTAGTCCGTCGTAATATTATCGTATGCATTCTTCTTCTCGATCCTTAGGTACTTAGTATTTTCCTTACGATATAGGGAATTGTTCGTCCCTGTCGCCTAATATCTGTACGATGTTGTTAAATTCTCTTATGTTAGTACTAAGACTTCCGTCGGGGTTTGTCTTTAATATTTTATGTTACACTAGTTCCCTTCCTTCTATATAGTCGCTTCTTCGGCTTAGCGCGTTGGCGCGGCTATTCTCTCGTCCTAGAGTATATTTAATTTCGAACTTATACTATCCTAGTAGCTCCGACTAGCGGGCTTACCTTCGGGTAAGTTCTTTCGTCGTCGTAAAGTACGTAAGATTCTTATAGTTAGAAAGAATCGTTAACTTCGGTAGGCCCTCGACATATACTCTCTAATGTTATATAGTAGCAATAATAGCTAGAAGCTCTTTATTATAGATGTCGTAGTTCTGTTCCGCTATAGTTATTTTCCGGGAGTAATAGGCTACTAGGTGTCTCTACCTATCGTATGTCTATGTTAGATATGCGCCTATTGCTATATTAGACGCATCGGTCTCGATGTGGACTTCCTTACTACTATTGAATAGTCGAAGCGTAGGGGCTGAAGCGCATTGTTCCTTAAGTTTCTTAAACGCTTTAATCTGTTCCTTCCCCTATTTCTAAGTAACGTCTTTTCTCGTAAGCATCGTTATTAGTACTGCCGTTTTCGCGTAGTCCTTAATGAATTTCCGGTTATAGTTCGCTAGTCTAAGGAATGATTATACATCCTTAACTGTCTTTAGTTCTAGCTATTCTCTAATTGACTGTGTCTTCGTAGGGTCGATCGTTATCCCTATAGTGCTAATAATGAAGCCTAAGAATTTAACTTCTTTCTTATAGAATTCGCATTTCTCGGGTGCCGTCTTAAATCCTAATTGCGTAAGTCGTTCGAAGACGTCTTAGACTTATCTTATGTGTTCCTATAGGGATCCTTTCGTATAGACTAGTATGTCGTCTATGTAGGCGATAACGTATACGTCGAGTAGGTCTCTAAGTGTTTCGTTAACAAGGTCCTAGTAGGATGCGGGTGCGTTAGTTAATCCTATTAGCATAACTAAGAATTTGTAGAGTCCGGATCTTATTCTAAAAGCGGTTTTCCATTCTTCTCCTTCTACTATTCGTATAGCATAGAAGGCATCTCGTAGGTTAATCTTCGTGTACTAGTCCGATCCGGTTAATCTATCTTATGCTTCTTCGATGTTAGGTAGCGGGTATCGGTTCTTAATCGTAATCTCGTTTAACTTCCTATAGTCTTATACGAGTCGTAACTTCCCGTTTGCTTTTAGAACGAACATATATAGAGTTCCTACACTTAAGGTAGATCTTCTTATCTATCCTTTAGCTAGCTTCTCCTTTAGCTATTCTCGTAGGGTCTATAGCTCTTTCTTAGACATTTAATATAGGGGTCCCTATAGAGGCTCTTTCCCTAGCTAAATGTTAATCTTATGATCCTATAGGCGGTGCTTAAGTAAGGCGGTTTTGCCTCTCTCCTCTTTAAAGAGTCGCGACCACTTGCGATACTCCTTAGGAATACTTAACTCTAAGATGTTAGTATTCTTCGATGGTGCGTTACTTCTATTACTTCTATTAACTTCGTAACCCGGCGGCCCTACGCTAGTGTCTATCCCGGTCAAAGGTAGTTCTTCTATCCTTCTATTCGGCGTAAGCTATATCTTGTTTAGCTGTTTCCTTGCCTTATCTACTAGTAAACGCTACTACTACGTAGGCTAAATGTCGATAACGCAATCGCATTCCCTAAATGTAAGTACTCCTCTTCTCTAGTCGATTACTAGATTATGCTTTCTTAACTAAGGCATACCTAATACTATGTTATAACTAGCTATATTAGTAACATCTAAGGTAATATTCTCGTAGTGCTATTAGATAGCTAGTAGCAATAGTATCGTCTTCTATTCTACGCTAGGTAACGATAATCCGTTTACCGCGATTAACTCGTAACTCTATTTCTTCTTTAGGGTAGCTAACCCGTTTCTTCTTATAAAAGACTCGGAGATAAAATTCCCCGCTACTCCTAAGTCGATTATAACACTAGTCTTATGTCCGTTAACGATTGCTTATGTCTAGAAAACTGTGTTTAATGTCGATGCGTAAGCCTAAGTATTGTATAACTCCCTTTAGTCGCTTATTTCTAGGGAGCTAATCCTTTTCCCAAATAGTATGTAGTTCGCTATGCTTCGTGCCTAGAGGCTTCGGCTAGAACCTATAGCCCGTTGCCCTATGTCTACACTTGTAGTCTATTACGTTCCTAGATCTTCTACGATTCTAAGTAGAGAGCCCGTACATGCTGTACTACTGTTCGTAGTTCGTTTAAGACGAAAGTTCCAACCGGTGTTAGGTATCCGGTATCCGTTATTCGGCTTCCTATAGGTAGTCGTGTTACGGATCGGTCTGGGGAAGCCCGTAGCCAACCAATCGATGCCAGCAGACCAGCGGATGCACCCGATATGCAGAGTGCTCTCAGTGCTCTCGGGTGCTCTCTCGAGAGAGCAGAGAGAGCAGAGAGAGCAGGAAAGATCACGCCAAGACACGGCACTATATAGACGACGCTCTTTTGCAAGTAGATAGGAGCCTCGTGCTCAACTCATTTTAAGTATACACCATATACTGTTTGGAACCACTACCTTCATAACTGATTGAGACATCCCTGCAAAGATCCAAGCCCGAGTTGTGATAACGTACAGCGGTTCCTAACAACTTTGAGCACCACCACCAGGGCCCTTTGCATATGTCTGGGAGAGACGCTACCCGGAGTCCGTCACGACAACAGCCACAGTCAACTGGCATCACGGAACGAATGAGCGAAATGTCGATTACAGGAAGCAGCAAGAACAACAACACTCCTATGGGTATGCTGAACCCATTGGACCACCACCGTGCACCTAAGGTGTCTACGCCGGAGACGTTCGACGGGACCAAGGACAAACTGGAGGCTTTTCAACTGCAGGTTCAGTTGTACCTTCACTTCAACGCACACCAGTTTCAAGGCGAGGCCAGCAAGGTCTTGTACGCCGCATCCTTCCTACGAGGAAAAGCAGCTAGAGGATTCCGACCATACCTCAAGGACTGGCTACACAACCAGGGCGAGGGAGAAACACCGAAAACGGAAACTCGAAAAATTTTCCACGACTACGACGAGTTTGAGACGAAACTCGATGATCTATACGGGATACCAAATGAGGAGGTATACGCCGACCGACATATCCGACAACTTCGACAGACTACTTCTGTAGCGCTGTACGCCTCAGAATTCCAAGGATATGCCGCCGACCTGGAATGGAACGACGCAGCTTTGCGATCGCAGTTCTACCTCGGGCTGAAAGACAACGTCAAAGCCGAACTATCCCGAAACGCCAGCGTCGTTACGCTAGGGGCGATGATCAAGGCAGCAAAGGAGATCGACGAAAGGCTCCAGGAGTTGAGGTACGACCGACACGTACAGCCTGGATACCAGAGACCCGCCGCGGGCGGAAGAGGGGGCTTCAAGGCCAGAAGTCAGGACCCTAATGGTTACGGAGACCCAATGGAATTGGACGTAACGGAACGTAGGACAGGAAGGGGGCTGAAGAGCAAAGGTTCCACCTGCTACGTATGTGGCGAGCAAGGCCATTATGCAAGGAACTGCAAGAAAAAGAACATAGTTAGCCGCGAGTTCAACGCGATGATTCGCGAAGAGAATGCATACCAGGAATGCGAGAGCTTTCTCTCGAAATCTGCCTAGCAGAAACGACCTGACGATAAAGGCATCAAACAGCGGCTTCTTGATTTGATGACCTAGGACACAGAAGTCAACACTACGACACGGAAAACAGATAAAGGACGAACTTACGACGAGACCAACTCCGAGAAGGATTCAGGAAGGAGGAGATTCCCATCCAAGGACAAGCTAGGGTCGAAGACCGAAGGATCGGAGGCAGGAAACCACCAGTCTTCCGGGATGGAAGGCGGAGCGGCCTCGAGCTCCCCTTGTTCTAACACTTGGATGCTCGCCTCCTCGACAGCGATCGCCTCGCCCTCGCGCTTTTCGTGCAGCTCAAGCTGACGACGAAGACGCGCCTCCTTCGCATAGGCTGCCGCGATCTCTTCACTCTTGCGAACGAGATCATGACGGACCGCTTCAAGCTCACGGGTGAGCTTGTCCCGTACGGACTGAAGGGACTTCCACTCAGCAGGAGTGACTCGCACGTCACAACCCTTGATGTTGTGTTCGTTGCACTCCGAACAGCGGCCCGATTTGATGTGGACACGGCACACCTTTTTCTCACGAGTGCAGAAAGAGCACGACTTGACCATAGTAATCCCGTTCTCTCGAATGAACTTGGCAAGCTTCTTGCGACGATGCGTACTGGTTTTGGTGACGGGAAGGGAAAGGGAAGAAGAAGACATCGTTGGATGACAAAGTTGGAAAGGAATGACATCTTGTAAGCTTCGGGACGAAGCTAGGCTAGAAGGGGGATGGTGTTACGGATCGGTCTGGGGAAGCCCGTAGCCAACCAATCGATGCCAGCAGACCAGCGGATGCACCCGATATGCAGAGTGCTCTCAGTGCTCTCGGGTGCTCTCTCGAGAGAGCAGAGAGAGCAGAGAGAGCAGGAAAGATCACGCCAAGACACGGCACTATATAGACGACGCTCTTTTGCAAGTAGATAGGAGCCTCGTGCTCAACTCATTTTAAGTATACACCATATACTGTTTGGAACCACTACCTTCATAACTGATTGAGACATCCCTGCAAAGATCCAAGCCCGAGTTGTGATAACGTACAGCGGTTCCTAACAAGTCGTTCGATAACCGCTTTAGCTAAGTTCTTAGTATTGTTTATAGTTAGGTAGCCCTATACTATGCCCCTTATTGTATCGAGTGTCTTATCGAATTCGTTAGGGTTTAGGTATCGTTTCCCTAAGAACTTTAGTAGGAATTCTTCGTACCTTCGTTAGAGGTAGATAATTAACTTATAGAGTTTCTTTAGCGCATCTACCGTAAATGTGTATACTTCGTTTTCGTCGTCGGTATCGCTCTCTTCTTCTTTAGATAAGTCCTCGCTTAACTCCTCCGGTACGTAATCTTCTTCGATAGTATCTAGTTCGTTTATTTATTGTTCTAGTGCTAGTGACTAGCGTCCGTCCCATTCTAGATCCTAGTTTTCTTTATTATTATTATTAAAGTAAGATTCGTCTATGTCCACTTCTTAGAGCTTGTTTTGTCTATGCTAAGCTCCTAGGGTTCCTACCGGTTGTCGTAGCTAGTACCCTACGCCTAACTTAGCGTCGTAGTAGGTTTAATACGAGTCCTAGTAACAGAATCGCTAGTGAAGGCTTCCGTAACCGTGTCGAGATTCCTTCTTAACTTTATAGTTAACTCCTCGTGCTATTATGCTAAACAATCTAATAGTCTTTAATTGTTAGTTATTTAGTAGTAGTGTATGTTATCGAACATAGTATCCTCCTCGTCCTTATAAGGGGTCTAGGAGAGGCGTCGCAACCCGGTTGCTATCCTTCTCCTCTACTCTCTAGGTATAGTTAAATTGTCGGGGTCTAACACTACTCCTAGATTTACCTACCTTTAGTTGCATTATATTGAACTACTCGCGGCGCACTATATTTTTACCGCGGGAATCCCGCGCTATGTAGCCTTCCTTACTATAGGCATAGTATATAAGTTTTCCTTTTCCTTTAAAGGGCTTTCCGTAGCCCCTACTCTTGTCGATCCTCCGTCCTCGTTAGGTAACGTCTAGTTCCATTAGCTGTAGTCTATAGTAGGGCTAGCTTTGTCGTAAGAATTCTCCCTTCGTAACGTATCCTCCTAAGGGTCTACGATCTAGAGCGTATCCTACTATTCCTCCTACTTTAGAGTCGTATTTCTTTTCCTAGTATCGTTCCTAGAGCTAATTATCGATGTTAATTGACGCCTTTATTAGCTCTTCGAGGTTAGTGATCCGTCCCCCGTGTCTTATTAACTCGTCCTTAACGGAGTCTTTAAGTCTACGTCGGAACATAGTTATTAACGCCGTCTAGTCCCATCTAGTAATTTGTCCGTATTCTTTGAATTTAGCGGCATACTCTAAAGTAGACGTCTTCTGCTTTAGGTATTAAATGATTCGTATAGCCTATTAGACTTCGTTCGAGGTTCTAAAGATTAACTTCATCTTATCTTTAAAGAGGGTGTAGCTCCTAAACATTCCGGTAGGGTCTAATCGTCCTATACCTTTAAGGTATTCCTTAAGGTAAGGTTTGATCTAGTTCTACGCACTTCCGCGAAGGTACGTAATAGCGAAGATAGTTCTTTTATTAGCATCGACTAGGTTGAACATAAGATACATATCTATCTAGTTAATCTAGTCGTCGAACTTAGCTCTGTCTCCGTGGAAGAGGTCTAGCTTAGTAGCCTTAACGTCGTTCTTCCTTAGAGTAGGCTCGTTATCGTTATTAGACTTATCGTCCTTCGTAGTAGTCTATTATAGTAGCGCACGGCGGATGCTTCCTACTTCGCTAGGGGCGGGTGTTCCCCTACTAGCTGCTTAAGTAGCGCTCATCCTAAGGGCGTTTAAAGTATTATTGTCTCGTTCTAGGGCTAGTCTTAAAAGAGAGATAAGTTAAGTCACGTGGCGGTATTCTTTAGAGAGGCTAAAGTAAGCTAAGCGAAGATAAATAATAGGAATAAGAGTTATATTCCAATTAGTGAGATAGTAACATAAGTTGAACGTATTAGAACCATAAGGGTTTCTAGCGTTCCTAAATATAAAGGAGATTCGTAGATCTCGGTAATTAGTCTAATTAGTCTAAGCATAAGCAGTCTAATTAGTCTAAGCATAAGCAGTCTAATCGCTCCAAGTCTAAGCGCTTAGGTAGGATAAGTCACGTGTTTTGTCTCGTCGTTATAATTCTAGGGTCCCTAGGAATCATTCCGTAACAGAGGAACGAATAGTCTAAATAGCTAGAGTTAGGTTTCTAGACCTATTTACGGATCTAGCTACAAAGTCTAAGGGTATATCTATTAATAATTAAATTCCGATTCCCTTATTTTAATTGGATTATTATATAGGATTTCCTTATCTACTTCTTCTTAAGGTATACTGTCCCCTACCCCCTGAGCTTAAGGGTTAGTCGAAAGGTTAATTATTAATAGCAACTCCTTAAACTATCGCTTATAGGCTAGCCTTAGAGATTCTACGACACATAGAAGTCTCTCGTTATCCTAAATAGCTAGTCCGAGGTTAACGTTATATAGGCCCTCGTACCTTAGCTTCTTATTAAAGGTAATATCCCTAGATCTAATAACTTACTTATAGGATAGTATCTAAATCTAGTAGATGTTATAACCCTTAAATTTAACTAAGTGACTAATATAGCATCGAGAGTCTATTTTATAGGCGCGTAGACGTTCTTCCTTATTAGTCTTATAAGCGTATACCCTAGAACCTATTTTATAGATATAAGCAAGGCTTAGTTTAATACCCGTAGTAGCCTTAAATAGGGTCCTCTAGCCTAACTTCTTAGATAGTATTCTATTTATAAGGTATGTAGCTATTAAGACAATCTTAGGCTATAGGTTTAAGAGTAGACCCGCTAATAATGTTAATGTCCTAGTAGTAGTAATTAGGTACTTTCCGGTTATTTCTACTAGGTCCTAAGTAGGTATATAGGGGGTAGGCCGCTTCTAAGTAACCCTATCTTAGAGTAGCTAAGACTTAAATACTACCCCGTAGGCCTTATCGTTGTCTAAATATAGTACGGTAAGTAATCTTCTAAAGGATCGAATAAACCTTATAAGTTCTAGATATACCTCTATTACGTTCTCCTAGGTCCTTCGAGGGAAATTCTAGTTAAATTAAAGTCCTATATCCTTATCGCTAGCGTAGAAGGTATATCGATCCCTATTGTACCCTACATCGAATTCTATAAGGTTAATTGCGATGTCCTTAAGTATCGACGGAGGTCGTATCTTAATCCTAGACCTTCGAGATATCCTCTTATGTCCTTTTAAGAGGGTATAAGGTTCGCACTCGTTAGTTTTAGGTAGTTCCTCTAATTATAACTATAAAACTAGTAGAGATAGAAGTTTAGAATTAGGGTATTAAGTCTAGAAATTAGGGTATTAAGTCTAGAAATTAGGGTATTAAGTCTAGAAATTAGGGTATAAAAAACCATGTTTATTACAAGTAGTAGCACCCTTAAGGTGCTTATATAAGTCTTCTTTTAATAAGAAGCCCTTAATCCCTATAATTTAGGTGCCTAATCTTATTTCCTAAAGACAAGTAATCACCACACTCAATCAGGTTATGTCACCCTCAAAACCTGCTATCCATGCATCATCCTGGCGCTTTACAGACCGCGATCAGGGACATGCAGTCAGCATCCTGATGAGTCTGTCATTCTGGGGGGCCACCGGGGCATGTTCGTCAGCCGCCGGGGGGGAGGCGAGTATGCGTCCAGGATCATGGATGTCGAGGAGCACTGCATCCAGACAGCAGGTCCTCGGTTCGGTGATCGCCCTCAATTCTGCCGGTGGTGACTACAGAACGGCCTCCGGATATGACCAGCGTTGTGACGCTACGAGGCTGTTGCAGGCGAATGCGGCTCCACGATCGCGCACGGACAGCGTCAGCCATGTGTTTGTGATTGCTAAGCTTCGAAGCATGTGGGTCACCTGTCAAAAGGATTCAGAGCGGAAAGGAAGCGCTACGGCCATTTTCCACGTGTTCGGGAAGGAAACCTCAGCTGCTCATCATAGCACCACAATCAGAGACACATATTCCAAACAGGAGCCGCCGAGGCTGATCAATACCACGTTACTCCGCGTCTGCCGCCTTGTACTTGTGGCTGCGGACGATGGCCAATTCCGGGCCTAGCAGATGTGCTGTCCGGGTTTGCAGTGCTCAGGTTCCCACCCGGATGGAGCTCTGTGTGACTGCGAAGATATCACTCCGCCGCACAGGGACGTGACGATGCGGCCACTGGATCATGCTTCAGCTCGCGCGTCTTGCGTTGGGGGGATGCATCGCAGGAGTGACGCGTGCACAGCTGCTCAGCTCGCTATGTCAACTTGGGCGCTTTCGAGATCGGCATCGCTACTACAAAGGGGGCTGCCAATGGAGACAATGGTTTCTCGGCAGAATGCTGTTCTGTCCGGCTGCTCCTTCCATGTAACGTTATCCGCGTCTATCGCATTCTGGCACTGCTCCGTCCTGGACGTTATATGTATTAACATGCGATATTTGCACGATAATCGATATTCGCGGACATTAATCACTGTAGTAAGGGGCTAAGCAGGTGTAGAGCCTGTAAACCCCTATTTAAGGAGATAAAAAAGACAAAACTAATACTATCACTGTAAAGATAAATCTATGGATTCTCTAGGTAATGAATGATACCTTTATAAGGCTTTGATAGTACCCATAGTGTAGAGATATACGTATTCAAATGCACAATAGTCGACATACGGCGTTGTTAATTTACATATTTAGTTCCGCCCACGCGAATACCCGTGTGTAGAATCGTTTTATTCGCACGCGGCGGATCCACATAGTGTGCCGGCAGACTGTGCCGCATGTCTCGCACAAATCGTCCGCCCGCAGGGATCAGGGATCACACAGCGGATGCACTGACCGAGGACCAGATTCAGCAGAAATTCCGTGCAGCAACTTCACAGATGTGGCAGCTGGATGCAAGGTCGGTGACCGATCGAGCCGCTCTAATTGATTGCCTTATTACGCTGGTCCACATCAGTACACGCAGCCGTTCACGAGCTGCGCGCTGTAGGTGAGAGAACAGGCACACCCTGCCTGGATCTCACAGCGCCTACAAGGATCGACCAGGAAATCTTCATCCGAACTTCAGACCTCGCGGTAGCCACCTCAACATCCATGCTGTCTTGGCTAGCGGCAGCTGTGGAGGACCGACAGCGAATGTTGAAATGGCTCGGTCACGTAAAGTGCGTCGTAGTTGGCACGATTGCAAACGTAGCATCTGCAACACGACCTAAGCGCATTAATCGTCGCGGCTCACCGCAATCCTCAGCGGGTCAAGCTACGTGATGAGCATGCTACCTCTGGCCGGTCTGATCTGAGATGGATGTGTGAAATAATGGTAGTGGTTGGTGGCACTATGCAACAAGTGCGAGCGACGTCCCCGTGCAGCACGGAGAAGCCACCTATCCTAGATAGTATCAGGAGCGCTCTCCTTGCTGCAGCGAATGTCCTTTCCAGGATTATCAGGCATCCCGTGCGAAAGTACGAAACAAAAATGAGACGGATGCCTCAGCCAGCGGTGCTAGGCCCCAGTCCGACCAAGGCAGGGCGAGCCGATTATGGTTGAGAGATAATGGGGCTCCGTATCTCGCGTCTCACTCCAGGTGTTTCGCCAAAGGTGGACGATTCTGCGCGGTGAGAGCGGTTCGTGCGCACAGGTCCGGCGTGGTTGCACGACAGTGAAGGGACAGTGGTAGAGTTTTGGGTAGCGTGGTCTGCCACGGTTCTTCACGGCCTGCCTGCGCCGATAACCTGGATATCACACTCGAGGCGACCTTGATAGCGGTAAGCGTTCCCCGCTTGCCCTATTTCACATCAGTGCCACGGTGAAAACAGCTTCGCACGGCTAACCGCATCGTGTGTTGGCAGGGGAGCAGGTACAGTATGTACTATGTACCAGGTCCAAGGTGTTGTTCCACAGCGCAACAAATAGTTCGACTTGCCCTGCCCGGCTCATGTTTGCCCACGCCTCTCTCTCTCTGGCTAGGGCCATATAGTACTGTACTTGCGCACGGCAAGTCCCAGACACGGATTCCTGACGTCTTGCCAATGGCAAGCAGTGACTGGCTTGCACGACCCTTGCCATTCGCTACCGAGAAATCGTCAACATGTTGCTGGCATTCGACGCCTTTGTGCTGGTGCAGCAACGCTCGAAACCAGGGTGTCTTGATTCGACTCGGCCTGCTTTAGCGCTTCGCGGTCGTGTACGGCAAAAGACCCAATCCAATGTATACGGATGTATCCCTGCTTCCATGGCACCGACCGCTCTTTACATTTGTCGCTGTACACTGCACTCACTGCATTGCTTCACATCCGTGCCACACGCCCTCACCCTCTCCTTCTCCTCTGATGAGCCGCCCAAGACGAAAGAGACTCCCCCCCGTTCGTTCTCGTACCCACAGTGCACGCAGCGCATGATCTTCGGTTTGGGTTCACCATCTCGCACAGCGTTCTTGCCGGGGGGATTTTGGTCTCACTACATCGCCGCAGAAGGCGATTCCCACTACGCCAGTTCCCCACCGGACTCAAGGGAAGCGGCAGCCTGTACTATGCATGCATGTGTGGGTACATAATTGCATTTTGGTACAGAAGTCGGCCGGGCAGCTCCCCGAGCAGCTCCATCTCACGCAGCACTCGGCCACGGACCATACATTCTCTACAATACAGCTTGGCCACCACCACCACCACTCTACTGGCACCCCAGCTGGACCACGACAGACAGCACTCTCCAGTGGCGCGCGGAGAACGCGTCAGATGATCGCCAATTGATCAGCTTTCCACAGTGCACAGCTCCATGTCGCCTTCAGGACGGCCTTCGCCCGTCCAACCGCCATATCAAGCCTACAGTGCCAGCGACATGGCGCAAACACAGCGACCGCCCTCGTTGCCAGCCTCAAGCTTCACGGGACGGCCAGAACAGCGACATCCTGGACCGCAGTTGCCCCCTATACAATCAATGCCGGCGAATTTCTCATCGCACGACACTTGTAGACCCGTACAGCTTCCACCCATGCAGCTTCCGTGCTCTGGAGCCATCTCTCCACCGAGTACTGCCTCGACACGATCGATACCCGTGGCCCAGCTGCTCTCCACAAACCCACAATCGCCACCGAGGTCGCATCCGTCAGCTCAAACTTCCCAGGCGACCTATCTACCATCGCCAACAAGGTCCTACATGACTTCTCCGCCAGCAGGCTACCCACAACAACACCATCCCCCGTATGCTCAGGCTGCGCACCATCGCCATGAGCAAAGCATAGGCTCCAGCCGACCAATTGCATCACCATTCTCAACAGACCAGTTTCCAAGACGACAATACGCTCCAGTACCAGGTCCACCCTCAGCCTACGGCCAACCACATCACCCGCAACACCCATCCCAACAGAACAGCCCATCTCTCAGCGCTCACTCCTCCCCCAGCTATATCCACTCAGAAACCTCCCCGCCCTCCTCAGTTGGCCCTTCAACAAACCTCGCTCAACGCCCCCGCGTAAGCAGACCACCACCTCAGTTCATCTACACCCTCTACATCCGCCAACAACCAGCCGCCGCCCGCGCCTGTGGTTTCGGCGAGCGAGACCGCCGCGTTATCGACCCTCCCCCAATCCTCGAGCTGAAAATCACAAATCGGGAGACCGGATCCCCAGAACAGGATCCCAACGCCATGTTGGCACTGACCTGCTCTCTCCTCTCTCCGGACGGCAACGACGACGAGACGGAGCTTCCACCGGCGCATCCAGACATGCCTAGTACGCGACGACTTATGGGCACTCTCGTAGCATCTCCCTACCAAGCCAAAGACGAACGCGGCACTGCCGGAACCTTCTTTGTCTTTCCAGATCTCTCTTGCCGCAGTCCCGGGAAATATCGTCTCCGCTTCAAGCTCCTACGCGTGGATCCCACCAATACCACCCTAGGCTCCATCTCCAGTAGCGTGTATTCCATCACAACTGACGTCTTCAGTGTCTACACTGCGAAGGACTTTCCCGGGATGCGGGCGAGTAGTGCATTGCTGAAGGCGCTGAGGAGGCAAGGGCTGAATGTTGGGGTGAAGAAGGGGAGTGAGGCGAGGAAGGGGAAAGGAGGGAAGGGGAAGGGAAAGGGTGGAGCGAAGGATCATGAGGGGAGTGAGAGTGAGAGTGAGGAGGATAGTGATGGGGAGAGTGACGGGGGATTGCAGAGTAGTGGTGGGGATGCGAGTCCGAAGACGATAGCGAGGAAGAAGGGGAAGAGGAGGAAGAGGGAAGAGTGAAGGGATAGATGTTGATAACGGGTGATTGATATATGTGAGATTCTGTGATGAATCTGCGAGGACTTCCCGGCTATTAATGGCGGTCAACGATTTCGTCTCGTCTAGACGCTGTTCCGTGTCACGTTACACAAGACACGACTTTGGAATATCCCCGGCGAATATATCTCGCCGGCCGACGACAGGATCTCACACTGCCGATATGTGGATGCATGAACAACATCTCAAACTTCTGATGACAAATGACGCAGATCTCTACATTTGGCATCGCTCGAGCGCACGGCAGGACGGCGGCTCAACACGTTTTTTTCTCGGGTGTGGCATAGCATTTAGCGATGAGCATGTTATTTCTTCCTACGGGGGCGGCAACAGCAGATCGCATAGCGTATGGTGTTGTTCTTGGTTGGGCACCACTTTCATTGCCGATGAACCTGATGAAGGCCTCGGAGGCATGATGCTGAAAGATGTGGATGGTATGCCGCGCCTCGCAGAGAGAGCCTGGGTGAGGGACTCTTGTAATGTAAAAGTATAGTAGATTAGCGGACCACGATGTGATGATACTTTGATTATTGCCTTGAAGTATGAGCCTTCGATTCAGCATGGAACCGGACAACCGGAGTAGGACTCTGAGGAAAGTTTTTTTCGGTCAAGAAGCCGTCTCCGTTGACATGGAATTTGTCTGTGTCAGATTCGAACGGCATGGCATGCGCATGCCAACATGAACGGGATCTGCAAAACGAGGCCTTGGAGTGTGAGCTGCTCGCTGTGAGCTTCTCGGCATTCAAGATCCGGGTAAGGACTTCCAGAGGTCAATTGATACTGTATCTCGGCCAAGACGTCGACGCCATCGGTCTAGATTCGGTAGCAGCTCCGAGCGACATTGGCCTGCCGAGTGTAAACAAGCCTCGACTGTCAAGCCAAGGGCCAGGAGGAAAGCTTGATAGTCTTTTTGCGTGTTCAGCATACTTCCCTGACTTCACCTTTCAAGCCTCAGGTCTGGAACATAAGCAGTCCAAAGTACATGGTAGTCAACTAACAAGCCCGAACTCGAGCCGTTAGAGCGACAAAAAAAATCATGCATAACCGCCCAAGCATCAAAAACACCGCTCGCCGCCCCATCGTGACCGTGACTCTGGGCAACAACCAAAGTCAATAATACTCCCAGCCCATGATGCCAGATGGGACGCCCCAGAAGCGATCTCGTCGCGGAAAGCATGTACTGTAGACGGCTCCGCTCCGCGACAAGGGCAAGAAATACCTCACAAGGTCCTCCGGAGGGGGGAGCAGTAAAGTCAGACGAGGCTGAAGTCCTCGAATCGCCCGTGACCCTATCCCAGCTCTTCGGACGCGGGGAGCGTCGCCGCCGACAGGACGTGAACAGGTAGGTGCCCTACTAGGAAAAGCGAAATTGAAGCATGGCATAAAGTCAACGATTGACTTTCCGCGGCATCTGGTTCCGCGGCAGATGCGTCCAGGCGTCGGAGTTCGAAACCATGCCGTGCTCGATGGTGCTAAGAGGATTCCAACAGCATTAGGGTAAAGTCCAACTCTGGAGGAAATGCGCTGACCGGCAAGAGAAATTGCGGATGACGAGATCGAACGTCGTTCTTGATACTGGTACAGTACGGCGCCTGGAATGTGGCGATGTGGCCCTACTTTCCACCCACTGGAGTCCGTATGGAGGAGGACAGGATGTCGAGGCTGCAACTCGAAACGCATTGCATAGCAGGCGGTGCGTTTGCCTGCCTTTCATATCTCATCCTGAACCTACCGAAACAGTGTGATCTTCAACTCTCGTGACTCCATGATGCCCACCGAACGCCTGTATGATGACGCCGAATCCCAAGTCCTGGACTCCTGCAATGCCGTATCTAGTCACCATTCGTCAAACCATGCGCTGAACTGCCGTTCTGGAGGTCGTCGTACAGTCCTGCTGTTGGAGACAGGCGTCCTGTTGGGCTGCCACCTTGTAGGACCTCGTCGAGCATGCCTGCGCTAGCCGCAACGAAGCCAAGGTATGGCTTCGAGGGGTTTAATACACGAGATAGGTACTCCGGGTGATACTGGACGCCAACGAACCAGGGGTGATCCTTCAGCTCGATGACCTCTTGTCTTGCGCCTGTCGAGTCCTTGCCAATGAACGTCAATCCGCCTTTCTCGAGTTGGGCGATGTAAGCGGGATTGACCTCATAACGATGGCGATGTCGTTCTGCCACGCTGTTGTGCTTCAGGCCATAAAGCGCACGCAGCTTGCTCCAATCCGTATCGGGCTGCCAGAACGTCGAATGGATGCCCAAACGCATGGTGGCGCCCATGTCTCCGGGGTGATGCTCTGGCATGTCAATGATGACACGGTCCGGATCAGTCCCGTCGAATTCGAATGAGGTCGCTTGAGGAAGAGGTACGTTGCACACGGAGCGTGCAAACTCGACCACTGCAATCTGCATACCCAAGCAGATTCCGAGGTATGGTGTTTTGTTCTCTCTTGCCCAGTTTGCTGCAGCGATCATGCCCTCAGTACCTCTGCTGCCAAAGCCACCGGGTACAAGGATACCTGAAGCGGTGCAGACATCGTGCCATGCCTTGTGGTATTTGGCAGGATCTGACCTGTTTGTGTGCTTCTCCAAATGCTCAGCATCGACGTTCTTCATCTTCAGCTTCTTCCGGCAGAACATAGCGGCGTGTTCCAGAGACTTGATGACTGAACAGTAAGCGTCGGGCTGATCCAGATATTTGCCGACTAGGACGATCTCCAGCTCTTCGCGAATGTGCTCCAGTCCGAGGGTCAGTCGTCGCCAGGTGTCCCAAATCTTCACTCCTTTCCGTCGAAGCTCAGGTGGCAGCTTGAGCACGTCCAGCTTCAGTACTGAAGTCATGAGCGGCACTAGCTTCTGCGCGTGCAGTAGGATTGGCACCTGGTATGTGGATGGCATGTCTCGAACCGCGAGGACGTTCTCGTTGGTTACGTTACAGAAGCGTGCGATCTTCTCAATCGCGCCAGCCTCGAGAGGATACTCGCAACGGCAAGCAATCAGATCCGGAATGAGACCTGCCGATCGGACTGCTTTGATGGCCATCTGCGTCGGCTTTGTCTTCTGCTCTCCATGCACGACTGGCACGTATGAGACATGAATCTGCATGAAGTTGTCGCGGCCAGCATTTCTGCGTAGCTCGCATAGAGCCTCAACGAAAGCCATGCTCTCAATGTCTCCGACGGTACCACCAAGCTCGACAATGCATACGTCTGGCTCTTGCCCAGTGTCGTCCACCGTCACCTTGGCCACACGCTCGATCCATTGCTCAATCTCACCAGTCACATGAGGGACGACCTGAACAGTCTTGCCAAGATATTCTCCCTTGCGCTCTTTCGAGATGACCTTTTCGTAGATCTTGCCCAAGGTGATGTTGTTCTGTCGTGTCAAGGTAATGTCCAGGTATCGCTCGTAGTTGCCGAGATCGAGATCGACCTCACCGCCGTCGTCCAATACGTAAACTTCGCCATGCTCTCGAGGGTTCATAAGACCTGCATCGACGTTGATGTACTGCGGAATTCGGCCGTCAGCAGACAATGCCACTTGAATTTTCGGCATGCACTGACCGGATCGATTTTGATACTGGACACCTTAAGGCCCATAGACTTAAGCAGCAGTCCAGCAGAAGAGGCGATGATGCCCTTTCCGACGCCGCTGATGACACCTACAGCATGATCAGTACGCCCTCACCTGAGTACTGATATACTGCCAGTAAAGATTGTTTCAAAGAATTCGTTCGACGGGTCCGTATGGTTGATGAAAAATGCCGTCAGCGACTCACCTCCAGAAACAAGTACGTACTTCATCTTGCCGTGTCTTGCTGTCGGTCTGTCCACCTTAGCGTCGCCTCGCTCGTCTGTGACGAGGGGGAGGAGGGAAGGAAGGAGATTCGAACTTCACGCGACAGTTTTTTCAATGATTCCACGCGCGTCATACGCGCCACGCTAGAAGTATGGTGCGCTTGAAGCACGGTCGCATGTGGAGCACAGCACCATGAAATCTGTTTATTGCCTAGGTAATTGAGGTCAATATTCGATGCACCCCAACTAAGTTTACTGGGAGTGTGCCTGACGTGCAACCGTGCTTCACAGGCGCCAAGACTTCTATCTGGAACTCTATTTATCTATCCACTAAGCCGGGGTGGTTTGTTACATAGAAAAGCTATAGCTACTATTGTTCTCAGCATAGAGGCTAAAGCTACTACTCGCTAGATACAGTAAGAGACTAAAAGGCTTATCAGTCTAATGGGCCTGAAGAAGTAGAAGGTAGAGGCAGTCGGAAGAGAGTTTCATGTTCTTCTTCACGTTCGCACTGCAGGATAGCGCGTATTGATATCAGTCAGCACAGAGAAGGTAAATGCCATATGGCTTCTCCAGCACTCGGCTGTTCGTTCCAATGGCAGAGCATGGCAAGGCAAAGCGGCTCCAGCGTTCAACGGCGGAGACGTGCATATGATGACGGACGGCATCACCGTGTCTGATAGCTCATCATGCACGAGTGAGGCGAGTATACAGTACATGTAGGTAAGTAAGACGCCTTTCCATCTCTCCATCCATCTCGACGACAAGCTTCGAGACACGATGAAGTCCATCATCTCCTCGCTGCCATTGGCGGCATTGGCGCTCTCAGAACAACCGCAGATACCACTCAGTCCGGTCAACGGACTGACTCTCGATACTCTCCCACGTCTTGGCTTCGGAACATGGAATCTCAAAGAGGGCAATGCCAGCGAGGCTGTCTCCTACGCTATCCGCACTGGATACCGACACATTGATTGCGCAGCTGCGTACGGGAACGAGCAAGAGGTGGGCAAAGGTATCAGGGATGGCCTCCTCAGGGCCGGCCTCCGGCGTGAGGACATCTGGGTGACCAGCAAGCTCTGGAACGATAAGCACGACATCAATCAAGTCGAAGGAGCCCTCGAAGCTTCTCTACACAACCTCGGCTTGAAATACCTGGACCTCTACCACATGCACTGGCCGGTAGCCGATAAACTGTTTGGGGGAAAGGAGATCGACTACCGAGGTGCGTGGTCAGGGGTGGTCTTGCTCAAACAGAAAGGCAAAACGAGGCACATCGGTGTCTCCAACTTCTCGCCCAAGCAGCTCGAAGATCTGTTGAACAACACCTCGACCCCACCCGAAGTGCACCAAATGGAATTGCACCCATACCTCCAACAAAACAAGTGGATCGACTTCCACAAGCACCACAGCATCCACGTCACAGCCTACTCCCCTCTCGGCGGCACGAACCCAACATACGACAAAGACGACAAGAAGCCCAACAAAGGCAAAGACGACAGACACGACAGCCCGACCCCACTTCTCAAGAACAAGGTAATCCACAAGATCGCTAAGAAACGCGACTGCACTCCAGCGCAGGTGGTCCTGCAATGGGGACTCCTCCGCGGGACGAGCGTGATCCCAAAGAGCGTGCATAAGAACTACATCAAGGAGAACTTCAAGGCGACCGAGTGCTCGCTCAAGGAGAAGGATATTGAGAAGATTGACAAGTTGGGCAGGGCGCATCATAGGTATAATAACCCGAGCGAGAGCTGGGGGGTGCCGCTTTTTGAGGGTCTGGAGGATGAGGATGGGAAGCACAAGAAGGGGAAGTTCTGGAAGAAGTGATGTGCTGGTGTGGAACAGCATCGATGTAACGACGCACATCCGAAGACGATCAAGCCACTACGGCATCGTCAAGAATAGTCCCTGAATTGTGAACGTACGTTATAGTGCTACCGACAGCTAATCAGCACAGAGAAACGTTTTGGTCGCGACCTCCGACCACTGTCAGCAAATGTAGACTGATGCAGTGCTCACCGTCCACTTTCCCAAGCCTTTTACTCTGCTATAGAAAGTCGGCTCAAGATCTGGTATGCTCCGGCATCACAATGGAGGTCGATCTCAAATCCATTTCCCTCACTTCCAACGCCGATGACAATCATCACAGGCTTCAGGTGTCCTTGCCTGGCTCCAAGCATGCTACATCTCGCGTCGTCTTCAACCTACGCCTAAACATCCACCACTCACAAGGAACAAAACATCCTTCAAAGACCCCGTGCTAAGACTTCAACACCTGGTACCAGATCATAACTATTCCCCAAACTAATCACCAACAACCAAATCATGGATCCCACTAACCGCGTCACCAAAGACACTTCAGCCCGGAAGAACACCGGTCAGCACGGCATGCATTCTGCCATCGAGATGGCAGCCGTCAAAGCTGCTCATGATGCTTATCTGACAACCATCATCACCGGCTACGAGGCAAAGCTCGAAACCATCGAGGCTGACCGCGAAGCTGAGACAGTTGAGCTCAAATCAGCACACAGAGAGGAGAAGACTCAGTGGGAGGAGATGCACCGTACTGCGGCTACGGAGGCAGCACACGAAGCTTTTGTTGCTAGCGCTGCGGACATCGCTGAGCTCAAGCTGAAGATGTCCACAGTCCAGGAGCACGAAAGTGCACACGTGGCGGCGTTGAAGGCACAGATCGATAAGGTCAAGAATGAGAGCGGACCACGCGTTGCTGAGCTGCAAGCACAGATCAATACTTTACGACAGGAGAAGGCTGGTCTCGAGAAGAAGCTGGCTCAGGAAGTGGCGGGAAGAACGCTGCTCTGAAGCATGCCATAAGCAGCACTCAGCAAAGGTCGCGAGATACCGGAAGGTCTCTGGCATGGAAAACACTCAGAACCTACAGGAAAGTAAGATGTCTGCCATGGAGCAGGACCACGCCACAGAGATCGCTGCCCTCAAGAAGAAGCGGGAAGTCTCGCCAAACTCCTGGCTGGAGATCATGGTCACTGCCAAAGGACGTAAGCGCAGAACTTACGTCCGTCGACAGCACGCGAGCTTCAAAGACGCCATGCCTGAGTACGCCAAAGACGTCAGCAAGGATATCTACTCCATGCAGGTCGAGTCAAACGGTACCCGCATCGGCATAAGCGAGGCGAAGATGATGGAGCAGCTGGGAATCAAGGACGGCGACGAGATCCGTATGTATGGTGGCTGATCTGATTATGAGGGAGCAGCGCTGATAGCTCGGACCAGACATGCAAATCTCTATGAAATTGGACTCGATCAGAGACGACGGGCTGGAGCTGTGATATTTTCTCAAGTGCTGATATGATGTAGCCAAATACCCACAACAACAACATCAACCCAAATCTACCTCCCAGTATGATCCACAATCCCCTGCCCAGCATCCGCCTCATCCCTCCTCCCCTCCACATCCCTCCCCTGACTCAACTTCGTAGTCTCAGGAACATACCCAGCCCCCATCCCCTGCATTCCCATCGCCGTGCCCATCGAACTCACCCCAGGACCTAATCCATCACCCATCGAAGACCTGCCAAACCCACCTCCCATCGAGCCCCGTCCCGTTCCGGCACCAAACCCACCATCGAATGCCCCGGCACCA
Organism: Nothopassalora personata; assembly: GCA_033816765.1. NCBI lineage: Eukaryota > Fungi > Ascomycota > Dothideomycetes > Mycosphaerellales > Mycosphaerellaceae > Nothopassalora > Nothopassalora personata. The sequence goes on from CM066290.1 coordinate 393,900, forward strand.
GCTTCCATCTGGGAATCGATATCGATTCTGACCTTGGCACCACTTGGCCCAGCGGCGAGATCCGGGTCGAGCCGAGAGGGTATGAACGTGGTATTGGAGCGAGCGAGACCGGGTCGGGAGGAGGGAAAAGGAGGTTGTGTATCCAGTGGTCTGCGGCCGAGGTGTGGTGAGTGGGAGTGCAGGGCGCCGGACATGGTTGGTGGCATGGTATCCCCCATTCCCATCGTGGTGACTGGAGGAGGAGGAGGAGGAGGAGCGAAGCGATCTGCTCGCGAATGTGTGAATGTGTCTCCAAGACCAGGTCCTCCTTTCGGACCGTCGAAAGGACCACTGGGTCTAGGACGCGAAGGCATAGCTACTCGCACTGCATCAGCCAACCCACTCTACCCTTCGTCAAGGGCGAAAGGGCAATACGTACTCACCTCCGCCAGGTCCACCATCGAACATATCATCATCCCTCCCTGCTCTGAACCTTCCAGCAGGGCCATGATGCGGATGCGAATCCCACGGCGTAGTCCGCCTCTGCTCCGTTTCGGAGCAGAAAGCATCCCCATCGTCGTAGCGATCCTGCCACCGCTTCCTCCTATAAGGACGTCTCGGAGGGAGAGGCTCATTGTAATACCCTTGTCCCTGATCATACGGACTCTGCATCTGCGGTGGAGCCTGACCCATCATGGCGGCATTGGCAGGGCCGTAGGACATTGGGTTTTGCATGGGAGGCATCATGCCTTGCGGCGGGATCCCCGGCGGCATGTTCATCATCGCTGGATTAACGCGCGCCCCACCCATCATGGATTGCTGCGCCATCATGTGTGCGAGCTGCGGCATGATCTCTGAGAGTGTTTTGAGCATTGTGGCGCGGTACTGGTCTTTTTGCCGGTCTTGCTCTGTGCCGAAGAGGATGCCCATGTGGCGGTTGTATTCGCGGAATTTCTCTTCCAGGTCTTGCTGGAGGCGTTGGAACTCTTCAATGGATGGGTGTTGATGTTGTGGGCCTCGAGAGCTGGTGTATGGGTCTGATCCTGGAGGAGGAGGCATCATACCGGGTCCCATCGGCATGTTCATGCCCATGTTCATCATTTGTGGATTCATACCTGGCATCATGCCCGGATACATTCCCATTCCCGGCATCATTTGTGGTCCACCCATACCTCCTGGACCTCCGCCATTATGTTCCCCAGGCGCCCACCTCCCCCTGCCTCTTTCTCTATCATAGAACTCCTTCATCACGTCTCCCAGCCTATCATAGTCCCTAATCGTCCACTCCCTCGCATCTCTAAATGGCCACCCCACGCCGCCAGGCATCGTTCCTCCTTGTCCTCCCACACCTCCCGCTGCTATATTTCCCAGCCCGCCTGCCTGGCCCATCATATACCTCCCCATCAAATCCATCATATCGTGATATCTCTCCCTCCCATCACTCCTTTTGTCAACAAACACATACTTCTCTTTCCTGTGATAGCCCCCATTACAGAAACAACGACCATCGTGGCCGCCGTGGCAGATTCGAATGGCGTTGGAGGGGAGGTTGTAATAGGAAGTTTGGGAGGGGATTACGCCCATCTCGAGATTCGCAATGAGAGTTGGAAGGGGGAGGTGACGAGTTGCGGCGGGGATGGGAGAAGGGAATGTGAAAGAGGATTGGGAATCACACGAGAGAGACGGTGAGTGTGTAGGATGTAGCAAACAAGAGGGCATCTGTAGATCAGCAAGCTAGAAGAGAAGCAAGAGTGGTGAGAGGGCAGGGAAAACACATCACCCACCCTACCGCTTATTGCAGGAAAATCAAACCAGACGGATAGGTGCATGCATTGTCCTCCCAGCATCGGCGGCGCGGAGCAGGCGTGCCATGGACTTTGTGTGACAGCGACAGACGGTGAAGCTTATTGTCATCCATCGAGGAGCAAAAGATCGCGCCTTGAATGCGGAGCGAGAAAGGGGTCGACTTGAATCATTATGCATTCATCATTTGCTGCCTTCAATCCTATTCTTGAAGACTGAACATATAATGCCAGAACACGATGCTAGTGCGGTATTCACAGTATGCAGAGAAGCGTACCCGCTTTGGCTCCCATGCAATGCAATGCTGCGTGTGCTCGACCGCTGGCCCCTTCAGCGCAGGGACGGCGTGTCTTACCCAGCAATATATGCTGTGCTGTCGGCCCGACAATGTCACTCACATGGTCATCCTCGCAAGCTTCCTCCGACTCTCGCTGCGTCTCGGACTACCTCTCAGACGCGATGCGCGATCTACTTTTGTTACAGACTCTTGGCTCTCCTGTCGGCCGCTGATCTCTTTCTCTTTCAGCACTTCCGCCAGTGCTTTACGGCCTTTTCGTTCAAATCGCTCCTCCTCTGGATCGATAAAGCGGTGGATCTGGCGATGGTCGAGGATACGTTCCTCCTTGTCATGCTTACCCTCCTTGTCCGTCTTGGGCCAGTAGTAGCCGTAGAGCTTGCTGTGTCGTTCGCATCGAGGGCAGGCGATGCGTGTTTGGTATGCGTCGGACTGCACGAAGAACTCGTCGCAGTTACGACATTCGACCCAGCGATGATACGTGGTGGAGAGGAGAGCCTCGCAGAGATGATAATCCCTTGGTGTGCGCGCTTTGCCTCGCTTGACTTCTTCCTCTGAATCGTTGTCGGAGTCGATCACTTCGATGCTGGGGACGGTAGCCTTCGCTTCGGTCTGTCCAGAACCAATACTCTTCCAAGGAGAACTTCGATCACGATCCGCGCTATCTGGAGAGAGAAGTTCCGCGCCACGTCGGCGTGCAGAGCGTGTGCGGGCCATGCTCGCAGTGGCTTCAGTGACTGTGACCTGTACCTTCCGAGAGGACGAGCCTCCTTCTGTGTCAGGACCAGTAGTAAGCATATCACAGATACCTTGGGCGATGTTACCGCCAGTGAAGGTGTCCATGGATGTTGCACTTGACGCTTGCGAGGCAGAGGATGAGTTGTCGGTATTCGCCGAGGATGGAGAACTGTCATCCGCGATAGGATCGATGTCTTCGAGTCGGGGATACTTGCGAGGTCGGCCTCGTCCACGCTTCTTCGGAGCCTCCTCTTGTGGCGCTGGAGATGGCTGTATGCTGTACGGATCGTCATCTGGCGAGTCGTTTGCATTGACCACGTTCCGCAAATTCGAGGAGCTGCGTTCCTTCTTGATGGATGGAAGTTTGCTTTGGTGAGACCCCGGCGCAAGGTCCACCCCAGAGTCGTGTCTGCTTCCCAAGGAGTCTGAGCTATTCTTTCGAGCAGGCGCTTTTCCTAGACGCGTGAATCTCCCACGAGCGCCGCGGAGAGTCGTACGGCCATTTCTCATATGCTCATAGTCATCATCTCCGGACTCTTCCACATCCTCGTCTTCCCCTTCTGGAGGTGTGAGAGGTGGTGGCGGCGGAGGTGGCGGTGGGGCTTGGAACGCAACGGGCAGAGTATCGCGTCGGAGCTTGCCGCGATCAGCTACACTGCCCAGCAGCCGCAACACTTTGTCAAGTATCGGATCCCGACGCTCGTCCGGTCGTAATTTGCGGATCTCAGCGAACGAGCCTTGATTCCGTGGTCTCCAGTCACGACTGAAGAAGTGGTCGTCATTTCGTGTTGGTCCAGCAAGCTCCTCGTCTGAGTCAATGTCGTCCTCTCGTTGGGCTTTCGCAGCAGCTGCCGCCTCGTCTGGTCTGGGGTATTTCCTCGGTCGTCCTCGACCTCGCTTCGCAGGTGGATCTTCGCCATTGACTTGCTGATCGTTAGTGCCTTCACGCTTCCGCTTTCGAGGAGGACTAGGATCCGGCAATCGTCGTCTTGTTGGCGCAGCGTCCTGCTCGGTGTCCTCGGCAGACTCTTCTTCGCTGCTTTCCTCATGGATGATCTGACCCCGCGGATCCCAGCCATTCCGCAATTTATTCTCGCAAGTGCCACATAAGCACTCGCAATTGTCGACACCAAAGTAATCGTCGCCGTACGTCACTGTGATCTCCTCGCCAACGTCAATGTCCCTGCGCGCGACGATGTGAATTCCATGCGGACCGGTCGTGTTAAGGCCGGCGTTGGATTCGCAGTCATGGTTCGCAAAGCGTGCTGGACCGAGAAAGAGCGATGGTCGCTTCCGTCGACTGGACACGACAACACTGAAGTCTGTCCGTCCCTTCATCTCCTTCTCGTCCTGTACCGACATCTCCACCTGAATTCCGCTTAGGTACTTGATCTGCTCGCCTTTCTTGATGTACCTCCTCGCCGTGACCGCAGCTTCGGCCATCTCAATCGTATATCGATTCGTTGTTGTCACCTCAAACGGGCAGTCCGGCAGGTACATGTTGACGTATTTGCGCAAATGGCGCTCAAAGTGACCCTTCTCATCCTCGGTCTTGAGCTGGTTCTTGAATCTTTTCAAGCCGGGGAGATCCAGCAGCCGCTCGTGCGCTTTCGCGGCGTCCTTATTAATGACTACGTCTTCCTGCAGAATCTTACACACGTCTTCCTGCTGCACGCCTCGGCTTGGGTGGAAGTTGGCTTTCAGTTTGCGGATCGTCGACCAAAAGTAGACCTGCGCGCAATGTCAGCAATCGTTGTCGTGTGAGGCGCGCATAGTGTACGATCGACATACACGATCGACCAGCGCATCAGTAATCACATCGTCATAGTTAGCCAGTTGCGACAGGGTCAGACCGCCCTTCTTCTTCAGCGCCGTCTCAAGGTCGGCAGGATTATGAGGCATGATGTTGTTATTGTTGGAGAAGAGACCGTCATGCAGGAGCAGCCCTCCCAATCGCTAATTTCGCTCGCAAGGACGGAACGCCAGTATACCAGGAGTAAGAAGAAACAAGAGTATAAGGGGAGGCGGCGGCGGCGTATGTTGCCCTTCCTTCACAGCCGCATGCCAGGTGGTGCTTTGGGTCGTCCAGATTCCTTTATGAATGTTGTTTGGCAATGTCCCACATCGTGTCCGTTGCAACGCTCTGTTCTCTCTGCGTGCAAGCAACGAGCAATGACAGGTGGGCTGAGAAAAAGGAAATATGGTATTGAGGTATCTGGTGACAATGACCCGTTAGAACGACTCGGACCAGCCACTTCTCTCTGTTGACGCGGCGGAGTAGAAGTGCAAGGGGCCAAAACTGCCGAGCAGCCAATCGGAGAAGACATTCTTTCTTCGGATACCCGCGTACTTAGGGGCAACCCCCAATCTTAGTCATCAATCCAAATTTAATCAGCCCTCTAGCACTCCAAGATGCGCTTGCCCGCCCGGCGAGGGCTCATAGCATCTATATTTCCTGTAGCCGAAGCAAATTTGGGAAGGGCTCTCCGAAGGGAGGGAGGATCTCGTGGGAGGACCCAAGTACAGCGGAGGGCTGGGGGGCGGAGTATTTCCCATTTAATGGCAATTGATTGCTTAGTCAGATCGTGAGCTGCCCCCAGACGAAAACATGAGCTGCCCATAGACTTTACGAGATATTCGTATGTGCAGGCGACATCTGTCAATCTACATTCGCATCCTCTATACATTGAACGCAACATTGTGGGAGGCAGAGGATAGGTGGAGGAAGGCTGCGTGCCATACACATCGCCCATCATGATTCAATTAAAAGTATGCGAACCCCATCTGGCACCTCCGCGCACAACCATCGAGCACCATCGAGCACATCTTCCCCGAGCATGCAATCCCAATACATATACCAACACTGACACACTCCCCAGACAATGGTCAACGTGATCGACAACTCCGGCGCCGCCATAGCCGAATGCGTCAAAGTCCTGCGCTCAAAGCGCCACGCCCGAATCGGCGACCGCATAATCGTCGTAGTCCAGAAGCAGCGCAGTTTCGACAGTGCTCAAGCACAATTATCCGCAGCCAACAAAGTCCGCCGCGGCGACATCCGGCACGCAGTGGTGGTCAGGACGAAGAAGAAGTATCAAAGACCTGATGGGTCGCTTGTGAACTTTGACGATAATGCTTGCGTGCTGGTGAATAAGGGAGGAGAGCCTATTGGGACGAGACTGAATGGAGTGGTTGGGAAGGAGTTGAGGGACTTCAAGTGGAGTAAGATTCTGAGCTTGGCGCCGATGCATTTGTAGAGAGTGGGAGGTGCGTTGGGAATGAGGATGCGGATGGATTGGGATGGATATAGAGCAAAGGGAGAGGCTGGGAGATCGGAAAGAGCCCGAATTGTGAAAGAGGGGAGGTCGTGCGAAGATTGCTACGGGAGATGAAGTGGAAGATATCAAATGCTTTGCATGATCCGGATGAGTCGAGAAGAGCGGAACATCTCGCTGTGGATGAGTGGCTTGAGAACTGCATACAGCATAGCTTTGGAGACATGGCGCATGAACAGGACACAATCGTGGCGGAAGCTCATCTCTTGAGCTATTTGCGAGGCTACGGAGCACTACTGATACGCTCTGAATCACCACTCACCATACCGAACCAACGCCTCGCTAATGTCGCAAATTCTCGCCTCAAAGCGAGCCCCGGGCGGGATCCGCCCATGCAGTATCGTTCACATTCTCTTGAAAGATCTCGTCGATTGAGGTGGAGAATGACTGTTCGCCCTCGTCTTCCTTTCTCTTCTCCTTGATTCTGGCGGCTGCGCTCTTTCCTGAACCATTCTATCGTCCAGTAGCCGTCGACCAGACGTGTTGGCATCCACAGCAGACGTAGAAGAGTTGCTAGGGGAGATAGTTAGTCTTGATACCACGGAGAAAGAGAATGCTGATGCATACCATCCCAGTCTCAGCAGTGCGCTGCTGGCTTTGGAAGAAGACGGCGTCGCGTGCCGAGCACTTCGCGCATTCTATCTCGGCGTGTGGGAGCTGCAATACCCATCTGTCAGCACAAAGCTCAACAGATTTGACACAGACAAAACGCGCAAAGCTCATGTATATGGATACAGTCCTCCTCTTGCCTCCCTCATCTGCCAGCCCACGTCCCTGACAATGCGCGCTCCCTCTTCTCTGCGTCGACCAAGTCCTCCGTCTTCACTGGACCCTTCTCAGCAGGATCGTCGACCTCGAGAGCGAGCATGCCGTCGGTGGGCTTTTCGCAGATTGGGCAGAGGATCTCTTGTCCGCAGAGGGTGCACATCTCCGGCACGACGTCTTCGCCCTCGATGATCTCTACATCCTCCATCGCCGAATCAGAAGAGTCACCCACCGTAGGATCCTGAGCGACATCGTCAATCTCGCCGGGGGTCTCTTTGATGTCGTCCTTCAAGGCGTTGCGCCAAATGCACGATGCGGTCGCGGGCTCGCTGAACTGGCAGGTGCGGCAGGCGAACATGAGGGTGTTGTTGATGCGGTCCTCCTTCGGGTAGAGCATGTTCGAGCTGTCGTCGTGTCAGCCAGTCATTCAATGTTGGTAATTATCGAAGCTCACCACTCGCGACAGAAGCGGAAGCTGATCTTCTTGGATCCTTCGAGGTTCTCCTCTGGCGCCGGTGAGTTCTCCGTGTTGTAGTCCGCCATAGACACGTGAAGGCGCGATGTTTCTGGTTGTGCTGGGGGTAGATGTGGTGAAGCCGAGTCGAATGTCTCGAAAGTGGTGATTGTGCGAGTCTGTCAGGTTCGTTCGCGAGGTTCGGCTCGCGTCCTCCGAAAACCCCGCCAACGCTTCGTCGCGTGGCTCTGAAGAACGCAGCTGTTCACCAGTCTCTTTCACCACTCAGCCGCCCAAGCGACAAACAAGCAGAGATCAAATACATTAGGGTGTGCAGTACAAAGAAAATCCGACAAGCTGTAGTCCACGGCTGCATATACTGCTTCGGCCGAGCTCTACATCCTCTGCGAGCCAGTCAAGCGCTCTACTCAGCCCACGCCCGCCCGCACCCCACAGATTCAGCAACCATGGTGAGCGAGCCTGGCGCTGTCTCTCCATCTCCTGACATGTGATCTAACAGACATACGCAGGCTACGGGTCTGCCTGCCGGTTGGGAAGTCCGACACTCGAACAGCAAGAACCTGCCCTACTACTTCAACCCAGCGACAAAGGAGTCACGATGGGAGCCTCCGGCAAACACCGACAGCGAGACGCTCAAGCACTATATGGGCCAGTACCACACGGCTAACCAACGCTCAGACGGCGCGAACCAGGCGAATCTGGACGGCAAGATTCGATGCGCCCACCTCCTGGTCAAGCATGCCGGCTCGCGACGCCCTTCGTCCTGGCGTGAGGCAAACATCACTCGCTCCAAGGACGATGCAATGAAAATCATCCGTCAGCACGAGAGCAGGATCAAGAGTGGCGAAACCAGCTTGGGCGACCTGGCGGTGACGGAGAGTGACTGCAGCTCTGCCAGGAAGCGAGGTGATCTGTAAGTTGATCTCTGCCAGCGATGCATCATTTCGTTCGTTCGTACGACACCGCACGACGTCGTACACACACCGCTGTTACACTCGTCCTACACGTTCAAACTACTGACAGCGTTCGAAGGGGATTCTTTGGAAAGGGCGACATGCAGGCCGAGTTTGAGCAAGCATCATTTGGTCTCAAACCGGGTGAAGTGTCTTCGGTGATTGAGACACAGTCTGGACTACACATTATCGAGAGGTATGTCATACAACAGTCCGCCAGTCCCGTCTTCACGTGGCACATAGCCGCGCGTTTCGACATACTTCTGTTCCTGGGTGCAGCCCTACAGTGGCACGCTTGCGGCGCAGCATTCCGGGACTCATTGTTTCTAACATCCTTTGTGCAGGCTGGAGTAGACGCCGATACGCCGACGCCGGCCATGAATGGAGCAGTACCGCTTACCCTCTGCTATGCACGTGTATCGAATGGGCGTGCACGAGCAGTCCTGGGTAACAGGATATAGCATGGACAGTGTAACTTCCATGGCACTGGGGAACCGCAACTTTGGGTACAGCCAATGAGACAAGATTCCACAGCAGAGTAAGCAAGGCCATAAGCGTGCGCAGTGGCATCACCGACTTTACCGAGAGCGCGCAGCAGCTTTCTTTGTGTCAAACGTCAATGCGTATCATCGTACCGTTTCTCTTCCCTTACAGGGTATCGCTGCTGTAACTACACTTCTGTCACCTTGAGTGTATCCAGCTACCTCCCGAAGCATCAGGCAGTCCGTCGCTTCGACTAGCATGCTTCGCAGAGATCAGGAGACGATATCTCAAGCGACACGACGCCATCTCGCATGCGCTGCGGCATTTTGTGTGCTGCGCGGCAAGCAATCAGCAAGAAATCTAGCAAAACCGCCTTGGATCCTGTCATTCACTCGCAATCGTGCTAACACCAGCCTAGATTGCCGCTAAAAACGGCGATCAGCAGAAAAGTGCTGGTGTGGAGAAGCGCAGGGCTGAGCATCACCACACGACAAGGGTGACCTCACTTCTGGAAAGAGCAGGAGAGCCAACGCACAAGCCACCTGGGTTCGAACGACTTCCATCACGGCATCGCGCGTGTCACTTCTCGGCTTCCACCCACGACCACCCACACACCTACATTAAAACACCCACTCCTTCACCACCACCAGTCACTCTTTGGACACTCCGCTTCTGCACAACACAACACTCAATTCCACATAAATACGACCACAACTCGACTCGACTGCTCTTACCGTCCAACAACATCCTATCCAACAACAACAACAACAACAACACAACATTCTCGCGTATAGCAGCGACGCTGGCACCGCCAAGCGAGTTCATCAGAGAGCCGACTCGACACCTCGTCGTCAAGATCAGAGAGCCGCCATAACAATGTCGACTACCCCTTCTTCACGCATCGGCCGCCAGCCTGTTTACCGCCGCCCATCATGGGCACACACCGAGGCCTCCTACAAGCACTACATGCGCAAGGATCTCGCCGCCGACCGCTCTCCCGGCGCCGATCACGGAATCGACACCTTCTCCTACGATGAGAGCCATCTTCCAGAGTGGAAGATGCCGGCCGAACTCTATGAGCGCCTTCCGGAGAACCTCAAATCGCAAGTCAGCGAGTGGGAGTGCGCTGGCGCCGCCGTCTGCACATCCCTTGAGCGCATCCAGCGACTCGAAGACGAGGCAATCTACCGCGCCTACCCTGAGAAGTCGAGCCGGCTGGCATCACTTTCACGTCAGGGCTCAATTCAGAGCTCTACCGGCCCAGGTGCTGAGACTCCGCCGATGAGTTCGCCCATCTCACCAATCCCAGAGATGCCTTCCTCGCTGTTGCCACTCGAGAAGATGTCTTTCGATACACTTCCACAGCGCCGGCACATTGTCGGCATGGAGTCGCCGCCATTCACCCCAGCCGACAGTCACGCATGCCCAACACCCATCTACAGTGGCATGGACAAGAACATGCCACCAGATGCCAGTGCGCTCACCCGTCAACTCTCGCCAATCTCCATGACGAGTCGGAGCCGCGCCGAGTCCAGCTCCACCTGGGCTGACTCGAGCACCTCTGGCACCGCACTCTTCGACGAGAACGCCTGGGAGACCTACCTGGGTACGTTCAACGCCGAGCTCGAGGATCTTCGCAAGTACTGCTGGGCACGATTCAAGGGTGCTGGCCACAAGATCGACCAGACTCGGACCGAGCTGGCCTACGAGAAGTCAAACCACCTCCTCCTTGAAGACTTCAACAAGTGGTGGGCCGAGACCAAGCCCAAGGTCGCCGAGTACGACCGCAAGCAGCGTGAGCTTGAGGCGCCCACCATCGAGCTTGTGCGCATGGAGCGCATGTCGCAGGGGTTGGCAGTCTAAGCTGTGGGATCACGGAACGACACGGGTGGAATTCAGGACACGAATATGTTAATGTGACCAGACTTTCCGTTGTGCATGCCCAGGAAAGGATGAGGGATTCTGGCTTTGGCGTTACGGTCGAAAGACACCATTAGCGAAAGCGCCAGCGGACTTGGAATTGCTTGTACCTAGAGGCCTGATCTCGCGATCACGGACGGGATCGGAATAGAAGACAACGCTGGTCGTTGGTCGATACGCACATATGCACTTTCTATTTTTTATTCACACCATGCAAAGTATCTTCAAGTCCGGCCTCATCGGCTGGGGTCCGAACAGCGCTTCGAATCTCCGCTCCGACGGACGTTGTCCCTGTCGCTGTCAGCGATTCTTGTCATGAGTGACACCTGTCACCAATTCTTGGTCCGAAATCATCGCATAGCACTTCTTTGCTGTTCCTAGCACTGTTTCGCTACATGTATTTCCGCTTAATCACCACTCGCCATCATCATCACCATCATCGTCATCATAATCATAATCATCATCGTCATCATCATCATCATCATCATCTCATTACCTCCATCAGACATGCTCTCATCGCAGACGGTCGTGAGTTCAAAAGCTCCGCGTTCCGCCATCACCTCACATTTTCCTGGTATGATTACTCGGAAACACGCCCACCCGTCCAGCATAAACCCCGACACTCCAATCGGTATTGAGATCCTCACACTCCCAAACTTCGGCATTCCGTGGGAAGGTTAGCTCATCGGGGTTTTTTGCCGCAGGGAACCAGCTCCAGCATGCTACTCTTCGCGAACCTGTCCCTGTTGCAGACTCTGGCGGTGCAGGAGGCACGTTGTTTCCAGGTTCCTCCTTCAACCTCCACCCTCCGACTGGATCTCGGATCGTGTTGCGAACTTGTCCTTGCGCTGTGGTGGAGAAGCCGACGATGGACATGCGATGGTTATTCAGACAGCGGCGCCAGCCGTTGGGTCCGTTGGCGGTGGAGATCTTGCCGGTCGAGACGAGGGAGTTGTAGCAGGTGGTGCAGATGTCGTAGTCGCCGGCGCTGCATTGGTAGCAGTGGAATCGGGTTGATGTCGAGGGGATGTCGAGGGTGCAGATGTCGCAGGCTGTGATGGCGGGGACGTGCACGAAGCTGTGTTGTTTCAGGTGGGGGAGGGGGAGAAATTGGAGCCGTGATGGGTCTCGGGAGGAGTCTGGTGGGAGAGTGCTGATGTGTGCTATGGGGAGGAGAGGATGTGTGCAGTGTTTCCCGCGGAGGACGCAGCTGTTGCAGAAACCCCAGGCGCCGTCGAGGCATGTGGCGCAGTACCAGTAAGTTTTGTTGGCGTTGCTGAGGCAGGACTCGCAGAATGCGCCTTCCTCCGGGTTGCATGTCGCAGCTCCGTCTGTTGAAGGTGATGACTGGAGCTTGTAACGTCGCGGTGTCAGAATATGTGGATAGTCGTAGCCTCTGGGATACCCTTCTGGCGGTGCTTCACGTTGGTACTTTGACAGCGCGGCGAAACCGAAGCCAAACCAATGATGACACCCTAGGCCGCTACGATAGCATCGAAGGCATATATTGAAGTTCCCGTCACCGCATTTGCAACAGTTGTAGTGGAGCTCAGTCTCAAAACTGGGCTTTGCGCACCGCGCGCAGGTCAACGATGGCGGCATGGGTGGTTGTGGTGTTCTCAATTCAACGCTTTCGGGAGCGAAAGTGGACCTCGACACTGCGGGTCGGACTGACTGTTGGGCAGGAGTTATCTGAGCCGGGACATGGGTATGAATTGCTGATGTTGGTACCTGACTCGTGCTGACACTTGGAGGATTTGTCTGGCTTCGAGGTGGTTGATTCTGAGAGGCTCCACTGGAAGGCCCGACTGAGTCGTCGACAATGCCTGATACTAAAGTTGATGATCCACGTACACGCTGAACGTCACTGTGCATTCCTGAGGGATCAGTCGTGCTGCGAGCATTACTCGACGACGCGCGTGGCCGCGATGGCTGCATGTCGCTTGGTCTCTGCCCTGCCGATAGGTCTGTCACGGAACGTGCAGCTGGTACGACTTCGTTGGGGGTTGAGTTGACCTCACCGGAAGTGACTCTGCGACTGGTGGTTGAGCTCGCAGATCTCCGCTGACTGCGCTCTGCTCCGGTCCCAGTCTGGTCGAAGAGATGAGGTCGGCTAATTGGAGGACGTGCCCGTGGTTCTCTTGATTGCTGCTGTTGTGATTGCGAGGTGTTCACACGACGCTGGTCCCCCCCGGGACTTTCTGGTCGAGATGCTCGCGATCGTGAAGAACGGTCGTCGTGTTGACCTCTTTCGCGATTCCTGGATCGCTCACGATGCCTTTGTCGTCTTCGATATGCCTCAGCGATGCGCTCTGTCAGCTCCTCTTCTTGTGCTGGCGTGAGGTTGTCAATGTCGATGCCATTTAGGAGACCTTCGTTGTAGATTGACTGCAGTATCTCCTGTTGTACATCCTCCGAGCTGATATCTGAACCACTCAGCAGGCTCCGTAACGAAGGCTGGTGCCCAATCTGCCGATCCTCGACAGACTCTTGCCTCGTCGCCTGGCGTGCCACCCACCGATTGGACTCTTGCTGCCGTCCAAGCTCTTCTGCCGCGTGTCGAGACGGGGGGCTTGTTCGTCGTTCCTGGCGCCGTCGCTGCCTGTCTCTGGGTGCTCTTTGTGTCCTTCGCCGATCCGCGCTGGGATCCACACTTGCCATGCTCAGCTCCCGGACTTCTGCGATCAGTCTCTCATCCTCGCTGTCGTCCTCTTCGCGCTGTATATGCACAGGAGGCAGCACATCATCTCCCGGCTTGTAGTGCTTGCGCATCTCCTCTTTCTCTTCCTCGGGCTTTTCCCGACCAGGATTCGCTCGGAGATATCCCTCCAGCAGCGTGGACAGCCGCCAGTCGGCCTTGGTGGCTCGTACGGTGTCGCGACATGATGGGCAGGTATATGGATGCTTCGATCGTCTGTCGCTGACGGCCGAAGCCCGCTGCCACGTGAACCATTCTTGCAAGCAGCAGCCGCAGAAGGTGTGCAGACAGTCGAGTAGTGTCAGAGGTTGATAGAGCATGTCGGTGCAGATCTACGCTTCTTGGTTAGGTCGCGTGCCGGTCGATAGACACATGTGCAATTCCAGGAGAATCGCTCACACTGCACGTCAGCTCCTTTTCCAGGTCGACTCCATTTTCTCCACTACTGCTTGCTTCCGCCATCCTGAAGCCCAAGTCTACGTGCTGTGCCTGCAGGAGTCCAGGAAAACGCAGCAGACTACGTTTCAGGCGGAGCTGTCAAGGCAAGACGATCGCCAGTGGCTTGGGAGATGCGTTGTCAGCTGCACGTTATATGACCCAGTAACAAAACAGACAAAAAAGCAAAGCGGCTGCAACGCAAGAAGCAATTTAATATACCAACCTTACGGAGTGGAACATGTGAGACGTGCTGGTCGAGATATCGTTATCTTGAATGACGCTATCTGGTTGTTTGAAGGGAGAGATGATGGAATACTCCATGTTTCGGCCGCTTCAGAGTGTCGCGCCCAGCACCAGCATCTGCCGTCGACATCCAACCATGCGATCCGATCCACCCACACATCCAGCCTGCATTCATCTCACATCAATCTCATATCAACCCGATCGCCCTCTCAGCCTCGCAATTACTCTTCATCATCGACCGAAACGCCGCTGGTGGTTTCGTACCTCATCATCTTCCCGCCATGCTGCTCGACCTCGACCCGATATCCGCTTGCCACGCCACGCCACGCCAAGCAGACGTGCCATCTGCGCCCTCCCATCGCTACGACGATGCTGCGGCAGGCACATACAAATAGAGTTGCCACCTGCTACACTCCATTGGATCGCAAACGCTCATCTACGTCTTGCCTCTCGTGCATGGCATACTCCGCAAACTATACACTACGTTGACACGCATGTACCAAGGACGCGGCCAGGACGTCCCTAATCGCTTCCAGGCCATGCTCCCACTGCACTGACACTACCTAGCCGCCATCTGCAGTCCGACTCTGCCATATATGGGAGACTCTTCGTTCCCTGCACACAGTATCACGGTAAGTCGCGCTTCCCAACCTCACTTCGTTCCTCTCGGCAGAGGTCAACAGTATGGCTGTCCGTTCGCTTATCGCCACCCTCGCTTGGTGTGCTGTTGCACGTGCAGCACCAGCACTTGAAGTACTCGAACCACGTCTGATACCAGTCGTTGACCTCGACTATGCTCCAAAGTCGACAAGCTGTCCGAGTACTCCGCTCGTACGCAATGCAGACAGTGTCAGTTCTGATGAGAAGAAGTTCATCTCATCGCGCAAGCCCAAGGCAGACAAAGGCCTCGCTGCTTGGCTGAAGAAGCAGGGCGACTTCCCCACAGCCAACCAGCCTTTGGTCGGCTTCACCTCGTCCGGAGGTGGCTACCGTGCTCTGCTCGAGACCGCTGGTGTGATACAGGCAATTGACGGGAGAGATAGCAACGCTGGTACTAGTGGTATCTTCCAAGGTCTTACGTATGAGGCTGGTCTGTCAGGTATGAGCTGTCCCTATTCAGCTTGGAAAGACCAAGCTAACAACGATCAGGCGGAGCATGGTTCCTCAGCTCTTTAGCCGGCAACAACTGGCCGACGGTATCTTCCCTTCGTGACGGTTTATGGGAAGAGGCATTCCAAGCCAGTCTGCTTCTCCCAGCGAATCTCCTCGCCTCCGATCAGTACGCAGAGATCGCCGTCGACCTAACCGCAAAGGATCTAGCCGGCTTCGACAACACCATCGTCGACCCCTACGGTCGCTTGCTCTCCTACCAGCTCCTCTACGGCAACGACGGCGGCGACAATATCCGCCTCTCCTCCCTCACCAGCCTCAGCAACTTCACCTCTCACAACGTCCCCTATCCCATCATCACCGCCCTCGGCGTCGACAACAGCTACTCTGGTCAATGCTACCCAACTCTAAACGCCACGCAGTACGAGTTCCACCCCTATGAATTTGGTTCCTGGGACAACGGCGTCGCCGCTTTCGCCCGATCGCGATACATGGGCAGCGACCTCACGAATGGCAAACCCACCACCTCCAACAAATGCATCAAAGACTATGACAACATCGGCTACGTCTTCGGCACCTCCTCCGACATCTTCGCCGCCGCATGCAAACCCATCGAGCCCGTCGCTACCGGCGACGCTCCTCTAGCACAAGTTCTCCAGGCCCTGTTGAATGAGACCAAGACTCCCGCGTTCCAGGACTTGTTCGGAATTTACCCTAACCCGTTTTACCAGCTGCCCCAAAGCCCTACCATCAACGAGCGCGAGCTCATCACCATGGCCGATGGCGGTCTTGCAGGGCAGAATGTCCCGATCTGGCCGTTCATTCAAAACCAAGGACGGGTCGTGGACGTTCTCATCGCGAATGATAACTCGGCGGACACAACTGATAACTTCCCCAACGGAACTGAAATCCATCAAACCTATCTCAACGCTCAAGCCGCGGGCCTTACGAGGATGCCATATATCCCTGATGTGGCGGAGTTTGTGGCCAAGGGCCTCAACAAGCGAGCGACGTTCTTTGGATGCAACGACACCAGTAAGATGTTCATCATTTACCTTCCCAACGTCAACTACACGTTCATGTCGAACCAGCCGACGAGTAAGATTCAGTACTCGGTGGAGGAGACGAACGCTATGATCAATAACGGCAATGCCATCGCGACGCAGAATGGGGATCGGGAGTGGCCGTTCTGCTTCGCGTGCGGGATCAAGAATAGGGATGGCACGAAGCTCCCGAACGGGTGTGATGCTTGCTTTACGAAGTACTGCTACCAGAGATGAGCCGCAGTGTCCTTACAGCACGGCATGATAGAGGACTGCTGTACATGAAATAATTGCCACCAATGTGGCGAAGAGACGCTTCACTTTTCCTGTACCATTCTATTTGGCGCTTTGTAGACATGTTTAACCGTCTTGCAAGTTCGAACGACTTCACTCGACCTCCTCCTCCTCATCCTCGCCATCATCCTCCACCTCCCACGCACCCGTAATATCCGTCCTCGCCCCCGGCGCGTTCTGTGATACATACTTGACAAACTTCAACGTCCCCTTGTCTCTCAACACGATACTCATCGTATTCCAGCCTGCAGGGTTACTATACAGAATTCCATCATCTTCGTCATCCGCGGCGGCTTGATACACCGCTGGGTCGGCGTTCTTCTTCTTCTTCTTCTTCTTCTTCGTCTTCTTCGTGGACCTGCGTTGACCCGCGCCAGTTTGGGACTGCACACTAGCTGGAATTGTAACGCCGTGATCGGATGCGCCGTCGTCTTCATCCTCGTCGTCGACCTCGTCGCCGGCCATGTAGAGTTCGTAGCCGCCGGGGTTGTCTTCTTCCGCGGTGGAAGTGGCGGGAGTTTGAGAGTGGGTGGTGCCGCCTTCGGCGCTGGGGTCTTCGTCGGGAGCCCAGCCTGTGGAGGGCGTGATGCAGAGCGTGAACTCGAGCTGCGGCTCTTCACGTTCGTAGCCTTGCGCGAGCTGGTAATCGAGGCCTTGGCGGAAGCGCCGGGCGAGGATCGAGCAGCGTTTTAGGGTCAGACCGGTGACGAGGGAGAGCCATTTGCGGAATGCTTGGGTTGGGAAGAGGGAGTTGAGGAGTTGCTTTAGGGGCGAGTCTGAGTCGGGTGGGCCGACGGTGGAGGCGTGCAGGTACTGGTAGCGGTGTTTGTGAGGGGGGCGAGAAGTGTTCAAGGCGATGGCGTCGTGAGATTCGTGCTCGAGCGCCGTGCGGAGGGCGGTGGAGAATTTGGGGCTGAGGAAGTCGGTGAGTTGTAGGACTGATTCTTCGCTGAAGAGGTCGTTGAGTTCTTCGACGGTTTCGGGGGTGAGGTAGTTGGGCGTGATGAATCTGATTAGGTGGTCGAGTTCGGGTTCCGTGAGTTCGTCGTCTTCGCCCTCTGAGCTCTGGGCGCCATGGCTAGGGTCGTGCCATTCGTGCTGTGGTTCGTCGAATTCATCGGCTTTGCCTTGGAGTTGTTGGAGGGAGCTCTTCTCGGCGAGTTGTTCTTCCAGACCGGGCTCGAAGCCTTCTTCGCCTTCTTGAGGAATGTGGAACCAGCCACTGATGGCCATGCGGACCCGGCCTCCGTCGTCTTCACCATCGCCAGAAGCACGATGATACACTTCTTCGACGTCGTGGAAGCTCTCCCCCGGCTGTACTGCGAAGAAGGAGAGCTGGTTCCAGGCTGGCGGGATGACCTTGGTCCACATTGACTGCGGCAGCTTGAATGTCTTGCCTTCTTGATCTTTGATCTCGTCTGTGGGGTAAAGGCGAAGTGCACCTCCCCACTCCTCCTTCCAGGGCTTGTCGGGGTCCGTAAGATACAGAATGTAGCTGACTCGCCTGCTGCCGATCACATCATCATGGCAGAGCAAATGGCAACCCGGAACATAGACATTGACGGCCATGTCGGTCTTCTTGCCGGACAATGCGCCAGCTCCAGAGACTTCCGACACCCATTGCCGGAATGCATAGCTATACAGGGCATCTCTCAGCTTCAGCAATGAAGGCAATTTGTCCAGCGCTGAAGCAGCAAGACCGTCCAGATTGGCCAAGTCTCCCGATTGGTGAATTTTGTATATATCGGTCTCTTTGGGCGTGAATTCGATGTTATTGACAATCTCGTTGCGCACGTTGCGTAGAAGGCCATCGTCCATCAACTTGTGGATGACAGCATGCTTGTATGGTCCAGACCCGGCATATTCGCTGGCATAACCGTCCACAATGTGAGCATCGAAAAGACCGGTTCGAAACTTGTCGATGGCGGACTGATCGGTGGCAGAACGTTTGTTGCTGCCATTGCTATCACTCTGGCTGGCTTCCGCTTTGCGCTTCATGGCCGATGTGTGTGTGTGTGTGTGTGTGGATGACGCTTGGGAGATGATGTTCAATACAACTGAAGGGTTTGTTTGTGTCCCTCGAAATGGTCAGTCAATCAGCCAATCGCCTCATGGCACCACCACACACGCGTTGCCACCGCCGCAGAAAGGTCCGCTCTCTCTCTCTCAAGCCCTCCCTCCTCTTTCTCATGGCCACACCGTGTGGCAACACTTGCATCCAACCCTCAAATGACCACACCACAGCAACCCATTTGAGGCTTCGGTGTAGTTCTATCGCTCGGTTCAGACCTTCACCGAGAGACCGAAATGAGGTCAGCAAGGTTTCGGCAGGTGGAGGAGTGTCTTCTCCAAAAACCATCTCCTCCTCATCTCTGCAATTCAAGACTAACGGGACATAGCAGTAGTTCTAGTGAGGAGATTCTCAATCAGCCTAATGTATTGTACCGCCAACATCCTGTCACCGGCGAGGTCAATCAATGTTTCAACGCTAGAACCTATATGTTGCATCTTCGAGCCCTTCCGTAAGTCTTTCTCTCCTACCCGTAAACATCATCATATACAGAAGCATCATGCGAGCTCCGTTCCCGTCAGCCATTGTGGCTGCAGCCACTCTTTCGATGATAGTGTCTGCCCAGTACAGTGACAGCAGCGTCGGCTACGTCGCGCCAAACTCGACTGGCTTCCGAATCCAGCACGGCTTCGAGACAGTACTGGTTCAGCCATTTGGTCACGATGGCTTTCGTGTCCGAGCATGGCCATTCAGGCCGCCAAATGGCAACGAAGTCAGCTTTTTGTATGATCCACCTCTTGAGGGACCGGAGAATGGAGCATCGTCAGGCATGAAGTACGACGTGAAGGTCAATGGTACGCAGACTGTTGCAATCAGAAATGGCAACACCATTGTCAAAACCTACAGTCCGAACCAGAACAACCATACTATTGTACGATTGGCCTTCTACAGGGTGGAGCAGGATGGAAGTGAGACACTCCTCACCAACGAGTACTCCCCACTGAAGTCTCTGAACTCGCGGTACTACTCATGGAATGATCGTGGCTACGAGTTCTCGGCAGCCTTCTCGTTCAGCACGACCCCCGACGAGCAGATCTATGGCACTGGCACTCAGCAGGATCATCTTATCAACAAGAAAGGCAATGTAATTGATCTAATCAACTTCAACACGCATATCCCGACTCCCGTGTTCATGAGCAGCAGGGGATACGGGTTCATCTGGAACTCAGCTAGCGAGGGCGAGATGGAATTTGGGCAGCTGAGGAATCGCTTCACCACCAAAGCTACCACGCTTGTCGACTATGTCGTTGTTTCTGCTCCTCAAGGCGACTACGACACTCTGCAGAGGCGTCTGTCGGCGTTGACGGGCCGCGCACCAACGCCTCCAGACTTCTCACTTGGCTACCTACACAGTAAGCTGAGGTACGAGAACCAATCCGAGTTCATCCAGCTTGCGCAGAACTTTCATGATTACGACATCCCAGTGTCTATGCTTGTGATCGACTACTTGTCGTGGGCATACCAGGGTGACTTCGCGCTGCAGAACGATCTCTGGCCGAACATCACGTACATGGCTCAGCGTATCAAAGACCTCACAGGTGCTGAGATCATGGCGTCGCTGTGGCCAAGTGTGGAAGATGCAAGCTCAAACTACGAGACCATGCAGATAGATGGCTTCCTCTCCGCCACGAGATCTGGGTCTGGAGTGACAGATAGCTTCAACGGCTCATATATTCGTAACTACGACGCCACCAATCCTCAAGCCCGCGAATACTTGTGGTCACTGTTGAAGGCCAACTATTACGACCAGGGCATCAAGAACTTCTGGATCGATCAAGCCGATGGTGGCAATCTGGGTGAGGCGTACAGCAACAACGGTCAGAGCGACGCTATCCAATCGCTGCCGTATCCATTCGCCGACGTCCTCTACTACGCTGGCACTCAGGCTAGTGTTGGGAAGCTGTATCCTTGGGCGCATCAGCTAGCAATTGAAGACGGACAACGCAATGCGACCAGTACAAAGGAGGGCGATCCATGTCAATACTTGTCGCTCTCGCGATCCGGCTACATTGGATCGCAGCGATTCTGCAGTATGATCTGGTCGGGCGATACAACGTCTGTCTGGGAGACACTTTCCGCTCAAGTTGCCAGCGGGCTAAGCGCCGCAGCAACGGGCTGGTCATGGTGGACAGTCGACATCGGCGGCTTTCAGGGCGATCCAACCGTTTCCTGGAGCGGCAACATCGACGAAGACCCATATCGTGAGCTATATGTCCGCTGGCTGCAATGGGGGACTTTTCTACCCTTCATGAGAAATCACGGGGCCCGAGCCTGCAATTTTCAAAGCGCTTACACCTGCGACAACGAACCTTGGACATACGGCGAAAGCAATTTACCCATCATCAAGTCTTATATCCACCTGCGCTACCAGCTGCACGACTATCTCGAAGCCATCTTCGACCAGTTCCATCAGACCGGCCGTATGATCATGAGGCCATTATACATGGACTACAGTCTCACTGACCCGAACATCATGAACATGACGAGGATGAACACGAATGCTACGACGCAGCAGTACATGTTTGGCCCCAAACTTCTTGTTACACCAGTCACGCTGCCGAATGTTACGTCGTGGGACGTTTATCTCCCAAAGTCAAGTTCGAGCAATAGCACGAGAGAGTGGACGTACTGGTGGACGAATGAGACGTACGCGGGAGGACAGATGGTTACGGTTCCGACGCCGTTGGAGTGGATACCTGTTTTCCATCTGGGGCAAAGGGATGATATTCTAAGTGGGAATGTGTTCTGACATTGAGAGCTACTTGAACGAGAGCATATAGCATCATTCATGTACGAGATTGAAGCAATGTTCGCTTGACCAGCGCTCTTACGATATGCCAATGACACCGCCGAATCGTGGAGGGAAGTGTCGAAGGTTTCATGGTCTCGTGGACTTTGCTCGATGCCTTTGCCGCCAACATACATGGCACCACTAGGTGTGGCTATATACTATGTCCAAGCTTTGCAGCCTTCGACAACCACCTTCGGCGGCATGGCACAACGGAAATGATCGTTGATGGGTTTCATTATCACCATCTCGCCTTTCCCCTGATGGAAAAACGCCGTTCGGGGTTAGCAATGGCTGTCAGTCAGGTGGCGATTCCAACGGGGGTGGTCCTTCTTTTTGCGTCGGGGTTGTCTTATCCTCCGCAGTGCCGAAGACGAAGAATTTTTTTCGCGTGAAACTTTCTCTCGCGACGAGAGGCATTGGAACAAACTCGATAGGCGTTAGTCGTTGACCATGCTGGCGCATTGTCTGTAACGTGAGCCTTTCCGTCAACGCAACAGCCCTGCTTGCACCGATCTCTTGGCGTGCATATGACATAACCCCAAGTACGCTTCTACTAGGCCATTCTGCTCCTTCACATGCATGTACACCCATCAAGATTCTCGAGATGGTGAGGAGGTCGTTGCTGCTCTCAACCAGTCTCTCGATACCGTGGAGCTACCTGAAGGTGCGACTTGTAGCCGTGCAGCAACGCGCGTGGTCCTCGAGCGAGTTGTGATCTTCTTTGCGGTGGAGATACGCATCAACCCGTTGTAGTACATGTGGTTACTTCGATGGTCGGGCAGAGCCCATGGCACAGAGCGGGCTTTGTCACTACGTTTTGGACCTAGGCGGCTCTCTTCTGTTCATCTATAGTTAATCTATGTCTTTCTATCTTGACGGCGAGTTCGATGATCTCTAATATTAACGAAGGAAGTGTTGATTTTGCTAATAGGTGTGCCTACATTGGGTCAGTCAACATGGTAGATATAGTGCACTACGCATAATCGCGGATATCTTGCCTATTATTCGATTCTCCAAGAAATTCCCATCGCGCCTTTGCTGCTCTTCTCTCATATTTTCCCCTTAACAAAGCACTTTAGCGTCCGCTCTAGATGAAGATACATATGCAACAACTAATCTTGACGCAACGACAGCCATCTTCGTTAATTTGGCCCTATCAATCGTAGCGGGTACGATATCGCCTGCTAGACTTAAGCCCACGATTAGACGTTGTGGTGCCTCAGCATTATCGGATTACGCGCTGTCTCGGCGGTGGTGGTTGTTTTTATCTCTTCGTGGTCATCGAGATCCATTTCCCATTTCCATGTAATCACGCAGATTAGATACTCTGATACTCCCACATGGCATCCTACAATATTGTGTAACTACGAGTACAATGTCCACAGCTGGGACCTTCCCAGGAAGTCCACTACATCGGAACGCATAGATTGACCAAGAATGCATTCGATTGTCGTCAATCGCCTCTGTTGCTTCCGAACGGGTCGCTTTGAATTGTTCTAGACAAGGGATGCACGATCCACCGCGCGTTGACGATTCAGCCATCACTACAGACATGTTTGGATGGTCGTGACTTCACCACGAGCTGAAGCCTCGCGGCCTGGCATGTTGGAAATGGAAGAAGTCCTCAAGCGTATGCGTCATTACCTCCAGGCTGCTGCTATGCAACGGCTCGGGTCCGGATCATATGGTGCAGGATAATCGAGAGCAAGGAGAGTGAAGTCAAGTTGAGATGAAGTTCTTCGAAGAAATCTTATTCGTGTGACTGGTCGACTTGGCCGTCGGTTCACGGCGTGTCTGTCTCGCAGTGGCATGCTTATTGCCTCATCACAACCTCGCTTGTATGTCTCTCATCACTGCGGCATAGTCTGCTCCTCAACCGAGGGTCCTGCCACCACTGCCGAAGAATGCCCGGTAGATCCACCGTACCCAATGGTATCCATCACCGGGACCGTCGTCGTCTGGCTGACTGTCTGGATCCATGGGATTGTAGCCAAGACTCGAGCTTGAATGCTCACCCAAGCTCATCTCGTTGAGAAGCCGCAGATTGAGATGGTGCTTATGAAGAAGGTCACTGAAGGTACGGTTGCGAGTGAGGAGGAGCATGTTCTTCTTGGCTATTGGCAAGAGGATGTCCCACAGTGTGTTGTCGTTCGGCGCGGTCGACTCGATGACTGCCTCGATGGCGTCGACGAAGGCTTCGGTGTTACTCTTTCGGTCACACGCCACCTTGAGTCGACTGGCTGCGGATTGAGCGAGTGTCGGCACAAATTACTTGTCGGCGAGCTGGTACACCGCGACGACCTGGGTAGGCTCCGTCATACCAGGGCAACAGGCGAAGCTGTACAAGAATTAGACGACGGCATGGGGGATCTCGGGATCCTGGGGAGCGCACTGATGGTTGCCTCCGCTTCCTGTCCCATGTCAGTGGGAGTAGAGACGGACTCGAACGTGGCTGTACTAACACGGAACTCGCCACCGAGAAGACTTTTGAAGTATTGGCTCTGGGCATACAGGATCGCCTTATGGACTTTGAAACCCTTGTCGCCGCAGACAATGGTGAGATCGGAGAAGAGGCCGTCGGCGAGGAGGCTACAGAAGTCAGCATTGGTCATTGAGCTGTGCGCACCTCGACTTCCTCCTTCACGTTCTTCTCAAAACCTCGCCTGCGCTGCCGACCAGATTCGTGGTGTTACTAGCAGACATGGTTATTGTGCGTGTGGTAGAACGCTTGTGCGTTGTGTATGTAGCAGTAATTTGGCGCGGATTGGCGGGACTTGGTGAGTGCGTAGGGAGTGGTGTTTGTGTTTGAAGGAGGAGAAGAAGTGCCAGAAGGAACTTATGTACGCGAGCGGGCGTCCGCGAAAGCGTGCTAAGGAGGACATGAATGAATGCACGGGCTGTGAAGCAACCGACTGCAGCCGCTCAGCTGCAAGCCACTTGAGTCGCACAGGAAGCCCACAACGGCCGCCGTTCATCACTCCGGTCCACAAGACAGTACGTAATCGAGCGAAACATGGGCACTAGCAAGCTCAACGAGGGCCGTGTTCCACAACCCTGAACAGTGGCATCGTGTCGTTGGTGTTCCCAGCACTTGACCTCCCGTTGCAAGATGTAGTGCTTGACACGTGAGATTAGCATGTGTATGTATGCCTCAACTGCAAAAACAGAGCAGCAATCAATACCCGCAGCAAGCCACCAGGAAATACCCCAAGTACAGAGTGCCAAGATTCATCTCAGAGGTCCGGAAATAACAGCTGCTTTGTCCAGTGGAGCCGCCGATGTGAGCCGATGATGTTCCCCTGCAAGATATTGACTGAGAGTTCTGGTCGATGAACGCTTCCCGTAGGTCTATACTCATGCCTCATCCTCTTGTTCCTCCTTCCAATATATACCCATACCACCCAGCACATTCGGATCGACCTCAAATTCCGGGAAGTTGTACATCCTATGCGCCTCATGGAATTGCTTCGCCAGCTGTCCCAACTCGTTCGTCCTGCCCATCAAGCCTCGTATTGAGCTTCCCACGTACAGCGCCACATCGGCCTCCAACACCTGCTTCATCATGATCACATCCATGTCGAGGAATGGTTCGAACACAAAGGTCTTATCTCCTATGTGTTCTGTCGCTTGTCCGAGTCCACCACCCTTGACCACATCAACGTGCAGCGCCTCAATACCCAATTGCTGCAAGAACTCCCGGTCCAACACTGTGTATGAAGGCTCTTGGGCGACCATCTTCATATCTTCTCCAAGGTATTTGCATAGGTCCACGAACACTACGATCTGCCAAATGCTCCTTCTTCGACGTTCGAGATTGTCTCTGCTGAAGCTTCCACTTGCTAGACATACTGCTGTGTTGATGGTCCAGCAGCCATTATCGGGCCTTATGCGGTCCAGGATTCGGAGCGTTACCTGTCTGCACTGACTTTGTTGCCAAGTCTTCAGCTTTTTCTCGTAGTCTGTTCTCACACTTTCAAGTGCAAGATCTCGCGAAGGAGGGTTCGTACGGTCGGCGTTCGGTGTATGTGTCTGCGGAGATTGGGGTAGGTGACGACTGAAGTTCACACCTGGCTTGGATTTGCGTGGGACTTGAGTCCAGCCATCATTGGCCATGTCGGCAGAGATTCAATCAGGCTGCAGCAGTGTGTGGTTACTGGTGTTGAAGGTCGGAGTAGTGGTGGCTCTTGCAGAAGGAAGAATGAGAGGAAATATGAAAGAAACAATGATGACTACTTAGCCTGGGATAAAGCCTGTTCTGCACGCCCTCTGCGGTGCTATAGTCATGCAAGAGGATATGATGATCCGCGACAAGCAAAACAGTGTGATAACCGGTACATTGACGCAGCTGAGGTCCAACGTGAAAGACGAGTTCGGATGTCGTCTGCATTGCCGGTACCAGCCTTCGATTGGTCATCAGAAGGATCACGCTAGTGTAGGTCTGTTTTGCCATTGCTCAAGGAGTGTCCCATTCTATCGCATTATGAGGATTGCTTTGGGCTCATGAAATAGGTGTTTCAAAAGCAGACAGTGTCTTGCATGTGGTATGATACACGAAGTAGTAGTTCTCGGAAAACTTCTGGCCGATAATGCAATAAGCCCCTCCCGAACAATGACTTACTAGTGTCCACGATACTGGCAGTGATGGAGATTCCCCAGTATGGAGAAGCGGCGCCACTGGCAGCTGTCAACGCTGTGGCTCGAAGTAGACGCCCAGAGCCTCCGAAAGTTGGCACTGCAGGGTATTAGCCATACTCGAACACCTCGTGGTAATGTCTCAGCGAACGAGCCACTGCCGGAACTCAGCTTCACAGAGCCGCCGGTTGACCTGGCCTGTCGAGGTCTTCTCGCAAGCACATTATGCACCACACCGTGTGTTCGAAGCTGGAGCATAATCAGTGCAGAAGTTCACATCGGTGCACTGTGGCCCAGACTCTCATTGGCTAGCACAGGCCTGACGCTAGACAATGACTCTATGAACCCCTCAGGCGGGGAAGAATGGCATGGTATGTGCTGGGGATCAACAGCATATCTGTCACAGCCTGAGCACACAGTCGATTGATCACTCCCAACCTACATTATTGCCTCGGAACACCTTGACAGCGATCATCTGGATCAACACAGACCAAATGACTTTAGTTCCAACGCAATGCCAAGAATCGTCGACGCCTCAGGCATCAGTCCCGCTATACCGCTCCTGGCTCTAGCACCAAAATGATTCTGCTCGGGTCTCGCTTGGCATGCCGTGTCATCTGACCACTATCCGTCAACGGTCAACCACTCTTCCAGCCGCCTGCCATATAGCACCGGCGATGAGGTGATCTCAAGTGGCTAACATCCGCTGAGATGTACAGCGCACTGCGCAACGCAGGGATCCTCAATATCGACTGCCGAAAAGCGGGTGCCTGATTTGTAAACATCATCAACGCAGCATGTCGTCTGGCAACGGCGCGAATGGCATACGGAAGCCAACGATCCGCGCTCCCAAGGTCGGCCATAAGAAATCCCGGAAAGGCTGTCAAACATGCAAGACGCGCCGTGTGAAGTGTGACGAGGTCACACCAGAATGCGGCAACTGTCAGAGGCTTGGACTGGACTGTATCTATGTCGCGCCAGAGCCGACACGCTCTCGACCGAAGTCACAGTCAGCGGAAGCACCTTCTCGTCCGATGAAATCATCGCCTGGAGCCATCTCAGAAGACAGCCCGCCAGATAGCAATGGTGAGTTTTCTTCTCAGCCAGTCTCGGCAGCGCCAACAGCCGATTTGGTATCAGAGGAATCAGAACAAAGGCGGTATATGGAGCTGCGCTTGCTGCACTACTGGATGATTCAGGTTTCGCGTCCCTTTGGCATGACTTCGCCACCGGAATGGAAGGAGTTGTGGTATGGAGAAGTGCCTCAGGTTGCACTCGACCACAAAAATGTACTATATGCCATGTTCACCATGACAGCAACACACATGCTCGGTAGAGGAGCAAAGGACCCCACGATATACACGGCCAGAGAGAGTTACTGGATCCTGGCTTTACGAGAGCAGATGAACGCAGTATCAGATTTGGACAATTGCAATACAGACGCAGTAGCGTTCTCCGCTCTGCTGATCACCTTGAACGCGTTGGCTATGCTCCAAGAGCGCAGTTTGGATCCCTACTCGCCGCCCATGGACTGGCTGGAAGTCGGCAGAGGAGCTTTCACTGTTTTGCCTCCACCCGAGAACGTCGCGGACGGCACTGGGCTCAAGATCTTAATGGAAACTACTGCACCTATCTGGCAAGCGGCCTATTCACTAGAAGCCGATATCAAAAAGGAGTTCGGCGGCGTGCTCAACCGAGACATCCCTTCGGCCGATGTGTGGGATGAAGAGACCACGGAGAGCTACGAGACTGCCCTCAGCTACATTGCGGCTTTCAGACGCGTCATCCTGTCCGGCGAGGCAGCTGACATCAACCTGCGCTGGATATGTATGTTTCCCTTCATGGTCCCGCGGAAGTTCATCGACTTTGTGGGAGAAATGAGACCGCGGGCTTTGGTCATTCTGGCATACTTCTTCGCCGTCATTGCACATACGGATGCGTTACAGTACCTTGGTAACTCGCCAGATAATGCTACGTCAAAGCGCGAGATCTATGCTATTCGGCGAGTTCTACCGGAGGAGTGGCTCAGCTACATGGCTTGGCCACTGCAAGAAGTCGCCGGAGGATGAATGCTGAAGCCACGGATCGAAGGCGACGAGGGACTTCAGGGCCTCCTTATGACCTTATGGCACGATTGTTGGGTGATTCACTCCGCTCCAAGATCCACGAGTACCGACATAGCAAGACGTGATCTTCTGCAAATCCCGAGCCCGATACCATGAAGAAACGTCTGCTTGCAGTACCTAGGCACGTGGCAGGCTTGTAGAATTCTTGCACTACTCGAAGACGCATTGTCCCAATGCCGCAAAAGAGCGGGCATGAGCATCTCCGAGACAATGCACCTCGCCCAAGCCCCGCTACAAATGTCACTGTACCACCATAACCTGCACGCGGTTGTGGCATGATCAGTGCATTGGCCTTCACGCTCGAATCCCTTTATCACCGAAGGGGTTACTGCTCGGTGCTGAAAATCGACCGACACTTTCCCGAGCCACGGCCTAGGTGTATCCCCATTAAGGCTATGAGCGCTGCGGTATACTTGGGACGCTCTCTGTCTGGAGGTGCTGCGCTGTCTGGTCATGTCGAACCGACTTTGTCAAACGGCTATAACCATACATGTCTTGTCATCAACAATCACCTTTCAACAATCTCAGTTCGAACTGGCAGCGGTCACTCTGGCTTGGCTGTACTTTGGTCTTTCTAGCTAACACCGTAAGAAGTTCGACAAGATACACCTTCTGTTCTAGGAAATGTGGTGGTCGCTCGACAAGTTGAGCTTCCTCTACGGCTGAGCTCCGTGCACTTGCTTTATTAGGCAAGGCGTTGTCGGATCCGACGTCGTGGTGTTGGCTTGCTATGCAAGACGACCACGGCTAGAATGGTCTATCGTGAAGCATCTGTTCTCCGGCGATGCAGGTTTCGCAAAGGTGCTTCGAAGCGCGACAATCTTATTCGTGAAAGACTGGCAGACGCTGTGTGGCACAACGACCCAAGCTCGGGGCCGCATACATGAATGAATACGCATGCGACTACCGATGCCCGGCAACACTAAAAATGGCAGTCGCTGCTACTCACTTGGCGCATGGCACCGTAATGAAAGTGCACCAAGATAGGTCCTCCATTGACCACTTTTAGCAGAACCTGCAGCAGCTCAGTGGCTAATAGCTAGCATGCCACCGGCGTATGTATTACATGCATCGGTACGTGATCTAGCTCGCAACCCAAGAGAGGTACTCTGCACACCTGCATTGAAGCAATGTCGTAACTGCTGGTCTATATGCATGCATCATTGCAGTGCCGAGAGAGTCGGATTGGATGAAAATTGTCGGTTCATGACAGACTGCAGCCAAGAAGCAAACCTCGCCGAATCGCCAAAATCGATTGAGATTGTGGAGCATTGCCTCAAACAGGATGTGGAGCCGCGCGATGCAAACCATGACCAACACTGCGCTCCTCCGGCTCTTTCTTGATCCACTACGCAAGTTCTTCCCTCGATATTTACCGACTACCGTCACCTTCGGCGTTGTTGCCCGCGATACCAGCTGTTGCCGTCTCCGTACGTGGGAGTATGGGTGGGCGCCGACGCTACATGTCCAGAGCCACGAGGATGTTTGACTTGGTCTGGACAAACACCATTGTGCTGCGGTATCGTCGTGGCCTTTGGAGCGTGTACCGAAGTACACAATGCTGGTGGGCTTCTTCTTCGCGCTTCAGGGCACGCCTCGGTGATCGTCATGTAGTGGCCGCACTTCTCCCACTTGACGTTGTTGAGGTAGCACATTGTGTCGAGACCTGAGGTCCTGTGTGCTGGTCGAATGCTCTGGGCGCTATGGTTCTGGATCTTAGGCAGGCACTGCAGATGGCGACATCAGTATATAAGCACGCAACAGTCGTGCGGCGAAAGAGCAACCTACATCTACGCTACCCTCAATCCGGTGCCCTGGCTCACAACTGGAATCAGTATGGTCCTGCCGTGGTGTCCAGTCCCGAATGCGATTGTTGTGTGAAATGGTCGTCCACGCGAACCTTGGGCTCCTGTTGATTTTCGATGTGCTGGTGCAATGGTCCTCATCCAACCATGGAGCGGTGCTGGGTTCACGCTCACCCACCGTGCTGACTGGGTGCGTGTGTACGTACCAGCAACGTCCGAAGTGCCCCTGCTGTTCAGGTGAGAAGATATGCAAGAATGGCTCAAACATTCCGTTATGGATCTTGCGGCATTGAAGCACGAGCGACTGTGGACCAACTTGATCGCTTAGCCATGTACCTCTGCTGGGCATCAGTGGGACCTGCTGATGTACATGTTCAAGCTGTAGCGATGACTTGGAACGTACAGGACCTGATTTCGGCCATGCATCCTAGCATGGCAACTGAACAAACCATCGCTAGTGCACGCGAGGCAAGCGCAAGCAGAGCACGCTCCTTCCATCGAGTTACCTGAAGACGCAAAGCACCCGTGAGCCCAAGGGATTGCGGCACTGTGTAGCATCACCAGCGTCATCCGCCTCGAGAGTACGCACATCAGCCAAACAACCACATGGCTGCCAGGACCTGCAGTGGAGAAAGCGGAGTGAAAAGCCGCTGTCACTTTAAGAGGATGGTGCTAGGGGCAATGGGAGCGGCACGGCATTCCATTGCAGCTAGCCGAAGCAGTCTGGACCGCTTGCATCCCTCAACGATTCCCAACAGATTGACCTTAGCTGTATCAGCTACGACCCGGTGAACGCCGTTGGATATATTCTTCGAGCCTCATCCGGTGAACTTGTGTGCTTTCAAGATCTGCCTCGTGACAAAACGTTCTTACTTACCTGGACTTAGTGGCTTCAGGAGTGAACGGGCTCCACTGAGAGAATGGCGCAAAGTTTTGGCGGAAGAACATGGCCCAAACTGTAAAAGGCACCCAATTGCCTGTTACGAGACACACTGGACGACACGATTGACATTTCCTCGCCGGCTGCATACTGTATGACCGTCGTTCGAGACTCAGCTGCACGAAATACTTGTGGCATGCTTACAGGGTAGCTTACCGGCGACGATCCAGTTTGATACCGAAGTGAACATGTGCGCTGGCGGATCCACAGAAGCAGAATCTGCCGCATTGCAGGCAGCCAATTGTTGTGCCGAGAGGGAATCTGCTGAAGTGGGTGTAAGTCGATATCTGGTATGGAACAGATTTCGAAGTCGAACAGTATCTCTACGGCTATGCTTCTCAGTTTGTGCTTCCACGACTCTTGGCATTCCGCAGCAGCGGAACCGTGGCTGGGTAGACTGCAAGATTCACTGCGAGCTCAAACTGGACATCACAACATCAGTCTGACTGTACGGAGCCGGGGCGATGTTTTTGCTACTGCATCGTGCTAAATTGGTGGCGTCAGCGTTAAAGGAGGGTGATTCCGCATGTGCAGCGAGTGGCCGGGGAGACGCAGTGCAGATCCGATGCAGCGGCATCTGCGGCTAGCAAGCATATGGCCTGTCTTGCGCCGCCCTCGCCAACACGATCGGCTCAGGAGGGTGCCTAAGCAAGGGGTCTACCCTGCCAGAAGACGACGTGATGCCGTCTGGCAGGGACGACTACCGCCGGGATTGAGGCCCTCTGGCAGCCGAGACAGCGACCTTGGTGGGAGTTCTTCGGTCGTGAAAGAGCTGGCAGCAGGCATACACAGACTGATGTCCGAACAATTGCAGGAATAGTAGCATCGACACTCGTAACGATACTCTACTTGAGTTCGGCCGACTTTCGACCACTGTATGCAGAGATGAGATGAACTCTGCCGTCTATTCGTGGATGACCAGGCGAGCATGATGAGAGTCCTTCTTAGTCGAACGCGTCTACTATTTCAATGATGGACATGATATGCATGTAAGCCGATGGTCCCATGCCGGTCTCCAGTAGGCCAGCAAAGCCTGCCGCTTTGGTAGCATCTCGAAAGGACGCCGGCAAGCTCTACTGAGCCTCGCTCGACTCAAGGCTTGGGAAGAATTGCTGCAGCACATCGTCCACATGCCACTCCCGGCTAGGCCAATTTGTACACCCACGTAAAGCAAGGAGCCCCTAATGAACAACTGCTTCGAGCCTCGGATAGTTTTGCCAATTGCCCGAAGCATAAAGTCGCCATTGGTGTCCTGTGCTGACCCCGAGGGAATTTGGGTCTTGAGCGGCTGCAGACTGCATCGTCTCGTCTATTGTCCATAAATAGGAAGGCCGATGATGTGGCTTCTGTGATGTCTCATCATCGCGGGTATGCGAGATACTCTCTTGAAGCACTAGCTCGATGCGACTGCATTCAGTGTCCGAAGCCCTCCCGAATGTTGAGAGATGGCCAGCCAGGTCGGCCAGAATACCAAGATTCCGTTCGCTCTTCAAGCAGATGAGCGAGAATGAATTTCGGGAGCGCGCAGGTAAAAGACAGCATCGTGCATGCCACTTGTACATCGACTACGATCGATGAGGCTCGAGTCTGGCTCATCAGTAATGTAGCCTGCAGCGATGAGATCTCCCAGCTATTAACGGGCTGTGCTGACGCAGGATGAGGGTGCAAGCGTGCAGAGTGAAATGCCCGCAGTCAGATGTTCTGATTGCAGCATCCCGAGCATGATTGTAATGTCCGCCAGGTACCGACTTGCACAGCGGCCGTTTTGTTTGTCTCACTCCTGAGCCTGATATAGGTGGCAAGCCATCATGTTGCGAAATCGTTGCAAGCATGCAGCAAGACGATCGTGGTTGGACCATCTTGCGCCCCATCTTGACTATGGATCCGGTCCACAGTTCTCATGTGTTGTCCATAACATGCGCCCAGAATTTGCTCGGCGTGGTTGGGAGGCGTGGCTTTTCAAAGACGATCTCGTCACGGACCACTTTTGGTTTTCCTTCCGACGTGTCCCAATCCTCGCTGTCGCTGAAGTCATGGGGTGAAACCATGCTCGCCCAGTACGTAGGACTGGTCCCGGCGGTTCGTACGCTTGGGTAGTCGGCGGCTGTGGAACACATAGTCGACGTCGAGTGATCCGTCTCGCCTGCACTGCTGGTCGCCCGTGCCACAGGATCTTGTGCCGCCTGTACAACACGCCACAGCAACCATCTGATGACCCAGTTGCTGCCATCCCCAGTCCGAATCATGTCGTACATCCCTCTTGTCCATGTCGAAGCACGTTCAGAAACCTTTTCTACCTCGCGCTGAAATGCCCACTCCGTGATCTGCGTCAAACTATACGGTGCCTGCACACTCTCATCGTCCACCAGCTCCGGCTGCAAGCATTTCCTCGTGTTGAACAAACGCTCCATGCCCGCCTTGGCCTCCTGCTTCATCCTGCGATAAAGGATTCTGTGGCGATGGTTCCGCTCAGAAAGGCCAAGATGCAGAAAGAAGTCGGAGCGAGTGCCGTCTGGGCCTACAGCGATTCCAGTCGGGCCGTCGAATGATAGGAAATCATCCATACTGAGGCGCGAGCACAGTCGCTTGCCCTTGAGAGCATCCTCCAATCGAGTGACATCTCCATCTTCCATCCATTGACTGCCACGCTTTCTTAGCACCATACTGAGCAGTTCAATTGGCGTTGACTTTAGCGGTATGATGAGGCCAGCGCCGGTCAGCGTCCTGTGCTGTGGCGTGTAGGTAACGGCAAGTCCATGAGACTCGTCCGGTAAGCAATGCTCCAGAGCAGCACAGCTCCGATCAAGGTCGACGGATAGAAGAAGAGGGAGTACATCAGCATAAGTAGAGGAGTCCCAGCAGAGCGGTAACACCTCGCTCCTGCGGATCTCGAGCCTCGTACTTTGGTTGCATACGGCGACTAGAGTCCGTCTATTCCCAGACAGGACGTGGCGGTCCTCGGCAGCGTGGACTCGGTGCGTGCGAATAACGTTGCTCGCACACGTTTACGTGGGTGCAATGCCAAGACTCCATCTGTCGGGGCCTATTACACGCATGACCGCCAGTCGATAGTCGCCCCGACGCGGACTGCAGCGACGGTGTGAACTGTCGACTATAGCGTGTCTACGATCCATTGACGACAGTTCGAAAGCCGGCTAGATCGTTACTTTGACGATATATCGCTTACGTCGTCGGCAACAGCACTCGCATCGGGCCGGAGGCTCGCCTTGAGCACCGAGTCTACTCCTCGAATAAACGCCTATGCATATTCGACCTGCTCCACCCTGAGTCCTTCGCCTTAGCCGTCGACAGAATGGTGCGGAAGTATAACCGGTTCCGTCTGCGATCCAAGTACACTTCAAGGGTCGATTAGCTGCATTACAGGCACACAGCAGTTAATGGGCGTGGATGAAAGGCGCCGAAAGCGCAGTGACCAGGGACTATCTAATTGGTCGGTTGTTCAGCCGAGTGCTCCGCCCGGCAAGAAGTGCGCCACTATTTGGAAACAGATCTTGAGCCTAATCTCAGCACCAACTGATCAACGGCACGGGATCTGCGGTGCTATCCGAAGGGGCGCTACGCGTACTGTAACTTAGTCCTTGCTCTCCGAGAGGGCCACGTCCAGCCGATAATGAGCTGAGTCTTCTACAAGACAAGTCGCACCTCGAAGGATCCTGGACAATGTTAGCAATATAATGTGGCTCTCGTTCTTGAGTTTCATGCGTAGCACTGTACGATGTCGGCTTCCGCTCCTGGTCATCAAAGAGATGAATGAAGTTCCTCGCTCGTTTTGGGAGGCATTAGTCAATGCAGCGAATGGCTCAGTGGGCCGTGCTGGGCCAAGCGCGAGCGTTGGCACGTGGCGAGTCGCCGACATGAGAGTTTAATCTGATCTCATCCGGCGAAACGGACTCGCCCAGGGAAAAACTTCATAAGCAAGTTGACACGACTTCGCACTGGGTTGAGAAATTATTGATAACTCTTCGCTCGAGCATGCTTTATTGCAAACCATCATCGGATTCTTTGGAAGACGCAATCGAGCGTCGGACTATGCAATGCATAGTCGCCGTCCAGTGATCGTAACCTCGAACACAAGATCGGGTTCGGGTCCTTGCCTGATTTGGCATGCGCAACTATGACACGGACATCGTTATGCTTGTTATGCGTGGAATACAGACTTGATGCAGCAGCGTCAATGAGACAGGACTCGCGTTTGGTTGTTTGGAGCCAGGGGCATTGGCAGATATCCCTGGCCAGTGTTCCATTTCCAACACCAATCGCTGTGCTAGCCCATGACCGCTGTAAGACAAATGGCGACGAATGCCAGTCTTCAGCGAAACATCGAATGTCAACAGGTTCATGGTCATATTTGCGTGATTCAGCACTGCCGTTGACAAAACGGCTGAAATAGGAAGATGCATATAAAGCCCCTTGGGTTGGATAGCGAAAGGAAATGGCTTGGCTGAATCATCGCGCCCCCTGTGCCATCCTTCAGAACCTAATTCGTCGGCATGCCGAACTGTTGGCACTTTCTCGTTTACACACTTCGACTCTGCATGATCGAGGGCGATGAAGACAGGGCTGTCCTTGCCAGAATAATATAAGATAGTTGCGGGGCACTGCCACGATGGGACCGGAGAAAAGATCGCGATACGTCCGGCACACGCTGCTGCGCAGTAGTGGCTCGCAGCGTTCTTCTTACAGCACTGTGATCACTTCCAACTCGTCCTGCCTGGATCAACGAGCAAACATTCAGCCGTCATAGATAATATTCCTCAAGCTTTCCTGGGATGATCAACCCTTTCATACCCTCTGATCGGAGTCTTGCATTCGTACACAGCCGGGACCAGAGCATTGTCGGCAACAACGTGCGAGCCAGGTTGGAGGAGGCCGAGCTTGTCGCACAATCGAGCATCTTTCCCGTACAGCTCGTCGTCGTTGTGGTCCAAGTATAGCAGATAAATGTGGGCAAGACGTCCATCGTTCTTGAGTTGACGCAAAGAGTCGGAGGATGACCGGACATCAACGGTGACGATGTCGGACAGTCCAGCAATCTCGATAAGCTCTCGTGCGATCTCGTCGAAAGCTGGCTCCATTTCGAGACAGTATTGCACGGGCTGGTTGTCGTTGCAGGAGCAAAGCTCGTCGGCGAGAAGATGGCTGGATAGCCAACATAAACGCCAAGCTCGACCATAACCACGTTGAGCCGTGGCCAGGCGAGCACGTGGCAACCAGGATTACTTAACGCTTATGTACCTCGCCATGACGTAAGCTCTTAGTCCGGCAACAAGGATCCTGCAGCAACGGCATCAAAGATGTACTTGAATGAGAAGGAGCAACCACACTGGCTAGTAAACCCCGAGTCTTCTGACGCACGGGTCACGCCGATAATCAGCCCGCCCTTCGCGAACTCCGCACCCAACGCCGAGTTGCCAAGGAGCTCCGCCTTGCCTACAATAAAACAGCCAAAGAGCTGCATGTCGTTATCGTTGAGTGACTACCGTGTACCGCCTTGACCCTTCATCGCCAGCCGTGACCATGTCAACCTTTATTATCCGGCCTGCGACTCTCGAGCGTGGAGACGACGAGCTCTTCTTGGATCTTTGGGACTCGCAACTGCCCTGGCTTGCCGAGAACGGCGGCGCTGGCCAATGGGGAACTCAATCCATCCGAGAAGCCCGTCCACAGGCAGCAGACAAAGTCCGTAGATGGCTCACACAGAGCGAGACCGGCACGCCATGGGGTCCTGATTGGTGTCGTGCATTCGTGGCGGAAGTTCGGCCAGTGAACCACACAAGCCATGTAGAAGCCAAGGAAGATGACCAACCTCTACACCCTCTGCCTGTGGCAGCTATCAGCCTGCAGTCGAAGCCAGCGGAGTACACGGCATCGATCCTGCCGGGTCAAGACGAGAATGATCCCTTCGTACATATTATCTATTTGATGTCAAATAGAAGCGCTGGACAACTCTCAAGGGGAGCTGGTAGTGCTCTTATCAAGCATGCGGAGCAGGTAGCTGCGGCTCATGGGATCAAGAGATTGTGCCTTGACTGTTACCGGGGAAATGATCGAAAGCTGGTCAAGTGAGTGAACTTCTGTCTTGAGCTCGCGGCGCCGCTGACTCTGCCCACAGGTACTACGAGAAGCAGGGTTTCCAACTACTCGACGATTTCACTGCTGGTGAGAAGGAGTGGCCGGGAAGTGTTTTGGAACTGCGGATCTGATCGTGATGGCGGTTGGACCACTTTACCACAAAGTATGATGCGATTCTGTTGATCCTATCTCGAACGAGCTTCTCCATGTCGTGCCTACAGCTGGACGCTCGTCGATATACATAGTGGTCGGCTACCTTCGAACTGCAATCACTCTACCTCATGACATGAAGTCTCCTTGTCCAAGTGGCAAGGCAAGACTCCAGTTACCGGGCTAAACGGGGAATTACGATGCCCTGCAATCGTTGCCGACCGAAGCAATGATGGCTTGTAAACCTTACAAAGTACATTATCTATCTTCTGCCGAGCCGTCGTCGTCGTCTCATTGTAGTGGTACTCATCACTCATGCCTCAAGCCAGGAAGCACCGCGCCAGTCCAATACAAAGACCTCTAAGGATCCTCTTGCTTATTCTCCTCGGGCCAATTGCCATCTCCCCGATCACCGAGCGACGTAATAATCGTCGGACAAGGATTCCCAAAGGGCCAAAACCGCCACAAGGCTCCACTCTACCATTTTGCCGCCCACTCGGCCTTCTCCGGCCAGCCGGATAGTAGTGCCGATATCTGTCCCAAGGGCAAGGCCCGTGCAGCCCGCCGCACACGACCCGATGCCGAAAGCGTGGACGTCTGTTCGGGCATGGACCGGGCAGACCTCCACACGAGACCAGAGGACGATAGCGGTGGTAGGGTCGATACTGAGGATAAGGTCTGTCATGAGCGGGATTTATTTCGTGGACCTGGCCGTCGCTGTCGTAATAAATGCCGTTGTCGAAGTTGTAGGGACACTCTCGGCCGGGGCAACTTATGTCGGGACAGTCTGGTTGGCCGACGCAGGCGAGGCCGACGGCGAGGGCGGTGGTGCTCAGGGCGAAGAGGGAGGCGAGTAGTTGGGTGAGGCGCATCTTGGGGGATGGCCGTGTTGGTTTCGCCAATGAATTTTGGACGCGATATTTGTTCGCGTGTTCTTGGACTTGCAGTTGGTAGTGAGCTCTGTTGTTGGTTGCTGTAGAATTGTCATTGAGGGCGAGCGGGTTATATACGGCGTGCTTTCACGGTCTAGGCCGACGCCGCACGCTCAATGTCCTTGAGACTGTAACGAGAATACAGGCTCGCACCAGGACTGTGCTGGCCGTTTTCTGTAACAATTCTCGAAGTCGCGAGCTTATCTAGGTACTACCGTGCAAACGAGACGTTGTCTCGCACTCAGGATAGTTCATCGGTGCTTTTCAAAGCAGAAGGCCGGGTTGTAAGCTTTTTCATTGCAGGCTTCAACAAGGCTATTAACACCGTTGAAGCAACAAGAACAAGCTTCGGAGCTCTCTCTCTAAGTTCAGCCTTGCGATCCAAGTTTAAAATGACAGTCAAAGATGATTTGAACTTATGCGAGCTGAATGCGATCCTCAGTGTTCATAGGGATGCTTCTCACTATAACGTGATGATATCTGCAGTCTCATTGCAGGAATGACCGATAGAGCTTGTAGTCCAAGCATGAACGCTGAGTGTACGACTGGATTGAACCGCAAATGTCGTGCCTGAATGGTGCGTGCATCTAGTCTGGTGAAGCAAAGTTCATGCTGTATCTCTCCGACGCCGCCATTTGATAAAAAGATCTCCAAAGGTAGAATCATTGAGATTGATACGATTTTTTAGGACTACATGGCACAAGCTACGTCCAGCTCTAAGACTGATTCCGCCGCTTTGATATCTAGTTGCAAAGCACATATCTATACCTAGGCTTGCCCTCTTCAAAGTCGACAACAACCTGGTTCGCGTCCCTCATAGGCCTCTTCTCTATCCAAGGCTTGCCATTCTGCTTGGCTGCTAGCTCGAACATCTCACGGATCTCGGCTGGAGAGCCGATCAAAGAGCCAACAATCTTGACCTTCTTCATGATCAACGCGAAAGCCGCAAAGCCTGGCAGCGGGTCATCTGGTGCTCCGACCGTGACAAGAGTGCCACCGACATCGAGGAGGGAGAGGTATCCGGAAAGTGGCATCTTGGGGGAAGAGACAGTGCTGACAATGACGTCGAGGGAGTTGGCGTGCTTGGTCTCCCAACCTTCTTCTCCAGTGGCGATCATCTCGTCGGCACCCATCTTGAGAGCATCGTCCTGCTTCTTGAGGTTTCTCGAGATAGCAACGACCTTGTCTGCTCCCATTGCTTTCGCAAACATCAAGCCCATATGCCCCAGTCCGCCAACACCGATGATCCCGACACGCTTCCCGAGACCGACGCCGTTCTGCTTCAATGGCGCATAGACTGTGACACCACCGCACAGCATAGGTGCTGCCTCTTCTAACGGAATGGCGTCAGGGATCTTGAAGACGAAGTGCCCTTGGCCTCTCCAGTATTCGGCATATCCTCCCTGTGCCTTGGATCCATTGGGCCACTTTCCGCCGTAGGTCATTACGAAGTTGTTCTTGCAATACTGTTCATCATCCGACTGGCATTGGTCGCAGTCGCCGCGGAGACAGGAACCAGCTTGGGCACCGACACCAACGCGGTCACCCTCTTTGATGCCATTCGTGACGTTCTTGCCGACGCGAATAGCCTTGCCAACTATTTCGTGGCCAACGACGACGGGGTAGTCTAGCAGATGTTGGCGAGATCCGTCACAGATGATGGAGGAATATCTTACCTGTTGGTCCCCAGCCAGATCGAAGGACGTGGATGTCACTACCGCAGACACCACAGTGGCTAATCTCGATATCGACATCGTCCTCGCTGAACGGCTTTGGGTCGTAGCCTTGCCAGACCATCTTGCCCTCAGCGGAGTGCTTGTCGAGGCCACACCATCCTTCAAATTAGCTGTCGCTTGCCATGGTGGACAAAAGTCGTATGAGGTTGATCGGGTTGTCTAGCTGGAATTGTGCGATTGAAGCCAAATCCTGTACGTCCGAGGCACGTGTGTATGAGTGTTAGTGATGTTTCGACCCATGGCGAGGGCGACTATATATCGATCGCACTTGCACAGCCAAGGATTACCCACGATCCATGGAACTTCTCCTGATGCGATATCGCGGGACATGTCACAGTGATTGTTAAGCACATGAGTTCATCTGTGCACCGTGAACGTGGCTTCCATCATGCGTTGGCCAGTATAGTGGGTATCGACTGAAAATTGATGTTCTATCTCGGCGGTCATTCGGCACACGAGGTTCGTGGCAGCATCCCTGTCCAGAGCCGAAAATTCGTCCGCTTGAGTTGCGTAGAAGTGCTCGCACAGCCTGGAGAATAGATGTCCGCAGCGGCTTCCAAGTCCACCAAGGACGGCAGCTGGCCATCAATGTCGGCTGACTACGCAATGTCGTTGTTTTACGGTCGTTCCAGACTTGTGGATACTCTGATTAGTCGTCCGATCTTTATGCCGGCCCTCGCACTCGGCGAAGGCTTGATCGCGACGCTAGTGATTCAAGAGCGAGTGACGCATCCTGCTCGTGCGTGCAGGAACGGATCGAATTGCTGAATTAGCAGGCTTATCAACACTTTCAAGAGGTATTGTTTGTCATATCGCGCCAATCGAACTTTGACCGGCCGAGCATGGTCTTTGCATGCTTCGAGAAAGAACTCTCTCCCTTGTAACAGAGCGTCCCGGCAATGTTGAACTCGTGGCAGACATGAAGCTGCCACGGGATCCACTGCAATGTTACGACTGACAGCGTGACAGCAGGCAGATGCGCTCTCGAGTGTGGACGGTCTCACGTTCGGTATTGGTGTACCAGCCATCACTGATCAGTGAAGTTTCCATTGCCTTCCATCTCGAGAGCTTTTCCGGCTGCTTGGGGTCCAAATCTCCAAGTCTGGCATCGATACAGTGCCCAGATCGCTTGATGAATAGCGAACAGTCACGCAACGTCATGGCTTTGCACAAGTCTTGGACCGAGGTCAAACTTGAAGCGTTCAGGACGCCCTGCTGGTCCAGCTTGATCTGGCACACCCGCAACTGCTGGAGAAGCAACTGCGCTTGGTTGAGCAAGTACTCGCGGATCTGCGGGTCTGGGGTCAGTGCTTTCACAGCTTGTGTGCGGTCTTCAATGCTTTTGCTGACGAGGGCCAGAGGACATGTCTCTTGCGCGTCGGTCGCTGTTCTGATGCGCTCTGATGCTCGATACGCGCGGAGAGCGCACGTGCGACAGCGCTTGGAGCTCTGCGGCGCATTGGGAGACTGCGCCAACCACTTGGGCTTAAAATGCAGACCATATTCGCCTTCTTTCAGCGTCATGTCGGTGACGAGAAGACCCGACATCAACTGCTTCGGCATGCAATCTCCCTCGCGATGAGGTGGACGCGCCACCTTTCCAATGTATTCATTCAGGTCGTGCAGAAGGCCTGCATCCAAGGAAATGATGTCATGCTCGAGAAGATTTTCTGCCGGAAACATTTTCTGAAATGTCTCCTTCACCGCTCGAAGATGATGCTCGGCGCTCGGGATATGCGGGTCGTCCTTCCGGAGACGGAGGAGCTTTCCTTGCAATGTCAAAGGCAGTTCTTGGCCATGGATGTGATGGTGATCTGCGTGTGGGAGGATGCTGAAGACGAAATTCGCACCACCTTCGTTGAGGTACTCCAGTCTACATTTCGAGGCAGACGGCAGGTTTGCTGCATGTGCGGGCTCGACAGATTGCAGGCTTGGTAGTTCTCGCTGTACGAACCATGCAGGGGTGCTCATGCTGGTGTGCATGTGCCCAAGACGCCGGGTCGAAGTAATACGCACACCACCCTAGCCCTAGGCCCGATCGTAATCCACCGGATTTTGAGAGTCTGATTCGCCCACTTGACCACAATGTTGATTGCAGACCACGGCGTTGTAGGGCTGGATAGTGCGCGTCTCTGTACTGCCAACAAGGCCTTGAAACACAACCGGTAGTGTTCAACAGGCTGCTTCAGCCCCTCCGGTTGGCCACAACAAAGGAATAGAGTGGAGGAGGACGATCGAAGCTGAAGGCTGAGTGTATGATCTGATCTGCAAGGAGCGTGTCATGTCCGTGATTTCAAGAAAGTGGTTGCTTCTTTCCTCGGCCGTCTTACGGGCCGCCGCATCTGGTCAAGGAGCACGACATTGACCGGCGTTGTCCCTTGCAATGTGCCCTGGACGTCTCTGTCCAAATGTATAGCTGATATGTGTCACAGAAGCATACATTAACAGTTTGCATGTGGAACCCAAGCGTTATCGGGCAGCATGAGGGGAATGCGATAGGCGGAAGCCTGGGCCGGGCCGTGCCGAGACGCTCGGAACGTTGTCGACAACATCGACGACGAACACAAGCATTCCACGAGGACAGTCACAACTGATCATTACTAACTTCAAAACGAAACTACTTCTTTCCGTGTTCATAAAGTTTCGGAAGCGCCATCACGTGCTTGTGTCTGCCTCAGGTGTCACTCATTGGCTTGCTTTCATCCGTGTAAGACGTGGCATCATGTTGACCGGAGCATAGCATCATATTGACCGGAAGCAACACGCAGACCTCGTCAGAACGACGATGGCATGACATAGCGATCACGTCCGAAGCATTCGTCAGCGGCATGCGTATCGCCAGGTAGTTGGACAAAGAGGAGCAGTTCATTGGTCTATAACACCGCTCTACGTACTCGTGATGCCCATATCGTCAGTGTCATGCATCAAAACACCAATGGCACAGCGTCTTTGGCAATCGACGTCTTGTCATTGGCTATGAGCCTGTAACAGGCGTCGGAGAAAGGTAGGCCTGTCGTAACACGGGAGTATGTTCAGGACCAACGATCGTGCCTCGCGCAGTATGTCCAGTCTGTAGGCGTGGTTCTTCAGCGTATCAACACCCCATCACTCCTTCTCCATCCTCAATTGGATCAAGACAACGGCCATGGACAAGCTAACCGGCGTCGAGGTGCGCACGCCTCGCGCATACCATGTCATGTCCAGCAACGAGGGACCAGCAGACATCATCGCGAAGGTGTCTGGCGCCTCAAAGGGCGGCAAGAGAGAGGACGACGGCCCATACTTCACCAACAACGAAGGCATTCCACTTCCCGACCATTCTCACTCGAAGACCATCGGTGGCATTCCGCTAGTCAGCGATGTGCACCTTCTTCAAAAGCAGCAGCACTTTAATCGTTCGAAGAATCTAGAGCGCATGGTGCATCCCTGTG
Source organism: Nothopassalora personata (assembly GCA_033816765.1). NCBI lineage: Eukaryota > Fungi > Ascomycota > Dothideomycetes > Mycosphaerellales > Mycosphaerellaceae > Nothopassalora > Nothopassalora personata. The sequence goes on from CM066290.1 coordinate 437,179, forward strand.
GCTCAGGTGCTTTTGGCTACTTTGAGCCCACTGCAGACGTCTCCGACCTGACCAAGGCCGATTTCTTGCAAAAGCCGCTTGCCAAGACTCCAATCTTCATTCGATTCTCGACTGTCACCCTGGGTCGTGAGTTTCCAGATGAGGCACGCAACCCACGTGGCTTTGTGAGTTCCCAAAACATGTATGCCACCGCTATGTCTTTCATCTCTAACCTTCTGGCCAGGCGATCAAATTCTACACCAGAGAAGGCAACTACGACATCGTGGGACTGGTAAGAGCTACTCACCAACCAGAGCATTGGTTCAACTTTGCTAACACTCGGCAGAACTTTCCGGTTTTCTTCTGCCGCGACCCTATCCAAGGTCCAGATGTCATCCGATCGCAAGCGAGAAACCCGAAGAATTTCCTGCTCGATTATGATGCGACCTTCGACCTCCTTGGCAATACACCTGAAGGCAATCACGCAGGTATCATGTTCTTCTCTGATCACGGTACCCCAGACGGCTGGACGAACCTGCACGGATATGGTTGTCATACTTTCAAGTGGGTGAACAAGGAGGGCAAGCTTGTTTACATCAAATACCATTTCCTGGCAGAGCACGGACGCCATGATCTGACGCAACCGGAGGCCATTCGCATCTCCGGCGAGAACCCAGATTACTCCAAGCAGCAGCTGTGGGAAGGCATCGAAGCCGGCAAGGAGTTCAAGTGGAAGGCTTACGTCCAGGTTATGAAGCCTGAAGATGCTGATCCCGAGAAGCTCGGCTTTGATCCTTTCGACGTTACGAAGGTCTGGCCGAAGGGACAGTTCCCACTGCAGGAGTTCGGTAACTTGGTCCTCAACAAGAACCCAGAGAATTTCCACAGAGATGTCGAGCAAGCAGCATTCTCGCCAGGCTCCATGGTTCCTGGCGTAGAAGACAGCCCTGATCCCCTTCTGCAGTTCCGTATGTTCTTCTACCGCGACGCCCAGTACCACCGCATCGGCGTCAACCTCCATCAAATCCCCGTCAACTGCCCCTTTGCCGCTTCATCACTGTCGTCGATCAACTTCGACGGCGCAATGCGCGTCGATGCCAATCACGCCGGTAACAAACAGTATACGCCCAACTCATTCACCGACAAGTTCCGTCCAGACGTCGCCGAAGCACCATACAAAGTCTCCGACAACGTCGTGTCCCGCAAGTCACACTACTACCACGAGGGCAAGCTCTCCGAGTACGATCAGCCACGCGAGCTCTACAAGCGAGTCATGTCGGAACAAGATCGAGCCAACCTTCACAGCAATACCGCCAAGATGTTGTCCCATGTCAACTATCCTATCATCGCTAAGCGATACCTCGCGCAGATCTACAACGTTGCACCAGAGTACTCGAGAGCTGTGTATGACCTCACCAACTTCAAGTTCAAGGAGAAGGAGGGTCCGTTCGACTTCAAAGAGGTTGAAGAGCTCGCTAAGGAGGCACACATTCTCAGCAAGACCAAGAAGTTCAGGCCAGAAGAAGGTAACCGCCTCATCGGCTACGCACCGGAGAAGCCGTTCTACCAGTTGTAGAGCGCGTTCGTCAGGCAGCTTGATTGGACTAGCAGCACTGTCCGCAGTCCGACTCTATGTATTGACGATTAATGATCTTAATCAAAGACTTTCCCACTCCGCTCCGCGCGGCTTTTCCGCGAATCAGTGAATAGCTTACCAAGAAGTCTGAAGATCCCAGGAACAGCACGTGGCGAGCCGGTCAGCTCTCCATGACAGCTTGAACGAATATCCTACGCCAGATGCGGTTCTACTGGTTGACTTTTACATCATGTCATACTCCTGTGTTCCTTGCACGGCCTCCCTTTGCTTGATCCTGTGGGGTTGCACCTGGTCTGATGACATTAGGCAGACCTTATGGGGCTACGCTTGGCAATGCTTCATTTGCCCCCCCCCGACCGCGTTTATGCTGTCGGTAGCCTCATCGACAATTAATCACCTGGAGATTTTCTGACGACTGGAAGAATGCAATCCGAAGTTCGTCGTGCATTAATCCAAGCTCGCCGCGGTCGTGTCCAGGAACGCCACGGGATTCGTCTTGTAACGTTTAGGCTTCAATAGCTAAGGGGAGAAGCCAGTGTGGAGTGGGTAGATAATGTCTCTGATGTCCTGAGCGAAAGTTATATGCTTGAATTCACAGCCTTTTAGCTTCGCCGCCAGAACCGCTCATTCCATCTGAACTTGCTCGCATCTAATCGCTAGTGCACGATTCCCTTTCCACCTGCTTCTCGTGCTTTGCCTTCAGCTTGTCGCAAGTCGTGTCAAGACTGTGGATTGTACGTTCTATGAGCTCCTGCCTTTGCTGCCATTCAGATCGCTGTGAGACCTCGTAATGCTTCTCCAAGGACAAGCTTTGCGATGATATGTAAGAATGATGTCCTCCTCGTCTGTATTGCTGTTGAGTGTCTTTCGCCAGATTCCATGCGCGCACTTGACCTCGCTCGACATTGACCAATCTCCCTGCTCTTGTCGGGGTAGACGAGCGGTCTATCTGCCAATGATGGCGTTGTGAGGATCTCTTGACAGTGTACCGAACTCTGGCGACCAAATCGTGTGCGTAATTGTAGACAGCAAGCCTGGCGTGAATAGTTATGGCCTGAGTGTCGTAGCCACTCGAGCGTCGTGAAGCAGTCGGCCCATTGACTGCTGTGATACAGCATCGTCGCACACCGGTTCCAAATTTTCGCTGAAACCAGGCAGTTAGTCATTGCAATCCTACATTTGTTTTATTGATGAACCTAATTGTGATAGCCCCTGCTGACTACCGGTTCGGGGCATTGCAAAGACCCCGAGACCGCCGCAGCATGTGACATGTATCAGATAAGACGCGTGCCCTATCGACTTACCCGGTTGGTTGATGCAGATAATTCAGTGAAGCACGACAGTTACATCCACCGTGTTGTGGATAGCAGCTGATTGACGAGCGGTCTTGGGTGATGGCGCTCCAGCACATCGAGAAGTTTCAGCTTACTATGTCATGAGTACAATGATTGACGCTCAAAAGAGGTAATTTAAATGCCTACTATTCACCGCTTCTTTTAGTCTTGGGCAGTTGACGTTCAGATAGCCAGGATAGCCATTGGAGAAAGCCGGGAGAGATTGTCTATGCTGTCAGTGCAAATGCAGCTCTTGGCGCATGTGCTTGTCACGGCAAGACCGTCCGTTGTCCTTTGACCCACTGTTCGCGCGCATCGCCCAAGGTGCCTGGAACAGCGCATAAGAAAGCAGAGTATGATCACAACAGCTCTAAATCCCGAAGTCTCTCCACAGGTGCATTCTGTCGCCATCGCCGATTGGTCCACCGTCTGTGATGTTCTCGTGCCGCGGTTGATTAGCGATATGGCCGTCTGCCCGGTAAATCATGATTGCGCCTTGATGCTCATGGTCTTCGGCATGGTCGTCACTCATAGCTTCATCCCCGTCTTGTTCGCCCACGGAGTCATTGTTGTCGTCCTCCAGATCACTCTCGCCTTGATTGTCTTCGCCACCCTCGTCATCTTGATCCTTGTCATCTTCCTGCCATTCAGATTCCGCTTCGACTCCACCCATGGCTTCATCCTGGTCTGAACTGATGTCGGCGCCACTGTCATCCAAGCCAATTCGATCGTTGCCTTCGATCTCCTCCTGAAGAGCCTTTGGGAGACCATCGAAAGCTTGAGTGAGCGCAGCTAGTTTCTGGGCATCTTAGCAGTTGCAGCTCAATGCTGGGCACGCGCATACACTTAGTGTTGTGCACTCGTACAAGCCCAATGCCGCGGATGCCAAACATTGTAGCGCTCTCTTGTCACTCTCGCTTTGCCGAAGTTTAACTTCGAGCTCTACTTTCTCCTTCGAGGCTGTCTCCAATTCTGACTTCAAGTTATCGATATCACGATCGCGTGGGTCTATGTTGAGGGGCATCTCGATGGTCGCTTGATATTTGTAGTTCTCCCATTGATCGAAGGACACACCTGGACTAGCCTGTTTGGCGTAGGCCTCGGCAATGTGATCACTCATGTCTGCAGTAATGTTCGAAGTTCGACGGGAACTCGAAAACTAATGTGAGCCAACCAGGCTTCGCGCTCCTGTCTTGAATGACTAATTACCACGATCTTTTGGCTGGGGCATTCGTCAGTAATCTCGTTGATCTGTGAATGACCAGTATATGTCGATCATCTACAGGCCTTTGTGGAAGAGAGGAGTTGTGTGGATAAAGTAGGATGCCCAGACTGCGGAGGATCATGCAAGCTGATTGGCTAGTCGGCTGAGATCCGGCAGTCTTGTCCTTGAGATCATGGACCAGTATGTATTGGGAGCTAACGTTTGTTGATCGGGTGATGGAACAGAGAGCGTTATATGTATGAAGCAGAGTGTTGGCACACGGACCACCGCTGCGGCAAGTGCCGGTGCAATGCCTGAGGTGTTGAATTGCTTGGTGACAGCACTGTTGAGCCTTGCTGCCACTGCCGCTTTCCGAATATCTGGCTCGAAGTCTGCGGGGCGTGCAGAAGAAAAGCCCACTGCTAGCCATGCCGGTGTGGATCTGGTCGAGCAAGATGAATTTTGAAGTCTAACAATTTTGCTGCGGAAGAGGGTCCGTTCAAGGGAACGTGACGTAGCAGCGAGTAGCCAGATGCAGGCAATCGGACCACAGACTTGTAGTCGAGAACTGGGAAGACAATCGTAGATAGAGGTGCTGAATGCTCGACCGCAAGTCGGCGGGATGGCAACGGCCAGAACCAGTGCCTGAAGGAAAAGGTGTGCCTAGAGCTTGTGGATGTGATGGCACTTTGCTCAGACTGTCCGACTCATCAGAGACTGTGCCACAATGCATCGGCATGAGCTCCAAGTAGCAAGCGAGGACAAGGCCCGATGTTCGGCGGCAAGGTGTCAATGAACGTCAAGGGTTGAGTGAATGAGCCCAATCTCAGGTTCCAGGGGAAATTTGGGGCTGAATCCCCCGCGGGAGGATATGTCGTAGCCCGACGTTACTGTATAGGGGAAGGTACTTCATGCAAAGATTCTCAGATTCGCTGCTGAAGCAGCTGAGTTTATTCGGTCAAGTCATGGGGATGATCTTGCTGGACAAGAAGCTGGAGGATCCTTTGGGCCCAGGGAAGATGAGACGTCGTAATGTAGCGATCATCCACACAGCGCGCAGCCTGGTGCCCAAGTGTTGACTTTTCGAGAAAGTCGACCAGATAGCTCGGATTCAGTAGAACATCGCTCTTTTGATAATCTCCGAGTGCTTTGATCCGATGTTGAGAAGCCTTTGGCTGCTAGGTGGAATGCAATGGATGACTGCTCGCGAAAAGATACAAGTACAAGTACTCAAGCGCAACGCCGCACGGTCCACGTACGCGGGTTTGCCGTTGCGGGCCCTGAGAAGAGGAATAGCTCTATCGGGTCGTCCAGAAGGCGGGTCTTCTGGAGCCAGACTCCAATAGATTTTCGTTAAGAAATATTATCGTGACCCTCGTCGAAGTAGGTGTCCTCTGATATGTGAGGACGGAAATGCGGCAGCGCCTGACGCTGCTAGAGCAGCAAGGCTGGCTCAGAGAAGTTGTGGTGTCTCTTCGGGTCGAGCACGAATTTGTTGAACTTCCTCGGAAACATAACACCGAGTGCCAACTAGCTCGGTGGCGAAACTTGGCCAAAAGATGTGTTCCACGACAAGTTGAGTAACCCAGATCTGAGAGCCACTTCCCCGAGATGGGCTGAGCCAACACCTACGCCTTGAAGGCCTGAGATGGTGAACTTGTTCAGAACATTGAAGATCATGGGGAAGTGCAGCCCGAAACCTCAGTGGCCAGGCTTTCCGTGTGCAACAACCCCGCGAAGATGTCAAAGATGCACTCGGAAGCAGGCGTCGATGTACCTCCTGAGGTATCCAGGATCTCAGTAGCTAGATCCTTGAGATGTTCGGTCGGCTCGGTCTGCTTTGATGGCGTTAAGTAAGTAGATGTCGAAGATGCAGGCACCTCGATAAGCTTGAAGCGGGCGTCGGTGTGCCTCCTCAAGTGGTCCGTATCTGAGGAGTCAGATGCTTGAGAAGCTCGGTCTGCCTTGATGGCGTTGGGCAAGTAGATGCCGAAGATGCAGCCACTCCGATTAACACGCGGACGGAGTTCCCCAAGAAGTTCAGCTGGGCTGAAGGGTTTAGATCCTGGGGACGCGTGCAGCAAGTGCGACCGCCCTCGTTGAGTGACATGCTCAAGATGTTCGGACCAATAGCAGTGGCGACATGCCTTCAATGTACTACAGGCAGTGCAATAATCCTTGGAGTGAGTTGCTCAAGATGTACGGGACAGCACAACCGGTGAAATCCCTTTATGTACTGCTGCCGGTGTGACCGTCCTTGAGCAGTGAGATGCTCGGGACGTGAGGGACAGCACGATTGCCGAGATTCCTTCAATGTACTGGACCTGGGCGTGGAGCGCAACTTCAAACACAAGTCGCTGCGATGGGGTAGATCAATAAGATGCCTGGAGATCAGTGCAGATGGCCACGATATCCAGCTGTCTCAAACCCTGGCTTCGAAGGCGTTTGGAATCTTGGATACAGAGAGGTGTAGTGCGATGGATGTTGCTTGCGAAAGCGAAGCTGGAAGATGAGTCGAATGTCCGCGAATCTTGTGAGGGGAGATAAAGGGACGAGATGTGTGTGATGTGGCAGCGAAAAGCCAGCCATGAGCAACGCTGTGGAGAAGCTGAGGAAGATGATTGTGCTCAGCTGCGGTGGATGTTCAGCCACCAGACGCCGTGTGTGCAATGGCCAGAGTCAATGCTAGGAGTGGAAGACGTGCCAACAGGATCAAGTTGCTTAGGATGTCCGTTGTCGCGAGGGCTGGTCCACGATGTTCCAGCGGAAGCTCCAAACAGCAAGCGGAGAGGAGGCGCGATGTTCAGCGATAAGATGTCGACAATCTTCGAGGACCAGGGAGATGAGCTCAACCTCAAGTCCGCGCGGAAGCTCCAGACAGCAAATGAGGAAGGATCATCGATGTTGGCGGCAAGATGTCGCTAAACTTCAAAGATCAGCGAGATGTGCTCAATCTGGAGGCCCAGAGGAGCTTGAGGCCAGGATGACTGCAGGAGAATATGTCGCAATTTTCAACGGTTCTGTCTAGGGCGTGTACTTCATCAAACTCTACGCAGATTCGGTGGTGGAGCAGCCGAGATTTGTCAAACAGGTCATGAGGATGATTTTGCTGAGTGGCAAGAAGCGGAGGATCCCAAGGGGCCCAAAGGAAGACGAGCAGATGTAGCCAAGTTGCGCCAATCTGAAGTTGAGTGCTGCTTGTCAGACAGCTTCGGTGTGCGCGTCTCCCTCTCGGTACCGCCCTGGAAAGTCAATAGCGGTATACGGACCACGCAGAAACTTGTTCTTGGCTATGATGTGGTCAAATCCTCGCCAATCTTGCTTCAATTCTGTGTCTCTCCTGGGTATCAATGCCTCACCACAACTCTTCTCAATTGTTAATCGCGGAAAAGCCTCCACCCCCTGAACTTTCCGCCTTCACCTCGCCGTTCCCATTCTCATGTCCATTCGCACCACTCGGCAGTCCTGTCGGCGGGGCGCCGTAGGGACTACCGTGTGGCATCGCCACGGCTGATGGTCCTGCCGGATGGTCGTAGTAGCTGTTGTCGTCCTCCAGACTATGTGCCGGCACCAGGACACCGTTCGGACCGGGTACCATGCGTATAGGTGCGGCGCCGGCATTCGAGTTCGAGGCGGAGCGCTGCGCTTGTGGTGTGTACTCGGACGCGTGGAACGTGTTGACGGGCGGATGTCCGTGGGCCATGGCCGTGTTCGGCTGGATGCTCTGCGGGCGCCGTCTCTTATCGCGGTGGGGTCGGTCTGGCGGTGGAGTGTTTATGGCCTCGTCGCCGCTGCCGTCGCTCTGCTCCATGTTGACGTCCATGCGCTTGCGGAGTTCGTCGAGGAGGAAGGCGCGTTCGAGGCGCATCTTCATGATGGCGCGGTCGAGTCGCACGCGTTTGACTTTCGCTTCGTCGTTGGCGGCCTCGACCTCGTTGACGCGGCGCTTGAGCTGGATGCATTTGCGGTAGTATGCCTTCTCCACGCTCGGCGCAAGCGGTGTCTGTGTCGCTCTCTCCTCGGCTGTGATTGTCAGTGCATGTGCTGTAGATTAGGATCATGTATGCGATTTACCTGCTGGCATGTTGATGGTCTGTTGCTGTTGTTGTTATTCATGTCAAGTCACCTCCGAGGACAACAGTGCATCTGCTTCCGCGCTGGCACCTGCAAGGGTCTCGGCTAGACCCGCCATTGCCAGGACTAGGGTCAGGTGTGGGGCTATACCACCTCCTTCCATGCACAGTCATGACCATCCTCTTTCCATATGCACATTTGTGTGCCGTACCAGCAGGGCGAGGCCACTCGCCGCGACAGCACTGAGAAGCGCGATGGAGCACATTGCCAGAAAGCCTTACGGAGGACGCACGTATGAAGATGGTTTGCCATGTTACTAAGACCGCTGGCTTGCGGCTGTTACCGGTCGATGCCAACCTTATAGGTCTGGCGTGCAGTTGCCATGCTGCGAGAAAGCAATATATATAATACACCATATGGTAGAGTACCTGCGCCCTATCAATGTGTCACCCCAGCCCCGAATGTCCCTTCCCTTCGAGCAACACCGGCAACCCCTTCTCCAACATAGCACCGGACAAGACCTGACCGAACATCCAGCCTTATGTTCGCAAAGACTTATGCGGAGGAATTTTGGGTGGGCTGTGCTGGCCAGAAAGACTTCCGCGCTGGAGAGGAGGGCGGAGGGGGTGCGGTGGATAGTGGATGGTGGGTGATTTAAACCTCGTCCCGGGGGGTTTGATGGTGGTAATGGGTTGAGCAGGAAGGAGGGGGAGGAGGAGGAGTAGTGAGGCATAGGTGTGGGTGTGTATGTTGAGGGGGAGTGGGGGGGGCAGGCACGATTTAGGGTCATTTTGAGTACAGCAGTGGGGTAGATCCGGTATCTTCGGGGTTGTCTCGCGAGCCACGATTGCTTCTGCCGGGATTTGTCGAAAGAAAGTGTATATGGGTGGAGTGAGATTTCAGATTATGGAGTCTAACTCTAACAGCACACTACATAGAATTGTCTCGTCAGTCGGGCAGAGCCAAACATCTGAGATCTTACCCTAGCTATCTCTGCGGCCCATCAGCATATCTGACGAGTCAACCCTCTTTCCCCCACAACTCCGACCACCAACGCCTAAACATCACTCCCGTTCCTCTGCACCACCTCATCCTCCCCACTCAACAACTTACCCTTATCCTGCAACCCCATCTCCTCCCACCTCTTCAACAAATCCTCCATCTCCGGCTTCCCACTCTCCACAGACTGTCCCTGTTCACCCGGCACCACCTCATCATCATCTGTATACAATTGCCTCCAGGAATTGTCGTTTAAGATCTGCAGCATCTGCAACGCACTCTCGGGTAGAGTGTACTCCAAAACAGTAGCAGCACGGCGAATCATTCTCACCACCGCACGAGGGTATGTATGTTGCATCCCAGCACTAAGCATACACCTGAAGCATTCTTGGAAAGCTGATTCGAGCTCTGGAATAGGCGTTCCATGCTCGGTATGTGGGTCCATTGCGTTGGAGGTCCATTAGCAGAACATTGCAGATAGCAGCGAAGCGCGATAATTACTCCAGGTGTATGATGTTCAAGGCCTGCATGTTCGTAATTGAGCCTTTACCTTCTTCCAGATGCCAGAGACGTATTGCTTCCCGATGAAAGCGTTCTCCGCGAGTAGCAAGATTTCCAGGCTGGGTCAGCGCCACATCAATTTCTGAGTATTGCTGCCTGTGATCAGTATCGATCTGGCAGTAAGCAAGCACTTCAGGTGGGATTTACCGAAGCAAGCGCCAAGATCGAGTGAAGGAGAAGCGGAGAACAATACTGAGCATTCAGATCTCCACTTCTCATATCGTGTAGGAACGCGTGCTGCTCGACGAATCTCCATGATATGTTTGGCAGCGTGAAGAACACCGACACTAGTTGTGAGACCGAATCACTGTCCATCAACTCCGTCCAAGGTCTGGCAGGTACCCAGTACTTTGTCATGATTTATTTGGTCACAGTGAACCAGATATCAGCTTGCACTTCTTCTCAACGAGGCAGTGTATTGTATATGACAATCGCTCTGGTAGAGGGCAGATCGACGGCAATCGAAGACGAACATGATCCTGTCCCATCCAGACCTTTTCGATGTAAGGTAATAAAGGTTTGTCGTCGCCAGGAATGTTTCACCTCGTGGTGGGAAACAAGCAGAAAAAGTGGCTCGTTTACTGCCCCCCACCTTTAGAAGTAATCCTTGCTCCCCTTCCTGCAGTGACAGTGCTTCAACGACCGTCTCATCATCACCGCCAATATGTCGTCCAAGCGGAGCCACACCAAGTCGCGCCTGGGATGTCAACAGTGCAAGAACCGCCGCATCCGGTGCGATGAGGTGGCTCCGTGCTGTGGCAACTGTGGCAAAAGTGGCATGGACTGCTCCTTCAAAACATGGAAACCCGCCATGTACAATGTCCAGGTCTGGGACGCGCAAAAAGATGTCAACTTGCGACCACAAAGTAGCTCTGCCGCGACGGACATGGAGTCGTACACATCCGTCGCCCAGCTGGTAGGCGGCTTCTCTTTGCACGATCTGGGCTTCATGCACTACTTCACACTGCACAGCAGCCAGACCCTGGATGCCTTCAACAGCGTGCAGCATCACCACATCTGGCAACACGATGTGCCCATGCTCGCCCAGAGCAATGCCTTCCTCATGCATGCTCTGCTGTCCTTTGCGGCAGCACACAGATCCACCACCTTGGGACCAACCAGTATGCAGGACCTGCAGTCCTCACGAGCTCACTACGGCAAAGCATTGGAAAACTTTCGACAGGCAGTAACGACAGTCACAGCCCAGCAGGCTGACGCAATGATGTGCTTTTGTACTTTAATCAGTTTCTTAACACTCCGCTTCGACACCGTCCAACCTTCTGCTGGCCAGGATTCGATTGATGCCTTAATGAACTTGCTCAGAGTCTTGCAGAGCTCCATCGGCGTGCTCGCGTCTATCAAGCGACACCTCCAGCTGAGCGTTGTAGGCGGTCTGCTTGCGCACACCCGTCAGAACCAACAGCACCAGATATCGTCTGTGGTCGCGACGTCACTGGGATCTCTTGAGCGCCTTGTCTTGACACGACATGTGGAGTTTGGTCTGACGGCCAGCGCGAGTGCAGCAATTCACGATGCCCTTGGCAAATTGCGCCACTTTTACACCATGACCAACCCACGACCGACATCATGGGCTCATCTATTGTCATGGCCGATTCAAGTCGGGCAGTCAAAACATGCAGCAGAGTTCTTGTCTTTACTCGAACGACGCAATGCAGTTGCGCTATGCCTGGTGGCCCACTGGACTGTGGCGGCGGTGCATGCACCACAGAAGTGGTATGTGGGAGACTGGCCGAACCGTTTGCTCCTAGCCATCAGGCGGCAGACACATGGCATTGGTCTTGACGAAGTCATGAGATGGCCGCTCCGCGAGACCGTTGGCACCTTTTCATGATGTTGCTCCACTCGACCGAAGCCGCCTCGAAGCTTACGCAATCCGTGTATATCTCTCCCCGATGTGTTTTCCCGAGGCGAGATATGCATATGCCTCCTTCGCTTGTTCCAAGGAGAATATCTTCTCATCAAGAATGGGCTGCAGGCGATCTGAATTCGCCACAATGGCCTCACACATATCTTCCATTTGGACAGGACTCCGAACCCACACACCGCATGCGGTAAACGATCCAGTCCAACAATACAATATCGTTGGTACTGACTGAGACCCGACATTGCCTCCAACAATCCGACGATGCTGACACGCGGAGATACGTGAAAGCGGCCAAGCTTCAACAACGCGACTAACTATCCACCCCAAGGACGAGGATATTACGTCCAAAACTTAGACCATCTAGCTATTTGCGTCTCGATCTATCAAACGCACTAAGCTTCGCGATCAAAAGATGTATTTTGCGTCGTGCGTCGTGCGAAGTGCAGTTTCAGGGTGGGCCACTTTCACGTATTCCGGCGTGGCTGATTACGCCGTCCAGTCTAACACTCCCGACACTCTGGGCCAATGTGGCGGGACCACCCACCTCGACCACCATATCAACACCTTCCCCTCCAAGGTGTGGACAGCAAAACTGCAACTGGCCCCCACTGCCGATCGTGCTATGTCTCCCAAATTTCAGTTGCAGTTTTGCTTGCCCCCCGTAGCCCTCCTAGCATACTTTTGGCAATCTCACCACATTTACTCCTCGTCCGGTAGTTGAGGAAATGATTAGCAGCCAATCTGGTCAGCAAGCCAGCTTTCTGATCGGAGCTGGTTGTGGCAATCACTTTACCTCCCACAGCCTTTGCGAGATGGAGCGGAAGAGGCTCACACCACCTGTGCCCTGAGTCAGGAGCCACTGTCCAGCAGAATATGGCCTGCCCACCAGTCCGAACAACGCATTCCAGGCTGTCAGCCCGGCACAGCTCAGCGTAGCTGTTGGATGAAGCTCAGGCTCTCTGGCAAAACTTGCGATCATGGAGAGAGAAGACAAGAAACAGATCGACAGAGAAACCTCGCGTTATTGGGAAAGCGCGAATGGCATAAAGTACATGGGCGTCCTTGCTGCTTGGTCAGTGCTTTTTGCATTTCTTGCAACAGACAAGTCATTGGACCATATCAGTGTCAGTACTCGACAGACATTTGTATGACGGTATATCAGCACCCGAGGAATGTGTAATAGAAAGGTCCTGGCCGATCAAGTTCATGGAATAGCCATTCGCTCTCTTTTCGTTTCGATTAGCAGCGATATACGTGTACGTATATTCTCAATTGGCCGAAATGCTATTTACATTCGTCGGCCGCATGGGTAGATCCCGCAAGAGGAAACCTCCTGATCATCATGCCTCGCGAGCTTTTCAGTTGGCCGCTCAAACATTCATAACGAAGCCAATCTCCACCAGCCGACTCGTGGGCACTTTCACATTCGCCATTTTATTCCTCGTGTTCTCGCGTATGAAGAGGAACATCTTCAGCAGGACCCTCCGCCAGATTCCTGTACCGGGAGCAATGTGCATCTCCTCTTTGCCAATGATGTACAAGACACGATGCTCGTAGGCCTGCTGGAGCCGGGAGAGGTCGAGAGGTATAGACTCGCCGGTATCTGCGACTTTAACATCGGGCTGTTTGCGAGATGAGGACTTCTCGTTGTCGTGATTCTGTGGCGCAGTCTCTGGTGTCGTCCGCTCAATACTGTGGTCTCGGTTGGCGTGTTCGCGGAGGATGTCTGTTTAGCCCATGTCAGTATTGAACGACAAATTGTCCTGGCCAGGATCGATACATACAATCTCTGACCCGGGCATATATGAGAGAAGCCAAATCTGGAGTCACGACCTCATCCATATAACCATAACGCGCAACGACACGAAAGCAGTGCGGGAGTTTGTCCAGCTTCTGTACGATGTATCGCTCGTCTTCCGGGACTGTCGGGGACTCCAATGGTCGTAGATGGAAGAAGACTGTGACATCAGGCTTGCTGACGAGTTTGTTGATGAATTGGCTGAAGATCATTGGACACTTCTCGCCTCCCTTGTCGAAGAAGATACCTAGTCCTTTGGTGACCGAGAGGGCCTCGCCACCTTGGCCATCGCTATCGGCGGCAAGACGAAGCTTAGCCTGGTCGTCCAATTTGACGTAGTGCGAGAGTGGCTGGCGGTCTTGTCTTTCAGCTCGCCACTGTTGCTCCTTGCCAAACCGCCAGAGGATGAAGACTGCAGCCAACACAGCCGAGAGCGTGAGGGTGAACCAGGCGCCTTCAGGGACTTTGACCAAGGCGGAGGAGAGAAATGTGCTGTCCATTGCGAAGAACACCAGCCAGGGTAGGAACACCAGCCAGGGTGACAGCCGCCATACAAGAAGGGCAGTAAGACATGTCATGTGCGTGTCGAAGAAAGTGACGAACATGACGCAGACGCCATAGGCCTGTCCAAGCTTGGTGGTATCTCGAAAGACCGCCGTGATGATGACGGTTCCGATGCAAAGGAGATAGTTGGCCACCGGGACGTACAGTTGACTGTGCACTGTCTTTGATGTGTGCTTCACCTGGATCTGCGGGAAGTAAGACAGCTTGACGATCTGAGCGATCAGTTGGAATGTAGCCGTGATGATAGCTTGCGAGGCCACAACCGCGGCTAAGATAGCAAAGACCATGCTCAGGATGAGGCAGCCAGGAGGTACAGTGCTGAAGACCGGATACGCGTATGCCTCAGGCTTGACTGCCAAGTACGCTGCTTGTCCGATATAGGCCAACAGCAGGCACGGGAGACACCAGCACAGCCAGCTAATCTGGATAGCACGCATGCTGAAAGCACCAAGGTCCGCGAAAAGGGCCTCGACTCCGGTGAAAGCCAGGAGGACGCCCCCAAGGGCGTGCCAGCCTTCTTCGCCATGTCGCACGAGATATCGGAACGCTTCGCCGGGATTGAAAGCAACGAACACTCCAGCGTCATACTTGACCAGATTGTAGATACCAAATGCCGCCAAGAGACCAAGCCAGATGATGACGATCGGAGCGAAGACAGTGCCAAGCTTGCCAGTTCCGAAGGGTTGAATGACGAACAACAGGACAAGGATACCGCACGTCGTGCCAACCACAGTCCCATTGCTGATCGACGGCGCGACGACATTGAGGCCTTGTACAGCCCCCAGTACAGACTGAGCTGGCGTAAGGACACCATCAGACATGACCATGCTGACCGCAAAGACTCCCATAACCTTGAGCAGTGCTTTGAACATCTTGCTGTGTTCCACAGCCCTACGGATGTTCCTGTTCGCAGGGCGCAGCTCGTCCGTCCTATATCTCTCCATCTTAATCATGGGCTCTTCACGAACATCTCTCCGAGTGATGTTCGCATATCGCGACAGCAGGGAATAGCAGGAGAAAGTGCCGCCTTCGCCTTCGTTGTCGGCGTTGAGGATGATGAAGACGTATTTGATCGTGACCATCATGATCAGGGACCAGATGATCAAAGACAGCACGCCGATCACATCATGACGAGATGGCGGTGCCGTGAAGGTGGAGGAGAAGACATATAGTGGTGATGTGCCAATGTCGCCGTAGATGACTCCGATGCTCTGGTAGGCCAGGAAGAGCAATTGCGCGCCTCGAAAGGTCTGCTTCTTCTTGAAGTCGCCCGGGTGACGGAGACCAGCTTCGTTGTCGTTGTCTAGGTCACTCGCGTCGATGGAGCGTCCGCGATGAATGTGTTGAGTGTTGGAAACTCTACGACTGAAGACCTGAAATGCCTGTTAGCAAAATCGCTTCCGGCACGAGAATTACCCACAATGCCCTCATCGTTGTCAACGCCCGTGGTCGTTGCAAGATTGCCCGTGCGTGGACGTGCAGGTTGGATTTCCGTTTCCTGAATGCTTATATTCGCCATGCCAAGTGTTCCTCAGGCAACCCCCCCCCCCCTCAAAGCACTCTCGTACCAGCAAGTGTTATTGAACACCGGAAAAGAACGTGTGGGCCCTAACGTCGAAGATCAAGTTGTTCATCAGCATTGGAGCAGTCACCTGTTTCTGGAGCATGCAAAGGATGAAAAGAAGCGGCAGAGCAAGTGGTCTCTGAACGACCAAGTTATTAAAAGCTCGAGGCAAAGCTTGAATTCATATAGGGCCTACGACGCTACTGTACCACGTGCTGCTGTCGAATGGAAAAAGCATGGCTACCAGGGATGGAGACTAAGCTGCAATTGGAGCGATAAGGATTTGACCAGCTGATGAAGGGCTGTAATTTGGTAGCCTTGACACCGCATTGTTACGTCCTGCTGTTCTTTTGGCCTAGGAATTAGGTAGGAATTGTAGCTTACGAGGAAAGAAAGCATATGCTACTGCCACCAGTGTTCCGCCCTCTGTGTACGCTTTTCCTTTCGTTGTTCGTTCGCGTCGTAACCAGGATTCTTCTTCCAGAGCTCCCAATCACCTCGCATTGCGCGATTTGCTGACAGCATATGCTGCATGGGCTTCGGCTGGAAAAGCCGGTTATTCCACACTACGGCTGCAGCTTCCGATACGCCGTGGTGGCTTGACTCGCTCGCTTAGCCTGAAGTCCTCCACCAAGGCTTCTCTTCGGCAAGACTCCTCCTGCACAACCCAGAGTCTGCTTCACCAGACCTCGGGGACGCAGAATAGTAAGGTGCGGCCCAGCACAATATATTTCGAGCACTTGCAGCGTGCCACCGCTGAAATGGAAGCGTTCGGTGACCTACACGAGTACAAGCAGATGTCGCTATACTCATGCAATTAAGAGCGACTTCACATGCTGTTGCTCCGGATTGGCCATGACTGCATTCCGCCCGCTCTCAAGCCTCCTCCATACATCCTCCAGCCTCTCTATCTACCTCCTGCGCCTCTTGCAACCCACAAACGTCAAAGATCGTCTTCGGCTTGACGTCTTCGGGAAGTCCAGTCACCCCTTCAGTCTTCAGCCTCTGCAGCGTTTCCCTAATCGCCACAAAAGCCGGCCCCAAGCACGCGAACGAGAATATCATGATGCGATACCCCATATCCTTCGCCTCCTGCGTGGTAATGACGGGCGTAGCGCCGTGTTCCACCATGTTCAGCAGGAGCGGCATAGGCGCAAGATCTTTCACAGCTTGCCTAGCCATGTCTTTACTGGTTACGCCTTCAAGCTGACCAACGTCCGCACCGGCTTCTCGCGCAGCTCGCAGTCGCTTGATGGCTTCGCCGTAGCCATGTTTTTGGAGCGCGTCGGTGCGACCGATGACCACGATGTCACTACCAATGCTTTCTTTGGCTTTCTTCACAGCCCTGATCCGTACGAGGTATTCTTCAAGCTCGATGACTTCCTTCCCGCCTAGATGACCACATCGCTTTTGAAGGAGTTGGTCCTCAATGTGAAAGGCAGCGACTCCAGCGCGCGCGTACTCTTTGACGGCTCTGTCGATTAGAAGAGGGCCGCCGAAGCCAGTGTCCATATCCGCGATAAGGGGTATGCCTGTATTTAGATTGGCGATCATCTCTGCGTGAGCTCGCATATCCGCTAATTGGGCAATGCCTAGATCTGCTTGACCGAGTCGTGATGCTGTGGTGCCCGCACCCGTCTAAGAAATAATGTCAGATCATCAGGCAGATTCAGGATCGAGTAATCGTTACCGTACCATGTATAGAGCGTCAAAGCCTACATCTAGTGCAATTCGGGCACTGAGACCGTCGTAGACACCGGGGCATACGATGAGCTGATCAGTGTTGGCGAGCATGTGCCGTAAGCGCGTCGAGGCACTGATGCAAGTCTTTGGCTCAAGGGCTGAATTGTTCAATTCTCGGCTATCATTGCTGACCCTGTCGTTGTGGTTCTGAGATTTCAGACCGATCGCTGGAAGACCCGTCTTCGAAGTTGCGTGAGGCGCCATTGACCGGCTGCGATGCAAATGTCTCGAGACTGTGTCAAGGTTGAATGCTGTCGTACTGTGATGTGCGACTTGGAATGGAAGCACACTTGCTACGCGTACAGGAAAGGCATGATGTCCTGAGAAGACCTGCCTATCGTGCGTTTAGCATGCGTTGTCGCATGGCTGTCGAAGAGTAACCTTTCAGACTCAACCGATCCAGCGTTGAGCGAGAGGACATGCTATGTCGGAAGCGAGTGAGACCGGGCTGCGGGTAGGTCGCCAATAGGCGCCATTATACGTATGACCTTTCGCGAAAGTAGGTGAGTTGTCTCCAATGTCGTCACATCGTGTTGTTGGGCGAGACTGCAAGCTCATCAGAAAGTCGGCCTACACCTCGATCTCAAATGGGTCTATACCGCAATAGGTAAATCCAGACACCAGACGAGCGGCAAGTCTGCAGCGATGCATGACGCAAGCGAATCTCGAGCTTTGGTACAGTATGCGGCCAAGCACGAGCCGACCGTTGTATGTGGGCAAAGCGTAAAAGCCATGTTTGGTCGTTGGTGTCCGCAGCAGCGCGAGGTGCAGACGTAAGGGCGTGCGATGTGCTCTCCATTTGTCTCAAGAGTCAATGGCCAAGGACTTTTATCTCAATAATCTTGACTAGTAACAGTCGTGCCAATGTAATTTTTTAATGTGAACCGTGATCCTTCGAAAGATGCCACATTTGAAGTCGCCTGCTAGACCTCGCAAGTGTGATGTTTGCCTAGCCGAAAAGTTGGTAGTTCTCTTGTCGCTCTCGCGGGTTGCGTCCTCCTCGAGAGCAGTAATTTATGGTCCAAATTCGTCGACTAGTCCTTGCGATTCATGTGGAAGCCAGGTCGATGGGCTCGAAGCCGTAAAGCCCGGCCAAGTCATCGAGATTATGTTGCATAGCCAGCACTATCTGTGGCTTTCAGTGCCTCCTTATTCCCTGTGATAGCCGAATCCGTCGCATCCCACGCTTGAAGGATCCTGCCTGCCCGCCAAGCCGCGCGATGCTCCGGCACCCACCCTCTAAACTTGTGCCCTCCCGGTCTTCAACATTGTCATCCTCTCCGTTAGTACTGTCGTTTGGCGGAGTACCTTTATGCATAGGCTCGAAAGCGACATTATTCCGGCGGAGTAGATCTTCATAGTGACGGCGGCGATCTAGGAGGTCGCGCTCTGCAAAACTGCGACGTTCCTGACGCGGATTGGATGAAGCTGCTATGCACTTGTGTGCATTGGATATGAGCTTACACGCAATTTGAGCAAGGGAAGTTGCATTCACACTCGACTCTACGTGACTGGCATACTGTTCTTCTTCGCAGCATCGCCTGTGGCCGACGAGGTCATCGCCTTGATGTGCTCGAAGACGACACTCACGGAATGTCCACAGAGTGCAGTCGACTGTCCGTTGCGGCAATGCTCGGATCGTAGGCGTAAACAGCATCATGTGATCGGCCTTCTTCGGGGCCGGGCATTGAGACAGTGACGAAGAATGATGCCAGAAAAGGCATCCATCTATTAGCGCAAGGAGCTCAGCTGCCAATGAAAGAGGGTAGTCTGTGTCGATAATCAGGCGGGGAAAAATGCTGTACAGTTTCGAGGATTGGCATCGATTCATTCGATTAACTCGAAGGCCCGCGCACTGGCCGAGGCACTGGAACGACTTCGCGCTGTCCAACAACGCCGATGTCTTGAGTGCGAATTGTCGGAACTTGATGCTTGTGCCCTGAACGAGCTCTTGATGATGTCAAATTGCCTTTTGGTTCATGCAAAGTCCAGTGCGTGGGCTTTCGAGTCAAATTGTCAGCACCCAAGGCCAGCGATAGACATCCAGCAGAGCTCATTAAACTTGGGGTCTGATGGCTGCTTGCCAGCTCCTAGTCCCGCCGTGCTGAGTCTCTGTCAGACCGTAACAGCTAGGCCAAGCTGAGCGCAATGCCTCGATGTAAGTGCTAGAGGTCGTTAGGTAATCAACATCTAGACCCCGACATGACCCGCATCGTGGTGGTTTGACTTGGCGAAGACCGGTCTAGAACAACAGCTGTATGCGAACGTACAGAGCTCATGCAGTCGTACAAAAGCCCGGAGCCTGACGTCCGGACTTCTTCTCTCTTGCGGTGTTCTCTTCGCAGTACACAACAAGGACTGCTGGTCTTGTCCCAGACGAGTATCAGCTTTAGACAAGGTATACCCCAGATTGATGGAGCTTTTTGGTGCTCGTAGCCCGAGCTGCGTACATGATAAAACTGTGGTCAATCGTCGGATCCAGTGTTCTAGAGCTCCTTCTCGTCCTCTTCCGGCCGGTACGGCAGCGTCGGATTTTACATTTCAATTGTCAGTGTACATTCGAATCCTTCGTGCAACGCTGTCAGCTTGGAGCTCGAGTTGTGTGAGCGTGAACGAAGCATGATGCCAGAACTGTGCGCTTCCATTAGCGTCCGACGGGAACGGTATCCTCACTGCCAATCATTGGATTGTCGAGGGGCCCGTATCAAATGTTCGGAGAGTCGGGCATACCACATGACGATTGTATGAGCGATTCGTGAACGAAGGGTGATGCCAGCTAGTATCGCCTGCCATTAGCGGCCGTCCCTTGAAGTTGATTCCGAGCCAGTAGCAGGACACCTTAGCAAAGGAGTAAGTACTAACTATGAGACGAGGGCCCAGTACTGCAGCCTCTGTCATACTTCGCTGATGCTGTCGATTGTTGAAAAAGGTGATGCTGTGCTTGCCAAAGGGAGATTTGCCGTCGTCCTGCGTTACATGGTACTTTACTTAGCGCCGGCTCTTTCAAAGCCAATGAGCACCAGGTTGACTAAGCGCGGAATTGTCTATGCTTCCTTCGACATGTCTCCCATATCAGTCTGTTGAGCCTTTCTCGTATTCCCTCAGGATCCATGTCAATTCAAGACGTCTAGTAGCACGATGCCGCACTTTCCAAGCCGCGACAGCGCCGTGGCAAGCGAGGAACTTTCCACACTGTGCCTCCCGGAGCAGAAAGAACATATGTCTCCAGCGCACCAGGGGCCACCCAACCGCATCAGAGTCAAGAATCGGCGAAAACGCTATCTCGACCTCCACCCCGAGTACTTCCTCAGTGCCGAGCTCGAACTTGCAGGTTTGTGATCTCGCCATCTCCTCTGACAATCGCATTGCCGACCTCAACGTTAGACCCTTTACTGTACGACAGACTGGTGAGACGGTACCAGTCCGCAGATGAGCGAGAGAAAGAAGGTCGCCAACGAGGGTACACTGGTGTTCTCGAAGCAGATCTCGTCAGATCTGAAGCCAAGATCGATGCCCTCAAGCATCCGGATCCAAACAGTCCTATCGTCTACAAGCGCGATGGACGGGGCTCTATATATTCTGTAGACCAGGACGCAGAGGATCGTGATATGAGTAAAGACGATGCTTGGGCGAGATGGATCGACGTGATGGGCCAGAGATTCATGCGCGGCGATGACAGCGACTTTGACTATGCCGCGGTAGATGGCAACGAGGACTTTGACGATCGGGAAGAAGAAGACCGAAGCCGGCTTGAGGAGTACTTCCAAGGAGAGGAGGCTCAATTCCTTGGTGAAGGAACGCCGATTGGAGAGACTGGCGTTCAGGACTTCTGAAGGTGTTACTGCCGAAGCACAAGGGGTCCATATTGCGTCTTGAGCATCGAGATGTGGTACAGCTATGTCAGTGTTGTTTCGGCTTCGGTTGTGACACTGTGCTCTGCTCTCCTGCCATTGGCACTTCACAGACTCCAGCCGTGACACTGTACGGGCAGTTGCATCGTGATACTTGAGTAGACGATGCGTCGAGTCACCAGCTCCTCTCCCTCATCAAGTAGGTCTGAGAAAGTCGTGTCCTACTTCGCGGCAGTCTTTCAATCCATCATCTGCACGAGGCACGAGTGCTCCCACCTTCCAGGAAAAAAGCGATATGGACCAGTCCACTCAGCACCGACGACGGCAGGCGACCAGATCAGAGCATGAGGCATCCATTGACGCAGACTGGGTCGTTCAAGCGGAAGATTCAGTTCTGACCACTTTCACACCCTCCATCCGCTCCAATAGCGGTATCGTCACACCAATCTTAACACGCACCCCTACTGGCCCTGGAGACACCGACACAGGTCCAGTGGTAGTTCCTATCACGGCCATGGGATCCGCTACACACGTACCTACGAATTCTCCTAATCTTCCGGTCGACGGCTCCACGATCTCATCCCCAGCGACAATTCCCAGCACAACTTCGACAACCCAATATCCCTCGTCCGTCACTGTGCTGCCTCCAGCGGCCAAGCAAGGATCAGCTCCTCAACTGTACCTAATCGCTGGCGCGAGCGCAGGTGTCGCTTTCATGCTTCTCGTGATCGGTCTAGCAGTCATCGTGCGGAGGTACAGGAAGCGATGCAAGCAACAACGACGTCAGGAGGCGGCCATCGCGGAACTCTCGACAGACGACGGATGCGCGGTGTATGAGGCTGCGGCTACCGTCACGCGACCAGAAATTCAGGCCAATGTACGCGTAGAGCTGGAGGGAGGGTGGCATGGATGGGAAGCGTCCCCTCGTTCCCCAAAGATGCCGTGTAGCATATTCGATGACGATTGCGATGAGCAGCACACTGGAAAAAGGAGCATGATGCAGACGGCCTGAGACTTCATCTGGCATTCATAAGCATGATTGACAACCCGGACATGACAAGTCATGAGAAACTGGAGACATTTCACTTCATTGTTGCTAGCCAATGCCATACGGGCCAGGACCTTAGCACCCACAGGCCCAGCATACCTAGGATCATGCACTACATGCCCCACCATCAGTAACCAAAATTTCGGAATCAAGTACCCACCACACTTCGCAGTGCCCGAAAAATAACGAAGTTCCTTCTCCAGGACCTTGCGGCGCCGGCTTCTGGTGGCCGTCAACACTATAGTTGCTCGTAATGCCTACAAGAAGCTGTTGCCAACAGTACTGACGTATGTCCCTATCTAAGATGTCATCGCCCGGCATTTGCCTCTAACTTTGGCTAATCGTCCGGTTCTGTAAGTGTGATGCGAGATGCGAATGATGGCGAATCGTGCTTCGAGAAGCATGTATATGGTGCGCAGGATCTAGAAGTCGGGGAACAATGCTCGGTGTCTGTGGTGTTGTTAGCTCGTCTTTTACGTGAAAGAACGTGGAATGCTCACGGATCATCACCAGTCGCGCCATATGCTTCAGTCTCCTCAGGGTACTTGTCGAATAGACTTGCATCACCTGCGCCTCCTCGAACAGGTGGCACGTACGGAGCATCAATGTCCTTTTTGCTGAGTCGTTCCCATGTCACTTCTGCGAACCAGGAGTGTTGCATGACGTCCTTGGAACCGCCGTGTAAGTTACCCAGCCGCTTGGTCAAGTCCGCCGTAATCAGCTTCGAAAGCAGGTCTTGTGCATCGGGGTGTATGTATGGTGGGTATTTGACCCGACCCTTGAGGATGTTTTCGTAGATCTTGAGCGGTGAGCCAGAATCCCAGAAAGGTGTGAAACCAGCCAACATTTCGAAGATCAGGATACCCAAGCTCCACCTACAATTTCAAGTCAGTTCCTGATCAGCTCCGCGGCTCGCCAGTTATTTACTTACCAATCTACGCTCTTGTTGTATCCTTTGCTGCTCACAACTTCCGGTGCGAGATAATCTGGCGTTCCGCAGAGCGTCCATGTTATGTCGGGAACCTCTTTTGCGAATCCAAAGTCGGTGATTTTGATGTGTCCGTGCCGGTCCAGAAGCAAGTTCTCCGGCTTCAGATCGCGGTAGATAATATTCATGCTATGCAAATAGTCCAGCGCGAGCGTGACTTCGGCGGCGTAGAACTTGGCGACTGGGTTCGGGAAGCGCTGCGACTTTCGCAAGAGACTGAACAGCTCACCACCTTCAATAAAGTCCATGACCATGTACAGGTTCTTCGAGTCTTGCCATGTGCCCCAGAGTGTAATCAAGAAAGGATGTCTGCATCGCTGCAGCATCTTTCGCTCGTCGTTTGTGTGCTCCACCTGCTTCATCTTGTAGACCTGCGCCTTCTTGAGCACTTTGACTGCATAGAAGCGCTGGTTGTGCTTGCTCTGGACCAGGTGCACACGTCCGAAAGATCCAGTTCCGAGCGTTCGCCGTATTTCGAAGTCCTGCAGTGTGTATTTCCCCTTCGTCTCGCGCAGTGGGTTCGTGACGGGCTTCGCAGGCGGCGCGTTGATTGTGGGGATATTGTGGTCGCCATTGCTCGGGGCAGACGGTGGTGCGAATCCGGAGTCGTGCTGCGAGACCGTGTTGTACCCCTCCTGCTGCTGGTGTTGCTGGTGTTGCTGGTGTTGCTGGTGTTGCTGGTGTTGCTGGTGTTGCTGGTGTTGCTGGTGTTGCTGGTGTTGCTGGTGTTGCTGGTGTTGCTGGTGTTGCTGGTGGTTCATGAGGTTCTGGATCGAGGGCTGTACTTGCGCGCCCATGCCTGGGTGCGCCTGCGATGGCGTCTGGCCGGGAGGAACGGCGACGGAGTTTTGCTGCGGCGTGTCGGCGGAGTGCGGGTCGGCGAAGATGTTGCTGGTCTTGGAGAGGGTTGGCGTGATCGGCGAGCCGCCTTTGTCTAGAGTGGGTGACGTAGGTGAGTTGATGCTGTTGTTGTCAGACCCCTGCGATGAGTCCTTGGTGCGCTTCTTTTTGAGGAAGCCGAGTGACGGCATGGAGGTCGAGCTGGGGTGTGAGGTGGAGCTGGAGCTGGGGATGCTGGGGATGCTGGGGATGCCGTGACTGCTGGGGCTGGAGGGTCTCTTCCGCTTCTGTGGAACGCAGGGAGGAGGACGAGCGCCGGCGGAGGAAGCCAATTTCCTCGCTGTATCTCGGTTGCCAGAGCTACCTGAGGCTCTGGCGGTGCGGTGGAATGCGCGGAGACCCAGATGGACGTCGGAGGGGACAGGCACGCGGGAGAGAGCGGGACCGGCCACGGACAGCAAGCTGGAGGTAACTTTACAGGCAGTCCTCACAGCCGGAGATACGCTTCACTGCTGGGATCCTGTGCTGGTCTGTCCTGTCCTGTCCGTCGGTCGCTTGTGATCCGTCGGCCTGACGCAAACGTGATGCCCCGGCTGCCGCTGGACCAGCCGTCAGGTGTATACGGCACACTGTTTGCGGGCAGATAGATCTGTCTGAGACGTGCCCACTGTATCCGCTGGCGGTCCCACGGGCAGCTGCAGAGCTTCAGCGTGTTTCAGCGGCGCCCAGAGACGTGTGTCTACGCGGATGCCGTACAGTGTCGTACAAGCTGAGGTCGGCTGCTGGGTGGAGCTCGATGCACATTTGCTTGTGCTGAGGAATGACTAGAGGCAGAAAGATGCGCCGGGTGAGTGAGTGAATGAACGAATGAATGGATGGATGGATGGATGGATGCAATGCGCGCTGAATGTCTCGCAGTGGCTGGGTCACGCAAACGTCTTTAGGTGAGGAATGCCGCTAGCCGAGTGTCGTAATGGCGACCAAGAATCGTGCCACGGGCTTTGCGTCGGTCCAACGTTGCGCTCTCAGGTCGAATGATGCGATGTTGATTGCGGATTAGGCAGTTGGCTATGTCGCGGTCGGTAGGTTGGCGGAGGGCATTGAGGACAGCGAGCGAATGAGTAGCGAGCGATGTAATAACAATAACACCGAGCTCTCTCCTCTTACAATCGAGACGAAGCGGGGGTCGCTAGCATCCCGTCGCTGCGCCTTCCCATGTGGCACCACGGCATATAATACAATACATGTACTGACTGCCAAGAAGGCACGACGAGAGAATGAGACGAACGACCTGTGTCGCGCCGACATTGGCTCACATGTGGATATATCGAGTTGGCTATGCCGAACGAAATGCGAGGCTGGAATGCAATCATGAGTAATAGTGGAGCGCCATTCAAATATAATCAATGTTTCATCAGCACTCTGAGACGAAACGACACACATCTGACCAATAGAACTATTGTGCCCGCTCATCACCAACGACACATAATAAAGCACCATCCATCCTCATCTCGGTCGTCAAGCACGCCTCTGCGAGCTGCGCTTGCCGGGAATGCAGCCGCCACCATGGACAATATACAACGCCGCGCACAGGTAGATACTGTAGGCACGAGGGTGCTGATATCGGCATATCTAGCGGCCGCGGCCTGGTCGGCCTCAGTTTGCCTTTCTCCGTATATGCGTATATGCCGGCGGCACAAATTGGGATTCTACGCCTTTTATGCCTGTTCGCTTATTTGCTTATATGCCTATTTGCCTATTTCGCGCGAGATGAAAAAACCTAAGAACCTATCTATATATTTAGGAATACTAGGCGTAAGAGTTCGTTGCGCGTGGTGCAGTCGCACGTCGTGCACAGCCTAATGAAATGAAAATTACGCTACCTGTTGTCTGGGTGACCATAGTCAATATTTGATCGGAATGCCCTAAGTTTAGTGGAGGTGTGCACGACGTGCGACTGTGCACCACGCGCAACGAACTTCTATTAGACAGTACGATACTCGCTAAGCCAATAAGATAGGTCTTTTGTAAAGTTTACTGCAAAGTCCCACTCTAGAACAAGCAAATAGGCATGTAAGAAAATAAGCAAATAGACATAAAAAGGCCTAGGATCGCAATTTGTACCGCCGGCATATAAGAACCGAATTCGTGAGAAACATGGCCGACCAGGCTACGAGGCTAGCCTCACGTTAGTCGAGTCCTATGATCAGGTTGTACTCATGTGGCAACGACGGCACTCAAGAGATCCATGATGCGGTTCAGTCCAATAGAAATGCCATTTCCGGTTCCGCGGTGGGCTGAAGGAAGCACCTCCGGAGTATAGGCGTACAGCGTTCCACAGTGAATGTTCTGTGCCGCGGGTTAGTATGATCAGGCTGTCCGATCTTCGCATGCGCGACTTCGTTTTCTTGTTTGGCCCAGATCGTTCGCGTCGTCCTGATGAACGGCGGCACAGCACTCGGGGATTATTGGCCCGCAACACCGTATCGCCGTTTTCTCGGCATGGTTTACGTTGGTACTCCCCAGGATTTGACGCGTGCCATACCATGGAGTATGATGATTGGCACATCACCCTAACATGGCAATATTCCGATCCTCGAGCAGCCGATGGTCATGTAGAGGTGAAGGAACGGGCAGCACGAGACTCATTGGCACTGTGCTAGGTTGTAACGTATAATGGCAAAGCCGGATTCGGAGTCGTTTATGATGAGCACTCTGTGATTGCAGGATGCGGTGATAGGCACAACACCTAGACATATGGCAGATCTCGTTTGAACGTCGGTGTCGTCTTCGCAGGCAGAGGCGTGCTCACACAAATATCCGAGGTTTCCAGACACTTTGCGTAGGAGTGCCAAGTGTGATGATAGGCACATCACCCGGACAAAGCAACGCTCAATCCCAAGGCTGATATAGCTTGTGGTGGTGCGAAATGTGTTCCAGTCGGTGGTTCAACGTCGTCCAGCAAGGGCTGGTGGCCAAATTCGTTGCCACCGAGCGCTTCATCTAGATATTGAAATTTACTCCGACGCTCCAACACAATGCCCCGTAGTGGAATAGCGAAGAGACTAACAGTCCGTGCGAGGGTGCGCGTCGAGCTATGCCCAAGGGATAGAACTATAGCATCGCAATTCGAGTCTGAGGTGCACGAAGAGACTCTTGACATGCGTGCCAACTTCGCCAAAAGAGAAGCGTTTGCTGGCATGGGCGGAAACCGATCCACGGCGGTCATTTCCGGTAGCCGCTCCAGCGACATCACAAGCCTCCATACGCTCAAGGGTCAAGCTGCAGGGTCTGTTGTATTTCTTCGCAATAAATTGCAAGTTCTCCACAACCTCGGCGTCTGTGCCCATGCCAACCAGGTATTTGGGAGTCTCTCTGAGCCTGATGACTGTCACACGTGCCAAGCTCATGGCGAGGACGAGAGCTCCACTAGTGAACCACATGTATCTCCAGCCAGCGTTGTTGCTCCGGCCACAAGCAATGCCCGTATCGGCCGGGTCACTGCAGGGGAAAGTTGGCATGAATATCCAAGCGAAAAGTCCTGCAACGAGCTGACCAACACCCCACCACGAAGCCATCAAAGTCAGAAGCCACTGGTCCTTGACAGATAATGGTTGAGCGACAGCAAAGAGGCACCCAGCATCAGGGAAAGTCTTACCCAGCACACAATCGCCCGCCCAATGACCATCTGTGAAGCCCTCAGTCTCGTCTTTATGCGCTGCATAGTAGTCGACGACGAGACGCATTGCTGGCTGCGACAGGGGAAATCCCGAAGCGGCCATGTGCGAATTCGTCTTCGCCACTCTGGACCGCGCTGCCGATGGAGTACGACTTAGTGTGGATCAGTGCAGCGGTATATCGGAGGACCGAAGACCATGGTAGGAACGTGTCGGCTCCGATGAACATGTACCACCTCATGTCTGCGTAGTCGTGTAGAGTGCGGTTCATCATTGGTATGAACTCCCACTTATCGAGTTTCCAGCCTGGTTTCTCGATCTTGCCGATGCACGAGGTCAAAGTGTCGTCGGGTTCGTGGAGTTCGGTATCTGCCAGCGTCTGTCTGCCGAGGTCCTTGAGGCGCCGGTGGAGCTCGCGACCGGGATGTTCCATTTGAATGGTTGAGTTTATAGAGTCGAGAGCGTCAATTATGTGCGTACCCTGGACGACCTCATCGTGGTCGGACAAGACCATGTAATGCGGCAAGTATTGTGCAGATGTTTGGAAGTGTATTGGTAACCTGCTTTCTATCTGCGTCAACCCGGTTCTGATGACCGCCAGGGTAAGTTCAGCGCCCGGAAGGTCTTTGCAAGAGAACGGCCGCGGAACCTCTTCAGTCGAGATGTCGCTCATCTTTAGTAGCTGATGTGGAGGCCAGAGCCAAAACAAGAATACCAGTGCCAAACTCGCGCCAGCGAGCACTATCACTCCCTGGCACCTTTTGTTGCTATGCATATCAGCCTGATTTGCGGTAGCAATGTTCTAAGACTTTATCCATCGCTGTCGAAGCCTGGGCTTTCTCAGAACGCACGCGATGTTGCGAGTGGACAGTTCGCAGGTCGCCAAGTCGCTTCTCCGCTAAACTGAGCTTTCACATGCTTGACCTCTGCAACTATGCGCATGAGCTCGAATCTTTCACAAAAACCGTGTAGTTTCATAGCCATATTCCCGGTTGTGTCCCGCGGATCGCCTTGCTAATATGCATCAACCATAAGCATGACCAACCTTCACCCCCCGCCTGCCATTCACGTGTGCAATCTGTAGACAGGAACATTCCGCTTCTAATAACGAGCTCACATCGCTTCCCGTAGACCTAGCAACGACTCCACTGATCGAGGCGGCGGAGCTGTCACCCTGGCTCGGCGGATGTAGGTTCGAAGTCACGGTCATGATAAGTCGAGACTGTCCGCTTCCGGCAGCACTTCCAGATGGTTGCCCACTGTCGACTTTCACCCGAGCCATCGCTTTATAGGTCGACCAAGCACTAATACCCGCCGATGTGTTGCGAAGCACCGCTGGAGAAGGCGACTCTAGACAAAAGGCCGGGAGTTCAGTTGCAGAGTTCCACGAGCTCGAATTAATTCTTGTACCGAGAACCCAAAGGGTATGAGCCAGAGCCGACAGTATATACGTCACGGTAACAGCGGTAGCCAAGTAATCGGTCGTCGTGGACGCTTAGTAGGCGTACCCAGCAACTTTGATGGAGACTCTTTGAATGACGGTGTCAGCGTCTTCTGGGAGGGTGACAGCATCACGATCAAGAAGTAATTGTTCCTGGAAATCCACTTTCTTTCGCAAGTCCTGCAACAGTCCTGGCTCACCCTGTGGATTGACCATCATAGGTTGGCAGGCACGATAGCTACCATATCGAGACATTCCGTCCGCTATCAGAGATGCCAAGGCGGTCTCAACGAGCTGCAATTTCGCCCCTCTGCCGCAGGAACTATCGCAGAGTCTTGCGTCGCTCGAGCTTGGGTTCATCATCCCAAGCTTACAGACTTTGTCTTCGGGGTCTACCACTAGCTGAGGTGTATATCTCAGACGATATGATCTCTCA
This sequence comes from Nothopassalora personata, assembly GCA_033816765.1. Classification (NCBI taxonomy): domain Eukaryota; kingdom Fungi; phylum Ascomycota; class Dothideomycetes; order Mycosphaerellales; family Mycosphaerellaceae; genus Nothopassalora; species Nothopassalora personata. The sequence goes on from CM066290.1 coordinate 466,762, forward strand.
GCGTCTCCTGAGTCTTCTAGCATTTGATCTACCACTGGAGCAACGAAAGTCCGAGATTGGTATGATATGTGCCGTTGCTGTTGAGAAGTAGACGCAGCCACTCATCGGCCAGCGCGACACGGCTTGTCTGACAAATTTTGGCCAGCGGATCGATGCCCCAAGCGCCAGAGGCAGAGAAGCTGTCAGCGTATATGTTCTTTCTTCCCAAGCGGTATCAATCGAGCATGCAATGGCCACCCGAGATACGTCGTTGGTTGGGAAATCAATCCGAAACCCCACGAAAGATGGCCCCGCGGGCATTCCACCATCTGCTGTGACGGGTACTCGAATCCATTGCGTCCTAACCCTTGAGTTGGCGGCGCGATCTAACGATGCTATGCTGACATTGCAAGGCGTCGCAGACCATGGGACATTGCCGTAAGCATTCAACGGGGTATTCTGGTCGAGCAGGTAGTAGAAGCCAGCCTTTGTCGGGTCTGTAGACAGATCCTGCGCTGGTGTGCATCGAGGTCGAACGTATGGGTTTATCGTAGAGCCGTCGGCGATGGTATTGAAAGCCCAGCGGAAGGAGGCATACCTTTGCCTACTGCCGCGTGAATACGAAGCGGCGGCACGATACCACTCCGTAAGTAGTTCCTGCTGAACCAGAACAGTTGCCAAATGGGGTTGCGTTGCGGTGGTCTCGGCGTTCATTGGCCTGATCTGTACTTTCGCTATGGTAGATGGGGCCTTAGGCTCCATGCTACCAACGAGGAAGGTGTAGCCTTCAGGATCGTACTTTAGTCGACATTTCGGGGTGTACAGATCGCCAGCAGCAGTACAGAAATGCGTGTGGCTCAGATGCTCAGCGAATGTCGCATGCCACGCCGCATAATCTCCACTCGGGCAGACCGCATACCTCATCGCACTGTCTCCACGACCAAATTCTGGTTCAGAGTCTGCTGTGAGCGTTGAAGGCCAGAATTGGTCGGCGGTGCCATTGAGGAAGTAGCGCGTGCCGTCCGCTGGGACAGTTTGGTAACGAGGCAGGAGCAGCACAGCTGTCGCTGGACCTATGGCTGCGACTATCAGTCCGAGCAATGCAAGCAGAATCAGAAACCAGCTTTTTCGCCATGAACAAAAGTGTGGTATCGAGGCTATGAAGTCTGGGGAGAAGAACGTGCTGAGCTGGCGGAACCACAGAGGCGACCCAAGTAGTCCAATCGGCACGCCATCTCCCAACAGCTCATGGCGCAAGGCCTGAAGGAGGATGGTGGCGAGACCAGCGACCCAGAAGAGCTCAAGGACTTTCGCGCCAACTTTGAATAGAGCCAGATACGAGTCTTGCGTTGGAGGAGGAGCCACCCCAGGGCCGAAGAAGACAGCGCGGTTATGAAGGACAAGGAGGAAGACTTGTACTGCGACAGGCGCAAGGTGGATGGAGCTCCGCACAAGAGCCTTCCAAAACGACCTTTCTAGCACGACCTTCGGCATCTCGTTACAGTCTTTTGGTTGGCGTAGCGCCACATTCACGACTTGGAGGCCATGTGTGCGGAGGAAGCAGTTCAGCAGCGACTTTGCGTGCAGGACATTGGGCTGTAGCATGGTAGCAATCTGTTGAAGGGCTGAAGTTGGAATGGGAGCTGCATCACAGGTCGAAGACATAGAGCGCTGTGCTATCTTGCGCGTTTGGTCGTCTGTAAACGCCACTCAGACTTGCAGCCTGCAGCCCGCATAACGCCATTGACATATACATGCAATCTTCCGTGAATTGAGTCTGATCTTGCGACAGTCGATAGGCTACAAGGGAGTCTGGGGTGCCAAGTAGCCTTGCAGGATCGAAAGTGCATGCGTGAGCAGCTCGCTGAACGGGTTGATTGGCCTGATCCGTGACATTGGAAGTGGGAAGTTGCATACAGCGCGGGAGATTTAAGGGACGATCGCCCTGATGACCCAACGAGTTCAAAAGTCCAGAGCTTGCCCAAGAGGCCTCGATAACAACCACCTTCATAGACAAAGTGTTATCGACATTTACTTACATTTCCTCCTCTCCCTCTCCCTCTCCCTCCTCCTCCAAATCCCTGTTACTGAATCTACACAATCCTGATTTCTGTTCTGTTCTTTTTCGTATCTTTTCGTTTATTCTTTGAGCGGAGGATATAAAACGCCAGTGAAATGCAAACCCGCAATGCAATGCGATGCAAAACAAAAGGACGGAACGCAGAAAGCAGGAAAACCACAAACAAGAAGCGCTAGCCCTGAGCAAACCCCCATCCACTATCCTTCTTCTCCTTCAACGAAGCTGACCAACGAGGCCGTTCTTCGTAGGTACAAAGAGCGTATAGAATCGGCTTCCGCAGGCAAAGACGTCGAGCTTACAGAGAGCCTTGTTGGTCATTCCTCTCGAGAGTTTCGTCAACCATTCAGCCAACGATCGTGCTTGTACCACTCAATGCAATCTTCCGTCTCGTCCAGCATGGCCACACACGATGTGCCACACATAACCCAAGACTGGAGCCATTTGAACGAAAGCCAGATGATATGGTAGTGACTGTCGGAGATGTATCGCCAAGACGAGCGCCGTAATGCCCGCCGAGAGCTATCCAGGTGCCCTCTCAGTACGCGGTATCGCTGGCGTGTTCACTGGTGCAGGCGGTGGAGGGTAGTATCCCTCATCGTGCTGTCCTTCCTCGCCCGTTGGATCGTAATCATCGCCTTCATAGTCATCTTCCTCGTCGTTGTAGAACTCCTCGTCATCAGGAGGTGGTAGATTCGGATCGTAGTTCTGAGAATGGGCCGGTGGCGCAGGGTTCGCGGTGTTGTTGACAGCATTGTTCTTCCCCTTCGCGCCCTTCTTATTCTTGCGTCCCTTCATCTTGGCTTTCTCTAGCAATCTACGCTTCTCCGCCGCCTTCTTCTTCTCTTTCCGATCTCTAATCTCGTATTGCCGGATGAGGGCGTACGGTGGTTCGCCATAGATGTCTTCGTACTCGCAGTACATACATATGTACATGTCCTGAGGCTTTGGCTGATGATGATAGTTCTGGTACTGCTGGTTCTTCTTGCGCTGCGCGGCTTGCAGTGCGTATTCTCGGGTAGGGTTTCGACGCGGTCGTGGCTTCGGAGGCGGTGCAGGCTGCTGGTGCTGCTGCTGGTGCTGCTGCTGGTGATGCTGCTGCTGGTGCTGTTGCTGGTACTGCTGCTGATGCTGGCCAGCGGGGGGTGCATGGTTCGCAGGGGGTGGGGGAGGTCGTGCGGTGTTGGCAGGTGGATGGCCACCGCGGTGTGATGGCGTGGTCTGGGTGCCCTGTGTGCTCTTCCCCGCTGCGGCGGCGTGCCGTTGCGGCGTGGGCGTGGGCGCGGGCGTGCCATATGGTGCAGCGTGGGCGGGATGCTGGTCAACCATCTTAGTGGCAGAATCGGATTCGCAGGTAAAGGTAAACTGTGTCTTGGGAGTTGTGGAGGTGCACAGGCTAGCTGCTGACTGGAGAAGACTCACGTTCTCCCGACCTTTCACCGCGGGAGTCAAAGGCCCTTGCTCCGCAGCCGTCTTGATGGCCTGCGATATTATCCCCCCCGTGTTCTTGGTGCCAGAGTCTAACAAAGAACGCAGAAAGTCAGCCATCAAAGGACCATCATCGCTTAGTTGGTCCGTCAATGGGACATTGACTGGGACTCACCTGCTAGATCGCCGTTGCGAGCGCTGTTGCCGCTGCCGTTGGAGTGGCGCGAGTTGTGCAGGTTGGTGGTGTTGACGGCGTGGCCGAGCGGCTTCTTGTGCCTTGCGTCCTGCTGCCGACCGAACCTCCCGCGTCCGGCGCCGCTAATGCCTGTCCCCGAGGCTCCATTGCTCGCGGGAGCATTCTGCGCGTGGTATTGCTCGAGTTCTGCGGCCGTCATGCCGTGCACCGATATATCGTCCAGTGCGCCCTCCCTCGGCGTATTGCTGATGCCCATGTTCGCCATGTCCGCGCTCAGTGAACTTTGATGCATGCTAGAGGTACCTGAGAGCGGGATTTTCCTCTTCTTCTTGTTGCTCGTGTTCTCGAAACTTTCGTACCCATCGGCAGATGATGCAGTTGACCCTGAAGGTGGAGATTTGCCGGACGCCCGCGAAGCTTCGACCAATCTTCGTTGTAGCGAGTCGACCGGCTTAACCGCGGTGCCGTTCGCGATGGGCGCGGGAGGATAGCGATAATCTGGATGGTCGAATTCGACCTCGTCCTCACCACTGTCAGCATCTTCATGACACGTGCAGTGATGGTGAACTACTCGGTGTCCATGACGGTGCTGACAAATATCATAGTCTTCGTCGTCATGATCGTGATCGTGGTGAGAATGGCCGTTCGTGAGTGGGCGGTGCTGGCTCGGTGCACTCGTCTCGGGGATGTTGAAGCTCAGGGTGGGCGAGATTGGGGGTGGTTCGGGAGGGAACTGAATGGTGGAGGCTTGCTCTGGCGAGAGCTTCGACTTGAGACGATTCCTAGGCAAGGGTCTTATCGCTCGCTCAGGGTAGACCGGCGACGCCGTGTCGGGTGAACGAGCGGCGAATGAGGACGATGATGGAGAGAAGCCTGTCTGCGCGTACTCTATATTTCATGTTAGCAAGCCTCGACGTCAAGTGGGCGAGGATTTGGATGGGGCGCGAGCGATGAGCCAGACTTGTTCGTACAATCTCCTCCACAAACTCCTGAAGACACTGGTGGCGCTTCTGCGCATCCTCGGGCTTCTCCGTCCTTTCGTGTCTTCGCAATATCCAAATCATGTCGAGAACCCCCAAGCCACGCATTTTGCCCCAGTCAAACTGGCCTGTTGTCCATGTCTTTCTGCGCAATCTGACGACTGCCTCGGCTACCTCCACGGCTTGGGGATCGGAAGAAGTGGCTATCACAGCCTCTGATCCGCAATAGTTGTGGTGTGGGACTTGAAGACTCGCACGTGTCTCCTCCAGAATATCTCTGCGACGTCTTCTCTCCTCTTTGGTGTAACCCGCCTTTTTGAGCTGCTGGCGGGACCAGAACCCATGAGGGAAGCTCTTCTTCTGATGTGGAGGTGGAGGCCTTTGATTGTGTGCCGTATGGTCCAACTCGTCGCTGCCGCCGCCGCCGCCATCTTCTGTCCGATTGCCGTACGTACCTGTCGCTGCAGCCATGCTCCCTCTGCAGATCTCTCTCCCCAGAACAATGTTCTTCCCTCACACCAGAAAGATGAATGGTTCAATGCTGGAGACGATAAGAATCCTCTCTCCTCACACGCACAACAAGCGATTCTGCCCCTCGAGTCAGTGTCCGTCATTCCCCCTTCTCTTCTCTTTCCTCAAGCTATGCAGGATGATGAGGCCGACTTGACGTACATTTTGTGAAAAGAAACCGGTGAATTGTTGTCAGTTGCAGTGCAAGGATGAAGCAGTAGTCACCGATGGATAGATCACGGACAACGTGTACAGCGAATAGACTCGGAGGATCCGCGGCCGGCCACCGAGCAGGGATGCGCTGTAGAAGGTTCCTTTCCTCCTGCCACACCACCAAAACGCTCCTTTAAGAATGCAACAAGCAACATACTCGCAATCGGCATAGTACCAATGACAGACGCCCCACAGCAAGACGTAGATCTGAGTGACAGTGTGGCGAAGAATCCTCTTGAAAATCCACCACGTAACCACTGGAGGGCTCACGTGAGCAGAATCTACAGTATAGTATACCTTTCTATGGGGCCACCTTGCGGGCCACATCCGCCACAGGATACATCGCGTCGTTCTACCTGACCTCCAAGAATTGCAGACATGGCTTGCTAGCCTACCCAGGACAACCTCTTTGGCCGTTTGCCTTTTGGCAGACACCAAGAGCAGGGCGAAATATTTGAAAGACAATCATCCATCATTGACGCATTTGCAACAAGTGTACGCTCAACCACCCTTGGCAAAACGCCTCTGTATGCTACTGTGTAATGCCATGCCACGCTACTGTCTGGTATCATACTGTTGTCCGAAGAAGAGACTCATCCCGCTCCCCATCCTCCACCTCCACCTCAACCCTTCGCATTCCACTTATCATTATACGCATTAACCGCCACAGCAACCTGCCTATACAACCAATTCCTGCTCTGCTCATCCGCAATCGGGATAAAAGGTCCATTCGTCCCTCCCTTTAAGATGATACTCATTCCCGTCCTCTCCTTACTGATCGTCTGGATGTCTTTCAACGGCACCTCCCACTCACTCGTCAGGCGCTTAGCCCGCACCAGCAGGATGGCGTTGTACGTGATCATCACCAGCATACTCGCCTCGGCCTGTTGTGCAGCACGTGCACTGCCGCTACGACTTGGAGACGAGGGAGATGTTGGGCTATTGAGATTTCCTTGTGAGCCCGAGTTGAGTTCGAGGTGCGCGATGTACTGTTCGTTGAAGTATTTGCCGTTGTCGAGGGTCTTGAGCCAGAATTGACCGAGAGCTTCGCGTTGGCTGTACGGACGAACGATGCCGTCTATGCCGATGAAGCGCGTGAGACGGACTCGGTCAAGGCCTTCCTGATCGAAGACTGTGGTGGTGTTGCGGACGCCTTCGGCCATGCTGGAAGCTAGATCGAAAGCACCGATGGCAGGCTTGGTTGCAAGACCGAGGAGACCTTTGCCGACACCCTTGACGAAGCCAGCGGCGCCTTCTCGCTCGGCCCCTTGCAAGGGTTGTCTAGCGAGACCACCGATACCACTCGCCAAGCTGGATGCGAAGGCATTGCCACCGGAAGTGATCCCGTAGAGTGCGTGCTTCGGCCTGTTGCGGGACCTGGACATTCGACGAGCGTCCTGGAATTCCTTGTCCATACTGGCAGCAGCAAGACCCTTGCTGATACTGCCGGTGAACTTGCTGACACTGTCACTCAGACCAAAGACCGACTTCTTGACGAAGCTGCTAGCTCCCTTGGCGATGCCAACTCCGAGATCTTGTGGGCGATCTGTGACCAGACCCTGGTACGGCTCGTAAAAGATGTCTGCAACACCAGATGAGATATTGTTGAAGAGACCGACAGGATTACCCAGGAAGTCGGCAGAGCCGATGACGATGTGGACCTGCCGCAAGCTCTCTTGTACATAGTGGCTCTGGATATTGGCGATCAGAGCACCAGTACTCAGGCGCGCGTTCTCGAGCATGAGAGCGTTGTAGCGGATTGGCGCATCATTGACGTTGCCAATAGACATGGTCAAGACGTTTACCGCGAACATGAATGGGTTACTGGACGAACTTCCTGTATCCTCGGCATTGATTCGCTCCGTTCGGACAAAGGACAGATCGAACTGCATTGGCTGTAGATGCAGAAGCTCAAAATAGATATCCTGTCCTCCTTGCTGCTGTGTCGGCTCTGGCACCTCGAGGCTGTCTGGTGCAAGTTGTCCCTCCTTCTCTTCGGTCCAGCTCGCGCCAGGTACTTTGGTGAAGTCCAGGAGAGCGAAGATGAAGTCCTCGTCAATCTCAATTGTCATCTGCTGCATCAAGAAGGTAGCATACTTGATGTACAAAACACCGTACGAGTCATCCTTGACTCTGGTAACAGTTGTCCGGAAGATGGGATGTGCTTCCATCTCTTTTCCAGTCTTAGGCACCACACTGGGATAGAATATCAACGGGAAGATGCCGCCGTAGAGCTGATTGTCGATCTGAATCCACTTGATGGTCAACGCTACAGTCTGATAGAGTGGCGAGTCTGTGTACTTGAGCTCGATGTCTCTCCAGGTAGCATAGACCAGCTCGCGAAGTTGCGCGTTGACCAGCGACAGACCGATGCCAGCGAATCGGATGGCTGCTCTCATCGTGACATCTGTGTCCTGCTCCTTCACTTCGAAGCCTGCCGTGGCCGATTGGCTGGCCGTAGCTGACTTCTGCTTGTACAGACTCATGCGAGGCTTGTAGTTGCTCATAACCAGGGTCTGTGTTGGGCCATCTGCAACCACATTGAGATCAATGATCTTTTGCCTGTTAGGCTCGCCTTGCTTAGCAGGCACTCTCATCGGTATCAGGTTGCCTATCTCCGCCAGCTTCACGTGTCGCTCTTTGCCGTTAGCGCTGATGACGAGGCTCTTGTTCTTGGTGGAAGGATAATCCCAAGCATATGGCATGATGCTTCTGGGCGGTAGTCTGTAGCGGATCGGCTTCCAGCCAGAGCTTCTGTCCTCTTCGTCCTCGTCGACGTTCGGGTTGGCTTGCCAGAACAAAAACTCTTGGTCGCTCTCGTTTCTCATAGAAAATGGCCAGTGCTTGGTCTCAAGGCTCAAGTGCAAGTAGATCATTGCATTCTCCATCAGGATCTCAACACGGATGAGCTTCTGTCGCTCGCCAGTCTTTGCAAGCTTGACGTGAACGCTGCCCATATTCGCAATGTCGAATGGCGAGGACCAAGAATTGTTCACACCTGGGAAACAAAGGCTCAACTGCTGACCCGTAGTCTGCTTCAGGAAGCGCAGAGGATGTAGCTCTCCTGGTCTCAGAGTGGTCGCATCCGACGAGCCTGGCTCACGGATCTGGATTTCTTCTGACAACTTGTTCTTCACAATGAAGCGTGGTGTCACGGCAACGACCTTCGTCAGCTTATACTTGCCTTCGCCTTCGGTCACACTCACGCCGCAGTGCATCTCTTCACGACCGGACACTGAGGGTAGCTTGACGTCTGTGTTGGCACCAATTGCATCGAAACTGATCGGCTGACTCCAAGCAGAATCGCCAACCTTGATCAGTGCGCGATTCTTGCGATCGTCTGTCGGGAACGAGAACATGAACGGTGTTGCCCTACGAGCATCTTCTTCTGTGTCTGCGAATGTGCCGGTTCCGGCTGCGGACTTAGTTCCACCAAAGTATGCTGCCTTGCTCTTGATGTCAAGCTCAAGACCAGTGCGGTTCAAGATTACATATGGGCTGTAGATAGTGATCTTGAACGCTCCACCGCTGTCGGGGACATTATAGTAGTGGATCTTCAGTCGGAGCTCGAGGTTGTTGTTGTCCTTCACGGTAAGGTTCTTCTCACGTCTGAAATCATTCTCGTTATTGGTGTTGATGATGGCAAACTCGCTACTCTTAAACGGAGTGTCCTGCATATCAATGCTCAACAACAGAAGATGTGACAGCTCGACCACGTGAACTGGGCTGACACCACCTTTGCGCAGGAAGTTGGTCCAGTCTTTCTTGGTGTTCTTGTCATAGATTCGGTATTTGAAGTCGAAAGGCAGGAGATTCTGTACCTCGATCGGCGCGGATAAGCGCAGACGCATGTAAGGATACACGCTGGTCAGAGGGTTGTTCTTGTCGAATGATGCCTGCATCTGGAAGTAGAATGGCGCATTCTGGTCGTTGTTCTCGCCTTGGCAGGTGAGTGTTCGCACAGGACGCTTGAGAAGTTCTTTCCAGAAGAGACGCTCGTTTGACCAAGTGTAGCCAAATCCTTGATCAGGCCGCACGACCAGCGAGTGCAAGAAAGCGGCACCCACTGGAGCAGGACGACTCTCACCTGGCGCTATCTTCTCAATCTTGAGAAGATGTCCTTCATCCGGGCTATAGACACCGACCTCCAGCGGGATCTGAGTATGATTCTCCGCGAGCAGGGGCGACCGCAGCGTGATGTACTTGACGTTGTCCGTAGCAAGTGTGACATCGACGAGCATGCGATGTTGCACCTTGTCTTTACGAGGCTTCAAGTTATAAAGCTGCTCGCCCTCACGACTGACTTGGATGCGATCGATACTGTCGAAGCCACTGCCATCGAGACGGATGCCGATGACGCCGGTCTGGCCCTCTGGAGAGAGCGTTTCGCGAGTGGTGGAGGGATCTTCGAAACGCCATGGTTTCTCTTCGCCGTCTTCAAGTCTGGCTGCCTCTCCTTCCTCACTGTGGTCCGAACTAGCCCAGACATCGACATCAAAGCCTGTCCAGTTTCGAATGCGATACGGAGCATCGCTTCCCCGTGGCTTCGACAGCACATCCTCTTCGCTCGACAAGAAAGTTGCTGATTTGGAAGCCAAGGCAATTGTGGCACTTGTGATGGTAAGCTCAAGGCTCTTCCTCGAGTACAATTCGATCGCCAATTTATCAGGGTTCGTCTCCTTGACCATGTGGAAGCCAAGCTGCCAAGGCTCAATGAGCGGCTCCCATGCCGACTTCGAGAAGTTGTACACGTTGAAGAACGTGTCAATACTGGTGTCAGCAGTCATATTGCCGGTCCAATCGCGGACATCGATATCGAACTTCTTGACGCTCCAGTCCAACATCGGTAACTCGTGCAAGTCACCGATCAGCACAACGCGAATGCCCTCCATTGAGATCTTCATCTCCTCACGCTTGAGTACCGCAGATCCGACCCTGCTCTGGGTTTCGCCCTGCTTTGAAGGAGTGGTCTTGTTTGTGCTGATTGTCTTGGTCGTGACCTTCTGCGTCGATTTCGCACCAGATTTGAGGCCCTTCTTCGTGCTCTTAGCAGAGGCTGCCTTGACCTGATCAATCTTCTTTGGACCCTGGTCTGCCATGCCCTTGTCTTGACTTGCTGACATGGCTGATGCACGCTGAAAGATCTGCATCGCCAGCATAATGTCACGTAGCGAGAGGCGCAAGACCATCGGCTCAATGTCCACCTGGATGCTGGTGAGAGACGAGTCGCCGCCGTTAGAGCGCATGTCCAGAGAGGTCTGTATGCTAAAGTCATCCAGTACGCGCAACCGTGTCGTCTCGAACTGGTCCATACGGCAGAGGAACATGCCAATCTTCTCGACCTGCAGAGTCATGGCATGTTGTTGAGACACTAAAACTTGCTTCGTTCCCAGTACGATGGCTTCAGAGTTGCTGATTGTAGGATTGGCAATGAGCAAGACCTGCGCATCAACGACGTTAACGCGATACGAGATTTGCATGCCACCTCCGCTCTGGCCACCTTCTGGATTCTGCTCGTGCTGCGTTTCTCTCCTCTTGACCATTTCCTGGGTCGAAAGGCTGGCGTCGTCCGCTTCCTCGCCATCGACGTTCCCGTCGCTTTCATCTTCGACCACGAGTGGGTTTTGCTGCTTCAGGCCGTCTTGCACGAACTTCGAGATTGCAAACAAGTAGTCTAGCGCTAGCACCACCCTGGGACTGTCTATTGTGAGAAGTGCGATAAGATGTTTGTCTTCACCTCCAGATATAGAAACGCTGGCCATAAATTGTTGCTTCACGTCGGTGTTTATCAGCGACATGATCTTGCGGAACTTGTTCTTCTCTTGTTTCCTCGTGTCCGTGATGGTGAATGACTGTATCAGTAGCTCACTCTCGAGAGCGCCGTCACTGATCATGCGCAGCTTTACGCTCGTCTCGTTCAACGAGAATTTGGAGAGACTGCCAGCTTCGAGGTCACCGACTGGTTCATCCGGTGGGCCTAGGACCAGCTCCAAGCCGACAGCGCCGACCTTGAAGACAAGGTCTAACTTGGTCCACGTGTCTTTGTTTGATCCCAGCTCTGGTCCCTGATGGGAGGGCTTGCTGGGCACAACTGCCGTAGATTTCTTGTCTCCGGCAGAAGGGACACTTTTGCCTGGCTCAATGAGGTGTTCCGGTAGCTCTTCGTGCGCTTCCTCTTCTAGCTCTTCGCTGTCCTCGAGTGCAAACGCCCGAGGGATGTTTCTAGACAGCTCAAGGACGAATTTGAGCTGATCTTCCGTCATCCTGAGATTCATGTTGGACATCGAACCTTCAATCTCCATATCAGGCTGTTTACGCCCAGGTCTATGCTCGACCTGTGTGATATTGAAGTCCAAGTTTACTTGATCAATCATCTCTAGCTCCTCAGACTTGCCCTCTGGATAATGAAATTTTGAAGTCAGCCTGATGTTGTGAATACCTGCCGAAAGTTTGTTCGCTGTATCTGTGCTGCCCTCCAGAGTGATGAACTTGTTGTTCGCGTACAGCTCACCAAGGTATGCGGTTACCATGTCTCGCTCCGCGGTCTCGGTCACAACCATGCGTGGAAACGACACAATCGGCGTGCTGATGACAATGTCGAAATGCATCTTGCCAGTAGATTCCTGAACCTTGCTGGCTTGATTTGCAGCAGCTTGCCGAGCGGCGTTGAAGATGGCCTGCATTTTGCCAAATTTGACGCCAAACTCCATGATCTTCCTGAATGGCTCTGTGAGAAAGTTGATCTTGATTGAGCCAGATCGGAGATAGATTGAGCTGTCGTGGCCTGGATAGTCCTTGGCCTCGGCATCGAAGGTTTCGTACGCAAAGTCTGCAAGCTCTTCCCCTTGGATAGAAACAAGTTGTCGAAGGGCGGATTGCTCAGAGACACCCTGATTGATGTCGTCGACTAAGTCAAGCGCACCAAGTCGAGCACCGACACGCATCGCTTTGCCGTTCAGGAACACATTGATATCAGCAGATGTCAGGCTCAGAGTCGCTAGGCGAATACCGTCATTGTTCAGAATAACGGCGATTCGATTCAGCTTAGCCTTTATGCGGATCTTGTCTTGACTTTGCTGAGGCTTCTCCTCTTCCTCATCCACGTCCGCGTCATGCTCTTGAGCTGACTGTATCTGCTGTTGGTTGTTGCTATCACCTCCCGTGAATGTCGTCATGACAAAGTCGAGTAGCGTGAGTAGAGTCTTTCGCGTGACCATGAGGTTGATCGTCGACACGGCCGCATCGAGGTTGATTTTGACACCTTCGTACTTGCTTTGGAATTCTGGGTGGTTTGAATTAACCATCTGGAAGTGTATAGTCAAAAGATCTTCTTTCTTCTTCGTCTTCAGATCCTCGCTTGTGATGAGTTTCTTGAATTCTTCTGCAGGGCTGTCTTCGACATGATCTTCAACGGCAAGCTTGCTAAGCTTCACGTCGGCCACCATGTCAAAGGCACGCTGGTAGAACTCAAGGTAGAACGACTCCGCGATCAGAGCGACCAGCAATCGATCCGGCTCCTTGCCTACCGCATCTGACTTATAAAGGTCACCTTGTAGTTTGTCCACAGTGAACTTAAACTCGAAGTTGCGCTGCTGCAGGTTGACTTCGGGTTTGTCTTTGCCTCGGGCGTCCTTGTTGCGTTGCAAGTCGTGCTGCTTTTCTTCGGCACCCTTCTCAACCTCGTGCGCCAGGTCATCGTTTCGGCCAGACATTTGGAATGATTTGCCTCGCGGTCTTTTTGCCTCACTCCTGCGTCTCGCCTTGAGCTTATCCGCGTCGGCTGATTTGGGACGCTCTTTGGCTTGTGCGGGCTCGTTCTGATCGAACTTCGGTATTGCAAAGTCCAGCAGCTTCATCAACGCTTTATACTTCTGGTCAGAGAACTTCGCATGTAGTACAGGAAGGTGTCCTTGTACCCTGAACTTCGTTAGATCAGTCGCCTTGGGCACGATGCAGGTATCGATCTGAAAGTCCATATTGATCCGATCGATCAAGTGGTAGCTGCGGTTCTCCGACTCATCTTCGAGCTGCTTTCTTGTCTCGTCGATTGTGCTGCCAATGAGCACCTGAGTGGCCTTGAGATCTACTCGGAACTTGTCGTACATAAGCGATTCAAGCTTCTTGTAGTCCCAGTCAGTGTACTGCTGGTTCTGCTTCTGCTCGATATTCCTGATTGTTTCTCGATCTATGAGCTCACTTCGAACAGCGATATGACCCGCGTCGAGGATCAAGCAGATCGTGCTCTCCTTGGTCACCGTGTCAGGCACGATGATCAGAGGCGCCTGGAGGTCCATCTGCACATCGATGGTCTTGTGTTCTTGCAGTGCATATTCAAGGCCAGCCCTGGTCTGCTGTCGAAGACCCTCCACGGTTGAGCCCGCTGTTTCCATCAGGGCTCCAATAGAATCCATGTGTTTGTCAGGTGGCTTGAAGAACTTGGTGACTTGAACCACGAAGTTGGGGTTGTATACCACTTCCATAGCCTTAAGCTTTACCGTGAGAGCTGTGTCTGCTCGATTGTCCAAAGGATTCTTCTCGAAGGATACTGCGAAGAATGGGTCGTCGTCCTCGGAATCGTCGGCCTGCTCGTCCTGCTCGTCGTGTTCGTCGCCGTCAGCCAATTCTTTCACCCGGTCCTCATCGGGTACCGGTGGAGCGTCCTTGACGGACAACATTTGCTCGTAAAGGTTGCCTGCTGTTGATCCGTCATACAGGCGCATGCCACCGAGACTCAGATCCACTAGCATGGAGTCTGTTCGTTGTATCAACTCTGTACTAAAGTCATCGAACATGAGCTTAAGCATGTCCTGCTTCTTGCCATGAGGATCTCGCCTGAGCGTGAAGCTGCCAGTCTTGAGGTTCATGTCGACCTGCATCTTTATCGCATCTTTCGGCGCGTCGACGGCCTCGGTGATCTGCTGTTTTTCGTTGAACTCGATAGCCTCGTAAAGTTCCTTGCGTTGATCCTCTGTCATCTGGCTGTCGTCTGAAGCCTCATGCTGCTTGTTAGAAGAACCCCAGATCCAAGAAGTCCAGCCACCCTGTTGAGGCTTCGGCTTGTTTAAGGCGCCTTCTTTACGCAGTTCGTTTCGTGCAAGCGATCGCCAGAATCGCAGATCTTCATACGTGAGTTTGTGTTCGAGCTGGTCGAGCTCTCTGTTCTCATCAGGCGTGAGCTTCTCTTCCCGCTTTTTCTTTTTGAAGAGTGATATGTAATGCTTGCGGTCATCCCGTCGCTCTTTGAAGTACGCCCACGACCAGCGCTTGTTCTTGTCGTGGACTCGATCAAGGACGGCTTTGCCTGCGAACTGCAGCCATGCACGCGGGTCTTCCTCGGGCGACTTTTCTGGCTGGTACTTGCGGAATTCCTGGTGCCGGATGAAGTAGTGGAAGAGATCGACCAGCATAAGGGCATCTCGGTATTGGGTGTCGTCCAGAACAAACCCGAGCTCGTTGAACAGCAGGCGTGCCTTTATCTTGGGTCTGTCGTGCTTGCCTGTCTTGTCCATCTCCAGCCCAGCACGACCAGAGACAGGCTTGAGAATGAATTGGTGCTCCTTGACGGCCTCGCTGTCACTCTTGACGATGAGCTCACTGAGCTTCTTCATGATCTCGTCGTGGCTTGGAGCATCTTCTCTGGTGTCCTTGGAGCCAGTACCCGTGCCCAGTAGCTCTGTATCCGTATCCCAGTACACAGCGAGCGAACCAAGAGTTGCAAGCTTGTGTGTGGTTGCACTCGCATTCTGAATCCATGTTGGCTTCCAGTTCTCATCCGTTGAGACAGCACTCAGCTCTTGCAATGTGATACCAGCGGCGAACGGGTGGCCAGGGTCAGACAAGGCGTCCTCGTATCGAACGTGGACATTCTTGATCTGAATCTGCACGTTGTCGATGATGGTCGTGGTGAGGGCTGCAGTGAAAGACTGCTGCTTCTGTTGTTCTGCCTGCGTCATGCCTTCGGTGTTCCTCTCTTTCAGCAGCTCGGCGCTGTCCAGCTTCTCCATCTTGACCGCGTGCGCTCTCCTCTCTTCTTCCTCTGCATTGTACGCCTGGTCCTCCTTCGGCGAGGCCAGAAGAAAGACATCCTCAATGTTGATCCGCACCGGCTGGCCTCGTAGGTTCGACCAAGGTATCTTCAGTATGAGAGAACTGATGTGGCCTTCCACGACATTGAGTGGCAAGTGGAATTGGTCAAGCGCTTCCCGTTTCAGCTCGAGGTTCCGCAGCTTGACGTCGCCGCCCAGGATGCCAACGTTCAACTGGTTCGGGTTGAAGTTCTGGACGTACATGCCCAGAAACCTGTTCAACAGGTTGGCCACCAAGCTCTCCAAAACCATGGCGGCGGGATATGGCCGTGACCCGGGCCTGGAGTAGACTCTGTGGTCGTGACTGGGGTTGAGGGTAGTCTGTCGTGTCGGTCGTAAAGGCTCGCGAGGTTAGCTCATTGTAGCGTGCAGAGTGCCGTCATGTGCCCGTCGCATGCACGTCCAGGCAGCGGCTCGAGTTCCAAGAAGTCGCGTTTATGGAGGGAGAGAATGCGACGCGGAGGTAAAAGACGATGCTTTCAGCACGGCGAAGGGTAGGGACGGTATGGTATGGTATGGTATGGTATGGTATGGTATGTAGCTTCTTCCTCAAAGGAGTGGACTCGCGCTGTTTCCTAATCTCTTCCTACACCACTTGCGACTTCCTCTCCAAGAGGATAAGGATGGACACGTTTGGCGGTCTGGTCTACGAATCAGGAAGGAGCACATCAAAAGACGTGTGGTAGCCCCTCCGTAATGATGCCCAAAAACAGGTGTGGCTCAAGCGCCATGCTACGTCATCATGCAGGAGAATCTTTGGGGTGAAGAACATTGAACGTCCGAGCAAGACATGGAATGGTGATTAGGATTGACACACGCAGACGCAGGCGCAGACGGAGAACACATCCGTAGCTCAAGACTGGCCGTAGAGTGCTTCGGCCTGTCTACATTGAGCTAATAGTCGTTAATTCTTGTAACCCCCGGGTTATGGCTCAGTACATTTTGAAATAATGATGACTTATGCTGTCCGGTCGACCCGTGATACACGTGCAGACGTCTACCGCTGCTGCCTCCTGATATGGCCGACAGCACACCTAAAAAGACGTTCCTGGACATCGTCAAGCTATGCGATGACTTTCCCTACGGCCCGGCAGCGGACGAGTACTACCAGCTCTACCTGCCGCACGATGACCAGCCTCATGGCTATATGCTGCCAGCTACCGTAAAGACAATGCCATGGACGTCTGCTTTTGAAGTCTCCCACGACAAACCCCGAACCTTGAAGCTCACCAACATCCCTGATGACCACAAGCTGGCCAACGCCGTCACTGGAGCCGTGCAAGAGCTGGTTGACATCTGCATCGAGCGCGACCTGTTCCACGTCCTCTGCAGACGGCACAGCGAGCTGATCTCCGTCGTGTCGGCCAGATACAACTCCGGCCCGGTCCGAATCGAGCGGTTTGCCGCCTCACTGTTCGGTCTGACCTGCAGAGGAGCTCATCTTGTTGCCTACTCAACCACTCAACATGGCAGCATCACGGACCTTTGGATTGCGCGACGCTCAGCTCACCTGTACACCTACCCATCAATTCTAGACACGACCGTTGCTGGCGGTGTAAAAGCAGGAGTGGCACCTTTCCAAACCATCGTGGACGAAGCGGACGAAGAGGCCTCTCTGCCCGAAAATCTGGTACGTGACCGTGCAGTCTCCCGCGGCGTCATCTCACACATGGCCACTACCGGCGAAGGATTCCCTGGTGAGCAAGGCTTGGTCGTGCCGGACTACATCTACGTGTACGATATGTGCTTGCCTGCAGACATCGAGCCGAGACCACACGACGATGAAGTGAATGCTTTCCACCGCATGAGTGTATGTGAGGTCAAGGTGGCGTTGCTCAACGAGGAGTTCAAGCCGGATTCGGGCGCGGTCTTGGTTGACTTTTTCATTCGCCATGGCATTATTACCGCTGAGAATGAGAGCGATTTCGTCGAGATCAATATGCGCCTTCACAGGAGGTTGCCATTTCGCATAGGCTGAGTCATCGACCTATCGGGAGGACTTTGGGGGCTGCATGAGCCCCGATATTAATGCTTTGACTCTTCCCATGTGCCAGGGGATGCATGTTGACGTGGAAATTTCTACGACTGCCACAGACTGTAGCAAGCACAGCTGTTGGAAGCATCGACTGGGGACGAATGAAGACGCCACGCAACAGTACAAGCTGGCGACAACTACAGGCAAGTGAAGGCGGGTCACGGGTTTTGAGAACTGCACACGGGAAACGTCATCCGATGTTGCAGGCATGGTGTATTCATCGACTCCTCACTATCAATCACCACCCAGCGCCTGATAGTCCTGAGTAAGCTGATCCCACAATATCCAGTCCGCAGTATCAAGAGTCGAATTATCCAAGCTGAAAATCTCCTCCTGAAGCGCTGACAAACCACCAAAAGTATCCACCGGAGGCAAACCTGCGTGATCGATCATGCTCTCAGCACCCCTTCCATTCACGGCACGATCACGTGCCTTCTGCCGCCCACTCCACTTCCTCAAAATCTCCTCCCTACCCGCCCTCAACTTCGCAATGAACACCTGCTCTCCCGAAGTATCACTAGGAGAATTAGCATATCAAGCCTGAACAGCGAGTCGTCCCGCCGCAACATGCAGTGCTTGGCCCGAATTCAACAAGTCCTCGTAATCACTGCACACTTGTTCCGTCTTCGCCCACGCGCTATCCTGCTCAGCCTGCGTGAGGGGTCCAGGTCGTTGCAGGCATGTGAGGAAGTATATGAACGCGATCCGACTACCCCATGCGAAGAATGCTCCGGTGTGCCACTCGAACTGGCTCAGGCCGGAGTGCGCATGGGCTACAGTATCGGTGTCTAGAATTGTTCCCATGTTGTGCTATTCTAGAAGGCTGCACTCGTTCAGCTGCTCGAAGGATTGCTGGGTCCAAGGTCGGCTTGTCTCGAAGATCCATGACATCTTGGCGCTGCATTAGCGTACCACAGCGCAGTGCTACATGTAACAAGTAGCGGTAGCCTCCCAGGTGACTGACATAGAACATCGCCTGTCCATTTCAAGCCTACAAGGGCTGCTTTCGCTATAACATGATCTAGATGCAGCCTTCCAATCGCTTGTGGCTCGCATGCACATACATATCCCGTCTCTCTAAGAACGCCGATATTGCCTCCGGCCGTCACTAGGCGTAGTCGGGTACTACTTCGATCCGCCAGGGTTCAACCAAGAGAAAGCCGACGCACCGCCGACAGGATTCGCCTTCGTCTTGGGAGGTGCTGCCGTTGGCGTCGTCTGATTCTCTTTCCCGCCTGCGGTTGCCTTGGCGTCGCTGCCGGCTAGACTGCGTCGTCTGCCCTCATCGAAGAACCGACTCTTGGATTCTCCAGGACTAGCCGTGCCGCTTGCTGGCGCCGCTGCCGTTGAGAAAGTGCGGGTCGCAGTCTTGGGCTTCAGCACTTTGATTCCCGTCTCCTTTCGCTGATATATTGTGTCTTGGCTCCTCCCAGCGCTTGCCCAGTCCAAGCCTGCGGATTGTGTCGAAGCGGAAGCGGGAGGATCACGACGCCAGCTGCCCCAAATGGCAGGGCTGCTATCATTGCGAACTGGCGCAGTCTTCGCTCCGACATCCTTGCCCTCCTCACCGTCACGCTTGTTGTTCACGAGTGTAAGTGACGGACGCGGAACATTTGATGCGCGACTTGTCGGGCGTGATTCTCTGTCGGCGCCAATAGCTGTCGGTTTCGAGACCTCTGCTTGTCCAGCTTCCGCAGCGATGGCACCTGGCGGTCTGTATTTGCCAGGAGGTGGACTCGCGGTTACAGATGAGACAGACGCAGTGGAACTGCCTTGACCAAGACCATTCAAGTAAGTGTGCTCCTTGGTAGCTTCTGCCGTCTTCTGGGCTTGTGAAGAGGAAGGATGGGCGCCAGTGGTGACATACAAGCTGTTGAACACTGCTTCGTTCTCTGGTCGCGAGAATGGTATGCTCAGCCTATTTCGGTCATTGTCAAACAATGTCATGCTGTTCGATGAGAACATGATGTCGGCATTGTGTGCGCGCAGAACATCGGCGCCCAAGAAAATCTGGATAGCTTTGTCGCTCTCATCCCGCGTGGTACCTTCCACGACTCGGAACTCAACTTCTAATGAGGGTAGTTGCGGGGCAGGACTGGATGACCTCAAAGATGCGCTGGGATGTGTCACAGCTTCGGGAAAGAAGATGGGCAGTTCCACTATCCGGAGACCATCATCGTTGGTGTACACGTTTTGCTCGAAGCCAAGTTTTTCGATCAGTCGTAGATCCAAGAACGACTTGTACGAGCCTGTGCATACAGCGGCATATAGTAGCGCATCATGCTTGAAGTTCGTGTTCATCCAGCATCTGATGATTGCCGGGACAGCTCCCAGCAGTAGCATTCCCGGTGCGATAGCCGGGGCCTCGGTAGGAGACCGATGAGCGCTCCCGAGACCAAACGCGGCCGTGTCGAGGTTGAGGCTGTTAGCGCGACCAGAGGTGGCAGATCGCATGGAATGCGCCGAACTTGCTCGCCCCTCTGACTTGTGCGACGGCGTGCGCTCGTTCATGCCAATGCCACCAAAGCCGCTGCTTGTGCGGGACAAGAGCTCGACTGAAGGCCTTGAAGAATGCGAGAAGTGATTCTGGTTTGCAGACTCATCAAAGCGGACGCTATTCGCCCTTGAGTTGGCGCCCATTGCCCTGCGTGGCTCGTCCTCGGCATCGAGATGAAGACTGCTAATCATGTTGGAGGTGTCGTCGTCGAAGCCACGGAACTGCTCGCCGGGTGGTTGTTGAAGCGGCGCTAGAGAATGGGTCAGCATAGCGCTCGTTCGAGATGCTACTGCGAGTACACGCACCTGTATGTGGAGTGCCCGTCAAGACACTCGGAAAGGGCGAACTGCTACCCCATACACTCTTCATGCGCGCATCGTTCTCATGTGTCCGTTCCAGCCGAGCGATACGGTCGGCGTGTTCTGCCTGTATCTGCTGTATGCGCGCCACGTCGGTTGGCAGCCTCCAGCTGTCGCTACTGCTACTGTACTGCGGCGTGAAGGACTGGCTCTGCGGATCCATCATACGAGGGGCACCATCCGAGGAGGCCGTCGGAAGTCAGGCGGCCTGACCAGCGAGCCTGTTGACGGGTCTCGTCTTCTCTCGCCAGCGCTGGCAAGTGTGTAGCGCTGCCGCTGCCACTGCCTCCCCTCTCCTCCCAATTCGTGGCCACGGCACACGCCGCGAGTGTTGAGACCTCTTACGCCACAGCTGCTGTCTCTTGTATTTGTGAATCTGAGTGTGTTATGATGCCGTACTGTCTGGTGCGCGGTGGGCGTCTGATCGAACGTCTCTGCGCGAGTTGGCGGTTTGGTGGAAAGCGTCAGGATGGATGCTGCTACAGGAGGCACCAACACCGCGCAGGGCAATCGTGACAGCAAACTGAGTCGGTCGATCGATCGGTCGGGTGGACAAATGTAATGTTGTAACAGCAATCGTCGAAAATGTTGCGCAGCGGTGGAAGATGGTTCCAAGACCGTCGTGAGCGGTCAAGTGCACAGTCCCGAACGATGTGTGAAAGGAGCCGGTCGTTGAAACGCGCGGGCGTATTCTATCGACCAGGATCTGGAATCAAGATGAGGCGCGGGAGGGGTTGGTAGTGGTGATGGTGGTGGTGTACACGATGGCGAGAAGCACTGCACCACGATTGCATATGGTACATACTCGAGGACGACACGACGACCATCAACTTCTCTACGTCTCGAGTGCCGCTAGCCAGTCGCGCTAATGCACAACGGCCGAGGCGCTATCCTCACGTGTTTTGCGGAGATCGTATGCACGAGCAGAAACATATATCTCGCCACAGAGCGATCACTACAGAATCGCAATCTGCGCTATACATGTAGGTATTGTACAGACTGCTGCCATGAAAAACATCAACGATATTTCCAGGTCCAGTCCTTCCAATGCTTCGTTATTCATGCCTCGTAAAATCCAGGCCTTTTCCCACCCACACGCCCACGCTGTACGCCTTCCATCGACAAATCTGGCGGTCTTCATGCTGTGGACAGACTCTCACAACCCAGCAACGACATCTCCATTCTTAGTCTTGATGAGACAGAGGGCGAGAGCTGCTGAGCCAATCGCCATAACGACGCCCAAGCCGATCGCCCTGTGGTATGTTAGCAATCCGAAGGACAAGCTTTCAGCACGCAAACACTTACAGCAAACCGAGACCTTTGTTCTCTGACTTCGCGACCGCCTCTTTTGCCTGCTGCGCTTTCTCAACAACGACAGGCACACCGTCCTGAATGGCTTGCTGTGCCCGCAGCGCTTTGTCCGTCAACACATTCGGTACACTATCCTGGATGACTTGCTGGGCCTGCTGAGCCTTGTCAATCACCACAGGTGCGTGTTTGTCGATTAATTTTTTGGCCTGCCCAAGCTTCTCTTGCACATTCACCTGCTTCATACTCTCGTTGACAGCATCTGCCTGTTCAATGATACCCAGAGGGCTATCAACCTTGTCTCTCGAATCCTCTGCCTTTGGGGTCATCGGTGGAGTAATCGGAGCAGCAGGTCTGTCCGCCTGCTCATGCGTGTGCGTCTGAGGTTTGTCACCAGCTCCATCCTTAAGGTCCTCGAGGTCCTCCTCTTCCTCACCCTCGTTGACGGCGGGTAGCTGAGGCGACGCACTGGCGATCGCAGAATTCGACGGCGAACGCGATGAGCTGCGTTCACTGCTAGAATCACTAGCTCTGCGTACGCGGTCAAGGTGCTCCAAGATGCCCACGTGGTCGGTGGGAAACTTCTCCAGACTGGGATCATCTGGATCTGCCTCTTCTGGTATTGAGCTGTTGCTACCAGTACTTTCGCCAAGACTGCCTCTCCGCTGTTGGCCAAGATGCATCGGCGGAATGTGGTGGCGTACATCATGGTCGCCTTTGTTGTCGATGGCCGTACTCTCGTGGCCAAAAAGCGGCGAGTGGCTCTGTTCAAGCGACGATGGCGCAATAGACTCATGTCGAAGGAGTGGAGCATCTTCTGGCCAATGCTCATTGTAGTCACGAACATGGGCATGAGCTTGCGGGGTTGGTGCAATCGACTCGTGTCTAAGGAGTGGACCTGCAACATGGTGTTCTGGAACGAGGTGGTCGTGATCGAGATGATCGTGGTGGTCGTAAGCTCCAGGCGTGGTGTGGTCGCCGTGGAACGCTTCCTGCTTCGTCATCGGCGAGTCGTGGTGCCGGTACTCCTCTTCTGGTTCGGGCTCGCGCTCATCAGCTGCATAGAGTGTGTGTGACTTGGCCTCCACAACTATTAGGTTGTTCTCATTGCCAGCACCGTCGTCCACCCTGGGCTTGGTGGTGTCACAGATCCACCAGTCTCCTGGGCCGAGACGCAACTTGTACTGATACTCTCCCTCCTCTGCGGTGAATGTCTTGAAGAAACTGTATTTGCCATGCTCGTTCTTTGTGTACTCCATTTCTACTGGTTGCCAGCCGTTTAAGCTCGAGGACACGAACACGGGTGGTTGGAGTCCCGGCGAGGTGAACTCGATGGTCACAGGAATCTTCATGATGATTGAGCCTGGTGTGGGTACCCGCACAATTGGCCGAGGTCCGACCCAAGAGGGATTGCTATGCGTCGATGGTCGGGTGGGTGCGGCAGGCGTGTCTAGCACCGCATCGATCGAGGGTGCTGCAGCTGGCGGAGCCTTGCGCTTTGTCGCGGGCATAATGTTAGCTAGGAGACCTGCTTGGTGGTGGTGTTTTTCTTTGGCGTGCTGTCCGGCAGCAGAGGTGTCCTGCGGAGGGAATGGGACGTTGTGTGGGAAGCTGTTTCGCTTTGGCAGGGACATAGGAGATATGATGTGTTGCTGATCTGATGTATCGGCTAGGGTTGCGTGATGTGCAGTATGTGGTTGGATCGCGCTGGCGGGATGGATCGAAGCAAATAGTGGATCGTCTAGCTGTCCATGGCAAGATGCTTGCTTACCTCTGAGCCTGCAACTCGTTACAAACACGTGTAGTGTGTAGCAGGTGACGCTGGCGTGACTGCTATCCGCGGAAGAAGGCGATGGCGTCGTGGGAGGGGCGGGGGATGCTGGGTTGCTTATGTCGTTGACTCGTCACCCAGGAAGCAGGAGTGTAATGATGAGCAGAGGAAGGAGGAGCACGTCCGCCTACACTTGACATGCACGCGAGCTGATGCGTTGTGGTGGTCTCCTATGCGTGTCCCAGCTGGAACTGTGGAGAGCAATACAACACAACTTGGAGAGCAATACCGGGGTGTAATGCAGCTGCCCAGTGTCTCTACCGAAGCATGTTTGTTGGGATGCATTCTCACCCACCGAGCTCACCGGAATCCTTGTGGTCGTCGCAGCGGACCGAGTGCATCAACACGGTCTCTTTGCACGGAGTCTGCGCCACGTCTGAGGGGCAGAGACATCTTGGCGCGATTTGATTTGGTCGCTGGCGGCTGACAGGCGCGACAGGTTCTGGAGAGATACAGTATGATGCAGCGTTGCGTAGAAAGAACCTCGAAGCTGGGAACAGGAATGGTCTGTGGTGCAACGGCTCTGACCGCACGGTGCGGTCAGAGCCGTTGCCAAGATATCCAGGTCCAGGCAGCGTTAGGAGTAGTAAGAGTAAGTAGTAAATAGTAACAGTGTAGTAATTACTCTTACTATAAATAGTAAGAGTGATAGTAATAGTAATAGAATAGTAAGGGTAATAGTAAATAGTAATTACTATATAGTAAGTAGTATTACTACTACTAGTATAATAGGTACTTAAGTAAGCTATTAAATTACGCTACTTAGAGTAGACTCTGTAAGATAGCTATAGTAGGATATAGAAACAAAATATAGAAGTAAGTTTTAATACTCTATATATTTTATTAACTAAAGTGTCTATCCTATATTTAAATACTAAGTTTATAGCTTTACGCAATAATCTAATATTAAGCTTTTAGTATAAACGTATTATTTATTAAATTTATATCTTTTAATAAAGTGTATTACTATATACTATATCTCTTCTCTCTATACTATAAACACTCTTTATTTTTTATATTATATATTATTAAAGTTCTATCTTTATATTATAATTAATAGCCGAGATATTAATTTTACTAGATAGAGATTTAGATGTATTTATAAGGGTAGCCTATAGCTAACCCTTATATATAATACGCGGCTATATCTAGCTTAGTAAGCCGTACGTAACACGTATACGTTGTTACGGAATAATTCCTATAGACCCTAGAATTATAACGATAGGACGAACACGTAACTTATCCTACCTAAGCGCTTAGACTTAGAGTAATTAGACTGCTTATACTTAGACTAATTAGACTGCTTATGCTTAGAATAATTAGACTAATTACCGAGATCTACGAATCTTCTTTATATTTAAGAACGCTAAGAACCCCTTATAGTTTCAAAGCGTTTAACTTACTGTTTAATATTACTATTTAGAATATACTATAACCTAACCTCTGCCTTACTACTGCTTAATCTTTATAAGACAAGATAGCTACTACTTTATTACTCTCCCTTAACTTCCTATTGGCCCGAGAACAAACCCGATTAAGCTTGTCTTCTTAACTTGTAATATTATTAGGTTATACTAAACCTAATAGCTTTAAACGCCCTCTACGATAGGAGACCGATAGAGTAAACGGGGAACACCCGCCCCTAGGAAAGTAAGTAGAGCCCGACGACCTTAGACCGCGAACGATGCTATTAATGCCTTAGCTACTTATATAGGTAACGATACCCTTAAGGCTAGTAAGCTAGAATACTACTATAGCGACCGAGACAAGTTCGACACTTAGGTCTCTTAGATAGATATATACTTCTTGTTTAACTCTATAGCTAAGAACCTTAAGCCTATCTTCGCTACTACCTTCTTAAGAGGACGAGCATAGTATTAGGTTAAACCCTTCCTAAGGACCTACTTAGATAGTAACGGTACCGACAACGCTAACGGAATCTTTACGTCTTATAACTACCTTAAGAATGCTATAAAGAGCGTCTTTAGGATCTCTAACGAGGTGTTATTGTCTCGTTCCAGGGCTAGTCTCAAAAGAGAGATAAGTCAAGTCACGTGGCGGTATTATTCTTTGGAGAGGCTGAAGCAAGCTGAGCGAAGATGAATGATAGGAATAAGAGTTGTATTCCAATCAGTGAGATAGTAACATGAGTTGAACGCATCAGAACCATAAGGGTTTCTAGCGTTCCTAAATACAAAGGAGATAGAGCGTTTGCTCTCCGTGCTCTCCATGCTCTCCATGCTCTCTCGAGATCACCGAGATCAACGAGATCAAGGAGATCACTTCAGTTGCTCTCTCGGTTCCTTGGTTTTATTCCTGCGGGTGAGAGAGCACTTCTCGGGCGGAAGCGCCCACCAATTGTGGAGGTCTGATTGGTTAGCTTCCTTCAGCCCCAGATCAGAACCGTAACACCATCCCCCTTTTAGCCTAGCTCTGTCCCAGAGCTTCATAAGTCATGTTTGTACTTCCTTTTCGTGTCTCGCAACGATGTCTTTTTCCTCCCAATCCAAATCTACCGCTCGCCGCAAGAAGAAAGCCCAGCAGATCTTTCGTAACGGCGATACCGCGATGCGTCCGTGTGATTCTTGTCAAAAGGAGGGCCGTGTGTGCAAGGTGCACATCTCATCTGGTCGCTGTTCCGAGTGCTGGCAGCGGAATCTGAAGAGTTGCAATGCGAGGGTAACCGAGGGCGAGTGGAAGCGCTTATCGCTTCAGCGGAAGAAATTGTTGCAGGAACTGGATGCCGCGAAGAGGATTCTTGGTGAAAGGCAGGATGCCTTAATGGAAGCGCATGCAAAGGAAATGCGCCTTCGTAAGCAATTGGATGCGGTTGATCAGAAGGTTGCGGAGGGTCGTTCGTTGGAAGATCGGTTGTTGCTAGACGAGGATCCAGGGGCGCAGGAGTACGCTGTAGCAGACGCGGATCCTAGTGCTCCCAATCTGTCCTTGTCTCCTTGGACCTGGAGTGCTGTCGAAGGTCTTCCGGACGACTTCTGGCTTTCTCCTTCTGGCGAGACGGTGCCGTCGGTGGCTCAGCCGTCTCCTTCGTAAGGGTATTTATTTGTAAGTTGTGTCCCTGTTCTTATCAATCGGCTGGGTAGCTCAGTGGTAGAGCGCAAGCTGTCTACACTCTTGAGGTCGTGTTCGATTCCTACTCCAGTCGTCCGTTTGCTCAAAAGTTACCATGTCTTATGGTGTGGTTACTTCTGAGCAAGCGCCGTTTTGATACTCCCGAATCTTCTGCTGACAGTTTCGTAGGTTTTCTTTTGGTTCCCAGGTATTTTCTGATTCGTCGTATCCCTTCCATTTGATAAGGTATCGCTGACCCTTTTTATCTAGGATTTTTTCGACTTCAAATTCGTTTTCTGCTTCCGGCTCGAAATGGAAGCTCTCTTGGCAAGGTGTTCTGGCGTCTGCGGGTTCCAGCTTAGAGATATGGAAGACTGGGTGGATTTTTGCGTCAGGTGGTAGTCGTAGTCGATAGTTAACTGGTCCTACGACTTTGTCGATTAAAAATGGTCCGACTTTAACGTGATCTAGTTTCTTGGTCTGTCTTCTTGTTCTCAAATTTTTTGTAAGGAGATAGACCTTATCCCCCTTTTTTAGCAGAGGTGCCATTTTTCTCGTGTCCTGCCGTTGTTGAGACAGTTTTCGTTGTGCATCTTCGATCGCCTTGCGTGTTTCTTTGTGCACTTCCTTAAGAGTATCCGTCGTCACGATTGCTCTCTCGGCCTGTGGATGGGATCCAGGTATTCCGAATAGGTTAGGATCTTTACCAAAGTTCGCATAAAATGGCGTCGTTGAAGTTGTCTCCGATTTGTGGTTGTTTAGTGCAATCTGCGCTATTGGCAGTAATGAAACCCAGTTGTCTTGTGCATAGTTGATGTAGTGTCGTAGGTATTGTTCTAGCGTTTGATTCATCCTTTCGGTTTGTCCGTCTGTCTCCGGATGATATGCTGTTGACAGCTTGTGTTTGATTCCGATCGTTCCCATAAGCGTCTTC
The DNA here is from genome assembly GCA_033816765.1 of Nothopassalora personata. Lineage (NCBI taxonomy): Eukaryota > Fungi > Ascomycota > Dothideomycetes > Mycosphaerellales > Mycosphaerellaceae > Nothopassalora > Nothopassalora personata. Next base: position 494,263 of record CM066290.1, read on the forward strand.
CAGTAGTTTGATGTGAATAGCTTGTCTCTGTCCGTTATAAACGCTTGAGGGAATCCGTGGTATCGGATAAGTCTATCCAGTACGAGGTATCCGAGCTGCTCTGCATTGTACGTTTCTGATGCAGGAATGAAGTGTGCGTATTTCGTAAGTCTATCAACCATGACTAGTATCGTGTCGTATGGTTGTTTCGTAACTTGATCTCTTGACGGTGGGAGTTTCGTAATAAAGTCCATTGTGACTTCGTCCCATGGTTTCGTCGGTGGTGTCCTGAACTGTAGGTGACCGTATTTTGCATGTCTCGCAGCCTTGTTTCGTTGGCAGTGTACGCATTGTTTAATGTAGCGTGACACCTTAAGTCTCATCTGTGGAAAGGAGAAACTGCGCTGTATTAGGTCCATAGTTTTTGAAGTTCCAGGGTGTCCATAAGTTGGTCCGTCGTGATGTTGTCGTATGCATTCTTCTTCTCGATCCTTAGGTACTTGGTATTTTCCTTGCGATATAGGGAATTGTTCGTTCCTGTCGCCTAATATCCGTACGATGTTGTTGAATTCTCTTGTGTTGGCACTAAGACTTCCGTCGGGGTTTGTCTTTAATATCTTATGTTGCACTGGTTCTTTTCCTTCCATGTAGTCGCTTCTTCGGCTCAGCGCGTCGGCGCGGCCATTCTCTCGTCCTGGAGTATATTTAATTTCGAACTTATACTGTCCCAGCAGCTCCGACCAGCGGGCTTGCCTTCGAGTAAGTTCTTTCGTCGTCGTAAAGTACGTAAGATTCTTGTGGTCAGAAAGAATCGTTAACTTCGGTGGGCCCTCGACATATACTCTCCAATGTTGCATGGCAGCAACAATGGCTAGAAGCTCTTTGTCATGGATGTCGTAGTTCTGTTCCGCTGTGGTCATTTTCCGGGAGTAATAGGCTATTGGGTGTCTCTGCCCATCGTGTGTCTGCGTTAGACACGCGCCTATTGCCATATCAGACGCATCGGTCTCGATGTGGACTTCCTTGCTACCATCGAATAATCGAAGCGTAGGGGCTGAAGCGCATTGTTCCTTGAGTTTCTTGAATGCTTCAATCTGTTCTTTTCCCCATTTCCAAGTGACGTCCTTTCTTGTAAGCATCGTCATTGGTGCTGCTGTCTTTGAGTAGTCCTTAATGAATTTCCGGTTGTAGTTCGCTAGTCCAAGGAATGATTGTACGTCCTTGACTGTTTTCGGTTCTGGCCATTCTCTGATTGACTGTGTCTTTGCAGGGTCGATCGTTATCCCTGTAGTGCTGATAATGAAGCCTAAGAATTTGACTTCTTTCTTATGGAATTCGCATTTCTCGGGTGCCGTCTTGAATCCTGATTGCGTGAGTCGTTCGAAGACGTCCTGGACTTGTTTTATGTGTTCCTGTAGGGATCCTTTTGTGTAGACCAGTATGTCGTCCATGTAGGCGATAACGCATACGTCGAGTAGGTCTCTAAGTGTTTCGTTAACAAGGTCCTGGCAGGATGCGGGTGCATTGGTTAATCCCATTGGCATAACTAAGAATTCGTAGAGTCCGTATCTTGTTCTGAAAGCGGTTTTCCATTCTTCTCCTTCTGCCATCCGTATAGCGTAGAAGGCATCTCGTAGGTCAATCTTCGTGTACCAGTCCGATCCGGTTAATCTGTCTTGTGCTTCTTCGATGTTGGGTAGCGGGTATCGGTTCTTGATCGTGATCTCGTTTAACTTCCTGTAGTCTTGTACGAGTCGTAACTTCCCGTTTGCTTTTGGAACGAACATGCATGGAGTTCCTGCACTTGAGGTGGATATTCTTATCCATCCTTTGGCTAGCTTCTCCTTCAGCCATTCTCGTAGGGTCTGTAGCTCTTTCTCAGACATTTGATATAGGGGTCCCCATGGAGGCTCTTTCCCTGGCTGAATGTTGATCTTGTGATCCCATGGGCGGTGCTTAGGTAAGGCGGTTTTGCCTCTTTCCTCTTCAAAGAGTCGCGACCACTTGCGATACTCCTTGGGAATACTCAACTCTGAGATGTTAGTATTCTTCGATGGTGCGTTACTTCCATCACTTCCAGTGACTTCGTGACCCGGCGGCCCCACGCCAGTGTCTGTCCCGGTCGAAGGTGGTTCTTCTGTCCTTCTATTCGGCGCAAGCTGTATCTCGTTTAGCTGTTTCCTTGCCTCATCTGCCAGTGAACGCTGCCACTGCGCAGGCTGAATGTCGACAACGCAATCGCATTCCCTAAATGTGAGTACTCCTCTTCTCCAGTCGATTACTGGATTGTGCTTTCTCAACCAAGGCATACCTAATACTATGTCATGACTGGCCATATCAGTGACATCCAAGGTAATATTCTCGTGGTGCTGTTGGATAGCCAGTGGCAATGGTATCGTCTCCCATTCCACGCTAGGTAACGATGATCCGTTTACCGCGATCAACTCGTAACCCCATTTCTTCTTCAGGGTAGCTAACCCGTTTCTTCTTGTGAAAGACTCGGAGATAAAATTCCCCGCTGCTCCTGAGTCGATCATGACACTGGTTTTGTGTCCGTTGACGATTGCTTGTGTCTGGAAAACTGTGTTTGATGTCGATGCGTGAGCCTGAGTGTTGCATAACTCCCTCCGGTCGCTCATTCCTGGGGAGCTGATCCTTTTCCCGAATGGTATGCGGTTCGCTGTGCTTCGTGCCTAGAGGCTTCGGCTAGAACCTGTAGCCCGTTGCCCTGTGTCCACACTTGTAATCTATTGCGTTCCTGGATCTTCTGCGTTTCTGAGTAGAGAGCCCGTACATGCTGTACTGCTGTTCGTAATTCATTCGATATGAATGTCCCTGACGGTGTAAGATATCCGGTTCCTGTTATTCGGCTTCCTATCGGTGGTCGTTCTGTAATGGCGGTTGCTAGGTTCTCGGTTGTTTCCATGAGTGGGTATCCCCAGGCCATGCCTCGTAGGGTGTTAAGTGTCTTGTCAAACTCAATGGAATGTAGCCTTCTTCGTCCGCCTATTTTAGGTAGGAATTCCTCGTGCCTTCTCTGTAGGTAGATAATCATGTCGTACAGTTTCTTAGGTGCATCTACCGTGAAGGTAAGTTGTTCGTTGTCGTCGTTAGTGTCGCTCTCTTCTCCTTCGGAGGAATCTTCTTCGCTTGATTCTTCCGGATCCTGTTCTTCCTCGATGGTATCTAGCCCGGTGGTTTCTTGACTTTCTTCCTGTGGTTCTGGTGACCATGATCCGTTCCATCCTGGGTCCTGATTTTCTTTGTCGCTTCCATCTTTGTTGAAGTAGGATTCATCGATGTCCACTTCTCTGAGCGTGGCGTCTTGCCTATGCGTCGCTCCCAGGGTTCCTCGTGGTTGCCGAGGCCAATACCCTGCGCCTGACTTCGCGGCGTAGTGGATTTGACACGAGTCTTGGTAACAGAATCGCCAATGAAGGCTTCCATGACCATTTCGAGGCTCAGGTTCGGTCTCGTAGTCGACTCTTCGTGTCATCATGTTGAACTGTCGTGGTTGGTTCTTCGCATCAAATGGAATGACCACCATTTGCTGCCCATAGTATCCTCCTCGTCCTTCTGAGGGGTCCAGGAGAGGCGTCGTGCTTCTGTTGCTAGCTCTCTCCCCCACTCTCCGAGTATAGTCGGTATCTCCCCGAGATCCAACGCTGCTCTCAGATTTACTAGTTCGGGGTTGCATCATATTGAACTGCTCGCGGCGCACCATATTTTTACCGCGGCAATCCCGCGCCATGTGACCTTCCTTGCCACAGGCATAGCATGTGAGTTTTCCTTTTCCTTTAAAGGGCTTTCCGTGGCCCCTACTCTTAACGATCTTCCGTCCTCGTTGGGTAACGTCCAGTTCCATTGGCTGTGGTCCATAGTAGGGTTGGTTTTGTCGTGAGAATTCTCCCCTCGCAACGTATCCTCCTAAGGGTCTGCGGTCCGGAGCATATCCTGCTATTCCTCCTACTTTGGAGTCGTATTTCTTTTCCTGGTGTCGTTCCCAGAGCTGATCATCGATATTGATCGACGCCTTCATTAGCTCTTCGAGGTTGGTGATCCGTCCCCCGTGTCTTATCAACTCGTCCTTGACGGAGTCCTTAAGTCCACGTCGGAACATAGTCATCAACGCCGTCTGGTCCCATCCGGTGATTTGTCCGTATTCTTCGAATTTGGCGGCATACTCTGAAGTAGACGTCTTCTGCTTTAGGTGTTGAATAATTCGTATGGCCTGTTGGACTTCGTTCGAGGTTCCAAAGATTGACTTCATCTTTTCTTTGAAAAGGGTGTAGCTCCTGAACATTCCGGTGGGGTCTTGTCGTCCCATACCTTCAAGGTATTCCTTAAGGTAAGGTTTGATCCAGTTCTGCGCACTTCCGCGAAGGTACGTGATGGCGAAAATAGTTCTTTTATCGGCATCGACTGGGTTGAACATGAGGTACATATCCATCTGACTGATCCAGTCGTCGAACTTGGCTCTATCTCCATAGAAGAGGTCTGGCTTGGCGGCCTTAACGTCGTTCTTCCTTGGAGTAGACTCGTCATCGTCATCAGACTCATCGTCCTTCGTGGTGGTAGTCTGTTGTGGTGGCGCACGGCGGATGCTTCCTGCTTCGCTGGGGGCGGGTGTTCCCCTACCAGCTGCTTGAGTAGCGCTCATCCTGAGGGCGTTCAAAGTGTTATTGTCTCGTTCCAGGGCTAGTCTCAAAAGAGAGATAAGTCAAGTCACGTGGCGGTATTATTCTTTGGAGAGGCTGAAGCAAGCTGAGCGAAGATGAATGATAGGAATAAGAGTTGTATTCCAATCAGTGAGATAGTAACATGAGTTGAACGCATTAGAACCATAAGGGTTTCTAGCGTTCCTAAATACAAAGGAGATTCGTAGATCTCGGTGATCAGTCTGATCAGTCTGAGCATGAGCAGTCTGATCAGTCTGAGCATGAGCAGTCTGATCGCTCCAAGTCTGAGCGCTCAGGCAGGATGAGTCACGTGTTCGTCTTGTCATTATGATTCCAGGGTCCATGGGAATCATTCCGTAACACGACTTAGTAATTTGAGATTACTCGCTTACTAGCGATTAAGTAATTAAGACTAAGACTAGTAATGTCTCCTTTATATTTAGGAACGCTAAAAACCCTTATAGTTTAGAAGCGTTCAACTTACTATTTAATCTTACTATTTAGAATATAACCTTACCTAACCGCTGCCTCGCTACTACTTTATACTACTCTCCCTCCTACTCCTACTTAACGAGAATAAATCTCGATCGAACGAAGGTTACCTAACTTATTAGTTAACTTAGTAAGATCACAGGTTTAACTAAACCTAATATACGAATAGGGAAAAGGATTAACTTCCTAGGAATAAGCGACTAAAGGGAGTTATATAATATAGAAAAGGCTTAAGTATTACTAACGATAATAGTGTTTCGAACTAAAATTATCGTTAACGGGTATAAGATAGATGCTATAATAGATTCCGGAGCAAGCGGGAACTTTACCTCCGAATTATTTATTATAAGACATAGGATCGCTACCTATAAGAAGAAAGAGGGTTATAAATTAATCGCGGTAGACAGATTATCCTTACCTAGTATAGAACGCGAGACGATACCGTTACTACTTACTATCTAACGGCACTACGAGGAGATTATCTTAGATATTACTAACATAGCTAGTTATAACATCGTACTAGGTATACCTTAGTTAAGAAAGCACAATCTAGTAATCGACTAGAGAAGAGGAGTACTTACATTTAGGGAATGCGACTACGTTATCGATATTTAGCCTACGTAGCGGTAGCGTTCGCTAGTAGATAAGGTAAAGAAATAGCTAAATAGGATATAGCTTACGCCAAATAGAAGGATAGAAGAACTACCTTCGACCGGGATAGACACTAGCGTAGGGCCGCCGGGTTACGAAGTTACTAGTAGCGATAGAAGTAACGTACTATCGAAGGATACTAACATCTTAGAGTTAAGTATTCCTAAGGAGTATCGTAAGTGGTCGCGACTCTTTAAAGAGGAAAGAGGTAAGAATGCCTTACCTAAGCACTAACTATAGGATTATAAGATAAACATTTAGCTAGGGAAAGAGCCTCTATAGGGACCCCTATATTAAATGTCTAAGAAAGAGCTATAGACCCTACGAGAATAGCTAAAGGAGAAGCTAGCTAAAGGATAGATAAGAAGATCTACCTTAAGTATAGGAACTCTATACATGTTCGTTCTAAAAGCAAACGGGAAGTTACGACTTATATAAGACTATAGGAAGTTAAACGAGATTACGATTAAGAACCGATACCCGCTACCTAACATCGAAGAAGTATAAGATAGATTAACCGGATTAGACTAGTATACGAAGATTAACCTACGAGATGCCTTCTACGCTATACGAATAGCGGAAGGAGAAGAATAGAAAACCGCTTTTAGAATAAGATACGGACTTTACGAATTCTTAGTTATACTAATAGGATTAACTAACGTACCCGCATCCTATTAGGACCTTGTTAACGAAACACTTAGAGACCTACTCGATATATACGTTATCGCTTATATAGACGATATATTAGTCTACACGAAAGGATCCCTTTAGAATTATATAAAGCAAGTCTAGGACGTATTCGAACGACTTACGCGTTTAGGATTTAAGACAGTACCCGAGAAATGCGAATTCTATAAGAAAGAAGTTAAATTCTTAGGCTTTATTATTAGTACTATAGGGATAACGATCGACCCTACGAAGATATAGTTAATTAGAGAATAGCTAGAACTAAAAACAGTTAAGGACGTATAATTATTCCTTAGGCTAGTAAACTATAACCGGAAATTCATTAAGGACTACGTAAAGATAGTAGCACTAATAACGATGCTTATAAGAAAAGACGTTACCTAGAAATAGGGAAAGGAATAGATTAAAGCATTTAAGAAACTTAAGGAATAATACGCTTTAGCCCCTACGCTTCGACTATTCGATAGTAGTAAGGAAGTCTATATTAAGACCGATACGTCTAATATAGCAATAGGCGCGTGTCTAACATAGACACACGATAGGTAGAGACACCTAGTAGCCTATTACTCCCGAAAAATAACTATAGCGGAATAGAACTACGACATCTATAACAAAGAGCTTCTAGCTATTATTACTACTATATAATATTAGAGAGTATATATCGAGGGCCTACCGAAGTTAACGATTCTTTCTAACTATAAGAATCTTACGTACTTTACGACGATGAAAGAACTTACCCGAAGGCAAGCCCGCTAGTCGGAGCTACTAGGACAGTATAAGTTCGAAATTAAATATACTCTAGGAAGAGAGAACGGCCGCGCCGATGCGCTAAGCCGAAGAAGCGACTATATAGAAGGAAAGGAACTAGTGCAATATAAAGTACTAAAGACGAACCCCGACGGAAGTCTTAGCGCTAACATAAGAGAATTTAATAATATCGTACGGATATTAGGCGATAAGGACGAACAATTCCCTATATCGCAAGGAAAATACTAGGTACTAAAGGATCGAGAAGAAGAATATATACGATAACATTACGACGGACTAACTTATAGACACCCTAGAACTTTAAAGATAATAGACCTAATATAACGCAGTTTCTCATTCCTATAAATAAGACTTAAGGTATTACGCTACATTAAACAATACGTACACTACTAACGAAACAAGGCTACAAGACATGTAAAATACGGTTACCTATAGTTTAGGACACTACCGACGAAACTATAGAACGAAGTTATAATAGACTTTATTACGAAACTCTATTACGGTTCTAATCTGGGGCTAAAGGAAGCCAACTAATTAGACCTCTACAATTGGTGGGCGCTTCCGCCCGAGAAGTGCTCTCTCGCCCGTAGGAATAAAACTAAGGAACCGAGAGAGCAACTAAAGTGATCTCCTTAACCTCGTTGATCTCGGTGATCTCGAGAGAGTATAGAGAGCATAGTGTTACGGTTCGGTTCAGGAAGAACCCACAGCCACTCATTCTTCGGGAAGGACCGAAACTGATCAGGTCGACTTCGCTCAGACTGATCAGCTCAGTGATCAGTTCGCTCAGTCTGCTCAGTGATCAGTCTGCTCAGTCTGATCAGTTACGCCAAGACATGGCACTATATAGACGACGCTTCTTTACGAGTAGATAGGAGCCTCGTGCTCAACTCAAATCAACACTCTTGTGTTAAGTTGCAACCTTGTAGTGAACTCTCGTTCACACTACTTTAGAGACATATCGAGGATCGACACTTCCTAGGCCACCCACGTGACGAGGGACAAGGCCCAACCGCAACACTTTGAGCACCAAAAGCCGCGGGGAGTGCTATCGATTATATGTCTGGGAGAGACGCTACCCGGAGTCCGTCACGACAACAGCCACAGTCAACTGGCATCACGGAACGAATGAGCGAAATGTCGATTACAGGAAGCAGCAAGAACAACAACACTCCTATGGGCATGCTGAACCCATTGGACCACCACCGTGCACCTAAGGTGTCCACGCCGGAGACGTTCGACGGGACTAAGGACAAACTGGAGGCTTTTCAACTGCAGGTTCAGTTGTACCTTCACTTCAACGCACACCAGTTTCAAGGCGAGGCCAGCAAGGTCTTGTACGCCGCATCCTTCCTACGTGGAAAAGCAGCTAGAGGATTCCGACCATACCTCAAGGACTGGCTCCATAACCAGGGTGAGGGGGAAACACCGAAAACGGAGACTCGAAAAATTTTTCACGACTACGACGAGTTTGAGACGAAACTTGATGATCTATACGGGATACCTAATGAGGAGGTATACGCCGACCGACATATCCGACAACTTCGACAGACCACTTCTGTAGCGCTATACGCCTCAGAGTTCCAAGGATATGCCGCCGACCTGGAATGGAACGACGCAGCACTGCGATCGCAATTCTACCTCGGACTAAAGGACAATGTCAAAGCTGAGCTATCCCGAAACGCCAGCGTCGTTACGCTAGGGGCGATGATTAAGGTAGCAAAGGAAATCGACGAAAGGCTCCAGGATTTGAGATACGACCGATTCGTACAGCCTGGATACCAGAGACCCGCCGCGGGCGGAAGAGGGGGCTTCAAGGCCAGAAGTCAGGACCCTAGTTACGGAGACCCAATGGAATTGGACGTAACGGAGCGTAGGACAGGAAGGGGGCTGAAGAGCAAAGGTTCCACCTGCTACGTATGTGGCGAGCAAGGCCACTTTGCAAAGAACTGCAAGAAAAAGAACATGGTTAGCCGCGAGTTCAACGCAATGATTCGCGAAGAGAATACATACCAGGAATGCGAGAACTTCTTCTCGAAATCTGCCTAGCAGAAACAACCTGAGGACAGCAAGGCATCAAACAGCGGCTTCTTGATTTGATGGCCTAGGACACAGAAGTCAATACAGCGACACAAAAACACGACTACTGGATAAGAACTTACGACAAGGAGGCCAGCGGAGGGACGGTCCAAGGAAAGGAAGGGTCACACAGCTGTTCCCAATCCTGAGGCGGCATCTGCCAAGGATCGAATTCCTTGCCAGAGGATGTCGTCTCAACGCCAGCAGCACCTTCCCCCTCCCGATCCTCAGCCTCAAGCTCTTCAAGCTCCTTCGCCACGGCATCGTCGGCCTTGCCGGATGCGAGGCGAAGCTGCTTGCGAAGACAAATCTTCTTGGCCTTTTGGCGTATGATACGCTGGGCCAGCTCGGCTTGCTGATGGAGAAGCTCCACCTCCTTCTCCTCCGCACGCTCGAGCTCACGTTGGAGACCGTCACGGATATCGCGAAATTTCGTCCACTCGTGTGCCGAAAGTGTCACATCGCAATCGGAGTATCCTTTGCGTATACACTCTGAGCATTTTCCGGAACGGGGCGACACGATGCACTTCGGACGCTCGGCGAGGGCAGGGACCCTTGCGGCACGGCAATGATGACAAGGAGCCATTTCAACACCGGTTCTCTCAATATCGATGGCGAGCGCCTTTCTTCGAAGAGATGTTTTAGAAAACGATTTGGAGGAAGACATTGCGGGTGCAGCTCGAAACATACGGTGACAAGCGGGTTATGTAAGAAGTTCCGGGACGGAACTAGACTAAGAGGGGGATGGTGTTACGGTTCGGTTCAGGAAGAACCCACAGCCACTCATTCTTCGGGAAGGACCGAAACTGATCAGGTCGACTTCGCTCAGACTGATCAGCTCAGTGATCAGTTCGCTCAGTCTGCTCAGTGATCAGTCTGCTCAGTCTGATCAGTTACGCCAAGACATGGCACTATATAGACGACGCTTCTTTACGAGTAGATAGGAGCCTCGTGCTCAACTCAAATCAACACTCTTGTGTTAAGTTGCAACCTTGTAGTGAACTCTCGTTCACACTACTTTAGAGACATATCGAGGATCGACACTTCCTAGGCCACCCACGTGACGAGGGACAAGGCCCAACCGCAACACATAGAGAGTACGGAGAGTAAACGCTCTATCTCCTTTATATTTAGGAACGCTAAGAAACCCTTATAGTTCTAATGCGTTTAACTTATGTTACTATCTTACTAATTGGAATACAACTCTTATTCCTATTATTCATCTTCGCTTAGCTTGCTTTAGCCTCTCTAAAGAATAATACCGCTACGTAACTTGACTTATCTCTCTTTTAAGACTAGCCCTAGAACGAGACAATAACACTTTAAACGCCCTTAGGATAAGCGCTACTTAAGTAGCTAGTAGGGGAATACCCGCCCCTAGCGAAGTAGGAAGCATCCGCCGTGCGCCACCATAATAGACTACTACTACGAGGACGATAAGTCTAATAACGATAACGAGCCTACTCTAAGGAAGAACGACGTTAAGGCTACTAAGCTAGACCTCTTCTATAGAGATAGAGCTAAGTTCGACGACTGGATCAATTAGATAGATATGTACCTCATGTTTAACCTAGTCGATGCCGATAAAAGAACTATCTTTGCTATCACGTACCTTCGTAGAAGTGCGCAGAACTGGATTAAACCTTACCTTAAGGAATACCTTGAAGGTATAAGACGATTAGACCCTACTAGAATGTTTAGGAACTACACCCTTTTTAATGAGAAGATAAAATTAATCTTTAGAACCTCGAACGAAGTCTAATAGGCTATACGAATCATTTAACACCTAAAGTAGAAGACGTCTACTTTAGAGTATGCCGCTAAATTCGAAGAATACGGACAAATTACCGGATAGGACTAGACGGCGTTAATGACTATGTTCCGACGTAGACTTAAGGACTCCGTTAAGGACGAGTTAATGAGACACGGGGGACAGATCACTAACCTCGAAGAGCTAATAAAGGCGTCGATTAACATCGATAACTAGCTCTAGGAACGACACTAGGAGAAGAAATACGACTCTAAAGTACAAGGAATAGTAGGATACGCTCCGGACCGTAGACCCTTAGGAGGATACGTTACGAAGGGAGAATTCTCACGATAAAGCTAACCCTACTATAGACTATAGCCAATGGAACTGGACGTTACCTAACGAGGACGGAGGATCGATAAGAGTAGGGGCTACGGAAAGAAGCCCTTTAAAGGAAAAGAAAAACTTACATGCTATGCCTATAGTAAGGAAGGTTATATAGTACGGGATTGCCGCGGTAAGAATATAGTACGCCGCGAGCAGTTTAATATAATGCAACCCCGAACTAGTAAATCTAAGAGTAGCGTTAGATCTCGAGGAGATACCGACTATACTCGGAGAGTAGAGGAGAGAGCTAGGAATAGAAGCACGACGCCTCTCCTAGACCCCTTAGAAGGACGAGGAGGATACTATAGGTAGTAAATAGTAGTCATTCCATTTAATGCGAAGAACCAACTACGACAGTTTAACATAATGACACGAAGAGTCGACTACGAGATCGAATCCGAATCTCGAAATAGTTATAGAAGCCTTCATTAGCGATTCTATTACTAAGACTCGTGTTAAATCCACTACGCCGCGAAGTTAGGCGTAGGGTATTAGCCTTAGTAACTACGAGGAACCCTAGGAGCGACGTATGTTACGGTTCGGAACGGAAACAGCATAAGAAGACTTCATTGGACGAGCAGACGAGCAGACGAGCAGACGAGCAGTCGAGCAGACGAGCAGACGAGCAGACGAGCAGTCGAGTAGACGAGCAGACGAGCAGACGAGCAGTCGAGCAGACGAGCAGACGAGCAGACGAGCAGACGAGCAGCACGCCAAGGCATGGCACTATATAGACGACGCTTCTTTACGAGTAGATAGGAGCCTCGTGCTCAACTCATTTTAAGTATACACCATATACTGTTTGGAACCACTACCTTCATAACTGATTGAGACATCCCTGCAAAGATCCAAGCCCGAGTTGTGATAACGTACAGCGGTTCCTAACAACGTATAGGTAAGACGCTACGCTCCAAGAAGTAGACATCGATAAATCCTACTTTAACGAAGATAGAAGTGATAAAGAAAATTAGGACCTAGGATAGAACGGATCATAGTTACTAGAACTATAAGAAGAAAGTTAAGAAACTACCGGGCTAAGTACTATCGAGGAAGACTAGGATCCGGAAGAATTAAGTAAAGAAGATTCCTCCGAAGGAGAAGAGAGCGACACTAACGACGATAATAAACAGCTTACCTTCACGGTAGATGTACCTAAGAAATTGTACGACATAATCATCTACCTATAAAGAAGGCACGAGGAATTCCTACCTAAGATAGGCGGACGAAGGAAGCTATATTCTATTAAGTTTAACAAGACACTTAACAGCCTACGAGGCATGGCCTAGGGATACCCACTTATAGAAACGACCGAGAATCTAGTAACCGCCGTTATAAAACGACCCCCGATAGGAAGCCGAATAACGGGAACCGGATATCTTATACCGTTAGGAACATTTATATCGAATGAATTACGTAACATAGTATAGCACGCACGCGCACTCTACTTAGAAACGTAGAAGATCTAGGAACGCAATAGACTATAAGTGTAGACATAGGGCAACGGGCTATAGATTCTAGCCGAAGCCTCTAGGCACGAAGCATAGCGAACTACATACCATTCGGGAAAAGGATTAGCTCCCTAGGAATAAGCGACCGGAGGGAGTTATACAATACTTAGGCTTATACATCGACATTAAACACAGTTTTCTAGACACAAGTAATCGTTAACGGACATAAGACTAGTGTTATAATCGACTTAGGAGTAGCGGGGAACTTTATCTCCGAGTCTTTTATAAGAAGAAACGGGTTAGCTACCCTAAAGAAGAAATGAGGTTACGAGTTAATCGCGGTAAACGGATTATCGTTACCTAGCGTAGAATAGGAGACGATACTATTACTACTAGCTATCTAATAGTACCACGAGAATATTACCTTAGATGTCACTAATATAGCTAGTTATAACATAGTATTAGGTATACCTTAGTTAAGAAAGCATAATCTAGTAATCGACTAGAGAAGAGGAGTACTTATATTTAGGGAATGCGATTGCGTTGTCGACATTTAGCCTACGTAGTGGTAGCGTTCACTAGTAGATAAGGTAAGGAAACAGCTAAACAAGATATAGCTTACGCCGAATAGAAGGATAGAAGAACCACCTTCGACCGGGATAGACACTAGCGTAGGGCCGCCGGGTTACGAAGTTACTAGAAGTGATAGAAGTAACGTACTATCGAAGAATACTAACATCTTAGAGTTAAGTATTCCTAAGGAGTATCGTAAGTAGTCGCGACTCTTTAAAGAGGAGAGAGGCAAAACCACCTTACCTAAGCACCGCCTATAGGATCATAAGATTAACATTTAGCTAGGGAAAGAGCCTCTATAGGGACCCCTATATTAAATGTCTAAGAAAGAGCTACAGACCCTACGAGAATAGCTAAAGGAGAAGCTAGCTAAAGGATAGATAAGAAGATCTACCTTAAGTGTAGGAACTCTATACATGTTCGTTCTAAAAGCAAACGGGAAGTTACGACTCGTACAAGACTATAGGAAGTTAAACGAGATTACGATTAAGAACCGATACCCGCTACCTAACATCGAAGAAGCATAAGATAGATTAACCGGATCGGACTAGTATACGAAGATTAACCTACGAGATGCCTTCTATGCTATACGAATAGTAGAAGGAGAAGAATGGAAAACCGCTTTTAGAATAAGATACGGACTCTACGAATTCTTAGTTATGCTAATAGGATTGACTAACGTACCCGCATCCTGTTAGGACCTCGTTAACGAGACACTTAGAGACCTACTCGACGTATGCGTTATCGCATATATGGACGACATACTAGTCTACACGAAAGGATCCCTATAGAAACACATAAGATAAGTCTAAGACGTCTTCGAACGACTTACGCAATTAGGATTCAAGACGGCACCCGAGAAATGCGAATTCTACAAGAAAGAAGTTAAATTCCTAGGCTTCATTATTAGCACTATAGGGATGACGATCGACCCTACGAAGACACAGTCAATTAGAGAATGGCTAGAACCGAAAACAGTTAAGGACGTACAATCATTCCTTAGACTAGCGAACTACAACCGGAAATTCATTAAGGATTACGTAAAGACAGTAGTACTAATAACGATGCTTATAAGAAAGAACGTTACTTAGAAATGGGGAAAGGAATAGATTAAAGCATTTAAGAAACTTAAGGAACAATGCGCTTTAGCCCCTACGCTTCGACTATTCGATAGTAGTAAGGAAGTCTACATCGAGACCGATGCGTCTAATATAGCAATAGGTGCGTACCTAACATAGACACACGATAGGCGAAGACACCTAGTAGCCTATTACTCCCGGAAAATGACTATAGCGGAACAGAACTACGACATCTATAATAAAGAGCTTCTAGCTATTATAGCTACTATGTAACATTAGAGAGTATATGTCGAGGGCCTACCGAAGTTAACGATTCTTTCTAACTATAAGAATCTTACGTACTTCATAACGACGAAAGAACTTACCCAAAGACAAGCCCGCTAGTCGGAGCTGCTAGGACAGTATAAGTTCGAAATTAAATATACTCTAGGACGAGAGAACGGCCGCGCCGATGCGCTAAGCCAAAGAAGCGACTACATAGAAGGAAAAGAACTAGTGTAACACAAAATATTAAAGACGAACCCCGACGGAAGTCTTAGTACTAACATAAGAGAATTTAATAACATCGTACGGATATTAGGCGACAGGGACGAACAATTCCCTATATCGTAAGGAAAATACTAGGTACTAAAGGATCGAGAAGAAGAATGCATACAATAACATCACGACGGACTAACTTATAGACACCCCGGAACTTTAAAAACGATGGACCTAATATAACGCAGTTTCTCATTTCCATAGATAAGACTTAAGGTGTTACGCTACATTAAACAATACGTACACTACTAACGAAACAAGGCTACGAGACACGCAAAATACGGTTACCTACAGTTTAGGACACTACCGACGAAACTATAGGACGAAGTTATAATAGACTTTATTACGAAACTCCTACCGTTAAAGGATTAAGTTACGAAACAACTATACGACATAATACTAGTGATAGTTAATAGACTTACGAAATACGTACACTTTATTCCTACATCGGAAACGTACAATGTAGAGCAGCTCGGATACCTCGTACTAGATAGACTTATCCGATACCACGGATTCCCTTAAGCGTTTATAACGGATAGAGATAAGCTATTCACATTAAACTACTAGAAGACGCTTATAGGAACGATCGGAATTAAACATAAGCTATTAATAGTATATTATCCGGAGATAGACGGACAAACCGAAAGGATAAATTAAACGCTAGAACAATACCTACGACACTATATTAACTATGCACAAGACAACTGGGTTTTATTACTGCTAATAGCGTAGATTGTACTAAACAACTACAAATCGGAGACAACTTTAACGACGCTATTTTATGCGAACTTTAGTAAAGATCCTAACCTATTCGGAACACCTAGATCCCATCCATAGGCCGAGAGAGTAATCGTAACGACGGATACTCTTAAGGAAGTGCATAAAGAAACACGTAAGGCGATCGAAGATGCATAACGAAAACTGTCTTAACAACGGTAGGACACGAGAAAAATGGTACCTCTACTAAAAGAGGGGGATAAGGTCTATCTCCTTATAAAAAACTTAAGAATAAGAAGATAGACCAAGAAACTGGATTACGTTAAGGTCGGACCATTTTTAATCGACAAAGTCGTAGGACTAGTTAACTATCGACTACGACTACTACCTAACGCAAAAATCCACCTAGTCTTCCATATCTCTAAGCTAGAACCCGTAGACGCCAAAACACCCTACTAGGAGAGCTTCCATTTCGAGCCGGAAGTAGAAAACGAATTTAAAGTTAAAAAAATCCTAGATAAAAAGGGTTAGCGATACCTTATTAAATAGAAGGGATACGACGAATTAGAAAATACCTGGGAACTAAAAGAAAACCTACGAAACTGTTAGTAGAAGATTCGGGAGTATTAAAACGGCGCTTACTTAGAAGTAACTATACTATAAGACATAGTAACTTTTGAGTAAACGGACAACTAGAGTAGGAATCGAACCTACGACCTTAAGAGTGTAGATAGCTTACGCTCTACCACTAAGCTACCTAGCCGATTAATAAGAATAGGGACACAACTCACAAATAAATACCCTTACGAAGGAGACGGCTAAGCTACCGACGGCACCGTCTCGCTAGAAGGAGAAAGCTAGAAGTCGTCCGGAAGACCTTCGACAGCACTCTAGGTCCACGGAGACAAGGACAGATTGGGAGCACTAGGATCCGCGTCTACTATAGCGTACTCCTACGCCCCTAGATTCTCGCCTAGTAACAACCGATCTTCTAACGAACGACCCTCCGTAACCTTCTAATTAACCGCATCTAATTGCTTACGAAGGCGTATTTCCTTTATATACGCTTCTATTAAGGCATTCTACCTTTTACTAAGAATCCTCTTCGCGGTATCTAGTTCCTATAACAATTTCTTCCGCTAAAGCGATAAGCGCTTCTACTCGCCCTCGGTTACCCTCGCATTGTAACTCTTTAGATTCCGCTACTAACACTCGGAACAGCGACTAGATAAGATGTGCACCTTGCATACACGGCCCTCCTTTTAATAAGAATCACACGGACGTATCGCGGTATCGCCGTTACGGAAGATCTACTAGGCTTTCTTCTTACGGCGAGCGGTAGATTTAGATTAGGAGGAAGAAGACATCGTTACGAGATACAAAAAGGAAGTATAACATAACTTATGAAGCTCTAGGATAGAGCTAGACTAAAGGGGGGATGGTGTTACGGTTCTAATCTAGGGCTAAAGGAAGCTAACTAATTAGACCTCTACAATTGGTAGGCGCTTCCGCCCGAGAAGTGCTCTCTCGCCCGTAGGAATGAAACTAAGGAACCGAGAGAGTAACTAAAGTGATTTCCTTAACCTCGTTAATCTCGGTAATCTCGAGAGAGCATAGAGAGCATAGAGAGTACGGAGAGTAAACGCTCTATCTCCTTTATATTTAGGAACGCTAAGAAACCCTTATAGTTCTAATGCGTTTAACTCATGTTACTATCTCACTAATTGGAATACAACTCTTATTCCTATCATTTATCTTCGCTTAGCTTACTTTAGCCTCTCTAAAGAATAATACCGCCACGTAACTTAACTTATCTCTCTTTTAAGACTAGCCCTAGAACGAGATAATAACAAACTCCTACCGTTAAGAGACTAAGTTACGAAACAACTATACGATATAATACTAGTTATAGTTAATAGACTTACGAAACTACTAGTGAACGCTACTACTACGTAGGCTAAATGTCGATAACGTAGTCGCATTCCCTAAATGTAAGTACTCCTCTTCTCTAGTCGATTACTGGATTATGCTTTCTTAACTAAGGCATACCTAATACTATGTTATAACTAGCTATATTAGTAACATCTAAGGTAATATTCTCGTAGTACTATTAGATAGCTAGTAGCAATAGTATCGTCTCCTATTCTACGCTAGGTAACGATAATCCGTTTACCGCGATTAACTCGTAACCCTATTTCTTCTTTAGGGTAGCTAACCCGTTTCTTCTTACGAAAGACTCGGAGATGAAATTCCCCGCTGCTCCTAAGTCGATTATAACACTAGTCTTATGTCCGTTAACGATTACTTATGTCTAGAAAACTGTATTTAATGTCGATGCGTAAGCCTAAGTATTGTATAACTCCCTTTAGTCGCTTATTCCTAGGGAGCTAATCCTTTTTCCGAATAGTATATAGTTCGCTATGCTTCGTGCCTAGAGGCTTCGGCTAGAACCTGTAGCCCGTTACCCTATGTCTACACTTATAGTCTATTACGTTCCTAGATCTTCTACGATTCTAAGTAGAGAGCCCGTACATACTATACTACTGTTCGTAGTTCGTTTAAGACGAAAGTTCCTACCGGTGTTAGGTATCCGGTATCCGTTATTCGGCTTCCTATAGGTAGTCGTTCGATAACCGCTTTAGCTAAGTCCTTAGTATTGTTTATAGTTAGGTAGCCCTACACTATACCCCTTATTATGTCGAGTGTCTTGTCGAATTCGTTAGGGTTTAGGTATCGTTTCCCTAAGAACTTTAGTAGGAATTCTTCGTGCCTTCGTTAGAGGTAGATAATTAACTTATAGAGTTTCCTTAGCGCGTCTACCGTAAATGTGTATACTTCGTTTTCGTCGTCGGTGTCGCTCTCTTCTTCTTCGGATGAGTCCTCGCTTAACTCCTCCGGTACGTAATCTTCTTCGATAGTATCTAGTTCGTTTGTTTATCGTTCTAGTGCTAGTAACTAGCGTCCGTCCTATTCTAGATCCTGGTTTTCTTTATTGTCGTTTTCGAAGCAAGATTCGTCTATGTCTACTTCTTAGAGCTTATTTTGTCTATACTAAGCTCCTAGGGTTCCTACCGGTTATCGTGGCTAGTACCCTACGCCTAACTTAGCGTCGTAGTAGGTTTAACACGAGTCCTAGTAATAGAATCGCTAGTAAAGGCTTCCGTGACCGTGTCGAGATTCCTTCTTAACTTTATAGTTGACTCCTCGTACTATTATACTGAACAATCTAATAGTCTTTAATTGTTAGTTATTCGGTAGTGGTATATGTTATCAAACATAGTATCCTCCTCGTCCTTATAAGGGGTCTAGGAGAGGCGTCGTAACTCGGTTACTATCCTTCTCCTCTACTCTCTAGGTATAGTTAAATTGTCGGGGTCTAACGCTACTCCTAGATTTGCCTACCTTTAGTTGCATTATATTGAACTGCTCGCGGCGCACCATATTTTTACCGCGGCAATCCCGCGCCATGTGACCTTCCTTGCCACAGGCATAGCATGTGAGTTTTCCTTTTCCTTTAAAGGGCTTTCCGTGGCCCCTACTCTTAACGATCTTCCGTCCTCGTTGGGTAACGTCCAGTTCCATTGGCTGTGGTCCATAGTAGGGTTGGTTTTGTCGTGAGAATTCTCCCCTCGCAACGTATCCTCCTAAGGGTCTACGATCCGGAGTGTATCCTACTATACCTCCTACTTTAGAGTCGTGTTTCTTTTCCTAGTATCGTTCCTAGAGCTAGTTATCGATGTTAATCGACGCCTTTATTAGCTCTTCGAGGTTAGTGATCTGTCCCCCGTGTCTTATTAGCTCGTCCTTAACGGAGTCCTTAAGTCTACGTCGGAACATAGTCATTAACGCCGTCTAGTCCTATCCGGTAATTTGTCCGTATTCTTCGAATTTAGCGGCATACTCTAAAGTAGACGTCTTCTACTTTAGGTGTTAAATGATTCGTATAGCCTATTAGACTTCGTTCGAGGTTCTAAAGATTAACTTTATCTTTTCTTTAAAAAGGGTGTAGCTCCTAAACATTCCGGTAGGGTCTAATCGTTCTATACCTTTAAGGTATTCCTTAAGGTAAGGTTTAATCTAGTTCTGCGCACTTCCGCGAAGGTACGTAATAGCGAAGATAGTTCTTTTATTAGCATCGACTAGGTTGAACATAAGATATATATCTATCTAATTAACCTAGTCGTCGAACTTAGCTCTGTCTCTATAGAAGAGGTCCGGCTTAGTAGCCTTAACGTCGTTCTTCCTTAGAGTAGGCTCGTTATCGTCATTAGACTTATCGTCCTTCGTAGTAGTCTATTATAGTAGCGCACGGCGGATGCTTCCTACTTCGCTAGGGGCGGGTGTTCCCCTACTAGCTACTTAAGTAGCGCTTATCCTAAGGGCGTTTAAAGTGTTATTATCTCGTTCTAGGGCTAGTCTTAAAAGAGAGATAAGTCAAGTCACGTAGCGGTATTCTTTAGAGAGGCTAAAGTAAGCTAAGCGAAGATAAATAATAGGAATAAGAGTTGTATTCCAATTAGTAAGATAGTAACATAAGTTGAACGCATTAGAACTATAAGGGTTTCTAGCGTTCCTAAATATAAGGAGACATTGTTAGTCCTAGTCTCGAATCACTAAGTCGCTAGTGAGCGAGTGATCTCGAATCACTAAGTCGAAGGTAAGCGAGTAATCCCGTGCGGCGTACGTGGTTTCTATAGCCTATAGTTAGGCGTGCCGTCGTGGCTCAACCCGGACCGTAACACCCTTCTCGGTAACGTCGAGTTCTATTAGCTATAGTCCGTAGTACGGTTTATCCCTAGGCTTATTGTTGTAGTTATCGTAGAAGCCTCTATTACGGTTATTATAGCCTAGTATATATCTAGCCTTTCCGGATACCTTAGAATCGTATCTTCGTTCTATAGCTCTTTCGTAGAGCTTATCGTTAAGATTAATCGTAACTCTAACGAGGTCGCCTAAGCTATCGATCTTCCGACCGTCCCTTATTAACTCGTCCTTAACATGCTCCTTTAGTCCTCTCCGGTACATAACTTAAAGTACTTCGTCGTCCTAATCGGTAAGTTGCGCGTATTCCTAGAATTTAGTAGTATATTTGGTAGTAGATGTCTTCTAGGTTAAATGCTAAATAACACGAACGGCAATAGTAATCTTATTAGAGACACTAAAGACGCTCTTTATAGCATGCTTAAGATAGTTATATAACCTAAAGATTCCGTCGGCATTATCTTCTCCGTTACTGTCTAGGTATTTCCTAAGGAATAGTTTAACCTAATGTTATGCTCGTCCTCTTAAAAAGGTAGTAGTAAAGATAGGCTTAAGGTTCTTAGGCATAGAGTTAAATAAGAAGTATATATCTATCTAAGAGACCTAAGTGTCGAACTTGTCTCGGTCGCTATAGTAGTATTCTAGCTTACTAACCTTAAGGATGTCGTTGCCTATATAAGTAGCTAAGGTATTAATAGCATCGTTCGCGGTCTAAGGTCGTCGGGCTCTACTTACTTTACTAGGGGCGGGTGTTCCCCGTTTACTCTATCGGTCTCCTATCGTAGAGGGCGTTTAAAGCTATTAGGTTTAGTATAACCTAATAATATTACAAGTTAAGAAGACAAGCTTAATCGGGTTTGTTCTCGGGCCGATAGGAAGTTAAGGGAGAGTAATAAAGCAGTAGCTGTCTTGTCTTATAAAGACTAAGTAGTAGTAAGGTAGAGGTTAGGTTATAGTGTATTCTAAACAGTGATATTAAACAGTGAGTTAAACTCATTAAAACCGTAAGGGTTTCTTAGCGTTCCTAAATACAGAGGAGATTCGTAGATCTCGGTAATTAGTCTAATTATTCTAAGCATAAGCAGTCTAATTAGTCTAAGCATAAGTAGTCTAATCGCTCTAAGTCTAAGCGCTTAGGTAGGATGAGTTACGTGTCCGTCTTGTCGTTATAATTCTAGGGTCCATAGGAATTATTCCGTAACAAGAAGAAGGTAAGCTTTATTTTATCTACGATTAGAAGATTATAGGTATACTATATATTACGATATTCCCTTATAGTCCTTATAATATTAGTAGCTATAGAGTATAGACTATCTATTATACTTATATATTACTTATATTACTAATCTCTAGACTCTATAGTAATATCCCATAGCTATAGTTTCTTAGTAGACGTAAATACTATACTAGAAACTACTATTAAAGTCTACTAAATTACTAAATCTTACTAAATCTCTTAGTATACTAAAGGTTCTATTAAGCGTATTACTAGTATATATACTCTATTATATAGAGCGTAGAATAATGACTAAAAAGTGCCTATTTACCTAAGTATTACTATTACTATAGTAAATAGTAATTACTATTATAGTAAAATAGTAATAGTAAATAGTAATAGTAAGACTTTGCCTAAGGGTATAGTAATAGTAATTGCTATAGTAAATAGTCATTACTATTAGTAAGTAGTAATTACAATTACTCTTACTATTACTCTATTTTTCCCAACACTGGTTCCAGGCGGATTGATGCCGAACCTCTTCCTTCCCGCGGTCAACGTCTCTACTCCCACATGCCTCCGAGCATCTATATCGCACTCGCCCTCCACAAGCTCGTCAATTGGACTCACGAAATGAGCTTGTTGGTGTTCAGCTGTGAGGCCGTTGGAAGAAGTGTGGCACACCGCGATTCATCGAGACTATAACGATCCAACAGGAGACGCTAGATCGTGATGTCCAACAGATGCTTCACGTTGACCACTTGAGAGTACTTTTCATCGGCTAATAAGCTTAGAAAGAATTGTCCTCAAGCAGATCGATTGTGATTCCAGGCATTGCTTCCGCCGAGTAATGAGCAAATTGTCTTTCTATACAATCCCCAAAGCACCGGCGGCACTTACAGCTGATGCAACGTCTGTCGCATCATGTAGTGCAGAGACTCGCTTGTACCTGTCAGAGGGTACCTATACGTGCAGGCGAGCACTCGACCTCAAGTTCAAGTAACACCACTAGGATCGTTCCCGCCATCAAGGCAGCGACCCTCAAAGCGGTCCATCAATTCTAACACCGTGGCCTCCATTGTTCACAGCAAAGAGAGAATGGCAGTATGCAGGACGACGGATGATTACATCGAAAGGGCAAGACAACCTGTTCTGCAGTCTCTAGCGTGATGTATTCGATGTGAACCAAGTAATCTATTGTTGCTAGCAAAGGGATGTATACATTTGCCACCTCCGAGTTGACGATCGAACACTGAACGTTCTCGTTGTCTGTTCACTCTGCTAAAGTAGACATTGTGCTAATTGTAGGTCGTCGACGAAAGGAGAGAAGCACACAGTAGGTGATACCAACTCTCGGCAACCTCGGAAGCCACGTGGGGCCCCTGTCAATTTCGACGCGACATCCGATCCGCCAGCGATCTCGACTGCGACTTCATCGCGATACGTCGAGTCAGATTCCTCGGTGATGAGAGAAGCCAGCTGGTCTGGCTTGCATTTCGTGACCAACGGTCACTTCACGACCTAATGCGACCATGTCTCTCCTTATGAATGAAGAGTTCTCGATATACCAGCTTCGCCTAGGCTACCTTAACCAGATCCATGATGGTGTAGGAGAGCGTCTCATCAACCTCAATCCTGCCATACTAAACAACCCAGCCTTCCGGACGGCTGGCTGGACTCTGGATAACTCAGCCATCAAGCGCTGCTACTCTCCACCCATACCCACCGCTGGTGGTCCAGAGATTAGCAATAACTATTTCCACAGACCACCGCGGCCCACCGGCCGACCATATGAAGACGACGAGGCACTCGATGGCACTGGCGGCATGGTCACGGGTCAACATGGCAGCGAGGATACTATTGATGCCGCACACCTGAACGAGCGTAGACGTGAAAGGCGACGACGGAAAGAGCAGCTGGAAGGTGATGACAGCTCAGACCTGAGTGATGATAGTGATGAGGATGAATTGGCAAAAGGTCCGGCACAGAGCATCAAATTTAGCAAGATGCCCATAAAACATCGTGATCGCGCCAAGTCTTCACCGCCTACGGCTGTGAACACGCTTCAGGCTGGCTTCGCAGAAGGTCCTGATGTCATGATCACAAGTCCATCCCGGCCGACTCAAGGGAGTCTCGGCAGACTTCGTAGTGGCAGCGGAAGCCAGATAGAAGCAATCAAACAGCGTGCGAGAAGAGATACGGCAACGAGCTCCGAGGTGTCCAGTGATAATGATAACGCTCCGGCCACTTTCAAGAGGAAACTGCCCAGTCGACCTGGCAAGGGACCCAGTGTGCTGGCCATCGACGATGACATACAGGAGGAAGAGCGAGGCGGAGCTGGCGCTGTCAATTCTGACGACGAGGACGAGGACGATCTTGCCTTTGGTGAGGCCTCGGATCTAAGTGACGATGAATTTAATGGCACGGCAGACTCTCACTCAATGCTTGGCCTCCCTGGGGCAAGTGACGGACTATCTACATCACCGCTGAAAGCTCCACCAGACATGTTGCCAGCCATCTCTGCCACGAGCGGTTCGCCGAAGAAACAAGCCCGCGATGCGCTCCCAAGACTACCGAAGCTGCCACCAGGTCCACGACCCGTCAGCATGTTGCCACAACCAACTTCGATGATCAGTATGATGCTCAAAGGGGCGGGCGGAGGTGTCAGCGACAAGCCATTCCAGCGATTTGCGGAATTGTCTGGCAGGGATGAGACTAGTCCGCTCTGGATCAAAATATATGCTCCCTTCTCGAACAGTTCTTCCAAGCCGTTGCAAGTTCCAATCGTACGCAGGACTAAGGACGACCGACCAGTCACCGTTGCCGATCTTATTGGACTGTCACTGTGGCGCTACGTGGAAGAAGAGTACAAGCCGGAGCTGAAGCAAGATGAAAGCAACATCAACTGGTGGACTCTTCGGATAGTAGACGATGAGGAGATCGATGAGGACTTTCCAGCGTTGAGTCGCACTAGACCTCTCGTCGACTTCACCACGAACAACAATAACCCGCCTCGAAGGGCTCGCGACAAGCCTTGGGATGAGTTTGGTCTTGTTAAGGCGACCGAAGAGCAATTCAAGGAGAACGAAGAGCTCACGCCACAGATAGGAGAGTCTGGCAGTATGGCTCCTCCGCCACTACCGACGCCTAAGCTGGAATGTCCCAACCCGCTCATGGCACCACCACCGATGGCACGCACGGCATCAGATGCGCCGCCTACGCCGACCTTTAATCCTGCTCGCAACCCGATCACAGGGCCTTCTTTTGCACCTAGTGCGATGCGGAAAGACTCGTCGAACCTGCTCGATGCACCACAGCGTGATCAGAAGCAGGGTGCAGCCAAGACTGGTGCACCCCGAACAGTCATCGTCACCTTCACTGATCCGTCCACCTTTGCCACTCGCAATGAACATTACGAGACGACTATGGACAGCTACATTGCCGAGATCTTCGAGAAAGCATGTGCACGACTCGGACTTGACAAAGCACTCTTCGTCTTCAAGATCCATGGCACTCAAGTAGTCGCGCCACCTGACCGAACCATCGAGGCACTCAAGGACAAACTCCACCTCGACCTGGTGCGACGACGTTTCGCAGGCTCCGGTATGGCTGGTGGCGATGGCATGTTCGGCCTAGGTCTTTCAGGCTCGCCCGGAAGTTCTTCGCCGAACGCTCCACTTGATCTGACTCCAGCAAACGCCACACCATCACATACCAAGAAGAAAGGCATGAAAGGCTTCACATTACACCCGCTCGCCGCACAGCAGAAGTCGGACTTCAAGTCGACTGCCGCATCCACTCTCGACCTCGCTACGGGCGGTTTCGGCGGTGACGGTAAGCGCTACAATGTGATACGAAAACAACCACTGAGCTTCGCTGGCACCCATCCACGAACGCTCATCATCAGCCCAGAATACATGACCGTCATGCCCGCCGCACCAGACAGCCTGGCGGCACCCACTGGCAAAGTGACGAATGTGCCAATGACCAGCGTCATAGGAGCCAAGGTCAGTCGGAAACATCCTCGCATGGTCAGAATCCTGGTCTACAAAGAAAAAGAGCAGAAGAGATACGACTTCGAAGCAATCAATCATCGCGAAGCAGACGAGATTGTCAGCGATGTGCGGAAAGGTATGGCGGCTGCGGCACCGATGGCCATGACCGGTGACTAGTTTCGCTACTCGTCGTGGCAATTTGCATTCGCGGAAAGTGGGTTATATGTTGAATTTCCCAACTCTCTATCTCTTCGCGACGCTCGTTTCAGAATGTAAGACATACGATACGCCGAACTCCCTGATCGCGCTAGAGAATGTCACTTTTTAGCGCAAATTGCGGCACATCAAGCAACGGCGCGGCAGTCGAACAGGAGGATGCGGACCATTGGACATACAACGTGCCGGCTTTTAGAGCGGGCACGTGCTGCTAATCTTCACCATGCCGAGCACGACGCCTTGATATGATGCCAAATCTGTCACTATGCGCACCACTGAACAGTATTCTTCCGTCGCACTGGTCTTGCTGTGTCCATTCTGCGTCGTCCAGGACTTCATGCACCATGACATGCCGGCGGCGTCAGACCGGCCATGGGCTATCAGTTTTGATCATGCCGAGCACGAGGCCTTGATATGCTGCCAACTCAATTCTGTCGCCACTGTGGTTATTACCGAAGAGAATCCCTCCATCACCTTGGTCTTTTAGTTTCCAGTCTGTGTCGTCAAGGACCTCATACACCACCTTCTGACGCCCAAGGCTTGACGGCAGCACGAATGCCGTGTCATGCTTACCGAGATTGATGACAACGAGCACTTCGCGCGTGCGTTCCGATCTTGCTACCTCCGGAAGTGCACCTCCTTCATCAGATCGTAGGATTACGGTGCCAGTGAGTGGGATTTTCCAGTACGCAAACGTGGCATCGTCGATCATCGTGCTTTCCACTGGCTCAAAGTCTCCAAACACCAGCGTATCTGCATACTCTTTACGTATCTTGATCCGCCTCTGCCAGTATTTGAGCACGGAACCGTCTTTCGCTTGGTTCGAGGCCACATTACAGATACCGCTGTCTGTGTTCATTGGTGACCATGGCTCTTTGCTCGAGAACCCGGCATATGGATCGTCCAATGTTCCTACAGTCCATGCGATGGGCGCTCGGTTGTGATCTCTGGCCTTCAAAAGGACTTCCCCGAGTATTTCGTCTTTGGACGGCCCTTGTGCAAGTCCAGCTTTTATCAAAGCCTGCGTCTCAAGATCTTTGTACTTTTCAATCGGTATGTCTGCCGTGAGATTCTTCATTCCGATCTCCTGGCCTTGGTAGATAAACATAGTGCCACCGAGCGTACTCTGCAGCAAAGATAGCATTTTCGACACTTTCTCTCGGTTCTTCTCTACCCGGTCGCCGAAACGTGTCGCTGATCTGGCTGAATCGTGGGACTCCAGCCAAATGGTCTGCCAGTGCTCGCTAGAGTACTCCAAGCCTTTCTGCCATTTTACTACCGTCTGCTTGAGGTCGAGGAATCTCCAGTCTCGGCGGCTGAACTTGCCGGAGCCACCGATGTCGAGGCCGAAAAGGTCGAATGTGTACACCATATTCAGCTCCTTCCTGCTGGGATCTGTGTACTGCTTGATCACGTCCACATTTGTAGTGCAGATGACTTCTCCGATGCTGACAACATCGTCATAGTGATCCAAAACATCGCGTCGCATCTCACGCAGATACTCGTGTACTGTAGGCTCATTACAGACGAGATCGAACGGAGATTGCAGTTCCTCGGTGGGATCGCCAGCCGGTGGCAGCTTAGCTGGTTTAGAGATGATATTAATCACATCCATACGAAAGCCGCCGAGTCCCTTGTCGAGCCAGAAGCGCATGTCGTCGTAAATGGCATTGCGAACGTCAGGATTCATCCAGTCGAGGTCTGGCTGATCCTTATGGAACATGTGAAGATACCACTGGTCTGTCTCTTTGTCGTGTGTCCAAGCTGGGCCTTCGATGCAAGACTTCCAATTGTTGGGTGGTCGCCCTCCTGGACGGCCTTGGCGCCAGAAGTACCAGTCTCTCTTCTTGCTGTCTCGGCTTGAACGACTCTCTTTGAATCATTCGTGCTGCGAGCTGGTGTGGTTCACAACGAGGTCCATGATCAATTTGATATTGTGTTTCTTCAGCTCCTCAATCAGCACTTCGATATCCTCGACTGTCCCAATGTGTGCGTCGATCTTCCGGTAATCGACCACATCGTAGCCATTGTCCACGCCGCCAGACTTCCAGCACGCAGCTAGCCATACTGCGTCGATGCTCAGGGAGGCGATATAGGGGATCTTTGAGATGAGCCCCTTGAGGTCGCCAAAGCCGTCGTTGTTGGAGTCTCTGGAAGTTGATGGTATCAGCGACGCATCGTGTCAAGGGGTGGTGTCCTCGAATGTCTGCCGGCTGAAGCGCTGGATTGAGCATCCATTGCCGGGAGATACTGACTTGAAGGACATCGGATACACCTCGTAGATGGTTGCATTCTGCCACCAGCGACGCGTGGAGGAACCGGTCGACGACATGCTGCCTGGGAGTGTTGCACGACAATGGACACCTCTCGCAACTCGAGGTTTTGTTGTATTGTTGACAAGCAGACATGGCAGCTGGTGCGGTCATGCCCAAGTTTGCAAGACGGTGTTGGCTGCGGCTGCAGGCACGACGTGGCCTGTGGTATGACTTTCCCGGTTCGTGACTTCATTCATTGGCAGGTAAGAACAAACAGCATCGTGGCAAAAAGGTGCGACTAAATGATCGTAGACCGCGATATCGACGCCAGTATCGCACAAAGGATTGCACATTGCTCCTTCTCGCCTACGACGATGGGTTTTGCTCCCGAAATCATGCATTGTTAAGGCAAGACGCCCGGCTTCTTGCGAACTGCCACAGCAGTGGAAAGAATCATCCAAGCTATCAGCAGGGCAAGAACTGAGCTCGAATTGAGTCTGCCGCCGGTCACGCAGCGAACATCCAATTGCGGTGTTCGCATTGTGAGCTCCTTCACAGCACATATGAGTTGCGATAGCGTTTTATACATACCCCGGCCGACGACTCGAGCTCTTGAAGCTTGATCTGCAATATGCCCCCGTATCGAGGTTTGAAGGATAGACCCGACCACGCACCTCGTGCCGTCTCACCCCACGTGCCTCGACCCGATATGGCGCAAACCACATCCTGCCTGCTTCAGCTCTATGCTACACGCCACGATCGTTGATCGCACAGTCTCTTGAAGGCGTCGGTAGTGTTGCTTAAAAGCGCCACTCTACAAATCCTAGAATCTGAAATTGAGGCCTTTTCGCCCAGGTCGCTGCATTGATTCTCGTTGATATTGATTGTCATTGACCGCTCTGACTGCGGCCAATCCATCCTCGGATGACAAACGTGCAGCGAAGCCAGCCAACTTCTGTCCGCTTGTACAAAAGATCATGACGTAGGCGAAGCAGCAGAGCTGTGCTTCTGTCTACTGCTCGTCTTGGGCTGAAGGCAGGAACAACGACTGATGTCAACTTCAACACCACGGATTCCATCCCCCGATCGCAGTCGGGTACTTGTACAACACGAACGGCGTTGAAGTGCGTTTATCGAAATCCAAACACGGCGGGGATGTGTCCGATGCGCTGCTCTGTGAAGGGCTTTGACCGGAATGTATTAAGGATACAACCACAGGCTGGAGATCTTGGCGGCGGCTTGTGAAATGTCCTCAGCCGGTCGGAAAACTTGATTACGGCAATCTGAAGTTTGACATTTACATGGTGTCATCCAAGCTGTGAAAGTGCCATGTCAGTAGCTCAGCGAATATCGGCGCCAGGGAGATAGAATTATTATTTGGATCATGTGTGCGGCGCCTTTTTGGTGGATATTGCCAAACTCGTTCTGGCAGTAGCCCAGTTCTTCCCGCGAGACTGAGCTTAGACGTGTCAGAATCACATGTGACCAGTGCGATTATGTGCGCTCGAACGAGTCCAATTCAACCCCTGTTAGAGGTGCCATTCAAGAGCTGGCCGCACGCTGCTCAATTGCATACCACACGCTAGACGGAGAGGGTTTCCTCTCTCGCTGAAATAATGAGTCGCGAGGAGACCTCTTACCAGCCGAAGCCAGCATGCGAAGCGTCTTGCAATTGCCATGGCATGCTAGGATCCAGAGCACCCTCGAAAAGACCATCCAGATCCAAGTTGAGATTCGCCATAAATTCATCCGTCGAGAAATCTGCCACGTTGAGATGTCTCCCTTGGCCATATGCCTTCCCGTCGACAAGTCTACTTCATGATGAGCACTGGACTCCTTCGTAGCATCTGCTTCCGCTGATCCATCATCGTCATGAAAACATCGCTTCTTCTTCCTCCGCCGACAACTGTCGCATGCGCGCTGTGCTATTCGTCTCTTGCCGCTTGGCGTCCCATCCGACGAAGACACAAAGCGAAGTGTGGCAAAAAGTGGTTCGTTGGTTGACATTTTGGTGCCTTGGTGAAAGTCGGAGAAGCCAGATTGGGGGGCGGAGAAGGAACGAAGCGAGAGCGAAGCGACCGAGGAAAGAGGCTCGGGCCCGAAAGCGAGACTCTGGTTATGCTATCGTAGTGAACCTGAAACCCGCCGATCTGCTCTGTTTGCTCCCAAGGACCCGGAACACCGTCGCTGAAAGCAGAAAAGATGGAATACCACCGGGCGCCTATTGTTCACCACAACTCACCCTCATCCATCAAAATTATACACCAACGTAGTCTCCGCCCTCTTTCCCTCCTGTCCAGTTCCGGAAGTAACAACCCTCCTAACCAACCTTCCTCGATCCACGAACCAAATCTGCTTGGCCACCCACCTCATATCAGGACAATCAATCTCAGTCATGAGATACTCTCTACTCATGCTGAGTCCCTCAGTCAGGAATCCCACTCCCTCCCCATGTTCGATCTCACTCCCCTTCGTCCATCTACACCGGCTTTTCGTGGTGACATAACCTCCCTCCATGCCCACCGAGCTCGTGGTCCACCACTCACTCCAAGCGCCGCTGTGAGGAGGATACCAACGCTCAGTGCGTGTGGGAATGCTTGAAGTAGTGGTCTCTTTGGCGAAGATTTGAGAGGGATAGTGGGATTGAGAGATCCATAGCTTCATGGGACTTGCAATGATGGCTTTGCGCATCGCGGAGTTGAACCCTTGTAGCTCTAGAGCAGGTGGAACGCCAGAGGAAAGAGCTTTCGAGAGGGACCATGTTCCGTTCAAGTCACGGAGATGCTTCTCGAGCGCGGTATAGCTTGGTTTGCCATTGACGGATCGTGCTGAGGGCGATTGATCGCGGGTGATGGCCACTGGTCGTTTGGATAGCATCGCAGGCATATTCGCCGTTTCTGCTGTCTCTTCGTCGTCCTCAATGTTGTCAAAGTCGGCGAACGAGGGCTCATCGATGGGCCGATTGGAAGTCCAGAGATTCGAGTGATGCGTAGACATGATGGAGTCTTGGCGACTATGGGAGCTGCGGTAAACAGATGGAATGGAAGCCGCCGCGCTGGGCCGTGAGGGATCAACAGCGGCGAGGTCAAACACCCGGCCGGCGCTATCTTTACCTATTGGGCATGAAAAGACCGGATGCAACCACTGTCTTGTGCCTCCGCAGCTTAATAGATTGTTTTTCTTGCGGAAGTCTTTCTAAGAGTGCAAGTCATGAACCATGTTCGGAAAGTCCAGTCCACCAAATGCTTCGGCGGAACCTATGAGTGATACACGCATCATTGACTTCTGACCACGGAAACAATGCCGCCGGCCGCTCGAAATCGTGTAGCTGGGCTGAGCCGACGATGCGAAAGCGAAACCTGATTCCCAACGCCATGCTCGAAATGGCCAAAAGAGGTCTTTGCTCGCGCATATAAAATGCTCAAAAATGCCACTTTTCGGTCCCGATACACTCCAGTGTCGGCAATCAGGCCTTGCCTTGCGTAATGACCGCGCGTGGCGTTCCGGTACCATGGGTCAGGGTCCAGCCACAGCCAGGCTAGTCGACTCTAACCTTCTTGAACCCATTGCTCTCCGCTCCTTCTTGCGCAGTCCCAAGCTCGCCAGGCTCGCCATTCTCGCCCTCATCGTCCTCCACGACGGCTCGCTTGCGCTTAGAGAAGCTGGAGTTGGCCGAAGGAATGCCACTGTCATCGAAGTCGCCACTCTCGATCAACTTCTCCCTCTTCTCGACTTTCTCTATCATGTCCGCATATGCCTCGAGTACACTGTCGAGAGCCGACTCCAGCTTCTCCACCCTCTCGGCGTGCTCGACCTGCTTGAGTTGATCCGCATTGAAGATGTAGAGCCGCTGCTTGACGTAGAGACGCCATAAGAAGTATGCCCTGTCGTGTTCGTTCTTCGCCTTCTCTTTCTTGGTAATTCTGCTCCTGGATCGATGCGATGGGGGAATGAATGAAAGCGTGTGCATCTCCACAAGTCGGTCGAACTGTCGTGGCATGATCTTATGCTCTTTCATGACAACCTTGCGCAGATCCGCAGGTACGATGAGTTCTGTTGGAATGTTCTTGTTAAGGTCGAGCTTGTCTTCGGGGATGTTTGGATTCACCCGAAGGTCGCGGAACTCTGCCACATTTCTGCGCAGGTAGAGTAGATCGCAGAAATCGCGCAGGTCGTCGAACTTCTCGTTTGGATCTTCGACGGTGAACTCGCGTACATTGTCGGGCGCTGTGAGGTGCTGGAACATTGTGTTGTAGAGTGCCTCGCCATGTCCGACGCCATGGAAGGGTGGTAGTACCAGAAATTGCGATAGTCGCTCGCGAGAAGGCAGGTCTAGTGGGGAATCAAAGTCTGGTTTGTGCGCCATTTCGTTCGATTTGGCATCGGGTCGGGGGATGAAGTGCGTGGCTGGTTGTGAGCTTGGGGAGAAGTCGTCGAACTGTACCTTCTTCATGCGATCTGGGAACGTGAAAGTCCTGTAGGAGGTTCCGTATCCAACCAGTTGGTACGGAGAGGAGGCACTGCTGACGCCTTGATCGACCTGGTAGGTCAGGAAGATTTTCCAGCGTGCCGTGGTCCAGTCTTGCTCGAGCTCGAGTATGCTGCCGCCGTCGATGAACATGGTGGCTAGAATCTGCATGTTCTCCAGAACCTGCCGCGCTCTTGGATCTGCCAGACTTGCACACCACACCTGATATGTCTTTCCCTTGCGCTTGTATTCGTTGATCTTCTCGCCCGGTGGCTGGAAATCCGCGTCCTCAGGTGGTGTATCGTCCTCGAACGCCGAAGCGGGGAGGAAATCTCGGAGCGCCTCCTCTATGTCTGTCGGCCGTACCTCACCTTGTGCTGGGAACGTCTTGGCGGCCTTGACCTTCAATCGCGGGTGCAGATCGTGTGCGCGTAGTGTAAGTGTGATGTCGAGACCCTGATAGCCAAAGATCGACTCTTGGTCGCCGAAGATGGCATATGTGAACTCGGGGTGGAAGGCAGCTGCGACCTGGCCGCCGCGTAGCAGCTGTATGGTGAAGGACTCGCTGCTGTTGCTGGACCACTCGTTGACTTGCGCCTTGATCTCCTCGTCAAGCTCCTCTTCCTCCACCTCATCCACCGCCTCCGAAGTTGGTCGCATTGTGTTTCTCGATGGATGTGACGCTCGTCGTGAGGGGTGTAGAGATGTGATATGTGGTGGTGGTGGTGGTGGTGGTAGTGATTGTTCCCGAGGCAAGGGTAGTGTTGCTGCCTGTGTTGGCGCAAGGTGGATGGGGGTGGTTTCGACGCGCCAAAGAAACGCGACTCGCCGAAAGTGCCATCACGCTAGCCGAGCGCTCCAACCACGTAGAACTAGACACTACCACTAAGGTTTAACCTCGTCGTGTCAGGAAACATTCATTCACTTCAGCTGATCGACCATCTGCTCTGCCATACGCTCGTCACTCTCACGTGTATGACTTGTGTACATTATGGTGCAATAACAACAACATTCATCACCGCCGAATGAGTAATACAACGCCGACACGACCGCTGAAACATCCAGTGCAAAGATGTGGGATGGGTTGGCGATACTGCTCTTATTGAGCACTGGTGCGTGCTGCTCGCTCCCGGTGTGCCAAAGCTACGCATATTGACACAGCCCCTCTCTAGTCATGGGCACAGCGTAAGGTGCAGTCCGTCAGTGCATATATCATAGGCCTGTTCTGACTTCCTGCATAGCTCCTTCCTCGCCGGGTCACTCCCTCTTTCCTTCTCGCTATCGCCACGGCAACTACGTCTCGTCACGGCCCTTGGGACGGGAGTTCTAGTTGGAACTTCGTTGATTGTCATTATACCAGAAGGAGTGGAAACGCTGTACAGTGCAAGCAGAGGCAGTCATGGCCACAATGAGCGGAGTGTATCACTTGCGGAAAGAGGCGTGACAGTACAGCCATACATACATGCTGTCACTACAGAAAATCCAATTCGGCAGGAGACGGAGCCTAGAGCATTCCCAGACCAGGCTATAGACAACACGTTTCGGACAGGACCAGATGACGGCTTTCAGACACCTAAAGACGCTGCCAATGCCGAACCACCTTCATCGGACCCAGGCCACGGACCAGGCACAGTGACACAGCATCCCAGCGATCATTCGAGCGCGGCAACCTCTGAAGCTCGCGATCCTCATGCATGGGTTGGCATATCTCTGATTCTGGGCTTCATCCTCATGTATCTGATCGATGCCTTGGCTCGCAACGCGACTGGCTCAACGGCACCGCAACGCTTTCAGGTGTCCCTGAACAACTTCAGCCTCAATCGCACATCCGCGTCCAACGAGGTACGTGTCGGAAGAAACCTATCAGGTATCGAGCAGTAGCCTCGGCCCTGTTAGAGTGTTCGATACATGCACAACGCGATGCACTACAGTTCAGTGCACAAACTATCGCTGACTTCCTTCTGTTTGCAGTCCCCAAACGATTCTGAGATTGCCTCTGTCGCCACAAACACTCCACAAAGCTCTAGTGCTCGCCCAGGTTCCACAACAGTAGGTCTCGTCATCCACGCCGCCGCAGACGGCATAGCCCTCGGAGCCTCTTCCGCAGGACCCAGCAACCACTTGAGCTTCATAATCTTCGTCGCCCTGATGATCCACAAAGCCCCAGCAGCATTCGGACTCACCTCCGTGCTGCTCAAACAAGGTCTTTCCAAACGAATGGCTCGAGCCCACCTCATCGTGTTCTCACTCGCCGCACCAGTCGGCGCTCTGCTAACTTGGAGCGCTGTCCATATCTTCGGCTTCTCCTCCGATTTGCTCGGAGAAAGCGCCAGCACCAAGTTCGCCACTGGAGTCCTGCTCCTGTTCTCAGGAGGCACGTTCTTGTACGTGGCTATGCATACCGTGCAGACGAATGCTGCAGATGGACATTCGCATGAAGCACACGGGATGAATGGGTATGCTGGAGTGCCGATGGAGGAAGATCCATACGCGGCACAACTTCCGCCTCCATCGAAACCTGCTTCGACGCCGCTGGTTGACACATTAGTAACGGTCGGTGGGATGCTCTTGCCAATGTTCACACAGTTCGGTCATGGTCATTGAAGTAGCGAATGAAGAACAACACTTTGATGATAAACATTCAAGATCTACATTCACCTTCGTCGGGATCTCACATGCGCACCAACAACACAACCACCAGGTCCATGAACTTCGCCGCCTTCGTGAAAAGGAATGCCTCAAGTGACAGGAGAACGACCACATGTACTGGAAAAGGCAGCTCGCGTTCGTCCTCTGCTCCTCATACTGAATTTCGACTAGCGCTTCAGCGAATTTTCGAACATGATCAAGCGGTAAAGGAAATCCATGTCCATGGGGAATAAGTTGTTGCTTATGATCTCACCGCACCGCACCCTGGTAACATCTCGAATGGCCGGTCGATGCACTTCCGACTAATGACCATTCACCCTGGGATGCTGTCCTTGGCGGCCAGTAGCTCAGATGCCACGTGGAAAAGTATGCCATACGATGGTCTTGATTGCCGCTCCGCATCGACGCATAATTACTGGAGTCACATGCGAGTTGGATCTCCCTCCTGTCTTCTGAACAGGCACACCGGTATGCAGACGATCTAGTGGGTGAATCATGGGATGAGCATCGCGATGCTGCACAACACGCTTGCAGGCTCAGCACAGTCCTCTAGCGAGCACGCGGCGTGCGAGAGTTCAGCTAGCTCGGTCCGGGCCTTGACAGATACAGTAAGCACGGTGACATGCTTTTTTGGTATCCGCGCAAAGGATTTTGCGCTCGACTTGTGTCGAAGGCAAGTCTTGGCATGGTAGTTCTTTACTGCTGAGTCTCCTCATTGCTGTCAGGCTACATATATTGTCAGGCCTCACTACTTCCCCGAAGGAGGGAGAATTCCGGAGTCCACTCCGAGCCGCTCCAAAAATCCCGTCGCCAGCCATAGGGGAATAAATCCTCGGTCGGTGGTTCTCTTACTTCTTGTCGTCGAAAAGAAGCCCTGTGTCGAGAAGACTGGTGTGCTTGGCACCCACGGGATCTCGCATGGATCTGCGATGTCGCCCCACATTTGCCAAAAGTCGCCGAAAAGGGAAGCAGCAGCCCATAGGTCGTTGAGCCTCGCTCGATATACTTCTGATTCCTTTCTCACGATCTGACAGCTGGTGTCGAGGGACGAATGAAGTTTGTGTGGTCGTCATCTCTTGTTGCCGTTGGTAGCCACCCCTTGTATACCGCGATAAGCGGGCCTGACCGTGAATTGTGCCTTGACGGAAGTGCCCCCGAACTGCAGACCTCGCGATTGCACAACTGCTGGAACCGAATGATCTTTGGCCGTCCGTCGCCGGTCTGTTCACGTGGACAGAGTGCCTGAGTCGCATGGAGGGCTCAGCTCCCGGCGATTATGTCTGCCGTTCTTCTGGTAGACAGTCTCGACACCTGTGCGCCGTGTCGATCTGAGGTCTTTTGTCGGCTTCAGACCTGAGAGATCCGGTGCGTTGGGATCAATCGTAGAGGTCCAAGAGAGATCGTCATCAGACTTCAGTCGAGTGACGATTGCATCCAGGTCACCGCCTAGGCGGATAATGGCCAACAGCATGGCTGCTTCGTTGTCTGGTCGCGTTCTCATCTGCTCGAAGAGGTACTCGAGATTCTCGGCTCGTGTCGATGCTTCTGTAAGTCGCATTCGAAGCGATCCGACTCGAGTCAATCCTTCGTCGTACTCGTAGGCGCACTCGATACCACGCCGTGCGCACGACTGACACGTTGGCCTGTCACCAGTACACTGCTCCAGCATCAGCAAGACTCGAGTGCAGATGTTGGCGCAGCGAAGCTCACCTTGCCCTTTCGTCTGCGGCATGGCCAGCATGCGACGTCTGTGACTTTTCTGCTCTGGGAAGACGACTCGCCTTCTTCAGGACTGTC
The DNA here is from genome assembly GCA_033816765.1 of Nothopassalora personata. Lineage (NCBI taxonomy): Eukaryota > Fungi > Ascomycota > Dothideomycetes > Mycosphaerellales > Mycosphaerellaceae > Nothopassalora > Nothopassalora personata. Next base: position 531,446 of record CM066290.1, read on the forward strand.
AGGGGTACCCGAACCTGATGCCTGGCAGAACGTCAGTATTGTGCTCACCCGCAGTCACCGCGAGACTCGGAAGAATCACCTTGTATCCCTGAGTGCTGGCACGCCTACCGGAGGCTGCGCCGAGCGAGCCAGATGAATTGGTATCCGGCGCAGTGGGCATTGTGTGAAGCGAGAAGGGGCTGAGGCAGGGTGCGTCAACCGTGCGGGTAGACGAGTTTGTGCCACTGCTGCCCCGATTTGGCGCTCGTAGTAGAGGATGTCAAACAGACGGGGGAGTCTCAAGATCAGGTGAAGTCCGGGGAGGCCTCGACTTGGATCTCGCTGGAGGTCATCGACGCAATAGCATTGTACTCACCAGAAGCATTCACCTGCAGACTCTCGATCACTTTATGCTGCCGGGACCTAGTTCGTATGTGCCTGAAGCCTAATGCCCAAGTGCTATTGACTGCTATAAGTGCTGTCTTCATGCGGAGCGCTGAGGCATCGCGTATCCGTGCGGACCGACCATCCTGGCAAGATCCCGAAGGGCAGCGAATCAGTCAGCGTGATGGTAGCGGGGACTGAAGGTCGCGTATGGTAGCACTCCCTAAGACTTTGCAGATTCGTGTCGAAAGAGACGATTTGCAAGACATCCCGCCGCAGAGATGCAGCGAGGCGACAGATCGGCCCACACGGAATCCTGGCACTTACAGCTAGTCGGCGGGCTCGAACCTCGACCATCATGCACCAAAAAGATCGGACAGTACACTCCCGATAGGGACGTTACTGTAGCACTTTAAGATTAGACCTGCCGAAGGGCAGGTGAAGTTCGACCCCTGTTCGCCCTCCAGCAGTGTCTGCGGTGCTTCCCGCCCACGTTCAAGAACAACGCACTCTGACCTCTTGACCTGTCTTCCATCGTCGTAGCAGTCGATCGTGATAAGATAGATCAGGCATGTTTCCCCGCTGCATCGAAATCGGAGTGGTGACCGTCTCCGAGCCGCAATCACATGTGGAGAAGAGGTCAAAGTGCATCAAGGACCATGCCAAAAGGAAATATTTCGTAGTGTATACCTGATAGTAGAATCTATGCCTCCACAAACACTCTCGAATATAAAGGGCTCCACCGATCGATACCATTCCTAGCAGATCAAAGGTTTTCGGCTTGGGCATTGCTCGCTCCAGCAAAGCAGCTTTACCTGCAGCGTGCACGTATCAATGGGATGCAGCGAACCGCTATTCACCTACGGCACAAGCCTCCAAGACGATCTCGGGAGCCTCGTTGAGACCCTCGTGGCATCAGCAATGCCCAGTCAATGTCTATCTGAACCTCCAGGGTCAAGACGCCGTGCAGGCAGGTGCAAGAGTAGCACTGCGTCCTTGGGGATCACCAAAATCCTCAGCAGTCGCAGTTCGACATCGTCTTCGTCCCTGGCATGTATTTCACATCGAAGAGGCCCTCAGTACTGTGGAGGATGACGCTGAACCTACTGAGCCCGTGGATGCACATCTTCGGACGCTGCTCCGACTAACATGGAGCCTGATCCGCACGCGGAAAGGCATTGCGCCGGGAGCATTCAATGGTTGTCCTTCTTTGAACACTAGCCCGACAGAAGCTGATACCGAGACATACGACAATTTCGACGACCGACCACGAAGGCTTATAACTTGGGCAAGTTCTCGAAGACTTGATGCGCATTGTTCGCAGGGCTTGCGCGGCTGTTCCTGTGACGCCCAGGCTTTCAGGTACGGGGGACGGAGCGACGAGGTCGGACATATGTCCGGTGTTGTCCTCGCAGACACGTGTTAGCAAAGATGTGCTTGACGATGGCATGGTAGCAGCCTCCAAGTTCTCTCGCAGACAGGACAGTGGCAGACAGGACAGTGTACGGTAGTGCTCCGCAGCACAGGAGAAGCACAGAAGCAGCGATGTCGACAGCCATTGAGGCGGTAATACAAGTATATGAAGTCATGAGCCATGAGCGATGAGCGATGAGCCATGAGCGATGAGCGATGAGCTGAGTGCACTAATGTCACTGCAGTCACGAACATGACCCAACGAAGCCGTAGCAAAAATTGCACCCTCCCAGGAGCGATAAACGCACCCTCCCCACCCAACGATGCCCTCACCATGGGTTCCACCATCCCATTTTTCGACACATGAGTCGAGCCAATTGGCAGCTTTCGGGTCAGTCCAATCGTCTACGTTGACTCAACGCCCTACTCAGACCCGCAAAATGCTATATGGGATCACGAAAGAACCATGGAGAGAGACAAATGAGCAGCCATTTGCGATAAAATGCGATCAGTTATTCACTGCCCTTGCATCGCATCTTCGCTATGGAAGTCGAGGATCATAACAACGGGTACTATGAGGCCTCTACTCGAGGCATTACATAACAGCCACGAACATAGGCAGGTATGAGAGTACTTTTGCAACACACCGGCAAGTATCTTGAGCGAGCAACAGAGTCAGATGCCTGGAATACTTCGGCATGGATTGATGCCTGTGCAAGGCACTTTACGCTACGCTCCACACGATCACATGCGCCAAGCTCTCGGCCATCAGTCCGACTCGTATGTTCTACCGCGACCTGCACGTAACGCTGATTGGTCATCACTCTTTCACAAGCAAGCGGGAAGCACTATAATATTACTTTTGTCGAAGTTTGTCACTCTGGATCAAGATGAGATATCGTGGAGTAGTTGAGGCATGAGAGCTCGATAATCACATGCTCCCTTGCTGTATTGGGAAAAGAGGGTAGACTAATCTAAGGGTGATATCTTGGCACGTGGGTCATTTCGAAAATTTCGAACGATACAAAGTCAAGGGAGAGGTTTCATCATCGACATCATATACGCCGTCAGATAAATGCTACGAGGCCGAAAGCTTAAGGCTCTGGTTGTGGAAGCAGGTGTCAGATCCCATCCTCGACACCTCCGGCGTGTACATGCTGAATGTTCGAGTGAACAGTGCCGACAAGCAAGACATTCCTGCGAGCGAGGTCCGTGAGTACGACCTTGTGGATCCTTCTTCGCTCGATCTTTCGAACATACCAACACATACTCTCGCACACACTCACATCGGAAGGCGCAATCGCTTTCTCAAACCACATGCTCGCTCACCTCCGACATCCCCACATTGACGACCACAGCCAATATGTCTCTACACAATTTCACCAACGACCCGTCCAGCAAACCTGATCGTGGTAACAAGCCATTCCGCTTTTTACATCTCTCCACCGAGTGGCGTAACAAGATATACGAGCTATCAACCGCATCCTCGAGTAATTTCCATCCAAATCCTCGCTTGGACGCTATTGACAGAGTGCAAAGGTATCAACCACGCCTCAAGCTCACCAAAGGCGACGACAACATCAGGCGCCGTGGCATCATGTCCCGTGAAGTAGCTCACGATATATCCTCGATGCCCGCGGGTCATATCGCTCCCTACGATGAGATTTACGTCGGCACAGATCCCCGAGTCTTCGGCCACCAGAAGCCGGCGCGGCCAACACCACTGCCATGTTCCTTGGCGTCGGCAAGCAGGTAAGATATCCTGTGATAGCACATGCCACTTGAAAGTCTAACAAGTCGCAGGTCAGCAGAGAAGCATTCTCAATCTTCTGCTCCGTCAACACCTTCACCTTCGATAGCCGCAAGATCGAGTGCCTTGCACGCTGGTTCTTCGAGACCATCGGACCATGCAAGATCCACCTTCGCGATGTCGCCTGGCAGCGTCATAGGCCGTACGAGGAGCGAGACGTCGTAGTAGCGGCTGCCCTACTGGCGCTTGTGGCGGTTGGGATCCTCAAGGTCCACATGCTCTGGCTTTATGACTTGAGAGCATACCACATGCTATGTCGATTACGAGGCTTCATCAAAGACGCCACTGTTGACGACAGCATCTTTGATCAGAGCAAGGAAGATCTTATTGATATTGGCTTTGATGAGCTTGTTGCGATTCTTGAGACTACCGTGGACGAGTGAGTGGTGGAACGACCTGCCAAAGGTGCAGAGAGGTCAATCTGTCCAATCTGCAATGTGGATACCAATCTCAAGTAGACAGCACATGCTTGTCTCCCAAGTTAGTTCAAGACTGTTGCTCAGAAGCGAGGGACGACAGACAATCAGTCGACAGCAGCATTTGCGGCCACGTCGGCGGCTCATGTCTGCGGCATGCTCTTGGAGCCTATGATGAAGATTTAATCTCTGACAGCTTGAGATCATGTGAAATATCCCGAAATAAGGATGGGATGGCATTCAGTGCTATCGAGGTTGATAGAATGGCTTCAGTCGATGTCACCTTGGCGTCTTGGGCTGAGCCGAAGAGGATTCATGTCTTTCGCAAGTCTCGTTTTGTCTGCTGTACACAATATCATCTCATCATAGACCTATGAAATCGACATTGGTCGCTGACGAATTCGAGCCCAGACGAAATCCACAGATCCAAGACTCGAACATAGCACCCCCATGACAAGATCTTCGATCACGCCGGCTGCCCGTCCTCGATCTCCTTAGTCAGCGTCTCGTTCTTAACCGTCCACTGCTCAAACAGACTCCCATACTTGTCAACCAACAAATCACTAACGATCCTCCCAAACACCACGGCTCCCCAAGCATTCAAATGCGTATCATCGTCCGAATCAAGATTGTACGCATGGCTCGCAGTCTCACCAATCGCGTTGACATAGTCTTCACTCGCCTTATTCAAATCAATCCACTTGGATCCACCCTTGTTAGCAGCGGAGATGGTGGCATTACGCTGGTTGGCAAGACTCTCGACCACGCGTGGAGGATTGCCTTTAAAAGTTCGACGAGTCAAGGGCGTTACGAGAATGGGCTCTGCGCCGGCTGAGCTGACTTCGTCGGCGAACTTTTCGAGATTTGTGGTGAATTCAGAGAGACTGATGTTTTTCTCGGCTTTCTGGTCGTTGTGGCCGAACTTGCGTGAACCGCGTCAGCCTCTACCCTGAGTTCGTGCGAAGGGATCAGCCGGCCAGCTTACCTGGATCGTGACGAAAACTTCATAGCTCTTGCTATAGTTTTTTGCTTGCTCTAGGACAGTATCCCAATCGCCTCCAGACCTGAAGCTCACGGTCGTGGCACCGCTGTGACCATAGTTGATGCCGGATGCTGGACTTTTCAGAGTTTTATTGAGGAACCCGTCTCCCCAGCCTTTACCTTTGGCGGTTGTAGAGTCCCCAGCCAGCAGGAAGAAGGGTGGCAACGTGCTGTTCGACGCTGTAGCGGTGGCATAAGCGGTGCTTGCGCCAACTGCAGCGGAAATGAGTGTGAATGTCTTCATAGTTCAGCTGGCTTGCCGTTTGACTTCGATTCGTGCGGATCTTACGGACCTCATATATAAACGCATGCTTCGCCATACCAGTGATATGATATGCAAGCCCCTCTCGGTCCATGTTGTTTCGAAAGGTGGTAGGTAGCTGTCTCGCTGTCAGACAAAGACAAGGGTGTATCCAATCGTCGTCGGGCAAGAATGCACCTACGGTACCGGGTATCCTACTAGCGTTACTCTAAGAATACCTTAGCATACTTTGTCATCGTTTTGTCGTTGTCGTCGGCGGAGGTTCTCGACAGGGCGAAATTCCTTCTATAGACGACTATATATAGGGGGCAACTCTATAGACCTTTGTTCGCCTATCGACGGGTTTTTAAAACCGCTATAGGCGTTTATATATCGAGAAACTTAGAATCGAGTCGTAGAATCCTTATCCGATAGATTCTGAAGCCCCTGCTGGTGTCTAATGACACGCAGGACGACTGTTGATACAGTCCCCGGCAATAATAATCATACGAAACCCTGCATCTACGCTATCCCCAGCCAGGTTGCTACAGTGTCTTCTCTTGAAGGTGTTGTAGATAATGTGAGTAGATTGATGTATTGAGAAGGATCTACGAGAATGCGAAGAACAGCTAGCTATAAGAAAGTGCAAGAAAGCGCGCTAGTGGCTTGGCATCCAAAGAACTGCTGGGACACAGCCAGCCAGCATCAAGTCACCCCCATGCCGAGGCTCTAGGTGCTTGAAACAGGTGTATAGCATACGCAGAGTGGATGGCTTCACCACTGCTGCATACGTGTCGTCGTAGTCACCTTCACGTTGTGTGTCACCACGGACTACCCAGCGTGCCTTGAAGCGGCTGATCTTGCCATTGGCATCAAGCTTGATAGCATAGACCCATCTGCCACGCAGCACACGTGTGCCAGTTGGCAGTGTTGTCTTGTCCTTGTACAGCCATGTCTCGTATTGCTCGAGACTGGCGAATTCAGCTTCTTCGGCTGCACGCCACTCGGCGTGTTGTGGTGTTGCCATTGCGGCCTTGTGGCTCTTCGGTATGAGCACCGTTGCTGGATCTGGCCAGTCGGTTGCTGCCATGAAAGCAGTCACAGTCGCATGTGGCATCTCAGCAAGTTGCTTGCGGGTCGTCTTGCTGAGTGAGTGACACAGGGCCCTACGCTGCTTGCGGTTGGCTTCATATTGATAGCCGTTCAATGGGTCTCGAACTTCCGCAGGAGGGCGACGATTGCGCTGTGGCCGACCTGATGGCGTAGGTGGCACAGGTTGCCGAGCTGGCTGTGCCGGAGGTGTCGTGAAGTCGTCTTCATCGTCATCCTCAACAGAAGGTCTCGGAGGTGTTGTTGGTTGCACTTCCGGAAAGTCGTCAGGCGTCTCATCTTGATAGGAGTCCACTACTTCCTGTGAAAGGTCCTCATCCGACTGCTCGAGTGGTGAGTCCGCTGGACGGTCGATGACGGTGATGTTCTTCGGTGCTGTAACACCCCCAGAATCACCACCCCCAGGAGTCACACCGCGCTCAGCACCTGCTCGCCGTAGTCCTGTCTTGCGGTTGCGCTCCACTGGAAAGATGTCTTCTCGAGTGATGAGCTCGTCGTCTTGATCTTGCTCAGTCTCAGAGTCACCGTCTTGGGCTGCCATAGGGTCGTTGCCCTCGATGAATTGAACGTCCTTGGTTCTGAACACTCTATGCGCCTTAGCAACATAGGCACGGTAGATGGTGCGGCTTTCGTATCCAACAAGCTTGCCCTGCAACGAGCGGGCGTCAAACTTCTCACCGCGACCGACGTTATGGTCGTACACGAAGGCGCGGCAGCCGTATGCTTTGAGGTGTGACAGGGAAGGCTTCACTGGTTGAGTGCCCTGCCAAGCGTTGATAACTTCTAGTGGTGACAGGCCCTTGATTGCTGCACTTGGTGTCAAGTTAAGAAGATAGACCGAAGCTTTCACTGCTTCTGGCCATAGGCTAGGTGGAAGGCCAGCGTCGATGAGCAGCTTACGTGCCATGACACAAACGATGTGGTTGCTGACTTCCGCACCACCATTCTGCTCTGAAGAATGAGGTGCTGTGACTTGAAGAGCGAAGCCCTCATCGCGTGAGAGCTGCGTGAGTGAGTGTCCTCCATATTCGCCACCCCCATCTATGCGGAAGATCACAATTGCTGTGCCATATTGTGTCTTCACATGACGGTGGACCACTCGAATATGCTGCGCAGCACCGTCCTTCTGTGCGGAAGCGAATACTGTGCGTTGTAGGCTGGCCAGGCAGGTGAATAGCGTGAAGTAACGCTCCTTGCCAATGCCAAGGTTGCGGACCGTGACAACATCCACAGCAACAATATAGTATGGTGTTGTTGGCCGCACCATCGGAATGCGGTTGTAGACCTTGTGACCCATCCCCTTACGACAGGGGATGCACTCGCGTGGGTGCTTGCTGAGGTCGCTATCACTGTTGCCAACAATGGTGATGCGCTTGTCGTTGTGAAGCTGCAGCAACTTGCGGCTGTGGATGTGTCCAAGTCGGCGGTGCCACAGGTCTCCTGTAGCAGCTGTCGATGGCTCGACCTTGGACGAAGTGAGGGCTGTCGCTGAGTCCTTCATCTTCAAGAATGGCAGTCCATTGTGGGTGTAGCAGTGTGCCACCGTACGCGCAGCAGTCCCCTTTGTGAATAGGATCTGCTCGTCGTTGCGATAATAGACACCCTTGCGGCGAAGAGCCTCTGTCGAAATCAGATTGGCTGCAAGGCCTGGTACGTACAACACCTGTGAGAAGCCAGTGATGCCGCATCCATACAGATCCAGTTGGACGATGCCACAAGCTGTAGCAGTGATGGTGCCACTGCCTGTCTTGATAAGAACAGTGCAGGGCCGGTAGTCCATCATATTGCTCAGCTTGTTTGTCATGTGAGAAGTGCAGCCAGAGTCCACAACCCAGTCGGTGTTGCTCTTCGCTGCAAGCAGCGCTGAGGTGTCTTGAATGATGTCGTCCTGGCCCACAGTCATATACATGCTGTGAGAGCCGTTGAATGGAGTCATCAAGTCCTCGAAGTTGGTAGCGCCGTGAGCCGCAAACTGTGCGGTCTCAGTGTGCTGTGCGTCAGTGGTGTTGTTGACTTGCTGACGCTGTTGTTGATTGCCCTGCTGCTTCTTCTTCCAGGTAGCAGGTGCAAGCTCAGGGTGTAGGTTCCAGCAACCAGCTGGTTGGTGAGTGGTCATGCCACAACCACTGCAGGGGTCGTATTGAGGCTTCTGCTGTTGGTTGTTGTTGCCACCACCATTCTGATTACCACCACGAGCGCCGTTGCCGTTGCCGCGGCCTCCACGACCTCCTCGTCCGCCGCGTCCGTTACCACGTGGTGCGCCGCCGCCGCGAGGGGTGTTGCCGTTGCCCTGTGGGTTGGCAGGGTTGGCGTTGTTTTGTTGCTTCACTGCGAGATTGGCTGACTCGGACTGTTGCGCAGTCGCCTCATCAAGCAGATCACTGATCACCTTGTCGAGTGTGATAGTGGTACTGTCCTCGATCTTTCCAGTAAGCTGCCTCATCTGTTCACGCTTTGAGGACGCGAATGTTGGGAAGTATGGTGAGATCTGATACAGGAAGCGAAAGAGAGCTTGAGCCTTTGATATGGCTAACTCGGTGTTCTTGAGGTTGGCCAGCTTCGACTGATATTGCTGGCAGAACTTGTCAAGGTTGGAGCCACCATATGTGTGTGACTCGAAGTCCAGGTACAACGAGTACTCTTCGGACTTGCCAGTTTGACCGTATGTGGACTTCAGATGGTCCCATAGGTCTTCCGGTTGTTGGTAGGCTTTGCAGTTGTCTGCAATAGACTGACTGCAGTTAGCAATAATGAGGGCGCGGGCTTGATACTTCTTTGCCTCCCATGCCTCGATACGCTCTTCGAGTTCATAGTCTTCCTCATTCTTGCGCTTCGTGGGCTTCGGCTTGAGGGCAGTCTTGTCGACAAACCCCCATAGCAGGTCACCTCGCAGGACTGACTGTAACATATCAGCCCATCTCGAGTAGTCGTCCTTGCCTTGAAGTTTGGAGACACCAGGGGTGCCGTTGTTGTTACGGCCGACCATGTTGCTAAAGCCGCGAGTTGATACAGCAGGCTTCTTGGTCTTTCGGGTAGCAGCCGACTCGGTCTGCTGTTGTTGCTGGCTCGGAGTGGCGACAGACTGCTGCGCCAGCGGTATTTCGAGTCCAGTGAGGTCAGTGTTGTTACCGTCAGTATCCATACACTGCAGAGCACCAACCAGGTGTCACTGCGATACTTGCCGCGTTGCCCACTGGGTCGCGACTTTGTCGTTTGCTATTTGCTGCAGTCGCGTTTTGTCGCAATCACCAACCAGGCGTTGTCGACATACACGCGATCAGCAGGATCACATACACACTATCAAGTGTCTTTCGGAGGTATGCGCGCAGTTGATAAGCGCGAGGGCGTCATAACCAGATAATGTGAGTAGATTGATGTATTGAGAAGGATCTACGAGAATGCGAAGAACAGCTAGCTATAAGAAAGTGCAAGAAAGCGCGCTAGTGGCTTGGCATCCAAAGAACTGCTGGGACACAGCCAGCCAGCATCAAGTGTTGTTACACTCATACGTTGTTAATCACCTCATTAACTACCTCATACTATGGCTCGTGGACCCGTATATGCAAGCAATGGAGGCCATACTACGTGGTGAGCTACGCCAAGCAGTGGAACATTCTACCTGATAGCGGATAGAGAAAGGACTGGGTTGGTATGAATATTGCTGGGGACTGTATTACCTCTAAATAGCATCTATATTTCCTGTAGCCGAAGCAAACTTGGGAGGGGTCCACAGTAGGAGGTCCCCATTTGATGGCAATTGATTGCTTAGTCAGAACGTGGGCTGCCCTTAGACGAAAACATGAGGCTGGCCATAGACTTTATGGTGTATTACAAAAGTAGTTCGAAAATCGTGCATAGCCTTGTCTAATAGCTGCCGTGTACTTCCGAAATTAGGAGCGGGCGTTGCACGGTCGCTTCCGCCGCACGCCACCAGTCTAGCGCCTCCTCGGCCTTGCTTTCGCAGGCGGTGAAGCAATCTTCCTCCTACGCTCCGGCCACACTGACCTCCTTACGCGACACATCCGATACACAATCATACAGGCATTCTTCACCGGCATAGTAAGTGTGGCAGCATCCAACCCCGGTCGACGGGGTTCTTGTTTCAACAGCAGCGTCGTCTAGTGTTTAGTAGCCGGAAGCGAATACCTCGCTGGAATGATTAAAATCTTAGTCGAGTAGCTTGTGATTGATTGATTGATTGATTGATTGATTGATTGATTGATTGATTGATTGATTGATTGATTGATTGATTGATTGATTGATTGATTGATTGATTGATTGATTGATTGATTGATTGATTGATTGATTGACTGACTTGATCTCAGTTTAGTACTTCTAGATTCCTTAGTGGCTCTAATGCGACAGCGTCAAATACCGATCCAATCTAGTGTCTCTTAATTTGCGGTATTACCTCCTCACCAGCTGCAATAAGCAGTGTCTCGGCGTAGAAAGTGTAGCTATTTTCCTCTCGAAGCATAGTAGTTGAAATGCTATGCCCCTTAGCGGCGTATCTTGTTGTTTCTGTCTCTTCGGCTTCCTGCTTTTTGGTATTTCCGTGCTCGTCGCGCGCGGTGGCTTATGGTGTCCTTATTTATTGCCAAAGTTGTTATAATTGTCGCTGTGTCGCTGTGTCTTGTTTCTTGTTTCTTGCAGGTCTTGGTTTTCCCCTGCAGGCTACTCACAGGCAATGTAATCGATGCATGTGCGGCTCCTAGCAACAAGGACTACCCACGCCGCAGCACTACTGACCAGCTCAACTTCGAGCGTGATTATGTCTATGCGAGAAAGATCCCGAACGATCAAAAACCTTAGCCTAGTTAAGCTGGCTCGTAGCATCATAGAAGTCGAGCTCTGCCTGCCATATGTTCTTCCCTGCCAAACAGAAGGGTGTCAGCTATACTCGACCAGCACGTGGCAGTGTCTAAGAAGGTGGTGTAGACGTGGAGCGAGTCGCTTCGTGCAACACATGTCTCGAATGCTCCGCTGCTTTCCAGGCGACCGCTCACTGCATACTTACGCATCAAGTTAATGGCCCAGCGATCGATTGTTGACTGGAGACAGTCTGCTCAGCATCAATCCATATGCTAATGCCGCGGGTCTTCGAAGCATCGCACAGCTGGTGCAGCGCATCAAGAAACTGCCATGACGGCCCTTCCCCCTAGCTTCAAAGCCTCAGCAATCTGGCCGCCTGCACCGGTGAACCTGCCACAGGTGTCAGTCACAGCGAAGGGTATGCAAAAAAGGTCCGACTGACTTCAGCGCGAGCAGGTCGCTTTGTTCAAGACAGCCCAATCTCTTCATGTTGCCTTCGAGCCACTGCTGGATCTGTGCTGTTGAGACATCAACCTTTCCATCTGCCTCGGCCATGTCGTGGGCTATGATCTCGCGAGCATGGTTCAGGATGACGCCGGAATATATGTACCACAACTTCTTGACTGCGATAGACGTGCGGATGATCTCATCTGTACGTTCAACAGCACAAAAGTGGTTGTACAGAAACATTCGAAGCGCTCTGTCGAGTAGCCAGTTACGATCAGTGTCTATGACCGGTGAGCGCGAGTCACATAACCTCTGGAGCGTCCTCATGCCTAGCCGAGATACAGCTGGGCTGGCAAAGATCTTGCTCAGAACCAAAGTTCCGAAGCAAGGCTGGCATCGGCAGCCTCCTCAGTGGACGACGCTCGGTGGCGAAAGTCGCTGAGGACGGCACCTCTTGAGCTTCAGTCTCCAATGATGTCCTCTCTCTGCTTGCCAGAGCCGCTTCGTCATGAAATGATTTCGTACTGCTTCTTCGGAGGCTCGGAATGGCGGATGCTACAGTCGGAGGATAAAACGCTGGCTTACTGCCTGTAAGGAGTACGAAGGGGTGCATTGTTGCAGCTGCTATTGTATGTACGAGATACAGCAGCAGTCAAGAAATACTAAGGCCCTCGAACTACAGATGCTCGACCGTTTGAAGAGCTGTAGAGCATACGAGGTCGCCTCTTCGATCCGTCTTGCAGCCCAAGCAAAGGTGCACCTGATACAAGAGCTCTATGCGGCCCAACGGCCTCCTACGGCTTACTTTCGATGTGTCTGCTGGGGCGAACCTGTGGAGCTTGCGCGCTTCGTCCATTACTGGTCGGCCGGATTGACCTGGGCGCTGCAGCTGTAGCAGCAGCGTGATCTTGACCAAGACTCGCAATGTGATTCCAATGGTCTCCTCTGCACGCTCTATAGGCGACGAGACACCACCTTTGCGCGCAGCAAAGAACTAAGTTTGGCATGCGTAGGCGAGATCACGCGTTGTTTCGCCCTAATGTCGCTTCCACGCTTCGATATACCAAGGAGTAGGACTATCGTCTTGCAACGACCTCGAGAAGAGACGACTGTTCAATACCGCGTCTCGAACAAAGCAAAACGGCACTGTGTCGCAGGATATGGAGGCCGCGTTATCTGTACCAACCACTGGAAGGATGCGCGGTCTTTCAACGTCGCTGATGACTGCCGAACAGCTGCGAACAATGTCGCGCCGCCGAAATCATGTGTTCGGGCAAGGAGCCATGCGATCGCTGTGTACGCCGCATACAAACATGCGTATTTCCAATCGACGAGCCACACGTCTCGGTACCGGAGCGCTCTTTGCTTGAATAACAGCGCACGGCGACAATCTCGCAGGCTGGCGCACCCAATTCGGAGCCAGACACCGATCCTGCAACACGGCCTCAAACAGCACAGCGAAGGGCTAACAAACGACGCCACCGGCAGAAGCCTTTAGAAGACCAGTCGACTCAGGACCAGGCGCAATCAGATACACAGCTTCGTCGTGATCTCGATGCTGAGGTATCAACAGAGGACGCCTTGACGGCGACGAACTTGGCCAAAGAATCAACATATCACGTACTGTTCCTTCCGGCGAGATCAATGCTACAGATCCTGCGAGCAATGTGCCTTTACCGCACGATCCGCTGATAGCTCGAAATCTTTCCTCTGTATTTGATGGCACGGGGCGGCCGCGTTATCTTGGGGCTACGTCTACTCGACGCTTCTCCCGTCGAGCATTCACGTTACTCGAAGGACACGCTCCTTTTATCGAACGGCACTACCGCGCCATTGATACTGGATGGCACAGCCCTGCGTCTACACTGGCAGGCGAAGGCCGCACATGATGAGCACGACCTCAGAGGGCTCCCAGCTGTGGACTATGCCCTCTACCTGTATAACACTGTCAAGTCCCATCTTGGTGAGATTTGGGGTATTGTAGACGAAGCATACCTCATGATGCATTTCGACAGCTAGCAGCGAAATTCGCTGCCGACCGCGCAGGCACAGAGAAGGCTTTTTTCCCGGGACCGGGCCACGCCGGGACGTCTGTGGCAGGTACAGACTATGCGTCGCGAGCAATTTCGTTACTCTGATGTGGCACAAATGCATGATGAGGGTCTCCAGGCTATTGAGTTACTTGCGCTGTGCTCGTTGTACTTTCAATCGATGGCTTACCAATGGTGAGTTACTTGTATTATCACGATGCTCTTTAGCACAGTATGGCACCCGCTTCTCCTTACATGCAGATCGATAAAATATGCAGCTTTGCTACGTAGAAGACCTACAGCTGGCATCTTCGACAACGTCCTGAACACCAACTTCGCATACGCTGTAACACGACTCGGAAGGTTGTGTATGCCCTACAACAAGAGCTCTCGCCCTGATGGGAGGCCCGCCGACGATCCCAGAGAGTTGTGTCACCAATTTACTACCAACAGAGCGCTCTTCATCAATATCAGCATAAGCTCGGCTCTTCTGGGACTCCTTGATGCTGGAAAAAATCATGGAGCTCTTCCCTCAGTCGTCGAAACCTTCTGCTTGCGATATCGAATTCGAATCTTCACTGCTTCTCCAAGTGTGGCTCGGACAAGATGATGTTCACAAGCTCTGCGCCGTATGCCGGCGCCGACGATACTTCCCACCGTGTCAACACGCGGAGCTGGTCCAGCACGTTCGCGGCATTGTCTGATGCGGCACATGCTCTTCGCGGGCTCGGCTGTTCTCGCCAAACATTATCCTTGCGGTGCCTTCTTTGAAACTCTCGGAACCGGTCGTGGGCCGGTAGTCATGATGGAGTCGCCTTTCAGCAAGAAATCGCTTGGCTCTCTGGAGAACAGTGAACTCGTAGCATGCTTCAGTCTCGTCACGGAGGAAATCTGCGCCGAGGTCGATCTTTTGCGGCGATAGATGTACTTGATGGATTATGACGTATGCAGCATGTGCGTGCTTAGTCAGCTCAACCCAGGAGGAGCATCTAATACATACTTCTTTCTTTCGCACTGTAGATAGTACTTCAATACATCAGTTATACTTCATGTTATGGTTGTTTGAGGATGACAATGGGATCAACGGGTCCCGTTTTGCGCGTCGCTGAATGTCGCGGTTGCTCTTGAGACCTGAGCCATGCCGCGGGCCATGGAATGTAGTGCTGCGCTGCTCCTCGTGGAGCTCAGTGGTCTCGCTAGACTGGTCATTGCGAAGAGAGAGGCCAGCTTTTTACAGCAAAGAGTTTTCCAAAATTTACGTTATCATAGTGCTACGTTCGCAGGCTCTGTCGAGTTACAACGAGCAGCTTTCTTCCAGACCTGAAGAGTACGAGTGTTTCGCTTCGGCAGGCCATCTTGTATCGAGATGATCGGCCTGGTACGGCGATTAAAGCCGACGCGGAGGATCCGGATCAGCAGTAGATCTTCGGCTCTCACATCGACTGAGCTCCTTGATCCTTTGTCCACATCAGCCTTTGCCAGCAATGCTTTGAAGCGACCAAGTTAGGTTGTGTACAGTTGTTACATGAGTCGACAGGGTGCCACTTAAAAGCATATATCGAGATCTTCGACAGAGTCCTCGTAGCATAGTCGTACTAGTATATCACAAATCGCGAGTCTGCGCTTGATTGACTTTTTGCGACTACTTTTTGAGTAATATTCGACGGGGCATTGCCTAGTAATTAGCTTACTGGGTGCTGTGCTAAGAGTTCATACTACTATACTAAAAAATTCGGGCTCGAAATGCTTAGAGATGTAAGGGATATGGATGAATAGACTAGTCTATCTAGCTTAAGAGATCGTTAGCTCTGACACGTCTATTTGCGTCGGTTCCAAAGGCCCCTAGTCATGAACCATTCTATGGTCACTGCAGGCGATGTGAGAGTTCTGATGCCAGCCCAGAGCATTGGTACAGTGGTTATTGACATGTGCTCAATCTGCATTACTTCCGCACTACACCATCTTCCCCACGTCATCCTACCCCAACACTGGAATCTAACCCGTTGAATGAACCCAGGACCCTCTTCGCCGAAGGCCTCAAAACCCGCCGCAAAATAGTCGGCGACATCTTCGTCGACCGCCGTTGCCAATAACTCCACAGAATTCTCCCAATCTGGCCAAGAGCTTGCAACAGAATGATGCTGAGGCTGTGCCTGGGTTGTGAAGGTCTCTCACATCTACTCGCAGCTTGATACACCTCGGGATTCTGAGAGCGCTGGATTGCCCGATGGAGATTGAAGTCCATGTGCGAGCCGCGAGGAGAGTGGGTTGAAGAATGGATGGACTTGTTGTTGGTGAGCCGGATATCCTGCAGTGAAGGTGCGATACACTGATCGTGCAAAATTCTTCTCGTCACCAACGGCGTATGATAGGATCGACCATATCCGCTATTCTCTCTGCCTCATCTGGTTCACCGTCCTCTTAGCGTCGACGTTCTTCTGCTGCTTCTTCCGCATCTTCGAGCATTCGTTGCGACTTCTCCGGCAGTAACGTCTCGGGACAGAACATCTCCTGCGATATCCTCAATGCCTCGAGGTGAATCCTCATGGTAACATTCCTCTGCTCTGCCAAACCATGCTCCTCGCGGTCCGGCTCCTCAGCGATGTGCCTTTCTAAATTGTTCCACACATACATGCCATCATTATCCTTCTCGATATAGCCGAAGACACATTCGCTACCTCCGTGGCAGGGACATTGAAGCGATGTGAGCAGTAGCCAGTTCAACTTGATCCATCATGTCTTGTGTCACGTAGGCAGGAGCTTTTGTGATAGTGAGTATACTGGAGAGGCCAGGATTTAGTGCCTGATGCGCGGCATTTTGGTATTGTGGCTCGAAGTAAGCAGCGTTTGCTCGTTTGCCATTCTTCCTCTGTTTCTTCGCAGCCGTCACCGAATCCATGCATTTCGACACCGCTGCGGCTTATGAGTGGTTGACTACCATACGTCAACTTTGGAGCAAGAACTCTGCACTATGACTCCGATGCTCAACAATCAACGTCACGTGCCAAATTGAGACAGATTTTGGCATACGACGCTCTATATGGCGCTCGGTTTCACACTCCTCCGCTTATCGAATCAGCTCCTCGGCACCTCATTTCGCCCTCAATTCTGATCGTCATCATGGCCTCGAAAACAGCCGAATGTCTCGTGGATCGTAAGAAGTTGTCCACTAAGCGGAGCACCAACCACCCATCATCCAGGCCAAATTCCAGCAGCCTCTCAGCCTCGGCATGATTACGACCAAAAGTTCATCTATGCCTCCACTTGAACCCGCCATAATGATGGCAACCCACAAACCCAAAATCCAGCTGCTCGTCGTAGTCCTCGTACACCCAGCCGATCCTTTTGTCATTCGCTAGCACCTCAAATTGATCATAGTGACTTTTGCTCAGAGTCATGAAATACCTGATGTGACTGAAGTTCTCGTCGTTTGTCTTTGTCCGAGTATATTTTATCGAGGTCAGACCTTCTGATTTGGATGCAGAAGTGGCATGTGGACCAGTAGTCGCGGTAAGACTGCCTGTATAGCGAGCGAGCTTCTTGATACACAGCTCGAAACACTGATAACAGGGACTTCTCGGGAGGGTTTGAGTCGATGATTCGCACCAAGCGGTTGGAGTGTTTAGACTTTTTAAGGTTGGATGTGAAGACCAACTCGTAGATTTGACACCTTAGCTCAGCTGGCAGATCTAAGAAGCCGACCCTTCTTCGTGTTGACTTCTCTGTGAACACCAGAAAGCGACTGTTTTGAAGAGACGAAAGCGAAAAGCCACTGGCCGCTTTTGTAGTCGCCATGTCGTTCGCCGGTCGTTCTTCTGTCAAGACTAGAAAGCTGTGTCCTCGGCGAGGTGATAGTTGCGGCTCAGCGTGCGTACTCGTAGTGTTCGTGGTGTTCGGCATCTTCGACATGTGTAGTGTAATGTTGACGTAGTAAGAGTCCCGAATCGCGAGATGACCAAATACACCACCCGGAGCACAGCCTGACTCACTCCCCAATCTCATTGGCTCCCTGCTTCTCACTCACCTCAATACGTCTTCTCAAACATCCTCCTCGCCAACCCGGCAAAATCCAACCCCTCCTCCTCATCAACAACCTCCCAAAGATTCGGCTGCGTAAAAACTGCCAAAGTATTCCTCGCAATACTTCCGTTCCGATCCATCTCAGGCGCTCCACCTCTTACGAAGTGCGGCACAGCCCTGAAGCTCCCTCTCGTGATTTTCTCCAAGGCCTGTCCAGTCTGGAAAGCCAAGCAGTCGCGCGGGATGTTGACCTGCGTGGTCCTCCCACTTCGATCTTTGATCCAGAGTCCCGCCTTAGAGTCTGGATGAGAGTCTAGTTCAGACAAGTCCGGAGCTGAACCGTTTGATTGTACTTTGGGCGGGTGGAGTGCTTCGTCGACGAACATGTTCGATGTTAAGCCCGTAAGAGCTCCAAGATCAACATGTGTCCCACACCAATCGTCGTCACTCTTCTCCAACTTCTCATCCTGCCTCTCCTTCGCGGGCGTCGGCGGTGGCGGGAAATAATGCAACAACCTCGCTTTCGTACTGATACTGCTTTTGACAATCTCCTCCAACGTGCCACTTTTATACCCCTCCAACCTCCCCACACCAAATCTATCACAGCACCTCGCGACCAGAGCTGCGACTTCCACAATCAAGGTACAGAGTTCCTCAAACACACTCCGAAAGCCGGGTAACACTTTCTCGTCCGGCCACACGTTGCTCAACGTCATATCCGGCAGATCCGGATACAAGTTCCTCGCCTTCGCTTGCAGCTCCGGGTCATGGATAGGCTGAACATAGTATGACCCTTTATTCAAATCCGGCAAGCCAGAGTCCAGTTTCTCTTTCCCATGGCTCCAGCCTACATTATACCGCGCGTCCGGCCTTTCGACCTTCGCCAACTCCTTGGCAGGGAGGTTCGCAAGGTAGCTGCTCAAGCTCAAAAGTCTTCTGCGCAGCGCAGCGAACTGTTCCGGCAAATCTTTCACCAGGATAATTCCTAGGGAGTCAGGGCCGAACGCTTGTTCCAGAGCTTCTAGGGTGACGTCGCCCTCTTTAAGATCTTGCAAGCTCACAGTGATGACGGGAGGGCGAGGTGAAGAGGCCATGGCGTGTTCTGAGGGCAGTGCTACGGGAGGGAGGTGCATGTTAGGAAAGAGGTTATCGAGTGAAGTGCAAAGTGACGGCGCTTATTATCGGCTAGCGGCAGGAGATGGACCGAGACGAGGTTGATTACGTCGGAGCTGGCCGAAGCAATTCTTTGCCAGGCAGTTGCGAAAGCAGTAATGAAGCAGCCGCGACTGCCTTGTCTGTAGTCTGTCGATATAATGACAGCGATTCAACACATCTCAGTGGGGTACTGGCCGCGCAGGCTTCCGTCGTTGCTCACGACCACGAACCTAGTATTCCCTGACATCAACATGACCGCGGTCAGGACCATACTGTAATGACTGTTCAAGAGCATGTGCTCATTTGGAAGTACGGCTAAGCCAGATAGGCGCCATCAATCCATCGTAAGGTCGGAATCATTGCTAGTCCTGCTTTGATCCTTCATCCAGCTCAGCACCAGGCACAGCAGCAGTGACATCCCATCTTGGAGCTTCAATCCCCAGTCCATACCAATCGCCCAGATCGCTTGGCAGTACTTCACCTACCTCTTCCATGAACTGTTCCCTTGCTACGCGATCAGCATGGTAAAGCTTCTCCAAGTCTCGTCTGGCACGTTCTGCCACCTTTTTCATTTGCGCCTCACTCGCTTTCCGCCTTTCCACTTCCTTCAGCAACTTACTATACCCAGAGAGGAACTGTTCGTAGAAGATACTGAGATCTGCCAGCTCCTGAGTCTTGGCCAGGATCTCACCGTTGATACCAGTCCAGGTCTCTCGGAAATGTGATGTCGCGTCGAGGTGGCCAGGGATCGCAGCACGAATCTCATGCATCAACTTCTGGACATATCGCAAAGTCTTGTTTTGCACCCGCCCATTGCTGACATGCCTCGACAGCTCCTGGTAATGGCTTTCCATCTCGCTGGCACGATCTCTAATCTCTGCCATCACGTCCTCGACCTCAAAGGAGTCCTTGTCGATGATCCGGAGCATTTCGGTACGTTCTTCGTCTGAAATGGGTTCAGCTGCGGTCTTGCCATACAAACTCTCTTCGGCGCCGAGGGTGCCCTTAGCCAGCTCTGCCATATCGACAGCTTGTTTGGCGGCCTCGCCGCCGCCTTCAGTATGTTTGAGAGCGGTCACGCAAAGGTCGTAGTGCTGCACCAAGTTCTGTAGACTCGAAGCCATCTCGGTAGCATGATCTTCCATGCCACGAAAGAGCTGTTCGATAGTGGCCGGTGGCTCATCGTAGATGGTTGGCTTGTTCGGTCCAGCCGATGCTTCTGGTGAGACGGTAAGCTGTTCTGATATAGACTTCAAGGAGTCATCAAAAGACTGGACGTTTGCGTCCAGCTCGAGTCGGGCGGCATGATACGAATCGATCAGGCCTCGCAATGAGCTGAGAAGGTCATTCTGATTCTCTTCATCGATGAAGTCGAAAAGAGTCTTCTCCTGGTCTCGGTGGGGGTCAGTGGCGGCGCTCTCAGACGCTATCTCGTGGCTTGCTTCCTGACGTGTTGGTTTCGCTTGCACGACAGTCTTTCGTAACGTCTTCAGTGTTTTCTCCAGCCTCAGGTGAGCCTTGTCGAGGTTCGCAACAGTCGCGTTGAATTGATCAGATACTTGATCGCTATCACTAGCAATAGCATCCCGGATGGCGTCAAGCGTATCTGCCTGCTCGTCCAGGCCACGTTTGGCGAAAGCATTCTTTGCATTCAGCACAGCGATCTCCTCGATGAGTGATCGCGAGCTCGTAACAAGCTCATCAGCACGAAAGACGTAGCCTGTGGAGTTGAGGGATCTCTTGGCAGACACAAAATGGATCACTAAGCGCTCTAGATTCGGCGGACCCTCGTAGCTTGCCTCAGGCGAGTGTGGCGGAGGTGGTGAGCTTGACGAGGAAGAATCTGAAGTGCTCATGATGGCATTGTTTGTGCCGAAGTCCTCGGCAAGCCGGTCACAGCTGAAAGTGCATGCCGGTGATGGCGTGATGGAAGGGTGTTCACGGCTCCAGCTGAGAGAAGATGGGGACTTCTCCAGACAACCGCAGCGTTCGGGGCCGGACGATCGTGGCACGGACACAGCCCCTAACAAGACTCTTTTATTATCCTAAATATCTCGCGCGTTAATTGCTACATATAAACAAGTGGGAGTCGAGCGCTCGACCATATCGCGCTCTGCGAACAGTTTGGTGCCACTTTTGGATGCTATTATCGAAGTTCGAATTCAGCCCTACCGCAGCTTGGCAATGAGGAAATCCGTTGTCACTTGTTTTGGGGTCCATGTCAGGATGCACACGCACTCCGGGACGCAGTTGTAGCACAGCACGACGTCTGTTGGGTAATTGTGCAGTGATTTGCGGTAGTGTAATAATAATACAGACGTCCATAATCGGCATCCGACGACGTTTGCTAGTGTTCACAAACGTGGCCATGCCCAACAACAAAGACTCTTGGTGAGCAGCCGGTCGCGCAATCGCTGGGCCGTGTTGCGAGCTGCAGCCCGAAGTTCTGGCGTTCCCTGTATCCCAGGATAAGCACCTCATCACCATACGGACTGGCGTGCGAATCTCCACTCATACTGTACAAGTCGTACACTACTGTACAGACACCCAGGAACCGGGCCCAGCCACAGGACATACGAAAGCCATCGGACAGACGGGCGCGGTGAAACAAGCACCCACTGTCCGGGTCCATCGAGCGAACGACTGTCGTACTGTACTGTACTGTACTGTACTGTACACGCCCCGGCCATAGCCACAGAGACAGTGTCCGAGCTCTGATGAGCGTCACCGCCGTTGGATGAGGCACGACGACGAATACGGTGTCTGCGAAATGCCATGCGATCACGCCATTCCGTGAAGATGCCGGACCAGCCAGACGAGGCATCAGTGTCGAATCGAGCGGTCAGTCACACCATTCTGTGATGTCCCAAGAGTCATAATATGTGGCCACGCTCACTGATCAGCAGCAGCCCACTCCTGCCGCGCACCACCATCACGACCACTCCCACACCCCGTCCCGCGGCGCCGGCTCTTTAGGCAGCGCGCACGTCCATAGCGAGCTCATCGGCCATAATCACGAACACGACGGCTCACTAAGGAGCGAGTACCGCAGGGACGGCGATGGCGAAGAGAACAACAACATCAGCATGATGCACACAACCTCCAAGCATGCCGACATGACTGTCGCTCCCTTTCTCTCCGAACACATCCCCATGCAATACAACCCCGTCGGCGGCGTCGAACCCATCAACCCTCGCCTCCACCACCAGCAGCCCAAGGTCAACACCAAGTTCTGCTACCGACACCGACCGGACCTCAAATGCCGTCGACAGGCGAACGAGCCGTCCATGGACCAGCTGCAGAATGAGTTGGCCACCCTATCCCAATCCGACCAGCAGGCCATTTCCCACGTCTGGTCCCTCTTCTCTGCCGCGCCCGCCAAGCACCGCAATCTGATGCTTCAAGGCATCCTCACCCAATGCTGCTTCCCACAGCTGTCCTTCATCTCCGCCAACATCCGCGACCTCATCAAGATCGACTTCCTCGCTGCACTGCCCCCGGAGCTTGGCTTCAAGATTCTATGCTACCTCGACACGACTTCCCTGTGCAAAGCCGCTCAAGTCAGCCAGCGATGGCGCGAGCTGGCCGACGACGATGTGGTATGGCACAAGATGTGTGAGCAGCATATCGACAGGAAGTGTGAGAAGTGCGGATGGGGACTGCCACTGCTGGAGCGAAAGAGATTGAGAATTGAAAAGAGACAGATTCAGCTGAGAGCGTCTGGCCGAGGCTTGAATGAGTGGTCGCCGGACATCACACCATTGACAGACGACAGTCTGCCTCTGCCACCCCAAGCCGAGTCAACCTCGAGTGCAGGGACGAAACGACCACATGAGGGATCGCAGTCACCCGAGATGGTGAAAAGGCAGTGTTCTAGCTCATCGCCAGATGCCACTGTTGGCCTACAAGGCAACGACGCATACTTTGCTCCTCGCAAGCGGCCCTGGAAAGACGTCTACAAGGACAGGTTCAAGGTTGGCACCGCCTGGAAATATGGACGATGTAGCACCAAGGTCTTCAAAGGTCACACAAACGGCGTCATGTGCCTGCAGTTTGATGAAAACACGCTGATAACTGGCTCTTACGACACCACCGTCAAGGTCTGGGACATCAGTACAGGAGAATGCATACGCACCTTGACGGGCCACACTAGCGGGATCAGGTGTCTTCAGTTTGACAACAAGAACAAGTTGATGACAGGCAGCCTTGACTCTACACTGAAGTTGTGGAACTGGAAGACGGGCGAGCTGATGCGTACGTTCGATGCACACACCGACGGCATCATCTCTCTGCACTTTACTGCCAGATACACGGCTACTGGCTCACGAGACAGGATGATCCGCATCTGGGACTCCGAGAAAAAGTCGACGTACCTGCTTCGTGGCCACACCGACTGGGTCAATTGCGTTCGGATCGACGAGCCTTCTCGGACGTTGTTCTCCGCCTCAGACGATCTAACGGTGAGACTATGGGACCTCGACACGTTGGAGTGCATCAGAGTGTTCGAAGGCCATGTTGGGCAGGTTCAGCAGGTCGTGCCAATGCCGGTCGAGTTCGAGATGGATGATGTGCGGACGGCGCCTGACAATGAAGATGACGACAGTAGCGTGAGCTCTGTGACCATTGCGGCATCCCACAAAGACAATGCTCACGGTCACGCGCTCAAGTCTGAACCATTCTGGCCCAATGACTGTGAGCGGCCAGCGCCACCTCGATACATGTTCACTGGGGCCCTGGACTCAACAATCCGGCTATGGAACACCCACTTCCGTCCATCTCCGCGTCGCGAGCGCTCACCTCAGGAAGACACAGATTTCGAGGTTATACCTACGGACCCGCTGACCAACTCCCACATGCCCCGCGCACAAGCATGTCTGCGGACCTTCTTTGGCCATGTCGAGGGTATCTGGGCATTAGCGGCCGATCATCTCCGCCTCATCTCAGGCAGCGAAGATCGGATGATGAAGATCTGGGATCCGAGGACTGGGAAATGCGAGCGCACTTTCACTGGTCATCAAGGGCCTGTGACGTGTGCATGGCTGAGCGACAGTCGTGTTGCCAGCGGGAGTGAAGATTGCGAAGTACGGATGCTGTGCTTTGGCGAGATGGACTAGGAGTCCGAACTCGCAAAAAGTAATTGCAACCCTAGAGGGAAGTGGTTTTGGATGGAATGGAATGGGATGGGACGGAGTAAAGTCTTTTGATCTTAGCGTAGGTGTTTGGGTGCTCATAGAGGCCGTGGGTACGGCGATGGAACTTATGTAATGGCGCGAGATGAGAGTGCAAATACCCCAGATGCTAGTCGAACCGTTCGGTCAAGGTACGCGTGTTGAATTCTGAAGAACAATCTTCACCGGCGAGACGGTTGTATGACTACGTTATGCTAGGAACCCCGTTGACGGGTTCTGAAAGTATAGCATGTTCTCGCCCAATGCTCCAACAGTACATGTGCCGTCTTTGCTGAAGTTGAGATACATTTCTTCGTTCAACAGCCACTGTGGCAGTCGTTCGCGGTAGCGCGACGATACCTCCTGTAGCGGCATCGTCCATGCCACACGCCTCAGCCGCTCCGGATCCATGGCAGAGTTATTATCTGAGCCTGCATTTGGCGCGAGCTGAAGCTCAATGTCTCCTCCTTCATGTGCCATGGAATGGGCCATTGACGATGTCTGTCACTCCTGACTCCGAGACGAGAGGTGGCAAGACCATCCTCAGCCGTGGTCCTTGGCGATGCTGTGTAACGTCATGTCATTGAGATGGTCCTATGCGGTACTGTACATGGAAGCAGTGTGCAATCCTCCCTAAGTAGTCTGCACTTAGAGTGCTTCCGACGCTCGCAGACAACCAGTTCTGAGCAGTCTCGTGCTCCACACAAGCCCTTGGTGCCATACATATAAGTACATATGTAGTCTTGGGGATATGTATAGCGATGTCGATGTCAAGGAGCGAAGCACACCTGCATGGTTGCAAGAACAAAAGCCTCGGATTCTTCCCGCGATGAGCAAGGATGCCGCGTGGCGCTTGCAAGGAAGGCGTCTTTCACCCAAACGTTGCCTACTTAAGTCTTCTGCCGCCATGCCCCGTGCAAAGAAGAACCCTCTACTTTGTGTGATGACACGTGAGAGGAACCCGCATCGCACAAGACCTGCGCCATGCTGACCTCAACAAGTGGAGACGCGCTACCGAAGATGCGCACAAACAACGATGAGCACGAGACGCTCCGACAATACCAGGCGAGACTGCAGGCCAGCAAGCCTTTGATCGATCAAGTCAGCAACCAGTGGAAGAGCGAGAAGATTAGCTGCGAAGACGAGGATATATCAGAGGAACGAGAGCTCGACTTCTGCGATCTCGACAATGCTGCGAGTTGTCCTAGCATAACGCGAGACCTAGCCGCGACTCGTCGCTTTCGCAGGATGATTGTCTATGCTGCCATCACACTATTGGCCGTGTACTACCTCTGGTCTCGCTACTTGCAACCCAGGATGGCCGAAGAGTGGGCGTACCAGGAGGGCTTTGTGTCGCAAAGCAGTGGCACATACGGTATTGCAAAGGGTGGTGACCTGGACCCTGACCTGGTACGGATCAAACATCTCGACCATGAGCTGTTACCCGGAGGGAACTCAGACCCGGACGGCAAGAGGCGGCTAGTGTTCGTGGGAGACGTTCATGGTTGTAAGAAGGAGTTACGGAAACTGCTAGACAAAGTGGACTTCCGGGAAGACACGGACCACTTGATACTGGTCGGCGACATCATCTCGAAAGGGCCAGATAATGTGGGAGTTCTGGACGAACTGATCCGTCTGAAAGCCACCTCAGTGCGAGGGAACCACGAAGACCGCATCCTGCACGTTGCACGAAGCCTCGACACAGGTATCCCATCGGCCAGCGCACAAGTCACCAGCAAAGGGCACGCCAAAGATGCCGCCCTCCTTCGCGAGCTCAAACCACACCATATCCAGTACCTCCGCGACATGCCTCTGATGCTCCACATCCCATCCCTCCCCATGGCCCTATCATCAACCAAGAAACACAACTCCCCCATCAAAGAACACATCCTCGTCGTCCACGCCGGTCTAGTCCCTGGCGTAGCTCTCGAAAAGCAGGACCCCTATTTCGTCATGAACATGCGCAGCATCAACCGGCGCACTCACGTCCCATCCGCCACGCGCGCACCCTCAAAGCAATCGAAACCCTGGTTCGACATCTGGAACTGGTACAATCATCACGTGTACCGTAAGAAGTCGATGCGTGGATTCCATCCTTCTGGCACGGAGACAAGCAACATCGATCCGACGGGACAGGAGTCGGGGGGCTTTCTCACTGATTTGTGGAAGAACTTCTGGGGCAAGAAGAAATTGCATCCAAATCCTCAGATCGTCATCTACGGCCATGATAGCAAGCAGGGCTTGCAAATAGAGCGATGGTCCAAGGGCTTGGATTCGGGCTGTGTTGGCGGAGGGGAGTTGACGGCTTTGATACTGGATGCCCGCGGAAGGCAGGAATTGCACAGTGTTGGGTGTAAGAACTACCGCGATTGAGTTTGATGCATGGCATAAGGCGAAAGGAATCATTCGGTGTTCAGAAGGTTAGGATAAAGCGTAGATACCCCCAGGATTGTTAAACTTGCTAGCATAGAAGACTGCATTGCAGGCGGACAAATATACGGTGTCTGGAATTTGCCTTACGCGCCGTACGGCCGGGCTTCCAGACAGGATAATCTGTTCTCCACTGTTTGATGGCCGCTTCGTCAAGATATACCTCGCTTCACAGCCTGGAGTCAGCAATGGCGAGCATTACAGATGAAAGTGTAGCACATGTGTCATTCTGGTAAACTACACGGAGGTAGAGGAAGAAGCTGGTCCATCATTACAGGCATTATAACATCAAAGTCAAAACTTTCACCGTTTCCTCCGCCGTCGGAGATCCCATTTCACATCTTCAGGATCAAGATCCTCCACCGTCACCCACGAGTCATCATCGTCTGGGCTCATTTCCTCGATGAGCTTCTTCAACTCTTCTTCTTCTTCTTCTTCTCTCTCACTCTCTTCCGCTGCTGTTTCCTTCATCTCAACTTCAGCACTATTATTCTCGTATAGATCGGCAAGGAAGCCGGCAAAGTACAGCACGGCGTTCAAGACCTCCTTGCCGACTGGGATGATGTTGTCCCTTGGAAGGAGGAATCCATAGGTTCCGCGGTCACGGAGCTTGATCTGGTATGCGTATCGCGTGCCGATGGTGTGGTAGAAGAAGTCCAGTGCAGATCCACCGGGAGGCTCAATGCGTGGCATGAGTTGCTGCTTCGTGCCCTTGGAAGAGAACGCGACGTTACCCTCGCAAGCTGGCATAATTTCGTAGTTGTGGCCGTGCGTCATTCTGATAGCCTTTCCAATCCCGAAAGCGACTTCCTCTAGATTCTCAAGACCGGGTGGTGTCGCGTCGCAGGAGTAGGCGTACGGGTACAGAATCTGCTGCGAGTAGGAGTGCAGGTCCAGAAATCCGACAAAATCGACATTGTTGTTGTCCGTTTCATTCTTAGCCCAGTCTCCGAAAGCCTTCGCCTCTGCTGCTTCGAACGCGGTACCGCCAGCGTAGCTCTCGCTGCACGGGTTGTCGGTTGCTGCCCATTCGTATCCGAATGCTTTGTCAAGATCCATGCCTTTGCAGAAGCGTAGACCAGTCTCTTGTCTGTTCTTCCGCCAAAGGCGATCTGTCTCCCAGGTATAGATGTAACCATCAGGGTTGAGCGTGGGTACGAAGACAAAGTCGAAAGTCTCGAGCAGCTTCGTCACGCTCATCACCTTGCCATAGCCTGTAATCAGGGAGTATGCAATATAGTTGACTGTGGTAGTACTGATCCATTCTCTTGCGTGTAGACCACCCGCTACGAGGATTGTCTTGCGCTTTGGCGGGTTTGGGTCCTCGCTGTTCGTAGGATGGACGCCTACTCGCAGCGCGGGGATGTCACGGCCTTCGGCAGTTATACCAATGCTGATCTTACGGACATGAGTGGTGTATAAGGATGCCAGCAGCCTCATCCACGGATCGATGACGGAAAATGGTTGGTAGTCGGCGAAGAAGATGTTGGTCTCTGCTGCTGAGACGGGTTGCAGCGTTGGGCTAAAAGGTCGTCGCGTCGGTGGGTGTGACGGCGCTTCGGTCGTCGCTTGCTTCGCACTCCGTGGATACGTATCTGCTATGGCTTGCGCGAAGGCCTGCTCACGCAACAAAGGGGTATGCGCGTTGTGCAATGATGTGGGTAGAAGACCCAACAGATACGGCACCTCCTCCTTCGCCATTCGAATGTCAACCCACTCGTGCGAGAACTCCCACACGTCCAACAGCTGACTGTCAATGGCCTCTGCCATGTGTTCGGCCTCCTCGGGAGTGCTGATGTTGAACCTGAGAACGATATCTCTTCCGTATCCTGCGAAGGCGCGTGGCGGAGGTCGCGCTCTGTCGCTGTTCGCTCTATCTTCTGTCCCGTGACACGACTTCGATCGCCACACGGCATGCAGCATGTTGCCTACGAAAGCTCGCCATTGCGACTGTGGCTCGGGATGCTGAGGGATGTGCAGGGGTTGTTGTTCGTAGGCTGGCGGTGCTGCAAGTACCACTGTTGCTAGCAGTGTCGCTAAGGCCAACAAGGCTTTCTGATGGTACTTCATCATGGTCGCGATGTCAGAGCCAGACGACTCGTCAACTTTCGCGGGTCATGTAGACAGATGGACATCAAGAAGATAAGCAGCTGCCTTGTGAAGATTAACACGACCAACCTTGCAGCGCGGGGCACGCGAGCAGTTACGACAGAACCGGCATATCTTCGGTATATGACATTTGTGAAAGTTGACCTCTCGAGCACATCAGCCTCCACCTCCGCCGCCACCACCACCACCTCCGAACGACTGCACACTCACGGCGTCTTGGCTTTCACACAAGTCAAAATGATTGAGGAGCATCTTACGCGTCTGCCATGTTGCAGCGCATGCAATTCTACCGAGTTGTTACAGGCTAATACATGGGAGGGTAGATGCGACGAGAGGACTCAACTCACTTGCCACACTTAAACATCGCTATGAGCATCAGCTCTGGACCCAAAGTTCTGATCGATCCCCAAAATCAGGTGTGCATATCCATACTCGAAGACACGACAGGCTTCGACAAGCCCAGAATGAGTATCTCGGACGTCGACACATTCGGAAAACAGGTCCCATCGTTGTCGTAGCGCAGCTCATCCACCACGTCTATACCGAGCAACGCCAGGAACTGCAGCATCGCTTCTTGGCGACGACCGAGCACTCCATACGAGACGGACAGGTTATATCTAACCCGACGATGACAGCAAGACTGTCGCTGTGCTTGAAAGTGCTAGGTATGCTGCGACGACCATATCGGTCGATGATGACTTGACCCAAGCCATTTTCGAGTGACATGGTGACACGTTGCATGACACGGTGCGAAGAATATGCTGTTGTGGCTCGTTCCGTTGTCACTAAAAATGGGAGATTCGTTCAGGGGTCATCATTCACTTGATCGCCGGTGCCAAGCGCCACTGGAAGTGAATTTTGAGTAACGAAGCATTGAGTGAATGAACAAAGCATTGTTCACTTCACCTGTGAGAACACACGACACTCGACTCCTGATCATGCTTGATAAGTTACCTCTTCCCACCACGCTTTGACTTTCACCAGGCCACAATAAAAGGCCACTTCTTCAGTCGACTGCACCCATCACACCGCCTCTCGCTTTGCAGAGTACGCTAAAGTCTTGCACTTCTCGCTGACCCAAGCGTATCATGTGCAATTACACCGTCTTCAACTTCCTCTGCGGAGCTCAGAAGCTCAAGATCGCGTCCGCATGTGACCAAGCCAAGACAAATTACCAAGGCCTGCTATATTGCCAGGACGATCCCCATGCGCACGTCAGCGACGGCAAGCAACGTGACTATGCCCCAGCAACCTACGGCCCTGGCGTCTGCTCAAACGTCAACTGCAGAACAGCTCACGGCATGGCTCCTCCCGAACAACTTCACTTCAAGCAGCGCGACCTCATCGAAGATGACCGCGAATTCGACATGTCACCCGAAGCCTGCGCCCAGCGCGAAGACAGATGGTACCGCCAACTTCTTACCACGCACCAACAGCTCGAAGTCTTCGGCGCCCAAATGCCCCCCTCAATCGAATCCATGTCCTCCTACGCCAAGTGGTGGCTCTACATCGAACACATGCCACCCAACTGGCTAGCAACCTGGACAGAACTCTCCCTCATGGACGACCCCGACGAAATGTCCTTATTCGAGCTAAACCCTCGCTACCTCTCCCAGCACGCCTTGCATCATGTAACAGGCCACTACCTCCCCGCTAACATCACAGATACCCGCCACAGCAGAACTCACCCCCACGCTGAAACTACCACCCCCCGAATGCCTGCCCTCGGTCCTTTCAAAGTCAAGACCCATCTGTGCAAGCCAAACGTGGGCTACTGCAAGACATGCGGTGATTGGCATGGGAAGGAGTACGCGAGGAAAGCTCACAAATACGTTGAAGCTGATTTCTCGCAGCTTTTGCAGGCTCTGGCGAATGATCGTGCTACGGATTTGTCGGGCCTGGGAATTGATATGCCGCATGTGCGTCCGACGTTGAATGTGCCTACTCCCTTTCACGGCAACTACTATGACGGGCGTGGCCTCACGATTGAGGAGACCGGTAGGTTGGTCGAGGAGTTCATGGTTGGGAGGTTTGGGGAGGGGTATCAGGCAGCGCATACTGGGAGTGAAGGCTCTACCTTTGGTGCTGAAGAGTACGAGATGCCAGATCTCTTCCCCGGCGTGACGCGGTCTGGTGAGTCTGATGACGGCTCCAATGGATGGATCGAGGATGGTACGTTGACGGAGGATGCTGTTGCTGAGCATGCTGCTCTCTTTGATGAGATACTTGTTGACGGGGTTTTGGGCGGCATGGAGTCTGACGGTGGTGTCGGGAATGGGGCTGGCAAGGGAATGATGCTGGGTGTTTGATTTTGTGGGCAAGTGAGACACGATGTGGGTGGCGGGGAGTGTAGGACTACAGGCCTGATGGGATCAAGGAAGAAGGTACTCGTATTGTATTCTGGATAGCCTGTTCGGGTTGAGGCTACAGTGCCCGTCGAATATGCCAGCTCACATAGTGATGATCGCACATTGGCTCACGCCGCTTTCTACTCCGACCCTTTACTCTGTCTTCAGCATGTGATTGCATATCACATGTGGTTTCGATGGGGAGTTCCATGCAAGTGAGGTTCGTTTGACGCGACTGCTGTTTGTGAGTACATCAATGCGTTCCCCCCTGCGGCGGCCTGCAGGAGAAGTCCGCGTTCCTGCTGCTCCTGTTTGATCATGACACCAATTCCACCACCAAACCGCCACCGCGATAGCAGCCACGCAGCGACACCGCGTCTGCTATGACAGAGTCACGCATCCGCCGTGGTTTCAATAAAGTGCGGACCGCTATCGGCTCCCGCGCCAGCAAACGCAGCTGCAGCAACGACCACCCTTACCGCACCGGCAACATCTCATCGCCAGGCTGCTTCGCCGAAGTCAACAACCACCACCACCACCACCACCACCACCACCACCACCACCACCACTCCTCGACTATCACCCTTTGCCTCTCGGACTCAGACTCGCGTAGCACAATGGGTAAGTCCAACAAGTTCGACTTCACCAACCGGCCGAACTCGGGCGTGAAGCTGGGTGGCATTATCGGGCGCGATCTCGAGAAGGAAGCCGACAAGGTGCAGAAGGACGCCGAGAAGCAGGCGGCGAAGGCGCGCAAGCAGAGCAGCAGCAGTACCGGGAGCAGTCTGAGCAGTTCGCCGGGCGATGCCGTGGTCCACCACCTCGACATCAAGATCCCATCGAAGCAGCTTGGGGATGAAGGCGCGATCGCAATGGTGGAGGGGCTCCGGAGAGCGCTAGAGAAGGTACGTGTGCCGGGGTGGCGCCTTGTGCCTCCCACAGCTTCCGCATCATCATGTGGCAAATGGTCAGTTGCCTACATGCACCAGCGACATCTGACTTCCTTCGCAGTGCAGCCACAGTGCTGGCGTCGCACTGGAAGATCTCAACTTGTCTGACAATGCCATCACTACCGCCACCCTCATGTGTCTGGCGCCTGCCATCAGACTCGCGTGCCACGACGTCAAGACGCTGAACCTCAGCAACAACGCGATCAAGGTGACGCATGACGAGGAAGCACGGCAATGGCAGACCTTCCTTCGCTCATTCGGAGAGTGTCGGAAGATGCGGCGGCTCGACTTGAGTGGCAACCCTCTCGGCTCGCGCGCTCTCGAAATCCTGGCGCAGGTGTACACCAAGGAACCTCCAATCGAGTACATGTCGGCAAGCGGCAACATGTCCGTGGTATCGCTATCAAGTCACGAGGATGGCTTCGAGCCAACGTCGAGCGATCTTCCAGAGGCCAGCGGTATGCTCGATGGTCAGCACCTGAAGAGACGATGTGGTCTACGAGCGATCCCTTATATCACTCTCAACAACGTCGGCCTGAACGATGCCGGTGCTCTCTGGTTGTCGTACGTTCTCGAGGAGCACCCGTTTCCCTGCCAGCTCATTGACCCGATGAACGCCATCTCGCCAAGCTCGCCAATCGAGACATACATCCAAGGACCAACCCAACCGCCTGGCATTGACTGGGATCCAAAGAGAGAACCTGATCTTGGCAACAACGGCCTCTCGCTGCTTAAGAGGGCAGCAATAGTTCGAGAGCAAACCATGCTGGCCGACCAATTCAGTGTCAACGGCTCGGACATGGGTGCAACTGACAATGCTGGCGACACCACGAGGCGCATGGCTGAATGCAGAGCGGCACGAGGTGACAGGCGTG
Organism: Nothopassalora personata; assembly: GCA_033816765.1. Classification (NCBI taxonomy): domain Eukaryota; kingdom Fungi; phylum Ascomycota; class Dothideomycetes; order Mycosphaerellales; family Mycosphaerellaceae; genus Nothopassalora; species Nothopassalora personata. The sequence goes on from CM066290.1 coordinate 564,184, forward strand.
CCAGCGTTAGATCTGCACTTACCACGAACGGCGAGCAGGAGCAATCAGAGTTCGAAAGTGCCCGCAAGAAGATCCAGCGCTCAATGATCGAGAAGCACGGCGCTTGCAGTGTTGAGCTTTGGCGAGCATCTCTGAGCATCACCCTCGCAGCCAGAGTCCTGACATCTATCGGTCCCAACACCAGAGGTGGCGTGTACACTGGACCGCCAATGTTCGACTACAGCAAAGCCGCCTCTCGACCAGTGACTCCAGCGAACCGCATCATCGGCGGCGCCCGAGCGTCTCCAACTGGCACACTACGACAAGGCACTTATGCAGCAACCCTGACAGCAAATACCGATGCGACAGCTGGCGAGCCGCTCATCGCCATCACGGATGTCACCAACACTCCTACAACCCCCAAGCTGGTGTTTAAGGCGCACCGTAAGGGTGGTATGAGCGAAGGCAGCGATGGTCTTGACTCAGAGGAGGTAAGCCAGAAGCTTGAGAAGCTCAACCTTTCCGTCAAGCGCGATGACAACCCCGAGCGCTTCGTCAAATATCAAGAGGGCATATGGAAGCACCGCCTCGACGAGCGCAACGGAGCGGGCAAGTCCTACAGGGATCTGGACGTGGCAAGCCAGCTACCAACGAACGTCATGGAGCAGATTGCGCTGCACACGGTGGATTTGTGGGCGCAGGGACTTCTGACTAAGAAGCAGCGAGACCGATGTGTGGAGTGGGGACTGCAGCGAGGCAACTTCGTCGTGGAGAAGGAGTGGCATAAGATGGCGGACTCGGCGCAGGTGGTGATGCTGCTGGAGCGAACCGGATGCCTGGCGTACCAGCGAGAGTAAAGAGGTGGAACAGCGACTGCACCAATATAGAGCCGGCGAGTCCGGGCGCTCCGTAGAGATCGTAACAGTGGAAAATTCGCCAAAAACAGACGACTGTCTTTTCACGATCGGGTCCAGCTTTCCGTTGATCGTTCTTTTGCAGCAGCAGCCTTTCCGATTTACGACTCTTGATAATCCGGTACATTCCGCTCTTCATGTGCTTTGCCAGCTGCATCTGATTCTCGTTATCTCGAGAAACATGGTGTCGATGTCTTTCATAATCTCATCTAGCGCCTGGTTGGCCACTAAAACCCCTCATTCTTTACTCCATCTCTCCTTGCCTTCGTGTTCCATATTCATACACAATCATTCCCCTCTTGTTTTTAACACGCTAAAACCTCATGATTTCGTAATTCATTCCCCATGTAATGTGATTCCCTCCTTGCCCTCCGTGGTTCAGCACAGTGCATCAAACTTGAGAGCGACGAATTCTTCCCGAGAGTCATTTTCATATTCTCGCATCCCAGAATTGGAAGGAGCGTCCGGTACAAGTTTCAATATACTCCTCCTAAGAGTCACTTTTGATTCTCACACTAGCGTCCACGAACTCCGGATATTGCCGCTGAAACTCGCGGCCCAGACTCCAGTTCTCCAGATTTCGGAGATGATGCTCGAAAGTCGGGTTGATCTTCAGAGACGGCCTCTCGTTCTCTCCCGTCGGAAGCAGGACAGGGTCTTGTGAGTGCCAATTCAGTGATATCGTCTTCGTGTAGGGTACAAACCAGTCGGAGAAGGCTACCTCTCGCTCGCCTACGCAGAGCATCTTGCGCATGTGCGGCCAGGGCAGGTAGTCGCACCAGCACGCGTGTCTTGTGTCGTATTGTTCTTGGATCGGTCGCATCATGGCCGGAAGGCGCTCGTAGCATTCGGCGCATGGGCAGATGAGCCAACGCAGGACTAGGAACATCATATAGAGCACGGCAACCTTCTCTGGTAGCTCGGCGATGTCTGGGAACTTCGAGAGCATGTCTACCAGAAGAGCTGAGACGGGATGTTGACTTTCTCGCTCGGGAGAGTTGGGATCAACAAGAGCGGCGAAGGTGGGATAGTCTGGACCGATAGCGTCGAACTTGGACTCGCCTTCTGAGAGCATCTTCGTACGGCTGCGGTGGAAGTCGATGAGTAGGTAGTCGAGTGGGCAGGTTGGCTTACCAACGTTCGTCAGGCGAGCATAGATGGGTTGCTCCGGTGTGGCTGACGAGTGGTAGGACTGGCTGCCAGAGGAATTGCTGTTGCTCGGTTCCAGGAGAAAGCTAAGGCCATGACGGTCTCCATTCGGGGTCTGCTGTTGATGGTGCGAGCTTGACGGCGGTCGCTGATCGTGCTGGATCCCGTTGGTGGCGGTGTAACTCACACCAGGAGGATGATCCAGGCTGGGCGACCATCGCCTAAGCGTACCTTCTCCAGCGTGATACGCAGGTCCAGTGCTTGCCGTCCGACTGGGAGGACTGGTCTGCGTATTCAAAGACTGAGGCGAGCGAAGTTCTGGGTGAATGTGCTGCTGCTGGTCGTACGCCTGCCCTTGGTTGGCTGTCGCATACGACTGCTGGTTGTGCGGACTCTGCTGGAGCGGCGGAAGTGGAAGTTGCTGTGCTGTCAAGGCGGCGAGTTCTGCGCCGCTGTCTGTGAGTAAAGAGGTATCTATCAGATCATCAAACGTGAAATACTCACCATTCAGGTCTGGACGCTGTTCTCCGCCGACTATTCCTGCTATGGATCCCAGTCGCTTGCGCAACTCCTCACAGTCTGCCAACGCGCGATCCCTCTCCTGCACCACGCGCTGCAGCTCTTGATATGGATGCTGACTCTCCAACTCGCGTATTCTCCTCTCCAGCGACTCTATCGTGTTCCGCGTGCGCTCCCTTATTGCTCGCTGCGCTTCACGATCATTTGCGCGCTTCTTCGCCAGCTGGTCAGGCGTTAGGTTGGCCACTCCCCTGCTGCCGGGCTGCCCGCTCGCCTTGCGCTTTTTGCCGAGTGATGCATTGTTGGGTGTCGGCGTGTGGTGCTGTGATAGCGCGGCATTTGCAGTCGCGATGGCGGCCGCTGCGGTGCGCGGTTCGTCTGGTGATGGTGGCCTCAACGGAGAATAGCCCAGTGGTGGATAGGGCGGCGCCGACGTGGTGTGGGCGGCCGTTGCTGGCGGTGGCGGTGGTTGCATGGCGGGCTTACTGGGACCGACGGACATGTCGCTTGCTGCATCAGAGTCATGAAATAGCAAACATGTCCGCGTTCCGAATCGCTACTTGCCGAGATAATGCCGTGTGAGTGATGCCCGTTTGTGTGTGGTTGCCTGACTTCCATGCGTGCCTTATTACTCTCTGTCACAGTTACCTGTGGCTTCAGGCATCATCACAATCAGCGTGACGAGATGGCGGACATTCAAATGGGATCAGGCACTGGACAGACGTAACCTGATGATATTCACTTCTCGAGATGCATGCATGACACTGCGAATGTGGCGCTGAACTTTGTTTGCCTAAGGAACCCATGAGTCGCGTCGCCCGAAGGACAGCGCCGCTGAGAACCGCCTGCACTCTTTGCAAGTTTGTAACGGGATCGCATCGCTCGACTGGTCCTACACATGATTCCACATCTCCTCCCCAAGCTACAGCAGTACCGCCTGCTCGCCATCGAGGACGTCTTGGACATGCGAAATACCCATCACAGCTCGATCCGACAACCAGAAATGACGATACTGCCAGCAGCATGACTCGCCCTTGGGCCATGACTTACGAAGCGAGGAAGACGATCACTCCACGCGATACACAACATCCTCGATCGAGCTGCTTCACTTACTTTTGACCACATCGCCGTCTCCTTCCCGGCCTGGCGTTCATAGCATTGTACAGGCCAGACTGACATGTTAAGCAATCAATTCGGCAGTGGCGAGCTCGTCTCTGCAGCGTCGGCCTCGGTTCCTTCACACACCAGACGATCGTTCCTGGAGTACCGTCTGCTCGGACCGGCTGTATGCAAGCGATAAACTGCCGACCAAGGCTTCCTTGTCGAGGATCTCATCGAACGGCTGGTAATCGGATTGACCATGAGATGTCACTGTTAAACGACAGGCCTAGGCTGTCCACTACTCAACCACAGCGACGCGCCACCTTCTGTATGGCCTGGTATGCTAACAATGGTTCTCCGTGACAGGCGCCACTGCGTGCATCCGAGATGTTATTCACGCATTAGTCACGTTCTGAGCTCCTTCGTGACGACATCTAGCATTTAGAAGCCTTCCACAGCTTCGATTGACTTGATGTTTGCAGACTTACCTCATCGCCTTGACTCGACGGTTTGGTCTGGATCGATTCAGCAACTGTCTGACAGCGGCCAGCTGTTTTGCAGTTGTGACAAGATCGGAGGGTGTTCGGCAAATGACTCCCCGACGGATGGTTCCAGTATGACTAACAACGCATGTTTCCGCAGCAACGACTCGGTGTATGCTGCTGGCATGCGCGAATGTTACTTCAGGCGCACAGCACTCTGCAATCGACCTTGGCTCAAATTGAGCGTGTACGATATCGTCTATCCGCAGAGCATACGGACTGATACCACACAGCTTAAGACGCCGAAGTAACCCCCAGACTCATCAACAAGCATAGTAGTAGTATTTACCTTTCGATCTCGCTCGACGTAAGCATCAGTCTCCCTTCTCAGCGTTCGCCTCATACCCATTTGTCACTTTGAGCACGGGATCATAGTACCCTCGTAACTACTCTCCATCCCAAATACCCACCTCCGGGCCGCCGCACAAACCCACATGAACAGCGTGTCTACCGTAGACCTGAAATAATCCCCACCAGGCAGCCAGATAATATCCGGTGGCATCCACGCGTTGGTCAAAAACAAAGAAAGCTGCAAAATACTAGGCTTCACCCTCCGAACCCGACAATCATCCCAATACGTTCAAGTATGACGAAAGGATCTCCTCTCCCTCTCATACCACGGCGGATCATAGCGGTACCTTATCGACAAGTCTCCGTGATATCGGGAACATTCTCAAAGCGGTGCGCCTCGCAGCGCGGGATTGTGATGGTCTCGCCTGCTAGGAGACGGTGCTTCTTGCCGCTTAAATACCAGATTCCGGCGCCACTTTCGACGTAGAAGGTCTCGGTTTGCAGGAGGTGGTAGTGGGTTTGGGAAGCCATGAAGCTGGGTTCGCTGGTGGTCCATTTGTTCTCTTGAGGGATGGTTTCTTCGCATCCATTTTGTGTGCTTGGCGAAGAAGTGTTGTTGGGCGTGGCCGGAGTCTTACAGGATTCGGGTTGTCGTGGCGGACGCAGCTGCGAGTTACATTCATGGTGGGCATGAGTGGCTTCCTTCGAGGTGAGAAGGTAGAGTGTGTTCACGAGACGTGCTGCAAATACAGGTTGTCATCAGGCCTGCATTCCAAGGCGTTGGAATTCATGCGATGCTGAGAGTATCAGGTGTGTAGCGCTGACAAAGCCGAGTCTGGAAGTTTGGTTTGTAACATCCCAAACGGGCCCGCGGGATTCGGACATGCATGAGCTATAAGCCAGCTTTATCTCGTATCAGGCCAAGGGCATATGTCTTGAGCAGAACAAGCCGTAGCTGTTCCTCACGGTCCTCGTTCATTCCACCTTTCTTCTGGTATGCGAGTATATCTGTCACCAAGGCACGCCATAAATGTTGCACAATCGATGGAGTTTGCTCATTGTGGATGGATCTATCGACCTGGTCTAACGTCTCTTTCCCATTACACGCATTCTGCAGATGCGGGCTAAATCCAGTAGTGTAAACGCGCTCATCGCAGGCCTCATCGAGACCCATCTGGTGCCGCCCGAGTTGTACTCAGATGAGCACCACATCTTCCGCGAGAATCCAGTTGGCTGAAAGGTACTCGCCATACATGACGACAATTGACTGGCAGTAACATTCACAAAGTAGTCTGTAGGCTTTCCTCTTCCCATCACTCTCGGGACAACGACGAAGGACGACAGGCACATCACCACCCAGCAGGATAGCCACATCGTCACCGGCAGCGATGCCAGGCGTTGCGAGGCCGACGTAACCTTGTTCGGTGGTGAAGAAATGGCGTCCCCATCGGAGTGTCGGAGGATCCAGGACCTCGTGCTGCTCTGGTGGCGACGCTGACAGAATTTGGCTGGAGCCGGGAGTTGAAGCTGGCGTCACTTCGTTGACCAATAGTATCGTGTCAAGGATCAATGCCGACAGTCGCAGCTGGTGCATGCCACGACTGCCCTCGATGACCTCAAAGTCTTCAAGTCGCTCGCCGCCAGCACGGTACTCTGTTCGAATACCGGCAGACCACTCATCTTTGGCGGAGCCAGTCACGAAGTTTGGTATTGTCTTACACCAGATGGGAGCCAAGTGCCAAGGAAATGTCCAGTCAGGCACCCAGGATGGCAGCTCGATCCTCTGATGTAGTGCACCAGCGCTATAAAGTATGCTCATGAGCTGGAAAGTCTTTCGGTCCTCTGTCAAATCATGCCAGCTTGCGTAGGATGTTTCGTCCAAGATGCTACCAAACATAAAAGGTGTTAGCCATGTTCGACAAGCACGTGGCAGTGTCTCAGAAAGTAGGGTAAACATAGAACGAGGCGCGTCGTGCAATACATGTCTCGAATGCTCCACCACGGCCAATGACACACATCGGTGCCTTGTACTTTTCATACGTACCTGCCAGTATACATATGGACGATATCCACAAAGAGCCTCTCGACATCACGGCTATAGTCCGGGAATGTCCGCACGTGAGTCAGACCATAGAATGCATATACCATGTCGCGAGCGTCGGTGGCTTTGCTGCTCTTGCCCAGTATCAGGAGCTGTGTCACATCGGTATGCGCCCGGTTCTCCTTCTGGCTGGCAATCATCTGGGTGATAATCGCAATCCTTTGCCGCGGGTTGCCAAGCAGAGATACCTGTTTGTCGAAGCCCGATGCTTGTGGGAGCTTCACGTCTCTGATGACTTTGACCAGCGCCTCCCAGCTAATATGCTGATTTCCGCACACGACTTCCGTGTGCTTAGATAGTGCGACCTCCGGAATGACCCATACCCGCTGGAACCATGGCCGATCCAGGAGCCCCTGTATGGCCTTCTTCAGCTCCGGAAGACTCATGATTCGGTTGGCGACACTTTTTGCTCGCAGTTTCTTCGCGTAGGTGAAGAGCTCATCGCTTCGACTCGCTGCTTCTCCCAGCCAGATGAATATTTCTCGAGCTTGATTGTAAATGTGCTTCATGATATCGACCTGCTCTGCCCGTTCCTCGTGATTGCTTTGGTTGATGCAGATTTGGTCAATCCAGATCAGCATGTCCTTTTTAGGATCCCGTAGAGCCTGTAGTGCGCTCAGAAGATTCTTCGTCACCGGAAATCTGTAGCCATCCAGCAAGATGTCGGCATCTCGATGGGCAGACTCTCCTGTATCTCGTGAGACGCTCTCCCAGGCATAACTCAGGCAGCAGTACGATCTCTTCGGCGCACGCGAGCTCTCCCAGCTCAGACTACAGCACACGGGCTGGAGGCCGGTGCCGGGCTCAAGAGTGGCTAGACGAAAGACGTCACAATTTGCTACTGTCCTGTACTCGAATGGAGTCGCCTTCTCGAAGCGGTCGTCGCTCTCGCGTTGCCGACGACGCCTTCGTTCCTTACCCAGATCGGGCGTTCCAGCAAAAGCGCGGCCATCGTCGCGTCTTCTCCAACGATCTCGCCCGGGATCGGGAGATGCGGCGAAGTCTCGAGGTTCACCATAAAGATCGTTGTCCTCGTATGCGGCCGAGTCCAGGCGCATGGAGCGGAAGCCAGGGGCCAGACGCGGGTCAATGGTCGTCTCAAACAACGGCGGCTCATCGCTGTCGTACTCCAGATAGTCCGGCAGCCGTGGAGATGTGTGAACACTACCCATACTGCTGTTCGAATCCTTCCCAGGCTGGTGTGGCGCACGCGAGGTGTGTGGAGTCTCTTCACAGCTTGTCATGTGGCGACGGGATCAGGACCATCACAAGCGGCATTTGCGACCACGTCTGTCGTATGCGAGATATAATGGAGGGTCTATTGAGAGTGGCATGGTGTTTCTTTGCAGTGTCAAGTGATACAAGTGGGAATAACTACATATACTTACCGCCGCACAGCCGCCGACCATTGGAGCTGAGGCTGAGTCTTCGGTGCATGTATTCTAGTTCTAGCGATCCTGTATTTCGTGGGGCCCAGAGCGGGAAATGTGGAGTCTTAGCCGAAGGGAAGACGTCTATCCGAACCAGTTGCTTGCAGTGTGTTGTCGATGACAGCGACATCAAATCGATTCGTAGACGAAGCTAATAGCATGTTAAGTAGACGAAGCTAATAATAGCATGTTAAGAGAGTTGTCTTGGATTATGTCAATGTCGACCGTATCCCCCCCCCACCCCCCCCCCCCCGGCAAAGATCATGGACCCTGTGCCCCACGCGAGTACGTCAGAAGGATGTTTTCGTGCCAGGACATGAGAAATAGAATTGCTTACAATCTGCTTCCCTCTTCACTATTCCGACTTCCTCCCTCACAACTATCACCATCCACTGAGTCCAGCGACCACTGCCAACATGCCTGTCGAGAGCAAATTTGACCCGAAGAACATGGTGCGACCAGTCGTTGAACGCGTGCCATTGACAGCCACTGACCTCTTCACAGCAATTCCGCCACCTGGGACCTTCTGGTCTGAAGGTCTCGGTGCTGTCCCTTGGAGGATGGCTCACATACGGCGGCACCCAGAAGGGTAGCATTGTGAAGGACTGCATGCAGGAAGCATGGGTATGCCTACCCTCGTTGTCTGGTGGAGGTTGTCACTGACTTGTATCTCACAGAACCACGGCATCAACTTCTTCGACACGGCCGAGGTCTACTCCAACGGCGACTGCGAGATCGAGATGGGACAGGCTCTCAAGGAGCTCGCATGGCCAAGAGATGAATACTATGCTATGCAATATTCCGCGCCATGCTGCCGGGGTGGGTCCGTGGATTAGCCGTCCCGCGTTCCTCATAGTAAACACGCGTAGAACCTGGGAATAGCGATATTCTGTCCCAATCTCATGAATATTATCGTGTCGTTGATATAACCTCGTCGTCGCCAGTCCCAGGTGTTGTTTGCCTCACATGGCGGCAGGCTCCAAGCGTCGTAGCAGCACTGCTGGGCCATCTTCGAGACCAGCCAAACGCGTTCGACAGCCACCTCGTCCAAAGCCTTATGATAACACACTCCAAGCTCTTGAGCAGTCGCAGTCGCAATCTCGATCGAAGCCCTCGAAGTCGCGGAAAGGCAAAGGACGAGCTCTCACGCCCGTGCCGGAGAATGAGGAGGATGATGATGAAGAAGCGCGTCTTCACGACGACGCCCTAAACCAGTCGATGGGCGCAGGTGGAGGTGCTGAAGATGAGGATGCGGATAACGACGAAGAACAGGAGGTCGAAGACGCTGAAGACGATGCTGATAACACCGCCGAGACTGAGGTGTTCTCCTTCGGTGTCGCCTTTCGCGTTGTTTTTGGTAAACAGATGCTCGCTGTCAAGTCGTGGCCGGTAGTGAAGAGCGATAGCACTGACTATCTCGTGGTGGACAATTGGAGTGAGTTCTTGAGCCGGTGGTTCAAGTCCATCGACAATAGCGGTCGTCTCTCAGAGGATATCTATAAGGTTATCAACATGCGTATCACCGCCAGCTACGAGCGCTCCGGACTTCGCTCTCTCGTCAATGAGATGTCGAACGACGTACCTGAAGCAGAGGGGGATGTGAGACGCGCCAAACAACAACTGAAGATGTGGTACGAGATGTCGAAGCAGGGCCTCAATATTGATATTGTGGCGACCGTGATCGAGCGCACTGCCGCACCTGCTCGTACACCTGGAAGTCAGCGACGCGCCGCACAGAGGACTGCTACCGATCAGCAGCTGGCACAGATCCGGTCCGGCACGTATGGTACTCAGCGTGGTGCAGAAGATGTTGATGATGATGATGGATTGTTTGTGAGGCAAGAATCACCGCTCCGCCGCACCGGCATTGAGGTGGATGAAGACGGCCGAATAGTGCCTCAAGTAACAGGCTCGGACGACTTCCTCAACTCGCTCAATAAGCAGTGGCGCTGCGGCAACAAGTACTGCAAGAACTACGGCAACACTTGCTGGTGGACTGGTCCGGATAACCCTCAAGACCACTGCAAGATGTATCCAGAGATAACGCGTCGATGGTGGAAAGCAGCTCGCGCGTATGAGCTGGATAAGAGCAAGCCGCATTGCACACTAATGGATCCAGGCTCTACGTTGACAGCTAAGTTATGGAAAGAGAAGGAGAGGAATAAGACCAACCCATACGCAGCTACAACTTCCAAGCAAGGTGTTGTCGGTGCTACTGTAATCAAGCAGTACTTTGGCTCTCGTAACCACCAGTCTTCGAGTCCACGTGGACGCTCACCTTCACGATCACCGCCGGTGTTGTTCAGCTCTCAACCTGCTACAGAAGAGCCAAGCGTTACTGTCCGAACCTGCTTCGACTGGCTTGTACGTAGTAGTACCTACTGGCTCAACAGACAGACCGATCTTGACAGCATATACGATCTTCTTGTGAACGAGAAGGACTTCGATCTTCAACAGATCTATAACATTAAGCAGGCGGTATGGGTGGACACATACAGCCTGAAGGAGGGACAATATTCGAAGCTACGGCAGGGGATTCAGAAATACCGTCATTCTTCGGCGTACCGGCAGAATGATCGAAGTGAGTAGGAGGGAGATTATCAAAAAGTTTGGGCTGCGTTTCCTCAACACTCCGTGCATATTTTTGAAAGGTTTCGCGTACCTCCTTATTGCGCTCCTTCGCCAGGCGACACGCGACCTTCTTCGACCACTTATGCCGCTTGAGACAACGCGAGATAGTACTCTGGCTCACAACCACTCCGAACTCGTCGTATAGATACCACGCTATTTCATCCTGATACGCAGTCGGCTTGTCCGCGAGGTATTCGAATATGCGTTCCTCGAAGATCGGCAAGAGCGAGCGAGGGCGACCGGCACCACCATTGAGCGTTTTATCGAGGTAGATATGACCGAAGAGGAGGTAGTTGTTACGGTGCTTGTCGATACTGCGTCTAGCGATATTCATAAGCTCTGCAATATATTGGTTACTGTGCGCAGTATCTGCGAATAGTCGTTGGATCTCGTTCTGCTGCCATTGCGGCAACCTAGCAGGCATAGATAACGCCAACAACACCTGGGACTGGCGACAGTAACGATATAACGACGACACGACGATATAGCGATGATAAAGTACTGGATTCCCGGGTTCTACAGCAAGATACTATGGGGCTTGGCAGGACGGTGATACCGCGGCTATGCGGCCCAGCATGGCGCGGAATATTGCATAGCGTAATACGTGTTGAGCACCAAGGTCTTCTTCGGTATTGCGGGCACCTCCCCATGTCGTAGACATCTACTGACCTTGAACCCTTTGCGTTTAGGCACAGGTCGCAAGGAGCCAAACACCCGCGGTCTATCTCGCAAGCACGTCGTTGAGGGTCTCAAGAGCTCTCTACAGCGTCTGCAACAGCCATACGTCGACATTGTGCTCGCACACCGACCAGATGTTGGCACACCAATGAAGGAGATCGTTGAAGGCTTCACACAGGTAACTCGCCATCCTGGGTGGGAACTGTATGAGCCTCTTACTAATTGACAAAGGTGATCAGAAATCTCAACTTGGCCTACTATTGGGGCACCTCAGAGTGGTCTGCAGTTCAGATTCAGGAGGCCAACCAGATCGCTGAACGATACAACCTCATTGCACCCATCGCCGAGCAGCCACAGTACAACGCCTTCCATCGTGAGCGTTTCGAGGTCGAATACGCACCACTCTACAACCAGTACGAATACGGCACCACTATCTGGTCGCCCCTCGCTAGCGGTCTTTTGACTGGCAAGTACAACGACGGCATCCCAGAAGACTCCCGCTACGCAACGAACAAGAGCTTCTTCGAGGGCACGATCAAGGCGCTCCAAACCGACGAGGGCAAGGCCAAGATTGCAAAGGTCCGCAAGCTCACAGAGATCGCCGAGAAGCTGGGTGGCAGTGTTGCGCAGCTGTCAATCGCATGGTGCGTGAAGAACCCAAATGTCAGCACGGTCATCCTGGGAGCAACCAAGACCGAGCAAATCAGGGACAACTGCAAGGCGATGGACTTGGTACCCAAGCTCACACCTGAGGTCATGGAGGAGATTGAGAAGGTCTTGGACAACAAACCAGCTGCGCCCAATGCATTCGGCAGGGAGCGCGTGAGGTGAACTCGCTCTTGTCTCCAACAGTCGCAGCCTTCACCAGCAAAGGCGTCAGGCGTCAGCTCGCAGCTCATAGCTAGTCATAGAATGCCGAAACCGAAGACGGCCAAAAGCAAGCTCTAAATACGACACGAAATGATCTCAGACTTCAACAAACACCTCTTCCCATGCCACCACCACCACACCCCCCTCACTCACTCCCCACCCTCAACCCTCCTCTTCAAATCCTCATTAAACTTCTCAAACCCCACCTTCGTCTTTCCATAAAACCCCAGCGGCAACAACATCATCAATCCCAACAATCTATAAAAATTCTCCTCGTGCACAAACGTCGTAGACCCGGGCGTAGTCTTACTCGGCAAGAAACTGAACCCATGATCTCCCACGAAAAGTCCCAGCGCACTGCCTCGCCATTCAAATTTCGTGTCGGAGTTTTCAAGAAGGACAGGCTCGATCGTCATCCCTTCGAGGACGACTGCCATGGTGTCGCCGACTTTTACTTCGGAGCCGTTTCGGTGGGAGCCGACGGCTTTGATCATGCCGGTGCTCCATTCGGGCCAGGAGGTGAAGTCGTGGAACTTGGGGAGACATTTAGTGAAGGGATAGAAGGGGATGGGAGGAGGGAGGAGGGAGGAGGGAGGATTTACGACTTTTCTCACGCGATCTGGAGCTGCGGCGATTTCGATTTCGGTGTGGATTAGGACCATTGTGACAGCTGGAGAGTCTCTTGCGGATATGATAAGGTAGACTTCGGTGGGTGGGATTGAGTTGCTATGTATCTTCCAGATGATGATGCTTCTGTGATCACAACGCCGTCCTTCAGTTTGCAGGAACGGACTTGGAAATGCTGCCTACAGAATCAGTTGTGGTAGGCTTGCGAGCCCCCCGCACTAACCTCGGAGCTCAAAGCCATGGTGCATGCAGGAATGTTGGTGGCTGTTTCTACAGATACGGAAAGAGAGTAGCGACTGATGACTCGTGCATGCGGATCGGGCTTGGCATGCATGTGAATTTAGCCGGAGAATGATTAGCTATCTTCGACTCGCGCTTGTATCCCGGTCGCTTTGGCAGTGTATTCTGCCAGTGTGAGTCTTGCCAGGCCGACGATCGAGAGTGATTATTGTGAAGCAAGACAGTTCGTACGCCAAATAAGAAGACGAGCTCGTTCTCCCTTGCTGTATCCCCAGGTGATCTCGCGCTTGCCAAGTTCAGACATATGATGCAGGCGGTCTTGGCGGGTCCATGTAAATCAAAGTAGTCAACCACGGCAAGCTTGTCTAGATGATAATATCTCAAGGCAAGATGATCATCGGTCGGCCTCTCTGTCTCTCTCTCTCTGGGCGGAGCAGCTTCCCAGGCAATGCTTGCGCATCTTGCCGAATGCCACTTTCTCGGCGACCAAGGCGTCCTCTGGTCACTTTACCAGCATCACTTTCATACAGTGGGTATGTAGAGTTCTCCATAGCTAACTCATCGCCAAAGCTCTGTGCGTCCAAGTCACCGAACCGGAAGTCTTCTCGTAGAACTCTCAAGCCAGAATGAAAGTCCTGACCGTAGGCCTGGCAGCTTCCCAATAGCTCTTCGCTATCTTCCTGAGAGCGATCCTCTCCGCCACTACACGGGTATCATCCCACTTGACCATCGTGACATTGTACCAAGGGAAACTTCCCCAGGATGATCTTATCCTCGTCGTCAAAAAGTTGCGCCTCCGAGATAGCGATAAATCGAAGTAGCCGTGAGACGGCCCGGGTAGAGGGTTTCTGTCATCGATCAGGCAGAGGAATTCGCCCTACAGAGGAGCCAGCCGTGTCGAGTTGGAGATGTCTAGTTCCTGGTGTGCAACAAGTTTTCGTCTAGTCTTGCGCCACAATGTTTCGTGGCGAGGTTCAGTAGTCCCCACCTAGGTGGACTCTCGCAGTGGATGACACAGAAATTAGGTGCCTCTGGCTTAGCTCCCAAGCGTTGTAGACTGCTGGGTCAAGTGGTGTATCATGTCTTGGCTTTGGGTAGGACGATGCGAGATGTTCAGACAGTATGCCACGACCATCCTCGTTCAGGCGCATGAGTTGTGCCCCCATCTCGTCTCGAATGCTGGTCGCCGATTTGCGCCTCAAAGTCTCGTAATGCTGATGGGTGACTTCAAGTCCTGCATAGCTGGTTGACCTGGTCTCGAATGCTGATGACTTCGATGGAATCAGTGGCGGCGAATTTTGCGGCACCTCTATCCGCCTTCTCTTCCTATGTGGCAGCGCTCGGACCTTCTCCCAGCGGGACCAGCGAAGTATGGGCGACACATGCTCCTCTCGAAACGAACCTTGATTGACAACCTTGCGAAGGCTGCCATTAGCGTCGGTCTGTATCCTGAAGGGTTTCTCATATCGTAAATCACCTTTGAATCGCTTACTATTCTTGTCGCATTGTCCTCGAGAACTTGAGGAGCATCCGCGCTGTGTTCAATGATGGCCTCCCATGCAGCCCACGACCAACTAGGAATGCCAAGACTCACGAGTCAACGGCAGAGTCTGACCTGCTCATGCGCCACAGGATGCCACAGCAATGCGAGATCAAGAGGTCGCTCTAGTATTCCAGTCAGAGACTGGATCGTTCCGCTTGATTCCGCGCCGTGCGTGCTCTCGAGCAGCTTCAGCAAGCCAAGAACGGCAGGCAGGATATCTCTCGGATTTGACAGGCTTCGACGAGTATATTTTGGCACGATTTTGGTCTACTCATGAACTTCGACCGAACTGCCCAGTGTCGCGATAACGGCTTGGTTGATGATCTGGTTGCGCATTGATGCACTTCTGCCGATGTTATGATGTGTCCAAACTACAGGACTTCTTACTGAGTCACCGTCCTCGGCTATGATGTCCTCATGCGCAGAGGTCTTGCGGCAGGAGAAGCGAACGTGCGGTCCATTGAATAGCATCAGCCATTTCGATAGAAAGCGCTCCTGGGGGTCCATGCGCGGCTGTCCCAAGGGTGATGGGCGAGGTCGTGCTTGCATGGCAGTAGTATAAAGACGCCAGGCAGAAGTTCTTCACCAAGTTGCTTCACTGTCCTATGTAACATATGCCTGATATGCCAGCAGTGTAATCTTTGCCATTTGCAGCGACCATGGTGACCATTGCATCACCTGATGTTTGATCCATCTGCGCGATCTGATGGAGTTTGTCGTCGGCGTCGTCGTGTTGACAGATGCATATCGCGTCACCCCAGAGATAATCCAGGCCGAGATCTTTCGTTATTTCAATTTTCGACGGCCGCCCTCAGGGTCTTGGGGAGCTGAGCACGATCTGGACCGAGATCACCCGGCATCGTGAATTTCGCTAGATTGCCTCTCTCCAGCGTGACTGTCTCAAAGCCACCCCATGTGTATGACAGAAAAGCATATCCCGATTCAGGGGCAGGACTGTCGATGATCTGCAGATTGTGAACGCCAATCAAACGGATCCCAAGGCCTGCCCGGGGCTTCTTCGTGTACAGTGGAGCACTGCATCCATTCCAATTTTCGCCATGGTCGGCGAGACAGTGGGAGAGAATCGTCTTCGTTGTCGACATGTCTATGCGTTTTCGTATCCAACTTGTTTGCATATCGCAGCGACGGACCCTCATTGTGATGGTCGAGGTGGAGCGCACTCTCAGATGAAAGTGGCTTATGCAAGACATCTCTGTTCGGGTTGCCCTTCCAAAGCGACATACTTTAATTATGACAAGACCTGTGTCCTTGTGGTTGGTTTCCTTGAAGTCAATAAATACCCAGAGTGGTAGGCGATGCCTGTGTGTTCTTTCGAGAAAGGCCAAATTGGGCACGATATCACCGTTCAGCTGACTGAGTATCTTAAGGCTCGCTCGTCTCAGGGCATTACTGTTGGGCTCACCTCAACTGCGGCGCCACGGTGGGTACCCGGGGATTCAAAATTCTCCCAGTGGTCTGGACACCGAGTAGGGCCCATGGATGATCAACATCATGATCAAGTGCCTGGCAGATCAAGCCGCAGAATGTGCAAGAACTTTCATGCTTCGACATCTTGTGCAGCGGTCGCACGATATGAATGGACGGAACAGCTAAAGTGCCCATGGCACCTTTTTCAATATTGGTCGAACGGCATGCTCGAGCATACTGAGCGAAAACGATGGCGTGTACTGGTATATTGAGCCCTTGCAAGTGAAGTCGGAGACTTGACACTTCATCTCGATGGGAATGTCGCCAGCACCTACAGCAACGTTTTGAAGAAGCGGCTGCCCAGTGCTTCGTAAGTGCTTGGCGAAGACACCAAT
Source organism: Nothopassalora personata (assembly GCA_033816765.1). Taxonomy (NCBI): domain Eukaryota; kingdom Fungi; phylum Ascomycota; class Dothideomycetes; order Mycosphaerellales; family Mycosphaerellaceae; genus Nothopassalora; species Nothopassalora personata. The sequence goes on from CM066290.1 coordinate 580,622, forward strand.
CGTAGAGTGCTTCCCATGGTCCTGTATGTTCCCGTCATCATCCTGGACCTTGATTACATACTCAGCCTCTCCAACTAAATTCAGACCTGCTCCTGTTCATAGTCTTCAGTCTCTGCTTTGAGCTGCTCGAGCTAGCAGTCTTACAGCCAACGCCGTCCTGATGTGATCTAGACATTGCTTGCACCTCAAATCCTCTATCCTCGTTCGCCTGAGACCCACTGACTTGCCTCAGAGATGATCCCACTCCTGTTGTATTCCTCAGAGCTCCGCCAAGACACTGAGCTCTTTGTGATCAGGCTGGTCTTCCATAGCATTTATTCTTTCCACAAGTCCCCACCCGTCAAGTCGCGAACAAGGTATCCTCCTCTCGGAGGTACTCTCCCACATCCGCCTGCCTAAACACCACAATCCCCGTCGGATCCAACTTCCTCGCCTCAGCCGTACTCCTCGCCGTGACGCCAAAGCCCAGCGGCGTATCATTCATACTCATCACAATCGCACCCGCATGCTCCGGCGCATCCTCGCTCCACCGTCCCACATGCGCCTTCACCACATGGCCACCATACAAGAACGGCATCTCCCCATTCTGCTTCACCCAGACCTTGTACCTCGCGTGCGGTGCAATTACGTCTAATGCGGTGATGTGCAGACGGAACTTGCCCGTTTTGGTGAACTTTCCTAGACAGGTGCCGAGGCTGAGGAGACTGTCGCGGGCAACGGAGATGGCGAGGTTGGCGAGGGACTCGCGAACGTAGTAGACACGGTCCTTTTGCATGCGGAAGACGTAGCGGTCGGTGGTCTTGGCGTTGGGCGTGCTGGCGGTGTCGGTAAGAAGGTTATTGAGGGAGCGGCCGGTGTAGTTGGCCAGCTTTTCGAAGAGAGTCTTCGTTTCCGTATCTGTGAGCGGACGCATCTTGAACGTGTTGTATGTGTAGATGTGTTGGTCTCTGGTTGTGGAAGAGGTTGCCACCGTCCGGGAAGAATGTGCTGGTGAACTTTTTTCAGGCGGAGTTGATTCCGCCTGAAATCTTGGTACTTGGACTGCTCTTTTCGCAAACGATCTGCTCCTCGACATCTCAATGTACACAATATGGCTGAACGCGCGAATAAGAGGAGGCGATTGAGCCCACCGGAAGATGGCGCAGTCCTTCCAGGCTTTGCTAGCCACGACCTCGAAGCCGACTATGCAGAACGACTCGCGAAGAAGAAGACGAAGGAGAAGCAGAAAGACAAGCTGATGATCAAGACGCAGGAGGGACGACTTGCCGACAATCCACGGAATGAAGATCATAAAGGAGCAGAGGACGACGCTGACAGTTTCCTGCCCAGCGGCGACGAGGACGGCGATGGCGACAGTGGAGTCGCAGACCTGCAGCCAAAGCCGAAGCCAAAGAAACCTCGATTACCGCCCAAGGAAGAGATCAGGCTGGCGAAGGAGGATCTAGCAAAAGTCGCGCAGTCCATCAGCGAGGATCCAGAAGGACAGGTCGGCCAGCTGGGAACGTTGATGGAATTGGCGAACCACGACAACGTCACCGTGAAGAAGCTGGCACTGGCGACACAATTGGCAGTCTACAAGGACATCATCCCCGGCTACAGGATCCGACCTCTTTCGCAGGCAGACCTGAATGGTAAAGTCTCCAAGGAGGTCAAGAGGCAACGAGCCTTCGAGCAAGGCTTGCTCAATGGCTACAAGAATTATCTATCCACGCTGTCGCATCTCGCGGTCGCAAAGACAAGCAAGAAGCTCGACCAACAAGCAGCGTCAAGTCTTGCTACTGTCGCTATATCTTGCGTCTGCACATTGTTGACAAGTGTGCCGCACTTCAACAACCGTGGCGATCTGATGGGCATCCTGGTGAAGAAGCTGGCAAGCCGAAGTTTCGACTCCGACTCGGCGAAATGCCGCGAAGCCATTGAGAAGCTGTTCCAGGAGGATGAAGAAGGCCATGCATCTTTGGACATGGTCACGCAACTCACCAAGATGATGAAGGGCAAGAGCTACAATGTCCATGAAAGTGTGCTCAACACATTCCTGCACTTGCGCTTGCTGAGTGAGTTCTCACATAAAGCTGCGCCGAACCATATCGACAAGGATAAGCCGGATGAGAACGTGAAGAAGCCAAAAGCGTACAAGAAGGAATTCAGGACGAAGCGAGAGAAGAAGGTCATGCGGGAAAGGAAGCAGGTCGAAAAGGAGATGAAGGAAGCCGACGCGGCGGTCTCATACGAAGAGCGTGACAAGAACCAAGCTGAGACGCTGAAGTTGGTATTTGTGGCGTACTTCCGAATCTTGAAGGAAAGAGTGCCACATTTGAAAGGAGCAGTCCTGGAAGGCTTGGCCAAGTACAGTCATCTCATCAATCAAGACTTCTTTGGCGATGTTTTGGAAGTGCTGAAGGACCTTATCAACGAGGCCGAAGCGGCGCTAGAGAACGAAGCGGAAGACGAGGAAGGTGACGAGAATGTGGAGATTGACGAAGCTGCAAGAAGAAGCGCAACCCGAGAAAGTCTGCTATGCATCATCACAGCTTTCGCACTCCTTCAAGGCCAGCTCGATGTCGCCAAGCAAGCCAACGCCCTATCCCTCGACCTCAGCTTCTTCATCAAGCACCTTTATCGAACACTGGTACCACTCTCCATGGACCTCGACATAGAGCTCGGCGGCAAAGTCGCGCATCTCTCAGATCCAAACGGCCTGCACGTGCCTTCTACCAAAGAAAACAAGGTCAACGTTTCCACGACCGCTGTTCTGCTTCTTCGGTCACTGCACTCGGTCCTGCTTCCACCGACAAACACGAAATCTGTACCTCCTGTTCGTGTTGCGGCATTCATCAAGCAGCTCGAGACATTGTCTCTGCATCTTCCACAGAAAAGCGCTATTGCGGTGCAGGAACTGTTGAAGTCAGTGACAAAGACACATAGTGGAAGGATCGCTGCGCTTTGGCATACCGAGGAGAGGAAAGGTGATGGCGTGTTTGATCCACTAAGCCAAGAGGTGGAGAGTAGCAATCCCTTTGCCAGCACAGTTTGGGAGGGTGAGCTGCTACGGCATCACTTTGATCCGAAAGTAAGGGATGCTGTGAAAGCTGTTGAAGGCCATGTCAGGACATCTAGAGGTTAGATTACTTATACAGGAGCTCCTCAGGACAGCATTCTACCGCCATCTGACTCTTATCATGAGGCCCTATTTTCACCACACCGCCCCGGCTACTTACATCTCCGCCCCATCTTCACATGCAAGCACCCGCGCAGTAATTATATACTCTCGACTTCTCTCGCCCCCCTCAGAAAGAAAAGGCCGGGATGGCGCAGTAGTTGGCGCATCGCTCTCGTACAGCTGCAAGATCATGCTTGGTCAGATCTGTCTGTCCATAACCATTCTCTCCGGTCCTGAGACTCCAATCGTCCGGTGATGGGGTATGGAGGACTGTGTCATTCAAAGTATGAGGCTTGCATCTCGAGAAAAGCGAAGGTCGGGGGTGCAGATCCCTCTCCTGGTTCGATATCTTTTTGTCACTTGTGGTATCGTATCATACTTTGAGTTACTGGGACGGGGCGGAAAACGGCAAAAAGTAAAGAGCCTATGGTGTGGATTGAACACACGATCTTCGCTTTGCGTGATACGAGAGCGATGCCTTACCACTTGGCCACAGAGGCTGATGAGGTCGAGTAGATTGTAGAGAGTTATATTAGTTATGACTCGCGAGCACAAAGACTGAAGAGGGCATGTGATAAAGAAGCTCGGAAATGACGCGCCGCCGACTGATCTGCACATTTTCACGCAGTCCATAGCTTCAGTGTCTCAGTTGGTAGTCTATCACAAGAGACAATCAGAGACCGGACGCTTCTATGCCAGCACGCGAGCATACAAGGTTGTCTATACCTTCGCCACTCCCCAACCGCCAGCCAAGACTCTTGCCACCACCACCCCGATCCCTGCCAGCAGTACTATGCAGGCAGAGACGGCCTGCAAGCCCACAAACCCGGCTTCGCTTCGAAGACTTGCACCCACAATCGGATTACTGATGCGAACTCCAATCGAGTCCACGAGGAGGATTGTCCCAAAATGGGTAATAAACCGCTTGAAATCTCCTTTCAGCAGAGATATGACAGTAACAGGTGCCATAGTTAATAAGAACTTCAGAATATAAGCTGCGAACCAGAAGAAACAACCCCTCGAAATGATCTTACCTAGTAAAGTGGCGTAGAAGATGCCATAGAGGATCGCGAACACGATCAAGCCCGCGGTCTTCTCGATCGCAATCCAGCAAAGCCCCAAGACCCCGTAGCCGAGAGTCGACATGACGAACATTTTGAGTGCATCAGTCTTGTCTGCCACGAGAACAGAGATACAAAAGCAGTGACCCTGACAACCCATCCCAAAACACTCTGTACCTGCAGCTCGCGGAACACAATTGGGTATACCAAGCCCCCCTGACACCGCTACCAGATGCTGCGATAGCAATAGCAGCGGTCCGTCTCTTCACGAAGTACTGTGGTAAGATCCCAGTCGAAGGGACGGAGAGACATCTAAACCCAAGTCCCCCGAAAATGCCTTGCGCGGGCATCAGCTGCCTGTACTTGTCACACGGGCTACGTGACCGTCGTTAGTACTGGTGTCCTGAGTAAAGATTTCAAAAGCTCCCATTCCTCACCTCGTCATCATCAACTCAATTCCACCAAAAAGTTCTCAACAAGTTTCAGCGCACTAAAGTATCCAGCATCATATAGCGGACCCGCCAGAATTCCCAACAGCCATCAAAGGGGAAACGTCTGGACTCTACCGATCCAGGAAATATGACTGGTGACTTGTTTGAGAGGCTGATGACTGTCTACCAGCTCTGACGACTATGACCACATTGATAAGGTCCAGAGGTTGACCTACAGAATGTAATGCCGATATAGCACAGTAAGGTGTTGAGTTACACGCAAGAGCATTGTGAGTCGTTGAGGGCTCACTTCTGGGCAAATCCTCCCGCACGCGTTCTTGATCCTTTCGCAAAGCATGTTGAAAAGAGCAAGCCTCGGGGCTGCACAGAACTGCTGCAATGTCGCGCTTCAAGTATTGCTACGGTCTTGCAGAATCTTTGCTCTGCTGAAGACTCGTGTTCTATCGTCCAAGGTCGGCTCCGAAAGCGTCTGAACGAAGCTATGGTAGCAGAACACAGACCAGCTGGCTGCAGAGGTCGTCGTCCATGGACCTTCGAGGTTCACGGATTCCATTAAAGAGGCACAAGGCGCACTTTACCTGGAGCCGCGCGATGCATTCCGCTGTCGCGGAATCGCGATTGGGCCCAGCGCAACGCACAAAGCTAAGTGCGAGGCATGTATTCGAGAGCACTGGAGGCCTTAAGAGACTGACCAGAAGCGCAACCAAGCGTAAGGCAGCCACTGATATGGTCGTAGGCCTGGAAGATATTCTGAAACAGATCCACCGAAGTCTCATATGTAGATCAGCGGAGGCTGGGAAGTAGAAGTGCTTACCTGTCAAGATGTGGTTCACACTGATAATGCTCCTGTCCGATTAACGCCACGAGCGACAATGTTAATCTGCCAATAGCAGATAGCAAGGTGGTTATCACATGCCAGGAGCCTCCTCATCCGCCAGGCTTTGGAGAATTCCACTTCTCGAAGGAGGCGTTTCAAAGAATGAGGGGCATTAGACGCCCGCGACCAAACGGTTTCGCCACCCTTGAACTTCCTGCCTGCCTCAGTCTATCAGACTCGTGTCAGCCTTCAACCTGCAAGGCCGTGTAGTAACTGTTGTGAATCAGGTGACCAAGGGCCATGTTAGTCAGGACTTGGCACACACACACTATATCACACTGTTTTCTGTAGCCAGATAGTCTTATACTGTGTGGCAATTCATGAGGGTTACTGATCCACCCTATCGTTTCAATCTGGAAGCTTGTACTCGTCAAATACCTAAATACAACAGTAACAGCAGATTTGGGGGCCAGGTAGTTTGCGGCTTTTCGAACCACTTGTGCAACATATCCTATCGCATCTGTTACCGGCCTTGAGGAGCGGCCTTGGCTTGCGCGCGATGGAGGGCGAGCGGAGCAGATCTGCTTGGCAGGCGGCGCAGAAACCAATACCGTCGTCCCTCTTTATCTGGTTCGCGTTGGACTGAAAACTACATAGAGCGCGTGGGAAGCACCTGTTTTCCGGGCGGCGTCCGCTCTCTTCACACTCACTCCCGTCGCCACCGCGTGCAGTCGAAATGGCCATCTGGAAACGCAGCGCCTCGATCCAGGCCTCTGAGCAGCCGCAGGCCAGTGACATCGAGAAGGTACCTTACCAATACCAGCAGAATGGCGACGCGTCACCGACAGAGGCTGGCGAGCTCAGCGACCCGAACGACAGGAACCACAGTCTTCACCGTGGTCTGTCGGCCAGGCAGGTGTCTATGATTGCCCTCGGTGGAGCTATTGGCACAGGTCTCATCATCGGCACGGGTAGCGCTCTCGCCAAAACTGGGCCGGCATCTATCCTCATCTCGTATTCCGTCGTCGGTATGCTCGTGTTCGTGGTCATGGCTGCACTCGGAGAAATGGCTACCTGGTTACCCGCTGCTGGTGGTTTCGCTGTCTATGCCGACCGCTGGGTCGATCCTGCTCTTGGTTTTGCTCTTGGTTACACCTATTGGTTCAAGTACATCATCACCACGCCAAATCAATTGACTGCTGCTGCACTGGTCATTCAGTACTGGGTCGATCGAGGCCAAATTAATCCGGGTGTCTGGATCACGGTTTTCTTGGTCACCATCATTGTCATCAACGTGCTGGGCATCAAGTACTTCGGTGAGCTGGAATTCTGGCTGAGCTCCATTAAGGTATTGGTGATCCTTGGCTTAATCATCCTCACCTTGGTCATCTCTCTTGGCGGTGCTCCAAACGGCGACCGTACAGGCTTCCGCTTCTGGAATAACCCTGGAGCTTTTCACGAATACATCGGCACGGGCGCTACTGGCCGCTTCACTGCTGTATGGCAGTCCATGGTTACAGCCGTATTCGCCTTCCTTGGAACAGAGCTAGTCGGTGTCACAGTCGGTGAATCGCAGAACCCACGCAGGAACGTTCCTCGCGCCATCAAGCTCACCTTCTGGCGAATCTGCATCTTCTACATCTTATCGGTCTTGCTTCTGGGAATGGCTGTGCCATACGACAGCCCTGAGCTTGCGTTCGCCACAAAGTCAAGCACATCTGCCTCAGCTTCCCCATTCGTGGCAGCAATCAAACTGGCAAAGATCCAGACTCTGCCTGGTTTCCTCAACGGCTGCATCCTGATCTTCGTCTTCAGTGCCGCCAACTCGGATCTGTACATTGCCTCCCGTACACTTCACGGTCTTGCCCTGAAGAGACACGCTCCTGAGTTCCTGGCCGTCACCAACAAGAGCGGTGTGCCTTACTACGCGCTAGGTCTTTCAGCGGCCATCTGCTGTATCGCATACATGAACGTGTCCACTGGATCGACCGTTGTGTTCGGATACTTCGTCAACTTGGTGTCCATCTTTGGTCTCCTCACCTGGATCTCGATTCTGGTATCACACATCTTCTTCGTCAAGGCTAGACGTGCTCAGGGCGTTCCAGACAACGATGACCGACTGCGCTACAAGTCACCGTTCGGCTTGTGGGGCAGCTACTTTGCTTTGGGCTTCTGCTGCCTCATCGCACTCACCAAGAACTTTACTGTGTTTGTTCCAAGTGAGAAGTATGGGGACTTTGACTACAAGAACTTCATCGTAAGTGTCGCCTGTCCCTTACTCATTTCTCGAGCATCGCTGACTTTTTTACAGACTGGGTACTTGGGTATCCCACTTTATCTGATCATGATCGTGGGCTACAAGTTCACGCAAAAGACGCACAAAGCCATGCCAGAGACGGCTGACCTGTGGACCGGCAAGGACGTCATCGATCGCGACGAGCAGATGTGGATTGAGAAGGAGGCTGCCGAGAAGGCTGCGGGCAGAAACGGCAGCTGGCTGTACAGGCACTCCATTGGCTACATATTCTAGACAGCCGGAATAGAGAGTGACGTTGTTTGCGCACGATCTGAGCGCTGCAAATTCATTGACGCAGTCATAACCGGTGTGCGTCCACCAGAGCATGGACTCTGCCTCGCGTGCGGATTCAAAACGAAGTGCTTACGCCAAGATTCAGCTGACACTGGGCACATCACAACCCTGTCATCGATCTCACCTAGCATCTCACAGCAAGGAAAGAACCGACACACTCTACTGATGATACTGATACGCAATTTCCCCTAATTGTAAACCTTCGCCTTCAACCCCGGAATAATCTCGAGCTCCTTATCACCATACTCATACTTGGACCCTTCAATCTTCGGCGCCTTCGTCCGGCGCTGCTGCTGAGTTTGACGGACCTTGACCCATTCCTCCATCGTCAAGTGCTGGCCAAGTTTGGTGAAGTCGTTCTCGGTCAAGCCAAGTCTCAGCAGCAGGGGGCTGTCGCTAATGGGATCGAGGACGACGTGGTTGTTGGGTCTGTTGTGATGGGTCAGAGATTGATGAAATGAGACAGAGAGGGAAGGGAGAGTGTCTGACCTAGCAAAGAACAGCAACCCCAACCGATCCAAATGCGCCTGATCCTCCGGCGGCGTGCGCACTCGATGTACAGAGGACTTGAGGTAGCCTCCTGTCAATGCAGACAATGCATCACAGATGTTAACCGTAATCGTCTCGTCCTGCGGCTTGACCCACTTCCACTCGCCCGCCGCGTTGAGAATCTGTAGCGCCGCCACAGGCTGTCGGAACAGCAGAGTGATACTCCCCAAATCCGTGTGGCCGGGCGTGTACAAATCTCCGATGATCTTGGATTCCTGCGGAGGGCGGGCTTTGTAGTGCATATAGCGGAGGTGATCTTCGCCGACGGTGTCGTAGGCGTGGTCGCGGACGAGTTGGTCTTCATCCGGGAGTTCGAGGAGGTGGGCGAGGAGTTTGAGGAGTTTGACGACGACGTGGGAGTGGCATTTGCGGCTGAAGGATTCGATTTCTTTGAGGTGGTCGCTGAGGACGGGTGGATGGGCGCGGATGTGGTGGCCGTCGAATTTGGGGAGGTTGTAGACTTGGACGTTGTCTTTGATTAGGGGGTCTTCGCTGAGGCTGGTGATGGTTAGAGAATGTGGTATTGTACCAGGCGTGTTTGTTCACTTACGTTCTCAATCCAGCTGGACGGTACCCATTGTACTCTCCTCTCTCTAGGTCCTCGAGGTTGTGGTACTTGAGCTTCTCTTCCAGTGGCAGGTCGTGGAACTCACGACCCAGGGCGAACTGGTTGTCGACCTCCTCTTGCGAAATGCCAAAGTTTTTGACGTAGAAGAAGCCGACGTGCTGAGCGGCATATCTGAGTTGCTCAACTAGCTCTTCTTTACCACCCGGCTGATCGAATAGGCTCAGGTCCAGAGTGGGCATTTCAGCCCAGTCCACTGCATACCGTCAGTCTTGAGGGACCCAAGCATGCTAGAGATGAACGGACGATCCGCCTTGGTCTCGAGGACCTGCTTGTAGGGCGGGAGGATCTTCCCCGGCATGTTTGCAGTGTTCTAAAGTGTTGGTGTGTAGTTTGAGAACTGGGAGGGCTATTCAACTTCGGAGTGAAGCGCTTCTGCATTGCTGCATTCACTGCGACTACTGCTGTGCCGATCAGCCGAATGCCTACAGGAGGAGGAGCGAGAGGAGCTGTTGTCGCATGCCGGACCCACTATAAGGTCCGATGTGTCGATGGTGCCATGAAGCTCAGCTTTTACACCATTGACAGCTTGTGAGGAGGCGATGCAACACCACGATGATGCACATGTGAGTTGAAGCTTGCCTTCGACCTTGGCACAATTCATGACTCCTCAACGCCTTCGCTGTCGCTCAGTACAATCATATCCGTGCGATACCCAACAAGCACCACCAATGATCAGTGCGCAATGTCCAATGCCACCTCAAAGCGCGCCATCAGTTCCCTAAGCATATCCCCAAGAACTCTTCTCTGGTAATACCACCCTCCCCTCTCACATCAAACTCTTCAATCATAGCCTGCAATTCCTCCTCTTGCAGGCCTTCTCCCAGTTCCTGTGCGACCCTCCTCAAATCCTGCAACTCGATTCTCCCTTTGTTGTCCGCATCGAAGAGTTCGAAAGCACGGAATATCTCTTCCTTGGGATCTCGTTGCTGGATCTTCTGCGCTGCGATTGTCACGAAACTCGCGTGAGATAGTAGTAATCGTGACGGGCCGGAGAATGTGGGTTGCTGCGGCGGTGCAGGAGCTTTCGAGGTTGTCGGTGATATTGAGGATGCTGGGACACCGTATGTCTGTAGCAGAGACAACAGTTCGGCCTTGGAGACTTCGAAGCCGAGCGCTTTGAGGGCGACTTTGAGTTCGTGGTAGTCGATATACGAGTCTTTGTCGAGGTCGAAGAGGGAGAACTGTGTAGAACGTCAGTATGTCTCCCCAGCGCATTGGAAGAGGCGGACAAGCTCACCGCCTCATTGATCTCCTCTCTCTGCTCTTCACTCAGACTTTCCAGTGCATTTCGCTCCTCGTCCGCGCGTCTTTCGCGTTCCTGCCGTTCCTGCCGTTCCCGCTCTAATCTCTGCGCCTCGCGTTGCTGTTGCGATGTCGCTGGACCGGCTGCGCCGTATCCTCCAGCATTTGGTTGCGGCGCGTTGAACGGTGGCTGACCAGCAAAGGGAGTATTCCCACCCGCGCCGCGTGTCAATCCGGACGTGTATGGTCGCGAAGGAAATGGTTGGTGGGAGGTTGCCATTGCATGAGCCGCGCAGCATAGAACAAGCAAACGCTCGGCACAGTCGCGATAACCGGGTGACTGAGGCGGATAGAGTACTAAATAGCTGTACAGCAAGTGTTATGGCGTTGCGAAGATGGTGGCAGGTCGAGAATGCAACATCAAGGTCGACGTTCATCTCGTGTGTTTTTCGTGTCGAGGACGCGTTCTTTCCTTACCTTTCCTATTTCCGCACAACTCTCTTTCCTTCACTTTGAACATATCACATTCACGCTCACAAACGATGACGACGACGACGACGACGACGGACGAGCCCAAGTCATGTACGAAATCATTGTCCCTACGAGCGACCTATACAATCCGAAAGAGCCGCACAGCACTACTAAGATCCAACCAGCCTACCCTCCCCTTGCTCATCTCAACAGTCTTTCTGTAGGGTATCAATATCTCAACGTCACGGCGCCCAAGGAACATCTCAATTCACCTCTCACGAGCTCCTCGTTACATGATCCTGGAAACTCTCCTTTTCAAAACCACTGAGCTCGTCCTCAGGCAGCATCTCGCCAGTAAAAGGCTTCTCCGTGCCAACATACCTCCAACTAGCCTTCCCCGGCTCAGCAGCAGGATCAACTAACTCGTACTCGCCCTCCTTCAGCGCCTTCGGCTTGTACTCCACGGCCTGATTGCGCTCATTCAGGCTTCAGTCTTTTCTCGTGACCGAATGGCGACGTGGATATGTTCATTAGAATTCCCGAGAGCCTTGTCATGAAGCACAGTCAACTTCTTCTTGTTGTCACCGTGGTATCGTCCCGGCTGGCGCCAGACCACCCCGGGGAGCGCACGCAGGCCGGAAGAAGTGGTCTCAAGCTGGGTCGCGGCCCGTTGAAAACCGCTTTGGGGAACTTTCTCCTGTCCGAGGTATCGTTTATGTCTTTCGTGTCGTTTCTTGATGTATTCGGGGCTGAAGTCGACATACGGGGAGATTTTGGACATCATCCAAGCTAAAGCGATGTCGCTGCGACCAGGGTCGGGGTAGACACCTCCTATCGTCCTATGTTGGTGTGGGCGCCCAGGCACCATGTTTGCTCAGCTTGGAAGTGCTGCCGGGTACCTTCTGTCACAACGCTGGTCGATGTGCTGCGCGCGTCATCTAAGGCCAAAGCTTGGAAGGCCTTCTCCACGTTCGTACCCAGATCTGTGTTGTATAATCTCTACTCACGTAGCACAGTCGGGAAGCATATGCGTTGAAGGATGGGATTCACGGCATGCCTAACGAACCAACAGTATCCCATACACCAATCGCCTGAATGGGGACAGTCTCATCACGGGTGGAGCCTCGTTGGAGCAGACCCTGCCAGTTCCATAACGTAAGCCTTTGGGTCTGCCATGCTCGACTTCACTGCGAATGACGCCGAATGTAGTATCGTCCTTCGCTAGAAGCGTCTTATATCCGTGATTACCTGCATGTTCCCAGTCCTCCAAGACTGGACAATGTAAGCCACAGTTCTCATCAACTTCAATGGCCTCCACAACTTACTGTCGACCAGATTGTCCATGCCATCTGTCGTCCACAAGCCAGCCCCCCGTGAGAACCCAGTGAGATAAATCTCATCGCCAGTGACATAGCTGTTCGCCAGAAAGGAGTACGGCTCCGGATATTCGCCGCCAGACCTACTCCCAAAGCTCCACCAACAAGTCGCTCCATCAGATTCCCTCCACTACCGACACCAGCTGCGTAGTAATCAATCTGCTGCCGCCCTCGACTGTCCGTACTCCGAATAGCTCGGGAGATCCTGGTGACATTCGCATCGACCTGTTCCTGTCCATTCCAGAGCCAAGCCAGACCCGTCATTTCGAGAATCCCGCTCTCAGAGTTCCTCCAGGTCCCATCGCAGCAGACAATCAGCTTCTTCGGCGTATGGTCCACGCGTGTTGCTGCCACATTGGCTTGCCTGAACGTAACGATGCCGCTCTATCAGGTCCTTTGGAACATCTGTACATGGGATGTCTGGGGTTCGAAGACGCCCTGAGCTGCGCCCTGAGGGACGCGCCGTGATGATCACCACGGTTCATCGGGTGGCTGAGATGGCTGGCTTGCATTGCCGCTAGCTTCAGCCTACGACTACTGTAATTTGGTCGATCGATGGCGATCAGCCACAGCATCGAGCGTGTTCAAGATTCCACCTCGAGCGGCTGTCAGCTTGCTTGCGGTGTAGCACATATTGTTGATCAACGCACAAAGACCCATTGTGGGACAGGTCCGATGGTGTGAATTTGAGTTTGTAGTCCCATCATGCGCTGCCGATATATTCGGCATTTCGGGCCGAGTGAGTGCCTCAGGTTAGTGCTTAGGTTGGTGCTAGCGAAACATATGGGACGGCAGTAACAAGTCGATGCGACTTTCAATGCTCTTCAAACTCTCGGTCAGAAGTCATAGCTAGTATTCGATAATTCCGCCGTGTTTTTCGGCGCTCTGTTATGCAGGTTCCGGTGGATGGTCTGCGTGAGCTTCATCACATGCAATCTGGGCGAACGCCTGTACTGGAAACTACGCCAACTCACCATCGAGTGAGCGCGAAGGTCGTGGAGGAAGATCAAGATACTCGAATATGAACCCTGCGACTGACGGGTCACCAGGCGTGTAGCAGTGACTTACGGCTGCGGGAGACGGACGAGAAAGCACAATAGCGGAGCACATGTGATTACATGTGACAGACAAGATTGACGAATCTGCCAATATGCGAGGACCGTGCCAGGCATTGCGCGAGCAAGATCCCACGGTCCGGGATCGTTCACGAAATCAGGCCCAAAAGAATACATTGGAAGAGGGCCGATTGTATCCAGACCGAGGACGTATCTCCCTCAGTCTTCTCCTTCCCATCTCCTGCCCAGTAGCCGTGTCGGTCCCCATGGGTGTCGGGCAACTCAGTAAAAACGCATACCTCAATAATAATAAAGGTGTATTCAACTATCTATAGACACTATATCGTCCATACAAGCAAGCTATATTAGCATTAACTTGCGTGTAAGCCTCGTGTGTGTAGATAGACGCGTGCTAGGTGGGTTGTAACCAAGAATGCGCCTTCGAAGGCGCTAGTAGTCGACTCCCTAGTTGGCTGCAACTTGCTTCATATTTGGTGGGTTTGACGCGCCGTGGTACCAAGCAGCAGCCTCACAGATGACCTCCTCTTCTTCACGGTCGATAGCAGCGATTATATTCTGAAGATCACGCGAAAAGAATAGGTAATACGCGAGTTGCAGTGCGTGTTATCATTGAGGTATGCGTTTTTACTGGGTTGTCCGACACGGCTACAGCGAACACTGTGTTGCTTCAACAGATGGGCAGACAGCCTCTCACTTCAGACAAGAATCTCCGAGGGAGCTCGAGGTCACTACTGAGAATCACCCAATGCAGCGAGCGCGTAGCGGCCACTCCATCGTGGAGTGATTGGTCGAGGCGCTGAAACTGGAGAAAGGATAGACCGAGGATCTGTCTGCCACCCTGACCCGTGTCAACGTGTGGCAAGGTCAAGAGCAAAGGCAGGCAGACAGTACCAAGGTCCAGATTACTGCGAATCGTGGACAACGACAAATGTGAACATGCGCTTCGACCAAGCGGTAGATTAATGCATAAGCGCATGAAGCCATTGTAGAGCTCTGGTATTGGTTGTCGATTCGTGTACTATACCACAGCACGTATCTCGTCACAGCTCACCTTATCCGAAGGCCTCTGAACAGAGATGAGCTTCTTCACAGCAACTGTTGTGCACAGGCTGGCCTACTCCGACCAGCAAGCTGCCGCGTATTCTCTCCGTCAATTATTGCGCGTACTCTGACACAAGCGCGATCAAGCGCCGAATGGGCGCCGTGTACTATTACGTCTTCCGTCTCATTTCGAGCACCAAGCTGGCCGAAGCGACCGGGCTCGCTTGATGCACAACGTGCAAGATACACTCGTCACATTCCGAATGAATCCTGCCAGATTCGAGGAGACGTCCATATCAATGCAAGACACACGTCTTCGGGGCATGGTAGATATCATGACCCAAAGTCTGCTCAAATTGAAGCAGAGTGGTTACGTATCTTGACCATGCTCCTCTATCAACAGACTCTACCTTCTCGCCCTCCAAGCGCAAAGGGTAGCCTGTTTCCTCCGTGCTCGCGAGCGTTCTTATTCGCCGGCGACATATTGTCGTGCGGCCTTGTGTGTGCCGTCCTCGTCGCCGCTACTGAATCGCAAGTTCGTACATAGCACGAATTATGGCCGGACAATGTGGTCGGTCGTCCTCTAACACTTGTAGCGCGCAGCGATGGCGGCATAGGTACGCGGATCATGCATGTGGTGTGTGATGGAGTCGATGGCGCGCCCTACACTGGGCGGTCATCTCTGGAGGTTGCCGAAAGGCGACCGAGCTCGCCGCGCGAAATACAGTCGTAGCCAGGAGAGGCTCTCGCGGTTACCAGATCCGGCTATCAGCTCTGAGTGGTAGCTCGATGCTAACTGACTGTCCAATGAACACGAGGGTCATCTCGGGATATTGCTCAGTCACACCCGCGTTGGGAAGAGATGATGCTAAAGAAGTGAACAAGAAAAGGACACTTTGATGAGCAAATCTTGGTCCGCGAGATTGTGCTGACCGTTGTTTCTATATCGAGCGTGTTAGTAAGGCCCTCGAGCCATTGGGCTCTTCCCTTGTCATCGCAAGCCAGTCTACCAAGACCGACGCTCGATCCTTCGAGTAGTGTGTCTACCAGGTACGGGGTGCGGAGAGCGTTCATAATCCCTCACTTAATACTGGCACGAGCATGCCGTTCGCCTTACCTTGAAACTTACGCTCGAATTCTTCACCGCACTCGCGCCCGCTGTATGACAATGGAATCTCGTAGATCAAACTTTTGAGGGCCATGGCACGTTATTAGCTCAGCGGTCAAACATCACCGCCAGAACGTGTCTGGTCAGAGAAACGGCGCGCTCTCAGCAGCACGTGATAAGCGAGCGAGACCATACACCGTGGCCTGACGATCATCACGTGCCGAACGAACGGCTTGCCGTGCCACACAGAGCATAAGCATACCCCTGATCCATCTCGTGTCCTCGTGAAGCAGGGGTTCGAGCTCCTAAGGTAGTGACTTCGCTATCCCTGTCCAATTAAGACTTTCGGCGATCCTTGGTCAGACGGGCGAAGACTGGTGCGACGGCGATCGCCATTCTCTGTTGTTCATGTCTCGGATCTTCTTGCAAGGCTCCGCCCTGGCCGTTAAGTGAGCGGAGAACCTAGATCATTATTGCCGTCTGTGCTGGGCCTGCGAGGGGAAGTTACAGGTCCGAGCGAGCTCTCATAATTAGTAGCGTTAAGCTCCAAGGACTTGACAGTCCGTTGCGTGTAGAGTTGTAAAGCTCAACCTTCTGATGCCTATTCTTCGGCACTTTTCAAATTGCTCACACCTCATCTTGTCCTCATCTTTATTGGGCATAGACCTCTCTACGATGCGTGGGTTGTTTGACGAGCTGTCCTATCCGGACTGCGATCGGCGAGTGCCGTCCTTCATTGCAGCAACTTGAACTGCAGCATGCAACTCGTTCGTCTCAACGGTGTCACGAAGCTTGTGATGTTGAACTTAGGCCTCGTGACCGTTTTATGACGGCGGGAAACAGTAGTGAAAAAGTTTGCATGCTTGTTGGGGTCGCTGACCTGTCTTCCCACAAGGTTTCAGTCGCAGATCCGGCGGGCGGATTGAGGCGGAGAGAACCTGCCCTGCGAACGGTTTGATCGTTGACCGTTACGTTACAGTCCATGATGTGGATCTATCACACTTTCTCAAGTGTGTTTCAAAGTCAGAATTCACAACGGCGGTTGCTCCGTTGGCAGCTGCAGGTGATTACAGACCTCTTCGCTATGCTCCTGTATAGAATTACGGGTTTCAGTTTGTCAGCTACAGAGTCTTGAAACGAGCATACCGCGGCCCGTTTGTCGCGATAAGAAGATGTAAGTTCATCACTTCTCCAAAGCTGTCGTTTGAGGTTGAGTCAAGGTCCCGTCGGGTCATGGAAGAAGACTCGGCCGGCCTCGATCTGAAGCCGTCCATCAGTCGCGCGTTCGTGATGAGATTGCGTTCGACGCAATCAAGACACGTCGGAAGTGTGTTCGCCCTAGGCGACGTAGCGTACTGGCCACCGGCAACAAGTTGCTATCGGTTCCGCCGCGTGTACGACTGAGGCACAGTGTGTCTCCCTTTTATCAATAAAAAATGGTCTGTAGCAGGTGAGGTCAGTTTTGTGTTGAGTATGCTTGCCATGTTGCCAGGCCAAGTGACGACCAGTTGTATGAACCGGCCTGCAAGCCCGACCATGTGATCTGCATCCAGTGGATCAGCGAACCATGTCAGACCTAGCATAATCAATTGGTCTCGTCTCGTGGTCAGCGCTGTGCTGATTCAACATGTGAGGGCTCCATCGAGCTCCTGAGGCATGCATCCTCGACTCCAACGATCATGATGCTACTGTACGGTCCCGAGAGCAGTGACAATGCACACGCTACACAGTCGTCCCACTTTCGGAACGCCATTGTGCCCGATTCGATCAATTGATGAGCATGGCTTCGTCCATGCTCTAAGCGTATGTAGTTCGCCTAGGATTGCCGCAGCGCGTGATGGCAGAATGGTTGGGCTGACATTTTGAGTTTTTTCATAGGTGCGCCCACCGACCTTTTGCGGCCTGGCGCGATGCTCTTACAACGCACGGCCTCCGACCGCCGTTGCTGCCATGTTTCAGAAGAAAATGGAGGACTTAGCTCGCTGAGCAGCCAACACCGCGAACTTGAAGTTCTCTGCTTTCCAAAAAGCGCCCTTGCAACATCGCTAAGCCTGGCACAAGCACCCCTCGCAAGACAATTGAACATGCTGGAGATGCCTGGGGTATAGATGGTTCGAACCAGGGTGAACACCGGGTTGAGGTTCTCAAGACGCCGTGTACGATCCGTCCAGCAAGCCTCCTTGCTGGGTAGCCGACAGGCGCCCCGTCCTTCCGTGATGCTTGTTGCCACGTGCCCGGTCGGGCGCTGTGGCGCGCTCACAAAGGAGCCAGCGTTGCAAGAACACAAAGTCCCGTGCGGATTGTAAGCGATCTGCAATCATCATGTCTTGCCTCGGCGGGATCCACAGACTGCACACTATACCGCCCTGGTAGCGGGCACTGAAAGTCCTCCCAGACGAGCATGTCCGGTCTCATCGATCTCCGCCAGAAAGTAGCTCAGGTATTCTCCGATATCATGCCATTGGTCGATCGGCAGTGCAATTCAGCGGCAAGTGACCGAATCCGGCTTCTGAAATGGGTGCAGAGTTGCAAGTCGTGAAACATAGCTGGTAGCGAACTTTGGGTTCGACAGCGCCTGCCTATCACGTCGCGAGGCACCGAGAACCCCACCGTCGCTTACGCATGCTATGACGGCAGCCACGCGCGTCGCGGGGGTAAATACCCCTGCTGGACTTGCATGCTTGTCGACATGCAGGCCTTGTCCTTGCTTAGGTCGTCGAATGCGGACGAAGCATATACTGCTGTCCTAGAGCAACAGTTACATCACGCTGCCGCGCTGGAGCGCGTCACGCCCGGTCGCCCGGCCGCCCGTTGCTGATGCTCGTCGCATCGGCGCGGTGCCGATGACAGATTGCTTAGTAGAGGTTGTGGACACAGCATTCTCAAACGTCTAGTTGCGATCGGGAAGCTCAGCAGAGACGGCAAATAGCGCACGTTGCGGGAGCTAAAGCGCGGGGTCAAGGCTTGCGGTATAATGGCGTGCGAAGGCTTTGACGGCTGCCCTGACTGGCCGACTCGAGGGAGAGGTGCATCCGGGCGGTCAAGTGGACGCACTTTCAATCAACGGCGGTGCTCTGTGCAACAAGAGCGGTCCGATGATGGGCAACAGCTGGAAGTATTGCTAATGATGATGCGAACGCTGCGTGCGCGCGGTCGAGCTGTCGAGCCAAGCTTGGGCTGCGCTGCATCTGATGACGGCTTCTGAAGCAGTGTTGTTGTGCCTCTGCTTTGCGCTTATTTGCCCAGCGCTAGCCTAGTGCGACGCGAGACGGCGGACACGACTGCGTCAGCCTCGCAATGAGAGTGCCGAGCTACGGTCTGTGGTTGTTAGGACTAGTGACGAGGTGTTTGTACACAACGTCAGTCGACTTCTGCGACGAACTTGTCAACGGCATGGCAGGTGAAGGAGCGAGGTGAAGTGGATGTTAAGCTGGTATGGTGGTGCCGGGATGGAACTAGCGGCGAGTGAGGCTTCTGCGCGGTGCTAGGTGACAGCGTCGCCGGTGCACGCGGGATTTTGAGTTCTGCGAGTTCTGCTAAGATAAGCGCACGTTGTGTGGCAGGCTGTGAAACGTAGGGCCGGTTTGTGGTGGTTAGCGATGTTTGAAGCGCACGGGGAGAGGTGATGAATAATGGTCGTCTGCTGCCATATTGCTTGTACTGTACAGTACATACGCACTGCGGGACTCGACTTTCTGACAGGTCGCTCGCGTGCACGCAGTATTCAGCATCAGCATCCCGGCCGCAGCTCCTCACCGCGCTGCAGCTGGGCGTTAGAGCGCGCAGGGCAAGTTCCGGCAGGCAGGCCTCGTAAACGCGGCGTGCTTGGGCCAGGCGGTGGCCGCCTGTGCGTCGGGTGGGCTATAAGCGGATCGCTCGCATTTCTACCTTGGAAGTTTACCTTGAACGTCGCGCGACCCTCGTCAAAACTGCCAGGTCCTGTCCCTCGTCGAAACCTTGGACCATCCCGGTGCGTCTCGGCCTGCGCCTGCGCCCTCGAGCATCCCTACGCCACAACCCTGTCTATCAACTACTGCGCGACCGTTGAAGGTTGTTTCTCGCAGCCAGGTCCTGCCCGCCGCGACCCTCCCACAGGGACAGCCTAGCACCTATAACACCCGTGTCAAGTCAGGACGCCTGACTTGCCGCAACACCTCATCCTTGCCGCGGGTGCTCTTTGGGCGCAGAGAAGTCGCGCTGCCTGCAGCGCTCGGATTGTTGTTGTCGTGAGATTGAATGCACGCGTCGAGCATGGTACGTATCAGCATTTCTTACTGAAGACCTTTCCTTATGCGCGCGCGCGGTGAGTGAATGTTTGCGCGCTCTGCCCCCAGGCTCTTGCCATCCGGACTGGATCTGCATCTCACTATTCCTGCTGCCGCTGCTCTTACACCACGCGACGCCCACCACCCGCCCAAGCAGACCAGCGCATCCCGGCAGCACATGTCTGCTGCACCACTGCTACACCATCACCGCAGCGGCTCTCCGCGCGCATCTCGCGCGCTACCCTTCACCCACAGCACAGCAGGCACGAGCACGAGCACAAGCACACACACGACCAGCTCCGGCGCCATGTCCACCATGTATGAGCCGCGGCCTCATCATCTTCAGCACTACCAACAGCAACAAGCACTGGTACCTGCCTCACCTTTTCCCTGACTCTGACTCTCCCTCTGCACTAAGACCGGCACTATTGCTCCTGCGCGCACGGCACTGGCACTGTTTTGCGTTTGATGAACCTCCCGCGACACAATTCCATCCTGCACAGCAAAACTCAAAACAAAAAATCTCGTTGCTGGCAGTCGCACACAAAGAGCAGGTGGAGCCCGCGCGATTCCCCGCTGCTCGCGCTTGTGCGTGCCCCTCTGCCGTCTCTTGACAGCTCTGCCTTACCAGCCTACCGCTGACCCTTCATCCATCCCCATCTACCCTGTCCCTTGCACGTTTGAGCTGGCAAGGTACCTTCTGCCTGCTCCCCGCTGCCTCTCGACCAGGATCCACGATCGCCAGCCTCGATTGTGGACGACTTGTTTATTGTTTCAACTTGCTATTCCACCATTCACGGCATCGGCGGACATTTCCACTGACTATACTTCTTGCCAGAATCAACCAAATGCCGGCCAGCAGCAGGGTCTTCCTCCACCGCAGCAACCTCTGCAGCACCCTCGATCTGCAGGGTTGATCCAGCAGCAACACGGTCAACACCGTCCCAACTCGCCACACCACCAATCGCAGAATATCCAGTCATCCTCGCAAGGCCCTTACATCTCTCCACATTCGTCTACCCACAGCCAACCCCAGCAGCATCACTCTCCGTACATCGGCTCAGTGCCTGGTATTCCCTCGCAGCATCCGGGTGAGGCGTCATTCTTTGGTGCCCATCCCAGCCCGTACAGTAACAACAGTGCTGCAGGAAGCTACGCATCATCAGGTGAGTTGAAACCAAGTGATTTCAAGCGTTCACATCCCCAAACAATAATGGAATGATCGCCATAGTGTTCTGCATGCCATGGCTGCTCGCACATTCAGTCTAGGACTGACCAGCTTTGCAGAACCGAACGAAAGCATGGCCACACAAGCGGCCATCAGCCGCCAAACATATCCACCCATCTCGAGCTATCAGACTCCGCAGTCTAACAGTCCTGCCTCCATCCACTCGCCCCAGACCGACGCCCATGGGAGGCCGTTGTACGGCATGGGCATGCCACAGCAGATGTATGCCTACCCGAACTACATGCAAGGCCAACAAACCCACCCACCTCCATATGGCCAACATGCTGCCAACGCGTCGCAGCACGCGTCGATGACCTCGCAGCCAGGCATGCTCATGTCGCATCAACAGCCACAACAACAGATGCAACCGCCTGGCCCAGGTCATCCGCACCAGCCTGGTATGCTCGACCACAAGCCTTCGCAGTCCTCCCTGCAACGTCCGCCTTCGGTACTTGGAGGAGCTCAACAACAGTCTCCAGCACAATCTTCAGGTCCAGGTATGCACGGTAGACTCTCGACATCATCATCAAATGGCGCTAATAGCTCTGCGGCCCCCGGCCCAATTCCTGCCACAACACCGCTCGTCGTCCGCCAGGACAATAACGGCGTTCAATGGATCGCGTTCGAGTATTCCCGCGATCGCGTGAAAATGGAGTACACCATCAGGTGTGATGTCGAATCCGTGAATGTCGACGAGCTGAGCCAAGAGTTCAAGTCCGCCAACTGCGTTTACCCACGCGCATGCTGCGGAAAAGATCAGTACAAGGGCAATCGACTGCACTACGAAAGCGAATGCAACGCGGTCGGCTGGGCGCTCGCGCAGTTGAATCCGAATCTGCGTGAGAAGCGCGGTCTGATACAGAGGGCGGTAGACAGCTGGAGGAACAGCAATCAAGGTGCGCAGCATTGTCAAACGATCCACGTATCATTGAATATGACTAACGCATTCTTGTCTAGACGTGAGGCTTCGGAGTCGCAGAGTTCGACGCATGGCGAAGATTCACAATAGAAACGCGGCGAAAGCACCCCCAGGAGGTGCTCAATTTCCGGGTCCACATGGTCCTGGAAGCGCAGGCCTGCCACCACATGGTATGCCTCCGGGTTCAGCGAGAGCTCCCAACATGGGCCCCGGTGGACCACAATTGCATCACCACCACACCGACGCTACCGACAACGGCGGTGGCAGCGATGTAAGCGGTATGTTCCCACAGATGTGATGATATCCTGTACTACTATTGTTGCTCTGCGTTGCGCATCAGCGGAGTTCGGAAGGACCAGGGAGAATGGCCATGAATGTGTCGACCTTACAACTGTACACTTTGTACAGCATATTTAACCTGTTCTGCGGGTGCGGGAAAGGCCGCCATTGCACATTGTATCTGCTTGATTGTACACTTCGCATGCGCTTCGTTTCTGTCCCCTGTCGTTTCGCTTGCAACACATCCATGCTGCACATCAATCACAGTAGCCACGCTAACGTGTTGGTCTCTGACTATAGCCGGAGAAAGCTACAATAGCCCAGCCGGGCATCCTGCCCAGCCGACAAATGGCCAAAACGAACTAACATCACCAACCACGGGCCGCTATACGCAGAACTTCTATCCCTCGTACCCTCAGCCGCCAGGTGTGGGTGGCTCGTCCATGCCCTCCATAGGAGACGGCATGGATCCCCTGCACGGTCAAGCATCCACACTTGCAACGCCTGCGTCGACAGCCACCAAGATGGACGAAGAACAACACAAGCGTAACCTGTTCGGCGATGTACCGGAGTCGAAGCGGCGCAAGTTCATCCTCGTCGACGACAACCAACGAGGGACACGAGTGCGTGTGCGAGTTATGCTGGACCAGGTCAAGATGGACGACATGCCTGATGCGCATCTGAGGATCAACGCCGTCTACCCTCGTTCGTACTTCCCGCGACAGATGCGATCGCCGCCAGGGTCCCCGCGCGCACGTGGCAACTGGGACGATGAAGACGATGAAGTGGAGGAAGGCACTATGGAAAGACCGGTAGGCGAGACCATGGTACCGGTGTCGCTTATGGACGGTAGCGAAGCCAAGCTTCCTGTACCTCGCATGACCAAATCGAGACGAAACAAGGAGATCGCCTTGAACGAGCTTGGTTACCGCATGAGCTGGGGCCAGGCAAGGACGTTCAACGGTAAGTCAACGTCACCTCTTCAGTGCGTGGACAGCATCACTGACATCTGCCAGGACGTACACTCTTCCTTCAGCGCTCCCTGGACGCGTACAGAAACAAGATGCGAAGCACTATGATTGCAGGTGGCAGCGAGACCGTCACCATCGCTCCTCACTTCGAGACTCGCCCGGGCAAGCGCAAGTGGTTGGAGCGTAACAAGCGCTCTCGACGCGCTGAAAGCATGTAAGCGTGGACATGCAAGGACGAGAGCGGATCGTCACCCTCACGTCGATCGCTATAGAAGACTGTTGATGTAGAACCAACACACGCACCACGACATACATGCGAACGTGTAATCCAAATTTGTGATACTGGAGTTTATCGCTAGCTTGCGGGCAGCCGGCATGCGAATGGGATGGCTTTGTTGATGACGAAAAAAGAGTGGACACGGCGCAAACATTCTCACCACCCCAAGCTGTGGTCTCTCCGATGACCCAATGGCTTTCGTTTGTACATTAGGTGGGGCAATGTATTGAATAGCAAAGACGCGCACGGGAGAGAGAGAGAGAGAGAGAGAGTGACGCCGCGCAGGTCATAATAGGCTGCAATACCAATGCATAATGCTAACATTAAAAGCCGCGACCAATTAATTATGGCCTTCTAACTAGTTTGCTTACGTGCATGCGTGGTTTCCCCGTAGCATCTGCCTCTTAAGCAATAGCTACAGCCCGCAGCGGGTTTTAGATTTCTCTGTGCTTTCTTACTTACTTACGCTTCCCGAGCCAATACGACCGACCGACCTGGTTGGATTTCGTGTTGAGTCGTCGTGGTCGCCGCGCCCTCACTGCGCGCTAGAACTAGCCACTACACAATTTTGCAACACAACCACAACAATAAGCACTGCTCAATCTCAAAAGCCAGGCCAGGCCAGGCCAGGCCAGGCCCTTCCGTGCCGTGCCGTGTCGTGTATGCTAGATCGTCTATTCAATGTTTCCATCCCGCAGTCAAAATTCTCTCTCAGTCAGACAAGAGGACGCTCCGCTCCCCTCTCTCATCATGCATGCCGCACGCATCCTGTCCCTGTCCCGTCGCAACAACGGTCGTTTCCAAATTTCCAACATGTGCGCACAGTGGCTCGCTCACTGGCTGGCAGTACTGACTGGCATGCCGAAGAAATATGTAAAAAAAAATGTATAACACATTTCGAGACTTTCTCGCATGAGCGTGAGCCTTGCACGAAATGCGAATGAGATTGGGACGAGGAGGGCGAGGGCGAGGGCGAGGCTGCTCGTACTGATCTTGCGAGCTGTGTGTGGGAGGGAGGAGATGGAGCTGGCACAGCTGGCTGGCTGGCTGGCTTTGCAGGTTGGGGAGTGCTGGTTGGAATTTTCGACTAGGATGGGTAGGCGTAAGGTTGATGCGAACGCCTCGAGGGACGACGAGGAGGCATGGCTGGACCATGAGTAGTGGACATGGGGAGTCTGGTGTGATGTCCTGATTGCCGTTAGACTGGATTGGGGCTGGCGGTTGTGCACACGAAAAGGAAGGGTTTACGATCACTGAGTAGCTGTGGCTTTAGTGAGTGAGTAGTAGGCGGTGTTGTGGTGCTGTAAAGCACGCTTCCCGTCGCATGGTATATGAAGGCATTATATCTCTGTCCAATCCTTTCATAATTACAACATCTACATGCCTCTTTCAGTGCGACGTTGCAAGCACATGCTAGTGCATTCCCATGAGGCTATCGTAGTTGGTCATAACTTCATCCAAATCCCGACCCCCAGCGCCATGCAATGTCGTAGCAAAAAAGTCATTTCACATCATCCCGCGCCGTCTAGTATGGCTTGTCCACCGTTTTGCCGCAGTCAGGGATCTTGACGCCTTCCTTCAGATTCCTGTCCACGTCGAATAATCCCCAGAACGGCTCCCACTTGTTGTGAGCTGTGTCGAATTGATGTTTCCACGGTTCGTCGAAGGCCTCGAACCTGCATATTGTTAGCAGAGGTTTTACTCCCCATGTACAATGTTCCATCCAAGACTCACCAAAAGAATGTCGTTCCGTTGTTCAGCGCGCTGCACACCCAATCGCCCATGAATGTGTTCAAGTTATCGAGGCTCGCCACTGAGCCCTCGGTATCGCTCGTACAACCATAAGCAGCGTCATTGGCATCTCCACAATCGTTGCCTCCCTCGGTAGGCCAGCCAATTTCGGAGATGATCTGCTTTGGATAAGTCAAACTACCGACGGTACCGGTTTTGGACGTGGTCAAGGGCGCATCCTTATTCTGCCAGAAGGACCACGCCCAGCCAGCGGCATCTTCCGCCACGGTACCTGCAAAGAAAGGATGGATGTTGGCCATAACGATGTCCGAGGCTTGAGCAAGAGCAGCATCCCAATTGTCGCCTAGATCTGCCGTCGAGACTGGAAGATTAATGCCTTTCGACGTAAAATTGCTCCTGATGCCGTCCAATTGTACGCCGAGCTGCTGCGCTGTGATGGACTCGGCGAAGAGTACTTCGTTTCCAACAATCACTCCGACGAAGCGGTCATGATCGTACTTATCAAGGAGGTCGTACATGTGCGCGATTTGGCGGGCATTTGTTGTCTGGTTTTTGTCCAGGTATACACCCAGCCACACCTTCATCGTATCGTGCATCTCCAGGCGATCAATGGCTTCCAGGACGAGCTCGGTCTGGTTGCAATCGGTTCCATACAGTCGAATAGCCGGTGTTAGCTGAGACATTATTGCCACATCAATGGTGACATTGTTCTGTAGAGGTCCGCCGCCCTTGGATAAGCACTGCGGATATTGTGCGTAGTTGGGAGTATAGTCCATCGCTGGGAAGACCTTGTGTAGTCGATCGTCGTTGAGCACTTTCTGGACCTCCTTGGAGTTGATGTCGTACAGGCCTCCAGTACGAGAGCCTCCAGAACTGGAGGAGCTGTCAGAGCTGTTCCCGCCGCCGCCGCCATTTTTTGACAACAGTCCGCCCACCACACCTCCAACTATTGCTCCGACGACAAGGATAGCTGCGATAATGAAGCCAATCAGCCACCTCTTTCTCTTCTTGCTTTTCGCTGTCCCTGCCACAAAAGGCAGTTTTTCTGCGTCACCCCCAACAGGACCATAGTTTCCGCCAGAATTCTGCGCGCCCAACGACCTCGCCATGCCAGCTCCAATGCCAGCGCCCGCGCCAGCTCCTGCATATGTAGTTGGACCCATGTGACTCTGCCGCGAGCGCGGAACATCCATTACATCGTCAGGATCATCGGCGATTTGATTGGGGTCGAACTCATCATAACCATCATTATGGTATTCCGACTGAGACGCGCCGGGCATGCGTGCTCCATATGCTGCGTTCGCTGCTCCAGCACCACCGGCAAATCCAGCCAAGGCTGGTGCGCTTCTTTGAGCAGAGCGTTCTGACGATCGAGTTGGCGAATTTGAAGACCTTGGCGCAAGGGGCGTCAAGGAATGCTGTGAAGGATAGTTCAGACTCGGTTCGTAAGGTGATGGTGTGCCATATGGATCTCGAGAGGGAGCCGTCCCGGGGTTGTATAGACTGTCGACATCTCTGAGAGCCTGCTGATCTCTGAGAAGCGATATGTCGCGATCCGAATATGGTCCTGATGAGTAGCTAGGCTGAGGAGCGTGCTGTGGCGGCGGAGGTGCTCCAAATCCTTGTACATAACCAGAAGGGATTCCATACTGTCGGTCAGACATGTTCAAACCTGAGCGTTGCGCGTCGCGGTGGAGTATGCAGTGCTATGTTCCACGGGTTGCACCTCAGATGTGTGCCTTTTCCCTGCCAATACCCGATGCAGTGGCGCCGCGACACCAAATGTCCAGAAACGAGCGTGGGTGCAAAAGCGATGGTCAAGTGTTGGTTGAGGAAGTGTTGGTCGAGGTAGAAGGGAAGGGAAAATAGCACGGCAGGAAAAGCTCCTTGGAACGACTGCGCCCTCACAATGCTAACCTCCTCCCCTGCGGTACGGTACGGTTTCAGCCGTGTGAGGCGTGAAGTGGCGTATCGAGGTTCAATGCAGCCGTTTTGTCTTAGCAGTGAAAAGCGCTGTGGTGCGTAGTCTGTCTCCAGAGGAATCATGCGACTGTGAGTGCAACGCAAAAGCTGCTGGATAAAGATGTTGGTGTGCTTGTGAAGAGCCGAAGTGTGTTGGTGTGCTTGTGTGAACAGCCCATGTGTGTTGGTGTGCTT
Organism: Nothopassalora personata; assembly: GCA_033816765.1. Taxonomy (NCBI): domain Eukaryota; kingdom Fungi; phylum Ascomycota; class Dothideomycetes; order Mycosphaerellales; family Mycosphaerellaceae; genus Nothopassalora; species Nothopassalora personata. Next base: position 608,041 of record CM066290.1, read on the forward strand.
GTGTGAACAGCCCATGTGCCAGTTGCACTTACTTGTGCATGGATTGTAGATCTACGCGCCCTGTAAAACCAAGTTTAGATGGAAGGATCGACCGGGGCAACGCCTGAAGCGCACCAATCACATCACAGGAGTCAGTTTGTGGTGGTGGAGGGGCCTGCCATTTCTTTCTGTGAAGCGCTAGGATGATGCATGGATAGCAGGTTTTGAAGGTGATATAACCTAATTGAGCGTAGTAATTACTGATTTTTAGGAAATAAGATTAGGCACCTAAATTATAGGAATTAGGGGCTTCTTTTTAAAAGAAGACTTACATAAGCACCTTAAAGGTACTACTACTTATAATAAGTATAGTTTTTTATAACTAATTTCTAGACTTAATACCCTTGTTCTAGACTTCTATCTCTACTAGTTTTACACTTTCCATTGCACTTATAGTCTAGTCTCGTTATAGCAGTAGCTCCGTACACCTGTCGATATATCGCTATATAGCGACCATCGTTATGTCGATAACCGAGGTGTTGTTACCCTGGCACTAACTTAGCTAGTGCTCTTATTGGGGTTGCTGAAAGAAAACATAGGATCTCGACAGTGAGGTGAATACTAGTTGCTATTATGTGCTAAAGTACCTAGTGATACTAGACTACTCTAAGGATAATAGCTGCCTAGCCCTTATTACATGCTCGTGTTGTTCAAGGCCGTAAATGACTGAATAGTGTCTATCGTCTTGCTGTTCCTCGTAACGTATCAATAATCGCAGTGCATTCAGTGCTGCTTAGATACTAATTAGAGGGATAATCTAACGACTAGATTGCGACCGGTGAGCAGCCGCGGCAGTGACACCTTAGCAATCCAATAGCGATATTCAGGTAGATACACCCCCTGCTGGATACGCCAATCTAACGATATATCGTTACACTGCTACAGTCACTGTATTCAGCTTGGATGTTGAGATAATATCGCTACACCGCGATTATCGCTATTCGGAACATCGCTATAACGAGACTACACTGTACTTCATCCTAGAAACATCCATCACCGCGTCGACCTCTCGCATCTACCCGGAACGCTGTAGTCCACCACACGTCGCGGACTGACATGCGATGGCGACCAAGCGCTGATAGCCTGATAGCGATACGCACGACGCCTCGTTGCCGCGGACCAAAACAGCTCTGGCCTTCGTCATCCTTCGCCACCACCACCACCGGCTTCTTTCGCCACCTGCATCTTGGGGCTCGGCACAAGGAGAGTTTCGCAACTGGTGCAGAACATCCTAATAAAGGAAGATGCCATAGTATCAGAGCTATGTACGGTATACAGTAGGCTAGCGCCAAGGGGTGTTTTGGAGGTGACCAACGCACGCTACAGGATATAGCCCGCCGAGCATCTCCTACTTGTCCTCCAGAGACCCCACATACTTTCTTGTTCACTTTCAGACGTTTCTCACTAGTGCGATGCTTTATCTGGACTAGATTCTGCTAAGCACTTGATACCGCTCAGGCAGGTGCTTGGTCTCGGTCTGCTCAGCCGATCTGCGTTCCTGGATTTCGTTCTGCCGTCATCATCATCAACCCAGTGCCAACGAGAATCAACTACTTTGACTCCCGAGATCTGGCCCTGTATCTCCCTGTATCTCCCTGTATCTCCCTCTATCAGACAGCTTCTCTCTGCTGCGCCTACCCAACATGTGCTCCATCAAGATCCGAACAACCTCGAAAGTCAAGCACGCCCACGCCGCCCCAACACCCCCATCATGTTCGCTGTCGTCTCGCATCGATGAGCGCCTTCAAATGCTTCATGCTAACAGGCTTGCTCTGGAAGTCGTCGACTCCACTATCATAAGCCCGCTGTCGCTCCGCAGCATCCGTAACGCCGGTAAGAGCCATAATGAAAGTTCGACCCCATTTTCGTCTCTTCTCTTCGTGCCGGATCTTGAATGTAGCGGCGAATCCGTCCATGACTGGCATCGACATGTCCATCAGGACCAGGAAGAAGGACGCTGGACTGCGCACGTATGCCTGTACAGCCTCCAGGCCGTTGGTGGCGCATTCGTAGGGTACGTTGAGTTTCTCAAGGAGCGCGATTAGGAACTGCGATCAGTAATGTCAGTCGCTTGCATCGCGAGGGTTGCATTCCTTTAGACCGTTTGATGACTTACCTTCATGTTGATCTCGTTGTCTTCGACGAGAAGGACGGTGTCATTCACTCCCCTTGCACTATGTTGTTGGCCTGCCGATATGCCGCCTGTACTCACTGAAGCCACAGAGTGCCCGCGCGATGCCGTTCCTGTTGAGCTATCTGTAGGCAGTGTGTCGGTGCGATCTCTGTTGGATGGCGAGCGACTTCTGCTGTCCCGAGACTGTGATAACGAAGGTGATTCTGATGAGATCGAAGCCCTTCCGCGACTGAGAAACTTGTTCGTGGTTACAGCGCGAGCCGTGTCGCTACTGATAACTGTTGGGAGTGGCGCAGGGTGCTCCTCAGATTGTTCGCCACTGACGGTTGAACTTCGGTCTGAAGCTATGGCACGTAGCAACTTTCGTGGCCCGATCGGTTGGTGTATGAAGACTGGTCTGACGGGTAGAGCTCCGCAAGCCAGAGTAACAGATGCCATTGTCGTAGCGAAAACGAAAATATGAGAGTGTGCAGAAGAGACCTTTTCCAGGAGTTCCGCAAAGGCTTTGGGTGCATTTCTTTGCCATTCCACAAGATGGCTCTCAGTAATGCCACAGATTGACGTTCGATTCCCTTGGACGATGTCAGTGCTCCTGACAATTTCACAGCCCAGCCATTCCTGCGCATTGTTCTCGACACTGCTGCCTAGTGCGGAAATACTATCAATCGGTCTGGAACAGGGACCAGATAGTAGTTGGAGCTGGTCGACTTTCATGTTCGCTGTCCAGTCCGGTAAGCTATCCTGTGTGAATGCGACGTCCGATGCTGTGTCATCGGCAACAAACTCCGCTATGAAGCGTACTTGTGCTCTAGTGCCCTCGCCCAGCTTGCTTGATATGTCCAACTCGGCACCCATGCGTCGAGCGATCTGTTGAACAATGCTCAAACCTAAGCCCGTCCCGTCGGCATATGGGTTCTCCTGCTTGAACGGCGTAAACAGACCGTGGGCGAGAAAGGTATCAGAAATGCCAATGCCAGTGTCTTCAACGCTAAACTGGACTGGGCAGCGCTGGGATGTCTTGAGACCTGATTCAAGAGGTGCATCTACCGAAAGACGAACCGCGATGTGGCCTTCGGTAGTGTATTTGATCGCGTTGCCGACCAGATTGGTCAATATTCTTGTCCACCCGCCTGGTTGAGTTGCGATGATCCAGTTCTTGCGATGTGCGATTTGCAGCGATATGGAGACGTTTGAACTCGATGAGAAAGGATGTCTGTTCGGTGAATTGCGCGTGACAGTGCCATCGTCCAGAGGGGGGCGAAACCCTAGAGGTGATATCAGTCAAGGCGTCGGATATGATTATTCCATCTTCAACATAAGGCACCACTATGGATAAGTACGTACCTCCATTGTGTAATCTGTGAGCAGTCACTGTGGTTTCGACTACTTCCTCGGTGAGACGTGCGAGGTCAGTATGTGTTTCCACATCCACTCCGTCTGCCTTCTCACTATTGGTACTGTTGAATGGCGATCTCGTTGAAATGGAGGCAAGCTTCTTGTTGGACCCCTTGATTTTCGTATAGTCGAGGACGTGGTTCACAGTATCAAGTAGCGTCCGCCCTGCCATACTTATTGCGTGTGTCATCTCCAGTTGAAAGTCCGTAAGCGGTGTCTCGTGCAGGAACTCGGCGCCAGCTAGAATCCCGTGCAATGGAGATCGTAGCTCGTGAGAAATGGATGTGACTAAAGGTAAGGTAGGTTAGCCTAGGTGTCTCAAGGTAAGGGGGCAAAAGCCATGAGCGTTCTGAGTGTGTCTCGGATGTCGCACTAGAGCTGCTGTACCTGAGCTTACTCACTGAATGTAGCCTTAGACAGATCTGCCGCAATGCTCTCCAGACGTGAAAACTCGGCAGACATCGAGTTTGCGAACGTCTTGAGGAAAACGAGGTCTTCGCTGGTTCCAAAGCACCTGCCGATAGCGGTGGTCCAAACGAACACGAAAGACCGCAAACGTCCAGAGCCATCATCCCGCAGTGGAAACGCTGACAGAATCCTTGCGCCTGGGAAGATCTTGCTTAGCCTATGGAAATCTTTATTTCTTCTCGGTGTAGCAGACGAGACTTCATCACTGCTGGACTGTGAACTACTTTCGTCCGAAGTATTATGTGCGCAACCTTGCTGGTCAAAGTGGCATACGAAGCCTCTGGGGAATTTGTGTATGAGTCGCTGGAGATAGGGCTCAGGCATGTTGACACGATCCAGAAAGCGACGGCCGCTTGGACAAGTGGCCGCCGAGTTCCTGATAGAGACTCCTTGAATCCTGCACGTCTTTCTATGCTCACCACCGGGATCGGAGTGATCGGGATCGCTGGAGTCTGGCGCAGAAGATTCTGTGCCTGTATTACCATTGCTGTCGAAGACACCCATCATGGTGCTTGTATCACCAGGGAAGTCTAATGACGACGTGACATTACCCGCATCGACGAAGACCACTCCATCGGCACCCAGAGCTTCTCTCAGCAGATTGCTCGCCCGCTTGTATGTCGACATGGTGGATTTGGCAAGATCGAAATCGGTGCTGTCCTCTCGTTTGCGTTTGGTAGCAGTTCTCCCAGAGCCAGCATTACCAGTGCTGCGCCGACCATCGATCTCAGTGCCATCCTCCGACTCTCTTACTGGTGAATGCGAGAACCGGCCATGATCGGCTGGCGTATCTGAATATTGACCGAAGTAGCTGTGCGGCTCTCGTCCTTCACTCGAGAGGCTTTCGTGGTCCTCATCTCCTCCATGATGATAGGGGTGGAGACCAAATTCTGCGTCCACGCGTCCTTGACGATCGGCAGCAGTGCCTTTATCAACATTTCTACCAGTGTTCATGACTCGTGTATCGTCCTGACGTAGCCACCAGTCGCGAAGGGAATCTTCGCCAGCATGAAATAGACCTAAGCTTGATATAAGCCGCTCTCCCCGCTGGCGCCGGGCACGGTCCAGAGTGGCAGATAAATGTTCGACCACAGTGTCGGAGAGGTTCTCCAGAAGTGACATCTCGTCTGCAGAAACGCCGTATCGCGGCTTATCGTCCAGCAAAGTCAGAGATCCCAACACAGACCCATTCGAGTCTCTCAGAGGTATGGCACAATAGTATCTGATCCAAGGACCATGGCGCACCGACTCCAATGCCTGGTACTTGTGCTCTTGGTGAAGGTCCTGAATGATGAAGCTGTGCTCGGAAAGGCAACCGGCATAATAGGAGTCATCCTCTGTAGGTGCAGCACGAGCACGTCGAGCCTTGCGCCATTCCACGAGAGCGATATGGGTGAGGGATTGGCTTCGAGGAAAACTACTTGTTCCTAGCCAAGGTTGATCACTGTTGTTGCGCGACGTGGCACTGGGCTGCAGAGAGGTCCGTTGTCCTACATCAGCGAGAACCTGGAGAGGGCAGAAGGTCAGCAAACGTCCCCGACCTTGCGGAAGTGCCGAGCCCCTTTCGACTATTCTTACCCATTCGGTCACGGCACAGGTCAAGGTGATCAGGCATCTTCTAGTCTGCATCCTGATGGCCGCGAGTTGAGCAAATGCTGCCAGAGCCGTGTCCGGACAAGCCGCGAAGGCAGTCTGATCTTCATTGTCCGTGAGGCTGTTCTGGTGAAGCCGCGAAGGTTTGAATGTATCCTCCCAGGTTTTAATATATCTCAGAACATCGCGGTCCCTGATGGCATCGTTCCGGTATCTAAACCTTCGTGTAGCCGCTTGTCGAGATGCGTTCGATGTTGGTGTCGTTGTCGGAGGCGATTTTGTGTCTTCTAAATTTGTGAGTGGCGGAGAGGGCACTGTAAGATCAGACTCATGGCCCATGGCTGCCACGCTCTGCGGACAAGGAGCTTATGAGCCTATCTATAGACGCAATGCAGCGCTGAGATCAGAACGAAAACATCACCTCGAAGACAGCCGCAACAGCATGTCGTAGCAGCGACGAGAGTGAGACCGAGTACATGGATCGAATTGGCACGTCCGACACTCTCAGATCTTGGTAACGATGCAGTGACCCTGCATTCTGCTCGGCACGGTTGCAGGCTTGTCAGTGGCCAGACTTTGACGACCATCGCGGTAGTCTTGGCCACAGTGGAGAATAGCTCATGTTGCTCTCCAAGCAAGACGGACTCGTCACCGGATGAGATGAATCCCCCCCCCCCCCCCATCCGTGCCATTGATAGCCTGCGTGGTGCCGTGAGCTTTGCACAACCCTATCTCACAGCCGCGCTGCAAAGCGTGTGGTGCTGCGGCAGGACTCGAACCTCGCAATACCACAATTGTCTATGGCACTCCAGCGATCAGTAACATGTCGTGCCGCCAAGTCATTTGCACGAGATATAAAACCTGTCGTCAGTCGAAGATGTCCGCCGTCTCGATCTTATAAGATCAAAGGCACGTGGCCTCCCGCTGAACTTTTCTGGTCGCCATGCACAATATTGACATCTTCGCCGCCTATACGTTAAGCCGTGAAATGTTGACTTATGGCCATGAAACACCGTTGTGTTTGGGTTCACTGCCGAAACATGCTCCTTTCGTGAAAGCACAGGGTGGGATCTGTGGAAGGAGCATCGACGTCAAGCGACCGAAGGAAGAGATACAACATAAAAGACAGTGGAGGGCAGTGGACATTGATCCGATATCATGTCGAACATCGGTAAAAGCACCGCGCGAAGCGAAAGGCCACACCTCCCTGTGCTTACCCTTCTTGCTTCACAGACCAAGCAGTCCTCGGCGACGTGCCTCCACCAACATACATCCTCAACATCGGCCTCAATCTCCCCGTGACATCGTCCTTCGCCTTACCCCTGGCCGGCTACTACACTTGGCTGCAATATCGCGTCATATCGAACCGCATTCGCGCGAAGCAGTCCATCGCCCAATTCGATCCGAAGTCCTCGCAATCCGGCGAGCCCGACTATCTACTTGCTGCGTGCCGCGCTCAGGCGAACTTCGCAGAGAACGTGCCTCTCGCTTTGCTCATAGCTGGGCTAGCGGAAGCCAATGGTGGAAACAAGAGAGTGCTCACAGCCGCACTCAGTGTGCTGTGCGTAGCGAGAGTTTTGCATGCCGACTTCGGAATCATGAATGTTGCCAAGAACAATATGGACAGAGGCAGACCAGCGGGCTTCTTCGGCACTGTCGGGGTCGTGTTGGGCATGGCTGGCTATGGAGCCTGGTTGGTGAGAGGATACTGGGGTCTATAAGGAGGGTGTCCTGGAATATGTTCAGGCAAGCATTTGACGAACATGGGAGTGCCTCTCGTGACACGGTCGCACACGGGACCATGCATTAGCAGTCTTGCGTTCGCTGAGTGACGATTGGTAGATATGAAGTAGCGAGTGCGACAAGCAGCACCTCTGGCTGACGACAGACGGCCCAGGAGGCACCGCGGCATCTTGATGTACTCTACTCAATAGCCAGGCTACCACAAATCTACATCGCCGCTCACCGAGTCGCAGTCGTGAAGAGGATGGTCATAGCCCTGACCAGTTCTGTCGTAGGATGACAGAAAGTCTCCGATATTCGATGGTCAAAGACTTGCATCGCACGCCCCGAGTACGGTCTTGAGAGTTGCTCAGTGGAAGACGAAAACAATTTTGTGAGCAAGCGAGGCTTTCTTTGCCGAAATTTCTGCCTTCGACTACCAATACGGGCTGCGGACAGAGTAACCAGCGCCTCCGGCTGCATATGCTCGTGGGACAAGAAGCGCTGCGGCAGCGCTTGTCGGAGGCACATGAGGGCAGACATCTCCTCGCTAACACTGCTGCATAAGCAAAGCAGACTACGAGCGCCTGCCGCCATTAGCCGTCATGATAGGAAGAATTCACCATGGTCACTTCGGCCGCGAACTTGCACCACGCATCACAACCTGGAGCGCTTGTCTACCAATAGGCAGTCATGCCATGGCAGATGTGCTGTTCTGCACGTCTCTGCAACCTTCCCTCAACGATGGCAGTCTCCAAGAGAACCGTCGTTTTCATCTCCGGCGCCAATCGTGGCCTAGGAAGAGGTCTCCCGGAGCTCTACGTTGCTTAACCAAATTATATCGCGGTAGCTGCCAACCGTGATTCTAACAATGCAACATCGAAAGCACTCTTCGACATTGTTATGTTTAGACTGCCCGAGAGGTCTTAACTTATTCTGGAGAAGTATGCGACTTGCTGCTGCTCAGCCCCGATTCACTCTGTCGCCCGTTCCTCGCTCTGGATCATCAACGTTGACTAGAGAAGAGGAGCGACAGCCCTGGTGGGCCCGTGGACATGGTCATTTGCGCGTCAACAGGTGCCCCGCATTCTTTCATGAGTTTCAATAGTCAATTGAGTGGCAATATATGGTAGCACAGCCTGCGAAGTCGAGGCAGTCTGAACTGAACGAACACTACTCTCTCGGCGTTCGGACCTTCCATAGCTGAGGTCAAGCTTGAATCTCCCGCTTGCTGATTTGACACCTTGCCTTCGAAAGGTGATCATTTTTGCTTTCACGCGACGTATTGACCACCGCACGCATTCCTCGACGGGGCGGCTTCAAACCATCATGGTGTCCTCGAAAAGCTAATACTCGTTTTGTCACTCTGATTGCTGGCAGCCCGCGTCTTGCGCCGAGACCGCCGATGATACAGGACTGATACTGTTGTGGTGAAAACTGGAACATCAATGGTCGCGTCACGGCTGCATGACATGCATGTATAAGTCTCGGGTCGCTTCTGCCAGCATTTCCTCATGATAGATGTGGCTGTGGAGCAGGGCATGAAGATCATCCCACGACTTAATCCCGCAATTCGCAATCAGACGGCGCAGCAGGTCATCCTGCGTCTAAAAGCGAAGGACAGGAGGTCAGCAGATGTGTCAGATACGCGAAAGTGCCAAGCACCCTCAGAGTCACTCACCGGATCTCTGTCCGCCGTGCAGATGAGACTGCGAGTCCATAGTGCGATTGCCCGGAACTCAGTATCAACCAGTTCGTCCGTAGGCAAGCGCCGGCAGGTGAAGGTATGGGCAGCCAACGCGCTACGGACGTTTGCGTCCCATGCGACCTGATGAAAGGTCGATGCTCGGTCAAGGAGCATAGCACTAAGCGACATGCAAGCAGCCCGCACCTGATACAACACTAAAAGCTCAACGTTTTCTATAGTGGCTTCCACGCTGGCGTTCGGGATATAGCCATGGCAAGACGTTGGACCCCAGATTAGGAACTCGATGCACAACTTCCGGATCTCTGGTACAGATGCAGGTGCCTCAGGGTCAAAGGCTGCCAGCCTCGATACTAAGGCACGTAGAGCTCTGGATTCCGCACGATATCCGAAGGCACGTTCGAGCGCCGGAGGCACGTGATCCCGTGGAGCGACATCGAGAGAGCTGGATATGTGCAGCTCAAGATCAAGACTGTCCTGGAACGTCTGGAAGGCGACGTCGAGGAGAGTGAGGACGTAGCTTTCGTCGAAGGCTCGCTCGTCGAGTGCCATACTGCGCCATTGGCGCATATGTGTCTCGTACGAATCGTAGTCACCGAAGCGTCGCTCCCAGCCAGCCAGCATTGCCACTGCGGCGGTCTTATAGCCTCCTCGCTCGTGATAGCGTTTCGAAGTTTCCATGAGGCCACGGAGTGACTCCCCACGCAGCACGAGTAATGCAGGCCCGAAGCTGACACATTTGACGTACATGGGGATGACATTGCTGTATGTGCCGGCGACGAATATTGCAGCTTGGAACAGAAGCGTGTCATTTGCGACGAGGTCCCATAGCAGCGTCCGCACAACCTTATGAGCCAGTGATGCGCCCTCTAGCCGTGTATCATACCACTCTCTTTGTCGCCGTATCTGCTCGACAATAGCGACAAGATGATAGAAAGAGGCGTCTTGTTGTTTGGACGTCCATCTCCGGCGCCTTGGCTGTGAGAGCCGAGAGGAGAGCGCCGTCTCTTCGATGTTCTCGTGCATGTGGCCTCCACCCTTCCACCCTACGCTCTACACTCGAAGATGTGGTCGCTAAAGTTTTGAAGCGGGAGCTGTCGATCCCGTCCGTTACCGCCAATCGCGGCCTGTCATGCCCGATTTTCAAGCGCACTGCCTCGAGAGGGCCGAGGTGTTTGTCGCGGGTGGCTTTTTGATCACCTTGATCAACAGTCAAAAGAGCAACCAGTGAAATATCCTTGGGCTTGGCAGCATATGTCGATAGACGAATGTCGCCACAGAGCCATAGAATTGTGTCTTGCAGTTCCCGGAGATAGCTCCACCCGGGGCAGGGTGACAGGATCAAATGGTCTGCTGAAAGTTGGAGTGTGTCGATAGGCAGTTAGGCAGTGCTCCAGTCCGAGAAAAAGGTTGCGAGGCTTCTAAGCGAGTCGTGTGTGAGCTTTGGTCTGAATGAGTAGCCTCCTGAGTAAATCAATCCAATTCCGAACAACATGGAATTCTGTGGCATGACCTTTATTCATCCAAGGAGAGCCTCTGGACTTTCTCAACGTCCTGTGAGTTGGGCATCCAGACCCTCGTAGCCGAGTCTTATTAGCACATCACAAATCGCGGTTCTGGGCTTGTTTGACTTTTCTGCGACTACTTTCTAAGCAATATTCGACGGGCTCTCGACTAGTTATTAGCTGGCCGGATACCGTGCTATAAGTTTATACTACTATGAATATAGATGAATAGACGTTTTATCTCGTTAGATCTTAGTTGCCTATTCTAATCGATTACGAGGGACGCTCGCTTACTAATCTGCCGTATGTCGGTAAGAGTCGGGTTAATATTTACTTAAGAGATATAGCGCCAAACAAGCAAATAGTCAAACAGGTTAAATAGCCAAAAAGTTAATCAAATAGACCTTAGGATCGCTATTTGCGTACGACCAGGCCACCGTCTAGACTTGCTTCGAACGTTCATGAGACCGCTTTACGTACGAACCATTGTTGACTAGTATCGAGAAGGCCTCTATGCTCTCGGCGGAAATTCCGAAAGGTGCCGTTGAAGGAGTTGCTTGGTTGCTGCTCATTGCTGATCCCGCTGACACTAGAGACTCGGCATCGGCACATCAGTGGGGCACGTTCGGCTATGATGGCAGATATCACAGATATGTTCACCGCTGTCGATGTAATTATGCATCACACACTCGACGCAGCGAGATATATGACTGGTCTAGAGAAGCAGGGGGCAATCGAGATGATGCTAGTTCCAGAGTGTTACACCTCGAGCACTCTATTTGGCTTCTGCCACTACCGTTGAGCCGCATATCCGGATGCCGAGCGCGATGCGCAGCCTGCAAGAGCACACACATTGAGACGTTGAGTACCGTATTGAATCGAATTTGCAGTGTCGCCACTGGTCCCCATGAGGCGAGACACTGCTGTACGACACTGTACAAGTCGGATGTAACGTGGTCGTAGCTACGCGACACCTACTGATACCACCACCGACGAGTCGTCAGTGTGCTGGGGTCGCCACCAAAGTGACGATCGTGCAGCCTGCAAAGTCATTCAGATAAGAGCAGTCTGATGTCAGCACCTGCCAAGAAGTCAACGACATGCGACAAGGCCGACAATACCAGCAGGCCAGCTCGGAAACCACGGGTCAAGAAGACAGATGGCTCCATGCCTTTCATCACCTACGGCCACCCCTCCGATTTCACCTCCCACTCCACAAGGAAGGCTGTACGGAGCCATGTGACAGCAAGGCAACACGAGGCTGCACGAGCCAAGGTCTCCGCTGTGGCTCATCGTCACCGCCAGCAACAGTCTGCCGCACAAGGGCGGCTTCCAAACCCATCCCCAGGAGTAGAATTTGCCAGCCCAGGTCCAATTCGAGAACATGCCGTCTCTATCCCCAGCGAAGTCAGCCGCAGAGCTGACTCGCTGCTCCAGCTCAGGACTTCACAGGCTCGGCATCTTGCTACCGTCAGTGTTGGAAGTCCATCATCGGCCAGTCAGGTCGATTCACTCTTCTCGTCCAGGCCCGACTCTACCACAAGCTTTACGCCTAGTCGCGAGTTGAGTCTACCGAGCGTGTCGCAAAGCTTTGCATCAGAAGAGCAGCTACCGCCGAGTGGCGCAGGCTCGATATTCGGCGATATGATCGATTACATGCAGCGGATCTTCACGCCACTTGCCTGGTCTGCACTAGATATCAGCGAACAGGACGGGGCGATTTGGGAGCAATGCGCAACTTACCTCAGTGGGATCGAGCCAGCTCTATACTATAGCCGACTCTTGTTTGCAGCGGGAATATTGTCGCAACAAGGTATCATAGCAGCCAGTCTATGCTCATGGCTGTACCGCAAGACCGTCACCACGGTGCGCGAGGCCATATCGACTGAGGGACGAAGGACTTCTGAGGGGTCAATACTAGCGTTAGCGCACTTTGCCTGCTACGAGACTATGTTCGCCGAGCATGAGCGTGCTCAGGCGTTTGCAATGCCGGCATGTGCCCATGCTGTGAATGCAAGGGGAGGACTTGACAGCCTTGACATTCCTGGATCTGCGAAAAAGGTATTGTGCTGGACCGACACTGTCGTGGCATTGAAGGATCAATGCGAGCCACTACTACTTTCGGTGGAACGGCCGAGTGAGCAGAAGTGTCTCCACGCACTCAGGTTGTGGCTGCCCGAGCACTATGCGGCCATCGTGGCGAGGCAATCAGAGCATGTCAATGAGTATCATGAGACTTCCAGCCATAACAGCGGGCATCAAGCCCCGAGTGCTGAGTGACGTACCTTCCAGCTGCGGTCTATAGTGCACAGTGTTGGCGGTGCTGAGCGCAGAAGAAAGATAGTAGCACGTGTTATGCACATCACACCAGCTACACAATGGAAACAAGCAACAGCGATGTCGGCCGTAGAAAGGTACAGAATCGCAACCATCAGTGCCACTCCATTTCTCATCTGTACTCGGGATCATGCCTTCACAACATCAAAGCCCTTTAAGTCAGGCAGCACACTCCTGATCTCCTGGTGGTAATTGTACTCGCCACCGGGGTAGTTGGTTTGCTCGAACGCCTTCTTGGGATCGCTGCCGCCCATGTAACTTCATCATATCAGTGATGTGCGCGAATGGCCACACTCAGCAGTGACAGACACCTACGTTGACTTTGTGGTCGGGAACAGCGATGCATCGCTCAGCTCGTTGATCTTGCGTTTCCACTCCTTGCTGGCTGCTTCGGTCGGGTTGATGTATTTGATATTCTCACGCTCGCACTTCTTGATGACGTCCGTGATCCAGCGACCCTGCGCCGCGTAAGTGATCAAAGCATGATCTCATGGAATACGCGAACACATACCTGGATCTCGACCGAAGTTGGACCGTTCGACAGCAATGTAGGACCCTTGGGGTGGCGGGCGGGTCAGCACATGAACGTCAGTTGACTAGTGGGGATGACCTACCTGTGGGCCATAAAGGTGGAACATCTGTGAGAAGGAAAAACACAGGTCAGCATATCAACGTCAGACCACTCCAGGGAGCCCACTTACGTTGGGATAGCCTGACACGGTCGTGCCCAGATATGTGTAAGCAGCCTTCTTCCATTGCTTCTCGAGCGTCTCCCCGTTCAGCGCCGTGAGCCCCATTGCGGTCATTCCGCCGGTGACAACGTCGAATCCCGTTGCAATGCAGATGACATCGAAGTCGTGCTGCGTGCCGTCTCGAAGTTTGATACCATTCTCGTTGAACTCCTGGATCGGGTTCTGCTTGATATCCACAACATCGACGTTGGGCCTATTAAACTGCTCGAAGTAGGCATACTCGAGGCATGGGCGCTTGACTCCCCATGGATGCGGTGGTTCCTTGGGCACCAGGACATCGCGCTTGCGGGGGTCCTTGACTCTAACGGCCTGTTTCTTCTGCCAAAAGTCGTACACGGCACGATTTGCCTGTGGACTGTGCAGGTAGTCCTTGTAGTTGCCGAGCCAGTAGCCTGCAACTAACGTTAGCTGATGCGCAGTGTCGATGGACTTGGGTATGGGACTCACGAAAGCCACCGTCAGCCCAGAGCTTCTCGAAGAAAGCCTCGCGCTCTTCAGGCGAGTCTTCGAAACAAGTCTTCTCCGAGAATGTGTAGAGAAAGCCACCGAAGCACTTCTCACGGAACTGGAAGAGCTCAGGGTACCTGCAGGCGTTGTCGGCATGAGGATTATAGCAGTGGATCGTGTGACATACCACTTCTTGCCCGCGGTCTGTTCCTCGACTGACAGGTTGCGAAGTCTCATTGGGACCGTCAAATTAGGTGTACGCTGGAACACTTTCAAGCTTCCAGCTGTAGGACCCCAAGCTTGAGTGATTTGAACACCAGTGGCACCAGTCCCCTGCGAGGAAAATCGGTCAGCCTCGTCTCCCAGAACATAGAAGGACAGTACAGGTCATTGAACTTCCTTACAATGATGGCACATCTCTTGTCCTTGACATCAATCTCATCGTCTGGCCAGAAGGATGAATGGGATACGAAGCCCTTGAACTTCTCGATGCCAGGCCAGTCCGGAACATATCGCTTTGCAGCGAAGCCAGCAGCGATGACCAGGTACTTGGCCTTGGCAGTTCTGCCATCGGCAGTGCTTACGTGCCATCGGCCTTCTTGGGTATCGAACTTCGCCCCAGTGACCACTGTCTCGAAGGCCGTGCGGCTGCTGATGTCGAGCATTCTGTCGCAATGGTCGAAGTAGTCTCTTAGCTCCCGGTAGCTCGGATAGTTGTTGGGCCAGTTGTATCTACCAAAGTCAGCCAGCTGGTCAGCGATGGGATACGAAAATTACGTTTTCCACGTCTCGGGGATAGACAGTTGGTACTCTGGGACCTCAGAGTCGACCATGGCCCCAGCTATCGTCTATGTCAGCAGGGGATATGGGGGAAGCTGGCTTCAAGGACCTACGATAACAGTTCCACCGCCATGTGCCTCCATAGCCATTGCCAGCTTCATACATGACAGGATTGAGTCCAGCGTTACGCAGGGACCAGAAGCAGAAGACACCGCCGAAGCCACCTCCGACCTACAAAGGGAAGGACGTCAGCTGCGAAAGGTGACAATACCTCGAGCGTTGAGGCTGAGATGGGACTAGCTCAGGTTGTCCCGAGTCTTAAAAACTTACCACAAGGGCATCGACCTCAAGATTGTCAGCATAGACACCATCGGTCCTTCTACGCTTGCCATACTCCCATAGCTGGGTCTTCAGCTTAGGGTTGGTCATTGAGCCTGGTGTGCCCATCGTTGCAAGATGTTCGAGATAGAGCGCGAAGGAGTGCTGTCAGTGATGAGGCCACAGTTGGAGGCGTTCAACGAAGGCTTTGAAGCTCGAGAATGATCATTCGTCGCTTTATAGATAAGTCGAAAGGAGCTTGAGGGTCTCTACTGGTTGATGGTCTGCTGTTAGTGCGCTTGCGCAGACAGCCAGGCGGATCCGCATCAGGCGCGGTCTGAGAGACGAGCCATCTTTCCGACAAGTCCACTTCTCGTTCTCGCCGACAGGACACGGTCTGTTTGGCTGATATTGTGGAGCTTCCCCACAATCGTGATGGCGGGTGATCTGCAGGTTGTTCTGGTCAACGACAGGAACAGGCATGCAGCATGGATTCTCTCCGCATCATGTGCGGAACCGCACTGCAGTGAGACCCGAGCATACCGAGTTGGTAGTTTTGACAGCTTCTTGGCACCCACAGCCATATCTAGAGCGGGACCGAAAAGCTGAGTGATCGATGCGGTAGTCCTTTGATCACGCAGTCACGGGAGCACACCGGCATCATCATCACTCCACTATTGCCTTAGGCAGTACTCCGTTGCGGTCGTACAGTCTTAGCGTGAGCATCGCCGTGGGAAGTCCGTTGAATGTAGTACCGCAGACCGTGTGTATTGAGCATATATAGCCCAGGTGATGGCTATGGCATATATGCAATGTCAGGTCATTCTTTCCCTCTTAGGCACGCTTTTGAAAGCATTCTTGAATCCAGGAGTCCGTGAACATGATCCCAGAAAGTGAACGAAGCCATTAACGCCCACTGATTTTACCAAGTAAAGCTCGCAGCTACAGCGTTAAGGACAATCCTTTTCATCGGATCGCTGCTCAGAGTCTTCGCAACTATGCATCGTCCCCGAGTAGTTTGCAGTTGAAGAAGATATCTGTTGGTAGAGGCCCAGCAGCTGTAGCGCCGCATCATGACTGACTGATTCGACAAGCCTTGAAGAGCGATGCAACCATTCATCATGTTTGCGATGCCATTGACACGAAGCTGACATGGCTGCTTCCAGGATGTGAGAACACAGCCCCCTGCGATCAGTCAGAAGGCGAAACGATGTGGATGTACCTGGCAGATGCTGGTGGTGGATGAGGGATGAACGTGTCGAGAAGAAGCGCCTTCCATTCCCAAGGCCGAAACGGCCCGGTAGAATTACACTTCACATGTACGTCTTTCTCATACACAACTAATAATGAGCTACCAACGAGACTCACAATTCGGAACATCCGGTCATCATGTGCAGCCTGATGGTCGGTGCCTGAGGAATCAGGTCAACAATAGGGCACTGCACCAAACGCAAGTCAATTATGTACATATGGCAGGATCATCATGCCGTCTGGGGTGCCACCCATGTCCGCCTTCCAGACGAGGTCTCTCATCGTGACTTTCCCCGCATTGAGTCTCCCCTGCCAGTGAGACGGGGAGACTTAGTTATCCTGTGACGCCTGTGTCTGTGATGACGAGGCCTGGTCTGGAGAACAAGAGAACTGCTCGTGTCCTACACTCACCCAAGCGAGCACATGTACGCCGATCATAATGGACATTCACCGGCAGCATGGAGAGACTGCTTGCTACTCACCATCATCAGAAGGCACAGATACCAACGGAAGGATATACTCGATAGATGAGTGCAAAGATGCCGCAGTTCCAAGGCGCAGGCAGAACCGCAGCTGCGACCACTCTCGGCTTGGCAAACGTCGTTGCGATGTGCGCATGAAAGCGATAGATCTGTCTTCTTTCACGCCCTGCACGAATTGCAAGCGATGGAAGAAGCATTGCACGATCGACTGGATAAAGGCTCGCGAAAGAAATCCTCCAAACCCGACTGGACGTCAAAGGAGGAAGTATGCAGCAGAGACTGTGAGTGAACTGCCGCCGCTTCAGGGAATAACCTCTGGGATATGGTCGCCCGTGGAATCTTCTGCCAGTTCGTCAGAGTCTCGGCTGAATGAGAGTACCAAGATGGCATCTCAGCAGCCCCAAATCAGTTTTGACAGTGCCTCTCCTTGGTCATCCTCGAGCACGTCCGGCCCGACGATGTTGGCAAGCATGCAGGCATACGATCTAGACCGAGCCAAGCAAGAGTTCCTACAAGGTCAAGGTACAACGGCATGCAGTCTGGACTTCACTGGCTTCGTAACGTCTTCAGTGGCGACCTCCGTGGAGAGCTCGACGTTCACCGAATCGTACGAATGCCCGGCAGGCGATTTGCCACCAATTCCAGTACACTCTATATTATTGAACTCTGGGCCGAGCCGTCTAGTGGATTCAGAGCGAAACTTCGGTACTTCTTCGACTGGCAGCCTCACAATGCCTGCAGAGGCGCTGCGGCAGGAAGAGGCCAGCGGAGACCTGAACGGCGGTCGGGATAATGAAGCACTTGAGCAAAATGACGGTCGCTTGACACCTCGTACTGCGATCCGCTACAATTTGTTCCGGCCAAGTTCCCCATTCGACATGCAGTTTCTGGTCAAAGACTATAGTCGCATACAGATCAAGGAGGGCTTACTCAAGATCTATCGCGACTCTATGGAAGGCGCTTTGAGCTGCTGGCTTACTGAGAGAAATTGCCCGTACAGCTTCTCTCCTTTCAACGGCAAGGATCCACTCGATGGGAGGGACGTTTGGGGCTCGAACTGGGCAAGTAGGATGGTGACAAGAGTCTGTGCTTTGGACAAGGAGTATGTTAAGGCTGGTGCGTTATCAAGGCGCGAACAGCAACAGGGCGCCAAGATACTGAATCTTGTGGTCATGGCGTTTGCAGCACAGTGGAGTCAAGCGGGCAAACGTCACGACTCGGCTCACACCGACTATTCCTCATCCTCAGAGAGTGCCTCAGGTCCCGGTCAAGTCTGCTCAGATCCTCCTCCTCCTATACAGCAGCTTGGAGAAGAAAGTTTTGGCCGCAATACTCAGAAGGCTCTATGTGTGTAAGCTCAGATACAGTAGGCATAGTGCGACATCTGAGACACACTCAGAGCGCATGGCTTCTGTCCTCGTTCTTGAGACACCTAGGCTGACCTACCTTACCTTTAGGGCACAAAGCTAACAGAGCACTCAGCGAGGCCTCGGATAATAATTCCTTCCAAGCAATATTTGCGGGGATCATCTTCTCGTTGACGCAGCGACCCATAGATGGTACCGAGGTTCTCGAGGAACTTCACCCAAATGGAGTGGATGAACTGGACTCCTTGTTCAGAGTCCTCGATCTTGATGGGCCGACCTGCTCGTTGGATGCTGCCAATCGCAAAATTCACGATCAAAAACGCAAACTCAGGGCCGCAAAATCGCCAGGGATGTACGGTACTCGCGCTCCGGTGAAGCTTTCAGATGCCCACGAAGAGACTTTCGGCCTGTTGTACTGGCTAGCCGTCATGTTTGACACTCTCTCCGCAGCGATCAACCGGAGATCCTTCACCATCAACGATATGGAGTCGAATTTTAGTCGTGCAGGTGGAGATTCTAAGCAGAAAACGGTTCGTCATGACTCGGGTCTTCCTCAGGGCTATGCTTTACCAGAGCATGACGCGAACGACGACGCTGCTGTATGGGGTGACTACTTTCTACGAGGGCAGTCCAGGACGGGCCAGGTCCGCAAACAGAACGTTCGTTGGCCATGTCAATATGACGAGGCAGCTTCGTGCTTGGCAGACGCGGCTCCTGTCAAAGTATTGCTCTATCGGCGCTTGGGCCAGCTGCAGAGCTTATTCTACCAGGGAGCTCTACCCCAACTTATCGAGAATGGTCTTGAAGCTACGATGGAGGTGTATAACCACTGGAACAACACATACGGCCTCTTCATCGAAGACTGCATGAGATGCCACGAGGAACTACCTGCGCGTATCCAATCATGGTACACTCTTCTGACCGGCCACTGGAACCTTGCTGTGCTCATATTCGTAGATCTGATTGACACTATGGACTCCGCAATGATGACACTGCCGGCACACGCTAATCTACGAAAGTCCATCAATTTCACAGGTCATCTTCGCGACACTGCTGTCTACGCAATCTCCGAGTTGGGCCGTTGCTGTCGCTCTAGTGACGAGCCACTAGCCTTCACTGAGTCTCCGGACTTCCATCATGCCGTAAACAAGGCGGCTCTACTCACAGAACCGTGGACTGTAGTGCTAGTCAGAACGTTTGGATATGCTGGCGCAATCTTGGCGCGGCGTTTACGCCTCGATAAGGATGTGGAGCCGAAGTCGGCCATCCATATTTATTCGAGGGATCGGTTGCAATACTGCATCGACGCCCTGTCGCTTCTGGGCAAGAAGAGCGATATGGCAATGTGTGCCGCAGAACTGCTGTCTCGCTACGCCGAGAGACAAGGGTCTTGAGGACTGAATGACGTGGCGGCTTATAAGAAATCCGCGACTGCATAGCCTTACTGTCGATGACTGCACTGGACTTCGTGGACGTTATGCCAATGCTTGGTGCCCGCGCAGCGTACTTCACGATACTGTCCCATGACTCGGTCCGGCTTCAAGACATCAGCACGGTGACCCGAATGGTGGGCGCACACCTTCCATCACATATAATCGGATGAAGACGCGCATGGTGCGTATATTCCTCAGAACACGCCATGATGAAATTACCCTCACTTCCAGCGCTGCTGCTTGCCGCATTCGTCACAGCTCAGGGCACGGAACTCGATTTTGCGGGTGACGTTTCAGAACAATAAATACTCCAACGATCAGAACTGCGCAGCTGCGATCAGACTTGCTGCTCAATGTCCACGGAACCGTGTGTAGCTCTTTGTTGATCCCGTCGGGCGCATACCACTACGGCTGGACCGAGGATCAAACTTACCTGCGATGCATAAGTAATTGTGGCAGTGATGTGCTGATGATGAATGTCAAGCTGCCATGTCCGTGTCGAGCTGCATTTGAACATTAAGGTCGTTGGTCGTTTTCAGGGCATGAATGGGCTTCTATGAGCAGGTAGAATACCGACTAGCGCAAAGCACGGAACAAAGAAATATTGCAAGGAGCCAGGAGAAAGGTAGGGACTGCATCATCAAAGACGCTTATCTGTCGATTGTTGAAGTTGCTGTAAAATAGTCTTTAGCTATGAAAAAGCATAACAGTCGGTCCCATATGATGCTGGTCGTGACCTCGACTCATCCTTCGCATCATCATTCACAACGCCGGCGCTTCCCAAGCTTCCCTCCGTATCTTCATCAGGTTGCTCTGCTTATGCGGCAGACTGACTTCTCTCTCCCTATAGAAGCCGACCTCTTCGCAGTATTTCCTTAGCCTGTACGCCGTCAACTTTGGTGCTCTTTCCAGGGACTGAATCACTACACTTACTTCACATTGTCTACCCGCGGCTCCATCATCACAACATTAGTCCTCGAGTCAGACAGCCAGCAGAAATGCAGCAAAGCATTCAGCCACACTTTGACCCTAT
The DNA here is from genome assembly GCA_033816765.1 of Nothopassalora personata. Taxonomy (NCBI): domain Eukaryota; kingdom Fungi; phylum Ascomycota; class Dothideomycetes; order Mycosphaerellales; family Mycosphaerellaceae; genus Nothopassalora; species Nothopassalora personata. Next base: position 628,802 of record CM066290.1, read on the forward strand.
GAGGACCTCTGTATTCCTGCTCGCCAACCAGTACATGCAGACCACGATCCCAGTCCGACACCTCGCCGCCAAGGTACTGTGCTAGACGATCTTCCTTTACCCAGTAGATTTCGAAGAAGCCGAATGGCTTTCCGTCAAAACAGCCAATCACAGGTGTAGAGTGCCTCGATGTCAGACCATGTTTCAGGAACTCCTCTTGGTGTTCGATCGGACCTTGCTCGCCCCACGAATGAGAGACACGCGGATCGTTCATCCACTTATGCAGGATCTCAACATCGGTCATGCGAGTGGTGTCTGAGTCATGTTCTTCAATGCTGAGATCTCCAATGGTCGGCACCCTCGGTCCTGAGTAGTTGGCACTTGCGCGAAGGATATCTCTACCAGGCTGCATCGGATCTGCTCCGTCATGCTGAGAGAATGGTCCGTGATACACGATGGGCCGCTTGCTGAGAGAAGCTGCTCGGAAGCTGAGATATTGTCCCAGGCTGGGGATGTATCGTGTGTAGAACGTCTCGCCTTGTCGTGGAGGCTTCGGCCGGATCGGGTGCCGCATGTTGTTCGTGAAGGTATATTGGCACGGCGGAGGCGGGTAGAACGTTGGCAGGTGTGAGCCCGAGTGGAATGGTCCGGGAGGTGTGCTCGCACGATGGCCCAAGCCCAGAGGAGACTGAGTTGGCGCCTGCATTCCCAACGGAGTACTTGCCCTCTCGTCGTGGATCTGGCTGCTTCTGACGGGGCTCGGTGGACGGCTCCCGACAGGACTCATGGCGAGATATGGCGAGTTGGTGTTCAGAGGAGCCAGTGTGAAGAGGTAGACGCGCGGGTCGAGCTGCCAGAAAGAGCGTCTCGAGACAAACATCTGTGTCCAGCCTTCGCTCTGGTTCTTGGTGCCGTCCTCTGGATCCAGTCCTACCGTGCTGTCCTCGGATGCGATCAAGCCCATGCGCTCCATCTTGGGCAAGAGGTGCTTGCTGGTGAAGATGCCCTCTCTGTTGATGTTGATCCTCCATTCCCCTTTCGGCTTTCCCGCATCTGGTGTGGACTCAGAGCAGGCATTGTGCAGTTGCGGTGCTGGCTCTTGCTGGTGAAAGTACCAATACAACGTCGCCCAGAGCATCATGGCGATCTGCCGCGTCGGACTGGTGGGTGGACGGAACTCATTGCTGGCGGGGTTGGAGATGGATGATATGAAGAGGTGATCGTTTCGTAACGTCGGTCGCTTGAAGCCATGTATGTGCCGTGCTCGGGGCGTGTCTGCGTCGTGTGCTGTCGCGGCGCCGGGTAGAGGTTTGCGATGATCCTCATCGTCTTCGCTGTTCAGAATGATGGTCCAGCCGGGAGGGAAAACGCTGTGGTGGGCGCTCAGATCGTTCGACTTGAAGTACAGCCCGCCGAAGACGGGCGTCACGCTCAGCGTCTGGCCATTGGGGAGATGGACCATCGCTGGCGCCATTTCTTCACTTCTGTCGACGACACCACCAACGTTCGCATGCTCCTGCGCCAAGAAAATACCTTTTGATTCGTGTCAAGCAGGAGTCAAGAAGCTTCCGTCCGGTCAGTAGAAACACTTAGTACGATTATCGAGGGAGGCAGCTCTTTGTAGCGGGGACGTGGACGATTGTCATATCGTTGGAGTCATATGGACAGACTGCCCATTGCCTGTACTCTCACGCGATGGGCAGACAGCTGGTTCTAATGCAAAAGAATGCCATCATCATCATCACGACAGGGATCAGATCGGTTAGACTGCTTAGGCACAGTCCACCAAACTTAGGCCTGAGCGATCAAATATTACTGGTGTCGCCTAAACAACAGTTAGATTTCATTGGGCTGTGCACTGGATGCGACTGTGCACACTCCGCAACATACTTCTAGTCATGCAACTGACGATATGGCTTCTTAAGAACATAAGGGATGGTTAGGAGTTAGCGATACACCGGTACAAATTCACGACTGGACGAAGCACTTTTGACCGAGTACGATATCATCAATTACTTGACAGATGGCGCAAATTATTCGCTTCTTGGACGCAATCGAATCCTCAGTGGCTCCTTCTGCCTGCACACAATTCAGGTCAGCTCGAGTCTCACGCCAGCGGGTATTACTTACCAAAAGATAAATGTCTTCTGCTCGCCCCAATCGTTGAGCTGCGGAGAAGACTCATCAAGACTGATGTCAAAGCTGAACAGCAGCCTCGCAATGATCTGCCTCATCTCCGCCCAAGCAAATCTCTCGCCGATGCACACATGTCTACCAACAAGGAAAGGTCGGAAAATGGGACTGGTGGTCTCCTTCGCAGAGCCAAGGAATCTAGAAGGATAAAAAGTATCCGGGTTGCTGAAGTTCGTTGCCGATCGAAAAGCTGGGTATTGGCTCATCGCCAGCATAGTCTGTCTCGTGTGTCAGCGATGCACAACCAAGCAAAGCCTGGATTCGGCTTACACCTTGCGGAACGAACTTTCCGCAAACCCACTCGCCGCCTTTGCTTGTAATCCTGGGTACGCCGACTACACTTGGCGGGCCCAGGCGGAGTCCTTCGCTGATGACTGCTGTCAAGATGTCCAGCTTCGCCAGGTTGACAATGGTCATTTCTTCCTCTTTGTCGAAAGCCGCCCGCACCTCTGCTTGGACTTCGCTCAGCCATTTCGAACTTCTCAAGAGATACCACAGTGAACTTCCTATGGCAGAGCTAGTTGTCTCGCTTCCGGCGAAGAGCACCACAGGCATATTGACCTCCATTTGTGACCTGGTGACTTGCCTTCCTTTTTCCTGAGTCGCGGCTTCTTTGTTGTGGTCGAGAACACTTTGGATGAAGTCCTTGCGATCAGCAGTCGTCTCTAATCGTTCTGCCAGCTTCTCTACAGTGAGCTGTTTGTGATATTGCATGTTCTCCATAGCCTGCTGAGGCATGAGGTACTTCAACAACTTCACGAGCCCCGGGTAGAAGTTGAGGCTTGCGGTAAGCGCGATTCCCTTGCCAAACTGGTTTGAGATGTCAACCCATGGATGCGCTTTGCCTTGTCGTGTAGATCCAAATGATGACCCGAAGGACAGATCGCCGGAGACATCGAAAGTCACCATATTGAGCCAGTCGATGATATCGACCATGGCACCGGCGGAATTGCCAGAGCACAGCTCCTTGAACTTGCTGATCATGAGCTCCACATATTCTGCCATGAGAGCAGAATGTTCCCGAACCGCCTTTTCTGTAAAACCACCAAGGAAGGCTTTCTTGTACTTGGCATGAGCATCCTCGTCAGCGCTCATGATAGTGGTAGGCTCGGCAGGTAGCTGTGGGAACCATACACCTGCGCGATGTATGCGTGGATTTTGGTAAATGTCCTTTATGGCCCGCGGATCGCTGTATGAGAGCTCATTGGGCGCGACACGCACGACTGCGCCATATCTATTATGCAAGTCAAGGAGGATACGGTGCATATCACCGCTCTGCATGGCCATGACCCATCGGAAACGAAAGGCACAGAATAGTAGCGGTCCGGGGTAGTGACGAAGTGGGTGTAGGTAGATATTGTATAGTGCTAATGTAGCCGGTGCCTGCCTGGGTCAACCAAGGGGACGAGCATGGACGACGTTGAGTTGTTACCAAAACCAGCAATGCACACATTGCCAAAGCAGTCTGAGCAAAGTCGAGGCTTGCTACATCTTGATAGAATGTCATCGTGAGAGGCTGCCTGCAGGCTGGCCACACGAATGTAGTCAGTCCGAATAGGTTTTGCCACCAAGATCAGTCGTTGCGCCAGCCACTTGACGGACCTCAAAGGACCTGGCTAAGAGAAGTGCATGAACGTGTTCGTGGGGAATGATAATCGTTCTACGAAGGGCACGAGCCGGCACTGCGATCCTAATGATGGTATGATGGTATGATGGTAAGCAGAAGTCTTGGGTGGGCCGCTTTGTCAGATCGGAGAGAGTTCATTCGGAGACAGGCCTTTGTGATCATGTGAGTAACAGCGCGGCCGCAATCGTATGCTCGTATGCTCATATATCGAAGAATATGTCCTATGACACGGAGAAGACTAGGTGATGATGGAGGTGAAGTGTGATGGTGCAGCCGTCGGGATGCAACAGGACTTGGCGTAGTAAGGTTGCTCTAACTAGCTGTGCTGTGCTGTGCTTGCCCTGATGGCCGAGATTAGTCATCATTCTAGCGACTTCCTTCTTGAACCACTTCTTGCTCAACGCCTCTCTTGATCTCGCAATCACGTCCTCCACGCACCATGTCTCGCCATCATCCGTAAGCTTTCTCCAGACACCTCACACGCGAGCGACAGCATGCTAACAATTCTACAGCGACCTGGTCATGTGCCGCAAGACGGCCGGCATCTCCATCGGACGACTCTGCGACAAATGCGACGGCAAGTGCCCCGTCTGCGACTCCTACGTACGACCCACGACCCTCGTCCGAATCTGCGACGAATGCGCTTTCGGCAACTACCAGAACAAGTGCGTCGTGTGCGGCGGGGAGGGTATATCAGACGCTTTCTACTGCTTCGAATGCACACGACTGGAAAAGGACCGAGACGGATGTCCCAAGATCATCAACCTGGGGAGTTCGAGGACGGATCTGTTCTACCAAAAGAAGAATTTCCAGAATCACTGAGAGGTGTCAGGGAAAGAGTCAGAAGTCGTCACAAGATGTACTAACAAGACGTCATACTGGACGGCCTGCTGAACTGGCAGTCACGGCCGCAACGGGCTATGATGGGTGTTGAGAAGGTTGGAAGAGCTACGAGCGGAGCCGCGAGTACGGCCCACGCGCACGAGCGAGCAGCGTACATGATACGGCACTGGAGCTTCATGGCTCGACAAGGGCCCGCTTGGCGGATCGGAGCTGGGAAAGACTACGAGGCCGTGCACTAGCATGGCACAGTCTGGCACTTGCTTATCAGACACGGTATGATAAGAGAGCTTTTCCATTGAAGTTCATTCACTTATATGCTTGCAGTCGTCCTCCATTTGTTTCTCCGCGACGTGATAGCCACCTCCCATGCCATGCGCCGCGCCGCGAGCACGAAGCTTGCGAAGAAGTGCTATACTCTATTACTCAGGTGCGTGTCTCCACCGTGCACGTACCCTCTTGCGCCATGCATTGCACATGTGCAACCCTAGCATCCGCATGATGTCGTATGGACAGAGCGACTTGTGCGTTGTGTCGACGTAGATCTTTGCGTGGTCTGTCGAGTGTCCTTCCGTATCACTCGGCCACTGAGATGGTTCACTTTCGTCATGTTCGCCCAACTGAACGGTACAACAGGGCGCTGCCACGCCCTTGTTCTACCAGCTGCTTGGAGAGGCTGTATAAGACAGCAATCACGGCAAGTAAGATGCTCAAGTGGGGACCAACGAGGCTTGGATAATGCTACAGAGGAGTGCAATGTAGCATCTTACCCACACCTAATCAGCATTACTGTTCGAGCCATCTCGCCATCCAGAACTCAGTAATATCCTTCGCCGCATCAACCAAACCCATGTCCAGTAACAACTGCGTAGCCCCTCTGACAGCGTTTTCCAGCGCACTCCAGATCCAAGCATGCGTATAACTCGTGTGCTCCCCAAAGAACACAGTATGCTTCTCGTTCTGGAAGCACGCCGGGAAATACAGCTCCTGGTCCAACCAGCGGATCCGCCCAAGCACCAGCCTGATACTTGTCAGAATCCCAGCACTTGCGCTCATAGGTACCAGTCCACTGCTCAGCACCGACCTCACCATGGTTCGCAACCATGGCACGGTGGACGAGCGCGAAATGATCCTCTTCAGTCATAGATCCGACAGAGCGAGCATCGTTGCTCGAGATGTAAAGGCCGAGGATAACGCCTCGCCGGTGGAGTTGATCTGGTAGGAAAGGTAGCAGATACTACTGACCATGGGAATATCTGTAGAGCCGCAGCCACAAATGATGTGCTCAGGAAGGTGCTCCAGCAGCGGGTTTTGTGGTGGAGAGCGATCTTGCAGCTTTGGTCGTAGTTGAGGCGGCTGATGGCTCGACTCAGGAGGCTGGAGGATCCTGCCAGACGCCATAGTCTCGCTTTGCTGAAAGGTACTGCGACGACGGTGTAGTCGAATTCAATTGTGTCTGGCTCCATGGCTAGCTTACTGTGATTGCGGTATTGGACTGTGACCTTTTGTGTCTCGGAGTTCAAAGCTCGTGCCGGAGAGTGCTATTTGGAAGTAGGTGCGGTTGTATACTGGAGGTCTGAAAGCAGCCGGGAGACTGGAGAGGCCTTGTTCAAGGGTGCGCCACTCGGTCGCCGCGGAGTATCCAGTATCGTAGCCACAGACAGGGGAGTTATCGAGCGAGGAGTCGACCTCGTCAGTGATATTGGCATAGAGGCCCAGGGCGTACTACAAGTAGCCAGCTTCCGACAAATGGAAATAGTCGTTTCCGACAGCCCATGTGTGAGTTGTGTAGACATTTGTAGCCATTGCGCTGACCAACATCTACCGAATCTAGATACTATCCTATAGACAAGTTATAAGATCTAGGGATGTTACCTTTAATAAGAAGTTAAGGTACGAGGGCCTATACGACGTTAACCTCGGACTAGCTATTTAAGACAACGAGAGACTTCTATGTGTCGTAGAACCTCTAAGGCTAGCCTATAAGGGACAATTTAAGGAATTTGTAAGGGGTAGCCTAGTGGCTAACCCCTACATATGGCCTTACATGTAATATGCGGTCGCGACCGGCTACTAAGCCGCACGTAACACGCATAAGTACACCTTGCGACGCGCGATGCGTCTTGAACAAAAGGCAAGAATTAGTTCATCTACGACTAGCAGGTCGTGGGCGTGCTATATATTGCGACATCTCTTTAACAGTTCTAATTCTTCTCTTCGTTATAATCTATACACGCTATAGAGTCCGAACGCGACGATAGTAGCGCTACGCCTACGGCTCCCCTAAGCCCTAGGGCCTAGTAACAAGCGAGGCGTGTAGCCTTAGTCGTAAGGAGGGATGCCCTTCGGGCAGAGGTTAAGGAGAAGGAGATATAGAGGGAGATTGAACAGTTGGAGATCTTGCGGGACGTAAGCGTGCCGCCGGCGGACCCTTAGGGCGAATCCGGCGGAGAACTATCCCCTACTCCCCCTCCCCCTCCTCTATCTATAGTAACTAACGATGATATCGTAGCTCGAGGCGCGGTCGCATCGCATACGACACGTTTACGTCTTAAAGAACCTACGCCTTTTAGAGGGGACTCGATTAAGAAAGCACGGGTATTCCTAAGGGAGCTCTCTCTTATCTTTACCCTCTTAGGCGGCACGTATGCGACGAACGAGTTAAAGGTCCTATATAGGGTTATATACCTAAGCGGAGAGGTAAGTAGGCGATAGTACGCTAACTATAGCGTCCTTAACCTTAAAGGGTATATATACTAGGACTTTAAGGAGTTCTGTCGAGACGTATGCGGTAATCCTATAAACCGCGTGCTTAACGTAATGTTAGAGTATAAGACGGTGAAATAGAAGGACAACTAGATAGTACGTTAGTTTACGACTAAGCTAGATATTATAGAGGATTAGTTAGGGGACTATACGGAGGCGTAACGCGTACGACATATGCTCGCTAAGCTTACGCCTAGCCTACGGTCCGCAATCGTTAAGTTTTATAACATCCTAATAACTAGAGAGGAACTAGTAATCCTAGCTTCGCGCATTAAAAGCACGGAGCGTAGTAGCGGAGGGCACGACCGCGGGCAGTATAGTCGCCGCAGGCGAGAGACTAAGGGCGACTAAGGGCGAAGTGATCGTAGCTCGAAGTAGTAGAAGCATAGTTAGGCGTCGCGCGACCCGGGTACGAGTTACTAGCGGGACGCCGGCGGATCGTCTATAACCTTCGATAGGACTAAAGCGGAGTGCTATAGATGCTATAAGAAGGGTCACATTAAGACGGATTGCCCGAACAGGTACCTATAGAAGGACCGTAGCGCGTAAGCGGTTCGTAGGGTAGACGCTACGAAGGCTCTAACTAAGAAGGGTAGCGACTAGGGAAAAGGTAGAGGACTAGAAGTGGGTCGCTCCTAAGTCCGAGTTTTCCTAAAGTCGACCCCTTAAGGCGAGTAGATGTATGTCTATCGTAGCGACTAGGGAAAAGGTAGAGGACTATAAGTAGGTCGCTCCTAAGTCTGAGTTTTCCTAAAGTCGACCCCTTAAGGCGAGTAGATACGTGTCTAGCGCGTTACTTACGAGGCGTAGTCGAGACTCGTAAGGGCTTTCGCGAGGCTACGTTTCTCCTAGATAACTATGCGGATCTTAGCCTAGTGTCGTATAAGTATATACTCCGACATTAAATACAACCTATTAATAGGGCAAGGCTACCGAAGTTAGAGTCGTATGCGCATAACCTAGGGTATTACTACGGCGCCTTTACGGTTCGGCTACGACTCGCTAATGACGCGGGAGTAGAGCGCGTAAGTGACGCCATCTACTACGCGGTACCTATAGGTAGGCCATTAGTGATTTTAGGTAGACCCTAGCGGTATCGTAATCGGATAGTAAAGGCCGATAAGGATAACTAGTAGTACTACGGTATAGAGACGCCTGCGGTTTAGTAGCGTGACGTACGCGAGTTCCTTAAGGATCTCGAGAGCTTAAAGTAGGTTTATGCAATAAGTGTTCGGGCTATTGCTATAGTAGTACCTAAAGGAGAGGGCCCCTCGTAGCCTAAAGAATTTATAGACTTCCGAGGTGTATACGTACCTAATAAGTAGGCAAAGCGCAAGATGCCCGACGGGGTTAAGTATGCGATTAATCTCGTTAAAGGAAAGAAACCCCCTTTTAAGCCGCTGTACTACTAGTCCTTAACTGAGTTAGAGGCCTTAAAGGAGTACCTTACGTAAGTAATAGAGAAGGGGTGGATTAGGCGGTCCGTAAGCGAGGCGGGTGCGCCTATCCTGTTTGTGCTAAAGAAGAATAGTACTCTTAGGCTCTATGTTAATTATAGAGGCCTAAATAAGATTATAGTAAAGAACCGATACCCCCTGCCCCTAATTAGCGAGACGCTAGATAGGCTATTAGGTTCTAGGTTCTTTACTACAATCGATTTGAAGGACGCCTACTATCGTATCCCTATTAAGCGAGGCGATGAGGAGAAGACTACGTTTCGTACGCGATACGGACACTACGAGTACCTAGTAATGCCGTTCGGGTTAACTAACGCACCGGCAACCTTTTAAGGGTATATTAACAAGGCGCTAACCGGCTTAGTCAATAACATTTGCGTAGTCTACATAGATAATATCCTCATCTATAGCGAGACGCGTAAGGCATACGTACGAGCCGTACGCGCGGTGCTAGAGAGGCTACGAAAGTTTACCCTATTCGTAAACCCTAAGAAGTGTTACTTCTTCTAGGAGAGTGTAGAGTTCCTTAGGTTTATCGTAAGCGCCGTAGGCGTGTCGATAGACAGGAGCAGGGTAGCCGCTATCGAGGAATAGCCTACACCTACGACCTTTTATAAGGTCTAGTCCTTCCTTAGGTTTTGCAACTTCTACCGGCGTTTTATAGAAGGATACTTAAGGGTCTACAAGCCCCTAACGGACCTACTAAAGGTATCTAAGGACGGTAAGAAGTACGGCCCTCTTACGTAAACCTTAAGCAAAGAGTAGGCGTTTCGACAGCTTAAGGCCGGATTCTTAGGTGCACTAATACTTAGGCACTTCGATCCTACGCTACGTACGCGAGTCGAGACGGATGCCTTAGGTTTCGCGATCGTAGGTATTATATCCTAATTGTTTAGTACTAAGTAGCATCCTATCGCGTTCTATTTACGTAAGATAATACTAGCTAAGTACAACTACGAGACGCACGATTAGGAGCTACTTACAGTAGTTAAGGCTTTTAAGCATTAGAGGCCATACTTAGAGGGCGCTACGTATACGGTGCGAGTACTAGTCGACTACGCTAACCTATAGGGCTTTATAATAGTAAAGCAGCTAAATAGGCGGTAAGCTCGATAGGCTACGTTCCTATAGTCTTTTAATTTTATAGTAGAGTATCGGCCGGGTAAGACTAACCTAGCTGACGCGCCTTCGAGACGTAGTAACTACGTAGCTATAACGCAATAAACTTCGAACTTGCTACCTACCTTGTAAAGTAAGCTGTCTTTCTAGAAGGAGTCTCTAGAAGGGACAAGCGAGCCGACGGTAAAGCGCGTACTTACTACCTACGAGGCGATATAGGGCGACATAGGCGCGGCGATAGCAGTGCGGAGAGGTAACCTTCCCTATTAAGACAAGCCGTCTTTACTAGCATTAGTATACGCTGTAGTGATATAGGGTTAAGCTTACAGCTCGACGGGTAAGTTAATCCTACTCTTAATAAAGATCGCGTAGTAGTAAGACGACTAGTATATCGTATGCTTAGCGTAGGCGCTAAGCGCGAGGGACGCTAAGGGATAGCATGTAAAGGATGACCTTATGTACTACGGAGACGCGATCGTAGTACCTAGGGATTACGTAATTAGGTCGTATCTAATTCGTATACACTACGACGACGTCCTTGCGGGTTACTTTAGAAGGACTAAGACTAAAGAGCTATTACGACGTAATTATTAGTAGGACTCACTTAGTACGGACGTGAAACAATACGTCTAAGCCTATAGAACCTACTAGGGTTCGAAGGCGAGGCGCTATCGACCCTACGGCGAGCTATAACCGCTTCCTAGACCGGAGCGACCGTAGTAGGAAATTACCATAGATTTCATTACGGACCTACCTCTAAGTACGCGAGCCGGTTGCGTGTATAATGCGATCCTAGTAATAGTCGATCGCTACTTAAAAATAAGCTTATACATCCCGACGACGAAGACTTGCATAGCCGTAGAGCTTACGAGGCTCCTACGAGACGAAGTCGTGCGACACTATAGTGTCCCGTTAGGCATAGTAAGCGACCGAGGTCCGGTCTTCACTAGTTAGTTTTAGAGTGACTTCTACTTCGAGGCGCGTATAAAGCGTAAGCTATCTACGGCCTTTTACCCTTAGACTAACGGCTAAACTAAGAGGGTAAACTAAACCCTCGAATAATACCTTCGTTATTACTGCAGTAACAATTAAACTAAGTAGGCTAAGTGGCTTGTAGTTGCTAAATTCGTAGCTAATAATAGCATCTACCTAACACTACGGATAAGTCCGTTCGAAATAGCGTACGGTTAGCGACCTAAGATTGCCCCTATACTAACTAGATCTCGAGACGAGACCTAGGGGGGGGAAGTACTAGTAGCGGTAACAGCTACGAGTCGTATACGAAAACTACGCGCTACACTCGAGAAGCGATAGAAGGCTACAGTAGAAAGCTAGGCTCGCTACTATAACAAGACCTACTAAGCTAAGACCTACCGCGTAGGTAACTTAGTCCTATTATTAACGAAGAACCTTAAGTTAGTAGTGCTAAAGAAGAAGATAGGTCCGAAGTTTATCGGCCTATACCGTATTACGGACGCTGTCGGTTCGTAGGCGTACCGCCTAGCGCTACTAGCCAACTTAAGGCTCTATAACGTCTTCTATGTCTCTCTCCTCGAGCCGTATATCGGTAGCAATAAGGATAGACCCGTACCCCCTCTAGCTAATAAGGACGGAGAGTATAAGGTAGAGGCAGTACTAGATAGGCGTAAGCGTAAGGGCAAGCTACAGTATCTAGTCTAGTAGAAGGACTAGCTAGAGGAGTACAATAGCTAGGAACCGGCGGAGGGCCTCGCGAATACGGATCGTATAGTAGCCGACTATAAGGCATTAAGGAGAAGCAAATAAGACTAGTACTAGAGCACAAATAAAACTTTTCTTAACTATAAACAAAATAAAAGCTAAAGAGTAGCGCGCCTACTAGGGGCTACGTAGAGTAGTATGTTAGGAACCGCTGTACGTTATCACAACTCGGGCTTGGATCTTTGCAGGGATGTCTCAATCAGTTATGAAGGTAGTGGTTCCAAACAGTATATGGTGTATACTTAAAATGAGTTGAGCACGAGGCTCCTATCTACTTGCAAAAGGGCGTCGTCTATATAGTGCCGTGTCTTGGCGTGATCTTTCCTGCTCTCTCTGCTCTCTCTGCTCTCTCGAGAGAGCACCCGAGAGCACTGAGAGCACTCTGCATATCGGGTGCATCCGCTGGTCTGCTGGCATCGATTGGTTGGCTACGGGCTTCCCCAGACCGATCCGTAACACCATCCCCCTTCTAGCCTAGCTTCGTCCCGAAGCTTACAAGATGTCATTCCTTTCCAACTTTGTCATCCAACGATGTCTTCTTCTTCCCTTTCCCTTCCCGTCACTAAAACCAGTACGCATCGTCGCAAGAAGCTTGCCAAGTTCATTCGAGAGAACGGGATTACTATGGTCAAGTCGTGCTCTTTCTGCACTCGTGAGAAAAAGGTGTGCCGTGTCCACATCAAATCGGGCCGCTGTTCGGAGTGCAACGAACACAACATCAAGGGTTGTGACGTGCGAGTCACTCCTGCTGAGTGGAAGTCCCTTCAGTCCGTACGGGACAAGCTCACCCGTGAGCTTGAAGCGGTCCGTCATGATCTCGTTCGCAAGAGTGAAGAGATCGCGGCAGCCTATGCGAAGGAGGCGCGTCTTCGTCGTCAGCTTGAGCTGCACGAAAAGCGCGAGGGCGAGGCGATCGCTGTCGAGGAGGCGAGCATCCAAGTGTTAGAACAAGGGGAGCTCGAGGCCGCTCCGCCTTCCATCCCGGAAGACTGGTGGTTTCCTGCCTCCGATCCTTCGGTCTTCGACCCTAGCTTGTCCTTGGATGGGAATCTCCTCCTTCCTGAATCCTTCTCGGAGTTGGTCTCGTCGTAAGTTCGTCCTTTATCTGTTTTCCGTGTCGTAGTGTTGACTTCTGTGTCCTAGGTCATCAAATCAAGAAGCCGCTGTTTGATGCCTTTATCGTCAGGTCGTTTCTGCTAGGCAGATTTCGAGAGAAAGCTCTCGCATTCCTGGTATGCATTCTCTTCGCGAATCATTGCGTTGAACTCGCGGCTAACTATGTTCTTTTTCTTGCAGTTCCTTGCATAATGGCCTTGCTCGCCACATACGTAGCAGGTGGAACCTTTGCTCTTCAGCCCCCTTCCTGTCCTACGTTCCGTTACGTCCAATTCCATTGGGTCTCCGTAACCATTAGGGTCCTGACTTCTGGCCTTGAAGCCCCCTCTTCCGCCCGCGGCGGGTCTCTGGTATCCAGGCTGTACGTGTCGGTCGTACCTCAACTCCTGGAGCCTTTCGTCGATCTCCTTTGCTGCCTTGATCATCGCCCCTAGCGTAACGACGCTGGCGTTTCGGGATAGTTCGGCTTTGACGTTGTCTTTCAGCCCGAGGTAGAACTGCGATCGCAAAGCTGCGTCGTTCCATTCCAGGTCGGCGGCATATCCTTGGAATTCTGAGGCGTACAGCGCTACAGAAGTAGTCTGTCGAAGTTGTCGGATATGTCGGTCGGCGTATACCTCCTCATTTGGTATCCCGTATAGATCATCGAGTTTCGTCTCAAACTCGTCGTAGTCGTGGAAAATTTTTCGAGTTTCCGTTTTCGGTGTTTCTCCCTCGCCCTGGTTGTGTAGCCAGTCCTTGAGGTATGGTCGGAATCCTCTAGCTGCCTTTCCTCGTAGGAAGGATGCGGCGTACAAGACTTTAGAAGCCTCGCCTTGAAACTGGTGTGCGTTGAAGTGAAGGTACAACTGAACCTGCAGTTGAAAAGCCTCCAGTTTGTCCTTGGTCCCGTCGAACGTCTCCGGCGTAGACACCTTAGGTGCACGGTGGTGGTCCAATGGGTTCAGCATACCCATAGGAGTGTTGTTGTTCTTGCTGCTTCCTGTAATCGACATTTCGCTCATTCGTTCCGTGATGCCAGTTGACTGTGGCTGTTGTCGTGACGGACTCCGGGTAGCGTCTCTCCCAGACATATGCAAAGGGCCCTGGTGGTGGTGCTCAAAGTTGTTAGGAACCGCTGTACGTTATCACAACTCGGGCTTGGATCTTTGCAGGGATGTCTCAATCAGTTATGAAGGTAGTGGTTCCAAACAGTATATGGTGTATACTTAAAATGAGTTGAGCACGAGGCTCCTATCTACTTGCAAAAGGGCGTCGTCTATATAGTGCCGTGTCTTGGCGTGATCTTTCCTGCTCTCTCTGCTCTCTCTGCTCTCTCGAGAGAGCACCCGAGAGCACTGAGAGCACTCTGCATATCGGGTGCATCCGCTGGTCTGCTGGCATCGATTGGTTGGCTACGGGCTTCCCCAGACCGATCCGTAACATAGTAGTAGGCGAGGAGCCCGCGAGCAGCGTATAAGGCGAGCGCCTTAGTTGTCGTTACGTAGTAACTTAGGTAAGAATGCCTAGTCGGCGGCGGTAGTATCGATGTTCTACGCCTATAGGAACTAGGACTACGGTTAGTAGGGTATACGTAGGCAAGGAACATACGACTTACGGCGCGGCCGAGTTCGAACAGCCTATTAAGGGCGCGGTTCTACTCCTACTAGAGCGCGAGGGCTTCGGCGGCGGGGGCGGCGGTAGTAGTAGCGGCGGCGGCGGAGGCACGCATACGGGTCTCCCCGGCACGCTTATGCTTATAGGCATTGAACTGCCTAATAGCCTATAGGAAGGGTCAGACGAAGCATAGGGGACGTACTAGAGCCCTCCCCCGCGAGTAGTAGTCGACTCGCACGAGCAAAGTAGCGACTTACCTCCTTAATGTCGTTACCTAGCTAGGTACATAGGCGGATCTACTCTACTAGCTCCTACTACTAGAGGTCTATAGGCGCCTAGCCTATTATAGCCGTAAGGAAGTCGCGCTAGGACCGCGCGGCGCGTAGGCGGCTTACTAGCGAGGCGATAGCGTAGCTAGTGTTAGGCACGTAGCTGTGTTTACTACGCCTATAGCGGCTATACTTCTTTAGGAGCTCGCCGGTAGTAACACTATTACAGTTATCGGCCTCGTCTAGCAAGTGGTTAGTATACGAATCGTAGGCGACGCGCGTAGAGACTTACCCCTAACGAAGTACGGGAGGCACCGTATATATATGTTAATTCTCTACGAGAGCTTAGTAGCTAGCGAGGGCGTTAGTAGCTACGAGGGTAATGCTAGTCGCTTGCGACTACTAGGCGTTCTAGGGGCGTCGCGCACTAGAGCCGCCTAGCGGCGCTCGTCTTCTACGGCGGTAGTAGTACTATCGCTACTAGTACTACTAGAGGAGGCGGAGCGGCTAGAGAATAGCGGCGAGGAGGGCACGGTAGACATAATGATGATAATAATGCTAGCGAGGCGCTTGCGATAATAGTACGGTACGGGTGCGTAGTAGTAGTGTAGCGAAGGTAATAAGCTAGGGAGCGTACTAAGAAAGGGCTAGGTTAGGCTAGAGTTTTATACCCCTAACTAGCTACGTCGGCATAGCAACTAAGCCTTACTTACCTACACCTACATAACGACACGCACGTAACCCGCATATAGGCCGTATAGTAACTATAGTTCTAGAAGTATATAGGAGCCTCTACGTAGCAACTAGCGAGCTAAGGATAGCTCGCACGGGAGGGGAGGCAATTGTAAGGGGCAGCCTAGTGGCTAACCCCTATATGTAGTCTTACATGTAACATGCGGTCGCGACCGGCTACTAAGCCGCACGTAACACGCATAAGTACACCTTACGACGCGCGATGCGTCTTAAACAAAAGGTAAGAATTAGTTTATCTACGACTAGCAGGTCGTAGGCGTACTATACATTG
The DNA here is from genome assembly GCA_033816765.1 of Nothopassalora personata. Lineage (NCBI taxonomy): Eukaryota > Fungi > Ascomycota > Dothideomycetes > Mycosphaerellales > Mycosphaerellaceae > Nothopassalora > Nothopassalora personata. The sequence continues at coordinate 644,528 of CM066290.1, forward strand.
CGACATCCCTTTAATAGAATTGCTATTAACAATTGACCTTTCGACTAACCCTTAAGCTTAGGGGGTAGGGGATAGCATACCTTAAGAAGAGGTAGATAAGGAAATCCTATATAATAATCCGATTGAAATAAGGGAATCGGAATTTAATTATTAATAGATACACCCCTAAACTTTACAACTAGATCCGCAAATAGGTCTAGAAACCTAACTCTAGCTATTTAGACTATTTGTTCCTCTAGGGGATATATATAAGTTAAGAGGATTAATTAGACCTAGACCTAAAACTCTAGACTCTAAGGATACCTACGACACAATCCATTAGAATAAGAAACCGAGGTACGACGAAGAACGAGTACACTCGATTCTTGCTATTAAGAGGATTAAAGTCTTAGCTACTCTCTCGAAGGGACCTTAAGAGGGTAATACCTTAACTACATCGTCTAAAATAACCGGAATAGGGAACATACTACCCCCTAAACTAAAGCGATAGAAGGACCTTAACATACACCCTTATAGGGAAGCATTTAGGGCAGTAAGTGTTAAAGAATTTAAGAAGCAATTCACGACAAACACCCTATCTTAGTATAATGAGGTCGAAGTAGTAGGACACCCGATAACGTTAATAACTTAGGTATGGAAATAGAAGCTTAACTAAAACGTAGAACTCCTAAAATGCAAGGCTCGAGTGTGCGCTCGAGGCGATTAAAAGAACGCTATAGGGGAAACCTACGTAGTAACCCTTCATACAAGACTCTTTAGGTATATAATAGCCCTAGTGGCCTATTTTAACCTTAAGACACTGTAGATAGACGCCGTAAACGCGTTTCTCAATGCCCCTATACTATCGCTAGTATACATGTATACCCCTAAAGGATTTAAGAAGGAAGGAAAACTTCTAAGGTGCTACAAAGCCCTTTACGGATTTAAGGAGTCCCCTCTACTATAGTATTTAGAGCTTAAAAACACCCTTAACGACCTCGGCCTATCTAAAGTTACGGACTGTTTCTTTATTAACAGGGAATTTTCAGTCCTGGTTTTCTTCTATATAGATAATATTTGCTTTACTTAGCCCTTAAAATCCGAATTAAGAGCTAAGGAGCTTATTTAAGGACTAACTAACAAATACAAGATAAAGGTAATAGGACCTATTAAATAGTTCTACGGGATTTACATTACTCGCAATTGTTGACAGCGGATCCTTAAACTTAACTAGAAGGCCTATATAGAGAAGATTAGTTATCGCTACGGTATCTTAAGACCGGAGAAGAGGATTGAAACTCCCCTACTAGGGGGATATATCGGCCTTAGAAATGAACTTTAGGCTACTACGGAAGAGATTAACGTTTACAGGTCCTAAGTAGGATCGGTGAACTTCGTAGTAGTGGAAACGCGCCCTAATATATCCTTTTTAGTCTCTCTTCTTTCTTAGCACCTAACCAACCCTACAAAGGAGGCTCTTAGGGCAGTAAGACACTTAATTCAATACCTTCTCTATACTACGGATTATTCGATCAAGTACTACGGCCTACCTAAACCCTCGGACTTAACGCTACTAGAATTCTATAGGGCCTTAGATGCCTTATTTGCCGACAACAAGGAAACTCGTAGATTAAGTAAGGCCTTTGTCTTTTTCCTTTTTAAGGGGATTATCGACTAGAGAGCAGTTAAGTAGGAAATAGACAGGCTTTTTAGTACAGTTACCCTTAAATTAGAGAATCGGATACTGCTATACTGTAATAACTAGTAGACCATAAGGATTGTTAAGACCCTAAATAGTAGAATTAATACTAAGATAAGGCATGTAGACGTCTAACAATGCTAGCTTAGGGAACAGTACTAAGTAGGACGTCTTAAAATCAGCTAGATAAGGACATAGGAGATAGCCGCGGACGGTCTAACTAAGGTCCTAACTCCTTAACAGCACTAGCGGTTTGTTAATTACCTCAATTTAGGAGATTAGTAAACAGGCATACCCTCGCTTCAATAGCTAGGGGGTGCTATCTTTACTTCACTTCTAAAATGAACACTCGCAATTTATTTAGCTAGGGGCTAAGGACACCCTACCTTTACAACTAGAGAGGACTAAAGAACTTCTAAGAATAATATAAGGCCTACAACTCGTAGCAAAGCTCACCTAACGGTCACACGCACTTATAACGCAATAACCTTATATACTTAGCGCGAATATAGCCTATATCTAATTTCTTAATCCTTCTAGCAACCCTCTCTTTTATAATCCACTTCGCACCGCCGTTAATCTCCTTACTAGGTAGCCCCTTAGCTTAGTTAGTTACCCTTTAACTACTATACTAGGGTACGACTACATCCTAGAACACTAGAACACAAGCATGAGAACCCTTAAAATAGAGCCCATTTTAGAAGTTAAGACACCTACACCACTTAATTTAGGTCTAGTCGAGCCTAAGAACGCGCTACCTCTACTAACTACACCTAAAGAAGAACCCTTAAACCCTAGAAACAAGTCCTCTATGTCTATTAAAGAATTCTAACGACTCCTTAAGGCGAGCTAGGAGATGGGCTACGAGTCCGATACTAAGCCGTACAGTAGCCTAAGAAAGAAGTACGGGGTAAAGAAGACCCCTATAAAAGAGGTATTAGAGGAGAAGCAAAAGGCTTAGAATAAGGCGCACAAGGACTCTAAGTAGAAGAGCCAACTCCGAAACTACGTCTATAGGTCACTTAGGACCCTAGGTAAAGGACGAAAACCTCGCCTCCCTAAATTTAACCTTAGAGAGAAAAATGAGGCCTTTAAGCCTATCCTTAAACTTATTAAGCAATTCTTAGGTATCCGTAGCAACCTTAGTTACGATTCTAGGGTGGAAATTAACAATTAGTCCCTAGATTAGTATAAGAGTACCACTCTAGGAAATAAGGATTATGTACCTACCTACAACATTAATGACCTTACTAAGCTACTTTAGGGTATTTAACAGAGCATAATCAAGTCTACTCTAAAGAAGGGAATAGCCTCTAAGAAGAGAGAGGCACCCTAAGACGAAGAAACTAATAAAGAGGAAACCCCGAAAAAGAAGATAAAGGGTACTATTACTAGTTAGGAGGGAGTTATCGAAGACCTTATCTATAAAGTTAAGGGTAACATAAACAAGGTTATAAAGGATATAAAGGTCCTTAGCGCCAAGATCACTCTACTTAGTTCCTATGTAGAGTGAGGGGGTGTGTAAAGCGCTAGGATAATGCATGGATAGCAGGTTTTGAGGGTGATATAACCTAATTAAGTATAGTAATTACTTGTTCTTAGGAAATGAGATTAGGCACCTAAATTACAGGGATTGAGGGCCTCTTATCAAAAGAAGACTTATATAAGCACCTTAAGGGTGCCACTACTAGTAATAAACATGGTTTTTCATACCTTGATTTCCAGACTTAATACCCTAGTTCCAAACTTCCATCTCCACTAGTTTCACAATGGAGCAAAAGCATTCGAGGTACAGCCTCCAGAGAAAGACTAAGCGCCCAAGGGTGAGGGGCTTGATCAAGAGTCCTGGGTACCGCATATGCAACTTAATGTGTGTAATCTGCTGATGCCTCACAATGGTCAGTGCAAAGTGTCGTGACCCATAATATGGGACTGCTTTATAATATGTCTGAATCGTGTCTCTAAGATCAGATTTATATGCTACACACCAACACATAGCGCCGTGCTTTTCATCGATTCGCCTATCATCTCGTCTTCGTCTTTGGTTGAGTTGGCTTGCTATACAGCCACACTGCCACAAACACGACCCACCCTGCAACAGTAATCCAGATACCGCTGATCCAAGGCCATGCCGCCGAGATGACGAATGACCTAGGCCATTCGTCATGGGCAAAGTGACGTACAGTCACAGTGTTCTTCTCCTCGATGTTGGTGTAGAACGGCCGTCGGTACTCAACGAAGAAGTTAAAGATACCATGTTGGTCTGGTGTCCTGAAGTCGGTGGTGTAGATGCTGCTGTTGGTGGTCTGGGCCTTTTTCTGGAGGTTCAGACGGTGGAATGGCGAAAGCATGCTGAACTCCAGCTGGAAGTTGTCGCCAGCTGGGACGTCGAACGGCGCCCAGTGGTCGTTCTCCCACTCTGATACTTCGATCTCGTAGTGCACGTCATTCTTGATGCGGTAGATTGTCGGGTTGAGTTCAATGCCTGCAACCTCGGTGGTGTTCTTGATGCCCTTCTGTGAGCCCTCGTTGAGGTAGTGCTCGATGTGGTTGACCCTTAGCACTCCCAGCTCTTTGAATGTCCAAGCAGACAGCTTCTGCGCGAATGCCTTGTTGCTTGCCTTCTCACTCTTCTTGCCGGCACCAGGAAGCTGCACCGAGGCATCGAACCACTTGTCCTCGAGAGCCTCCGCGCTACCCAGGACAGTGAATCGAGCACTGTTGCGGGCCTGGAATGCTGAGACGAGGGAGATCTGCGAGCCGGTCGCAAACAGGTCCTCGACAGCTTCGGAGTCGTCCTTGGGGTTGTATACATAGGCGGTGGATGGTGCCTTCACAATGGTCGAGAGCAGAGGCGAGGCGTTGCCTAGCACCTGAGGGACTGCATGTGGGAATGCAATCAGACCATCGACGGTGAAGAAGTTCTTGACAGGCTTCTTCAACTGTGGGCTTGGTAGGAGGAGTACGTCGTGTTGCTCGGCTGCGCTTTTCGTATCGTAGTTGAAGTGGTCCACGGTCAAGCTTGTCCTATCTGCTGGCAGACTGATATCCATTTCCAAGAGCAAGCTGTTGACCGCGCTAGGCACAGCCTGCTCACCGGAGAGCGCGAGTAGGATGTTGGATCCGCCATTGACGAAGTCGACAAGACGGTTTGGTGTGAGAGCTGGTCCCAGACCTTTGACCTTGACGGGGAGGAGGAGGAGATGCGAGTAGGCTGGTACGCCGTGGAGGAAGAGGGAGAGGTCGCTCGCCTTGGGTGATCGGTATGTGATTTGGAAGCCTCGAGCTGTGATGTGCGTCAATGGTGGTGTACCAATGTGTTAATGTCACCTGTTGAACCTACTCTCCAAGTCATGCCAGAACTGCGAGTACTTGGTCTTGTCGGCATCGTCTTCGATCACCACCAGCAGTTTGCTGCCGACTGCTGATAGTGCCGAGACGTATGAGAGAAGGCCTAGCAACAGGCCCAATAGCGGTAACCTCATCTTGTGTTGTGATGTATGCGACAGGTGCCGGAGATTCACAAGGTTGTCCAGGTTGCGAGGAGAACCACGTATGTAGCTTCGTCACCAATGCCAAGACATCCGTCCCTGCAGCTCCAGACCGGAGGAACGAGCTCGACCTCACCACCACCGACAGCACTGGGTCACCACCCACTGAGCCACCGCTTCCACTCTGCCACCCGGCCAGACACACGTTGATCACCATAAAAACCGACACATCGAATCTCCGTCATGGCACCCGTCACCTTCTGGCAGGCGCCTCGGCAGTATATGCAATGGGCCATCCGCGCGAAACCCGCCATTGTCTGGAGCCTCGCACTCGGCAGTCTCGGTCCTGTAGCAATGGTGCGCGCAAGGGAGCAGTCTACGTGACCCTGAACAGCTGTGCTGATGCGAATGTGTAGGTCGTCATCCCACCTATTAGAGCATATTTCGGCGACGGCCCGAGGCAACAAATACCACTTTCATATCCGAGTAAGTTGAACAGCGAGTCCAGCGGACGAGGACAAGAGCATGCGGCAGGGTGCAGAGCTATAAGGTACTAACGGTCATCTCCATACAGTCCCTAAAGGCCCACGAAAGACACTCTCCGGGTACGAAGATTAAGCAGCGAGCGCCAAGGGGAGCAATTGAGGTTCAGCATACGGCGTTACGGGGCGCTCACCAAAGAGCAAGAGGTCAAGAAATGACTGGTTGTACATATCCACAAGCCACGAGGCTACAGATCGAAGAAGGAATCCCGACAATTCCACCATCGCAACGACGACTCTACCGAGAGCAGATGATTCTGGGCACCAACGGGTGGACAGCGTCTACGTTGACTCACAGCGACCACTTTTCGTAACCCGGCTCGTGTTCGGCACGCCGTTGTAGCCTGTTGTGCACGGACAAGCATGAGCGAGTAATGAGTATGGCACTCGAGGTAGTCACTATATTTGCGACAGCCATTGCTGTTCTGAGCTGGGCATATAGCTCCGTACGTTCCACAATATCACGGTGCTAGGCTCGCGGCATCCAACTCGACCATGCCTACCAATCCTTCACGATGCTTTTCGTGCTCATCCCGAGTATCTTGGGAGCTCCGCACATTCCTTCACCTGTCCACTACCCCATGTTCGTGTTCTTATGCTCTAATTGCTCCGGACTTGAAGGCGTACCTTGATGAAATGTGCTCACTCTGCTAAACATGTCTCTTAGTATCGTTTCGAACGACTTGCGTATCACACAGCAGCCAGCTTTACCGACGGCTGAACTTCGCTTGGCAGTAAGTTCGACTGCGCAGCTTCTGGCAATGGAGAAGCAGTAACATGGCACCGCACATCAATGTACCTACCTGTTCCCAACGGGCATTGGTCCACTATTTGTTAGCATATACGTATTGGCAGAGACACTGGTGACGGATGAGAACTTGTTGACTAACTGAGTGTGTAGCTCCCATGTCTGGCTCAAGATGTAGCCAACTTGTTCATTTAGCAGGCCATGTCTGAGACATAACAGGCGCCGTCGCGAAGGCCATTTCATGGCATCGGCTTTTACTGGTAATATGACTTGCCATATAATATAGACTACATATCTTTTCTGATGCCTTCCACCATATTACGGCCATCCGTCTTCCTATCGTGCCCATCCAACAGTAATCTCCCTCGCGCCCCATTGCTGCCTGGTCGCAATAGCCTCACGCAGGCTTCCTGCGGCATACTCCTCGAACCGCGCCGCGGTCACAATAATGTCGTTAGAGCCGCGTAGATTTCGGAACTGTGCAAACCTTTCGCAACTTTCTCGAACGGTCTCATGAGCATCAATCCATATCTGCTTTAGCTTGGAAAAGGACGTCCTCACTTCGAGCGCAATGCACAGGCAGTCGATCTGGCGTTCGCTCACGTCGAGGAGTCGAATGGTGGTGAGGTTAGGGGAGTTTGCCGCGAAGGTGATTTGCGTCCCGATGTCTTGGCTTGGCCAGCCGAGGAAGATTTTGTCGCAGATGATAAAGGACGTGATGGCCGCCTCTTCGGCAGGTCTTATCGAACGGCCATAGAGGTGGTATTCTGGGAGAACGTGGACAGGACAGTTTTCGATGAGGAGGGAATAAAACTCGCTGTAGAATTGCTTCGATGTAGTCAAGATGGTTCGCAGCCAGCATAATCCAGATTGTCCTTGTCTGAACGCAAGGGATGAGCAGAGGACTAGCGTGCCCTCTGGAAGATCCCAGAGTATCATTTCGTAGATCTTATTTCGGATTTCTGGAGGCAGGGCGAAGAATATATTTGTGGCTTGAGAAGAAGTCGCGGGCTGAGGTGCGGTGAAGCTTAAGTTCCACGCAGGTTTCAGGCCATGGCGCTTCATATCATGCATCGTGATAGCCATTTCTCTGCTGCCCGCCAGCTGAGGGCGATGATGGGAACGAAGGAATTTGGTCGCGACGCGCGCGGTTTTCGTATAGCTTATAGAATTTGTCTGGAGCTTGTTCAAGTGCGCTGGGATTGACGCGCCAAGTCGTCCCGGAGTATTGGTCCAGCACGAAAGTATCAGTACTGACTAGCGTCGCTGTCACTATCAGCGTCGCTTTCAGCTCTCGCTAGCTCTAACAGCTGTGGTAAGCATTCAAGACAGTGCCTGCACTTCTCGAATAAATGGAACTTGACCCGCCAGGACCAGCAGCCATCTCTGGTGTCTCCGGAGTCTGCCTCGTTGTGCCATTTCTGACCTTCCTTTTCCAGAACTGGATGTGAGATTCGAAGAGTCTGAAGCGACGTGAAGCCACCCTCTTCGAATGCTTCTTCATTTTCGTCGACACGTAACTCATACACAATGATCTGGAGATGCGGTCTTACGGTGCAGTACCCGTTGCTCTGCTCAAGGTAAGCGTACATGCCAATTATGGTGAGGTCTTGCTTGCTGTGACGGGCACAGCCACATGGAAGTATTGTCGACTCGGTACATGATGTTGCCAGTCGCCGACGGTATTCATTTCTGGTTCTTGTCGACATAGCGTCTGGTAGGATCAGAGGCACAGGAAGGAAGGTGATCGATTTTATCAGCGAGTCCCTTTGGCCTCAAGCATGATGTAATTAGGACAATGGCCAAGGGCTGGAACAGCCTTGACGTGACTCAATCACCATATGACCTCCCAAGCTGCTATATGACACTCAAACTCAGCCTTTAGCAGGGCAGGTGAAGTCGTCCTCGGAGTTAGTGCGTGGGGAGACGGTCAATCGTCGTGGTGAAGGTTCAGATCGACAGCTTCGACGTCATGGTCGAGGTGATCATGTTGAGTGGGCGTAGTTGGCTCCTCTCAAAGTCGATTTGTTCTTTCTTGCTATCATTGAAACCTCGTATATGTTCAATATGGCAGCAACGAAAGTCTTCCGCAGCGGAGCGAATGCACTGATCACAGGAGCTGCCTCCGGCGTCGGCCTCGCCGTTGCCAAGCTCTGTGCATCTCATGGCATGAACATCATCCTCGTCGATAACAACTCGGCTAAATTGAGTGAGGCCAAGTCTTCCATCCAGACCAAGGGACAAGTCGAGGCCCATGAGATTGATGTGGGATCTCTCGAGCAATGGGGCAAGCTCAAGTCCGCAGTCGAGCAGGGCGGCAGGAAGCTTGACTTAGAAGTCAGGTGCGCGTTGGGCACGGTCGCATATCAAGCACGGACACTACATCTTATTCGATGTTGTTCAACGAGGTGTCTCACTACAACCACTACACCGATTGGCTTCATATTTGGACTGTATTATATTTGAATTGTGTTCTATCGACTATGTAAGTCTTATTGTTGTAGCTGCCGTGGTGGGTTAATAGCGCGACCTCGTCGCGTTTTAAGCTAGATTAGACTGTCCGGCTTTTTAACCTTATTATCTACCTTAATACATACTAGTAGCTTGACAATCAACTACTTACGTCTTCGTAGCTTACGTGTCGACTGCTAAAGGTGTTATTGTAGCTGCTAAGCAGCTACTTTACTGTTATTATCTTACTGCTTTAAGGCCTCTGTTCTTACCTTCTTAAGCTCCTTATTCTTAGCCTTCTTAATGCGCTGTTCCTTACGTAGTTTAATAGCGATACGTTAGCTAATGTTCTTAGCCTTCGTTACTTCCTTCTTAAGTTGCTTATTAGCCTTAGCTATCTCTTTCGTAAGCTCTTTCTTAGCCTAAAGTCGTCTTGCCTAATCGATCTTCGTTAGGCTAAAGAATGTAGCTCCCTAATTGTCTTAAGCTCTTAATTCTTCGAAGAGCCCTTTGCTACGCTTCCGCTTCCTCTTCTTAAGGTTAAGGGCAGTAACGAAGCCTCTATTCTTAGCCTTAAGGATAGCATTCTCCGTTATAATAGCGACAATCGTATTCTCGAGCTTCTTAAGCTTTAGGGTGTTAACGTTAGCGACAACGTCCTATAGCAAGTTACGGAGCTTTCGCTAGTTACTAGTAGACAATATCGAGTCGGCTAACTTGCTAGATAAAGGCCGTAAGCTCTTATTCGAAGGTGAGGCCTTAGGAAAGATGCTAAGCACTACTAAGGGATCGAAGGGATTAAGGCCTGTTCTCGTCTATCCGGATGCTATATTCTTCGTAGTAAAGGCCTTAATCTAAGCTAGCTAGAATAAGACGAGGAAATCACGCTTTATAACACTTAAGAGGCCTTAGCAGTTGTGGATAAATGTATCGAGCTGTTAACTATAGTAGATCCCTAGGGGTGCGAATAACGACACGTCTAGTGGCTAAAGCCCATAAGTTAAATGCGGTGGATACACGCTAACTAGTATCTTATTGCTATAGGCCTATTCGAGGAAAGCTATGTTAATATAAGAGCCGTAGCTATTAACATATAGTAACCTATATTCCCTTCGAGCCTTATCCTTTATATAACGATAGAATACCTGTTATAGCCACGCTAATCCGAGCCTATTGTCTGTCTAGCCCTTCTCACTTAATGCGAAGAAAGCTTAATGTTTCTTAGCGTCTAGATCTTGCACCTAAGTGTCTTGAATATTGCCCGTTTTAGCTTAATATATTAGGCCTAGTAGTAGCTATGTATTGTCCGCATAGATATAAGCAATAATAGTAAGCTACTCGCGATTGCTATCTTATGTATTGCTAATTAACTTTCCGCTCTTGAACTAGGCCTTAGAGACGATTCTCCTTGCCTTAGTAAGGAAGCCGATAAGCACGCCTTTCTCGTCTATATTATAGGTGTTTGTAGGCTTAATAGCGTACTTCTTAATCTTCTCTTACTATAATCGAAAGTAGGACTCGAGGTAATGCTTGCTATCTACATTCTTTCGTTCCTTATCGAATGGCTTAAGGTAAATAGAAAGAATCTTGTCCTAGTGTCTATTGCAGAATCTAGACACCTAGGTTCGATAGGGACGCTTTTTAGCGATATCCTCGACGAAATTAAGGAGCATTAAGGGTGTAGGTAGTAGGCCGCGCTTAGATAGGGTGTTGAGATAGTCCACAAGAGTGCGCTCTTGCTAGTCGTTAAGAATACGCTGTTCTTCGTGCTTTAAGGTAGATTTTTTAGTAAGCTTGTTCTAGCGCTTGCTAAGTGCCGAGCGCTCAACACTAAACTTCCTAGCGGCCGCAGCGATATTAGGCTCATCTTGCTGATTCAAATAAGCTATCGCATAGTTATATACGTCCATTGTGTGGTGAGATATAAAGGTGAGAAGAATAGCCAAGAAAACGCGTCGCGTGCCTGATGTGCGACCGTGCGCGACGCGCACATGACTTCTACTTCACTTGAACGCCGGCATTGGCCTGAATGGAAAGTGGACGGAAAGTTCTTACTTCCAGAAGATCTTCGATGTGAACTTCTTCGGTGTTGTCAATGGCATCAATACCTTCTTCCCGCACTTCGACGGCAACAATGGCGAACAGAAGGCCGTTATCGTGACAGGCTCCAAGCAGGGCATCACGAACCCACCAGGCAACCCAGCCTACAACGCCAGCAAGAGCGCCGTCAAGACAGTCGCAGAACACTTGCATTTTGATCTTGCCAGGTCATCACCCAAGACCTCAGTGCACATGCTAGTCCCGGGCTGGACCTTTACCGGTATCACGGCTGGCAATCACACAACGAAACCAGATGGAGCATGGTCAGCAGAGCAGGTGGCAGATTATTTGTACAAGAAGATGAGCGAGGACAAATTTTACGTCATTTGCCCAGATAATGATGTTGACTGGGAGACAGATCGCAAGAGGATGACTTGGACCATGGGAGATATCGTGTACGAGCGCAAGCCGCAGAGCAGGTGGCTGGATGAATTCAAGGAGGAAGCTGCAGAGACACTGCCGAGTATGAAGCTTGGTGCGAAGCAGAAGGATAGTTCGGCTTGACTGTCGCTAAAGCTATGAGATAAACTGTCCACATCCAAGCACGTCTCTGGACATCGAAAAAGTTGCGGGCATTTTCAAAAGGTTGTCTCGCAGGCCAGTGATGGGCGTTTCGCTGTCACTCCAGTAGAGGTTCATGCAATCTCCAGGAGTCCTGGGTAAGGACAATTGTGGTCATAGGCATATGGTGGCGTGTTGGTCCTCAAACGATGGATGCTTTTTCGTACTTCCGAGCAAACAGAAGCGGTCGCCGGTAACATCTTTCAGCCTTTGCCGCTCTTTTCACCACTAGTTGCCAACAGACGCTGTGAAGTCAGTTTGATGCACAATCCTCGTCTCCCAAGGGAATACTGACACGGTGGCAGGATGCTGCAAGTTTTGCGCGCATGTGTAATTCACTGGCCCGTGCGTTATCAGCAGCACTAGTCCAACGAAGCGCCGCCGAACTCAATAATCATTCTTGAAGACATCCACACCAAACAGCAAGGTAGACAGAACCTAGCGCCGCAGTACCACTCGCTTCTCAGAGAACGTCCAGACTCACCATCTCGACATCCGTAGACATTCGCCACCAAGTTGTCGTGCTTGCTACATCTCAAGTACAGAGAAACCACTACGTACCTACGTCCTCGTAGATTGCGTAATAAATCGTAAGCAGAAACGCCTGCAGCAATTGTCTCTTTCCAAGAACTACAGAGACTGCTTGCAGATAATTAGGAAGTGCACGACACTATCACAAGCTAGTCAACAGCCCCAGCTACCACTCATTCTCCAGATGGACACAGAACCAAATGTCAATCGAGTCGTTACAGTCGAAGGTCGCCACATCGAATGCATTCCTCACCCGCCTTTTGGATGCTGTCCCTCCGCGCGACAGACCGTCGGACAGAAGTGGAGCTGAAGCACTTCAAGTCTTCGGAACTCCAAAACTCCTTGAGCACATCCTACAGTACCTGTCGCCTCCTGATCGTCTCCGAGCATTGCATGTCGGCAGACAATGGCGCGATGGTATTGAAGGCTCGGTGAAGATCCAGAGACTACTCGGTCTTGCTCCAGGCGCCACCGGTTTCCAGCATTCGCCATTTTAGCCCGACGATTACATGGATCCTATAAAGCACAGCGCTAGCTTCCGAAACTCATCTGAATGGGTGGGCTTGTCGGGCGCGAACAAACAATTCAACGTGTGAGTTCGGTCCTTGGAAGAGGTATTTGATTGATTGATTATTCCATTTTCGTGCTATGTGAGTCAGAGACTATGCAGCACGGCTTGGCCTAATCGCCGAGCCACCCTAAGGTCCCCCTAGGGGGTGGTGTACCTTTCGCCTAACTAGATATAAAGAATTCTTGACATTTTGGCTACGCCGCCGGACCTAGGCTTAGTGTACCTACTTTACCCGATTCGACCCTTACGGGGGCATTTGCGGCTATAGCTACCGGGGCTCTAACCCGGAAACGGGCTATTAGCCCTAGCGAGAAAACTCCCCTATTTATTAAATAATAGCTTCTAAAACTAGCTAGCCCCTACGACCCCTCTATTATAGCTAAGCCTTCTAATTAATATCCCGTAGTCGTTAGCTCTTACGAGATTTAAACTCGTAACCTTTAGTTTCTAGTAATCGGAGTAACTAAGTCCGACGACCCTAGCCTCGGGTTACCTAATGGGCTACTACTAATAATCTGCCGAGCCTAAGAAGAGGTAGAGCGGGTGCGGTACGTGTAATATTATCTCGTAAATGTTATAGCGAGTCTTCTACGGTAAGCTAAAAATAGTCCTAGAGGGGCCTATAATAATAACCCGTCTCTTAATAGTCTATATCTATGTATTCTCGTAGATGTCTAACTACTACGTTATCGACGTATAAAACGGAGAGATTACGGCTATTAGAGCGTAATCTGAATTTTAGTCGGATAGACGCTAGTAGCCTAGCCTTATAAAACCGGTAATTACGCTTATTTAAAATCCTTACTAGCTATACTTGCTCTTCTTTAATAATAGCATTAATAATAGTATAACAATAGTAATACTACTATAACTCGCTATTATCGCCTATAATCGTAGCGAGTCGTAGCGGTATTATTGCTTCCTCCTACTACGTAGGTAAGTTAGGCTCCTTAATAATAGTAGATAGTAAGTATTAAGGAGCTTACCTTACTTACTATTATTATATTGTTACTTACTTAATAATAGCGGCGGGTATATAAACTTCTACTACTATTACTATTTCTTTAACTCTATACTTATCGATATATATAAATTTAAGTATAGATAACTTACTTAGTAATATTAGCCTTAGAACAATAATAACGATAACGATAGTAATAGTAATAGCGACAGTATACCTAATCCGCGCTTACCCTTATAAATACGGTTATTACTATAGCTTACGATAGCGTAGGTACGATTCCGACTTGTTAGGCATACGTAGGTAGACTAATAAACCTATAGTATATACCGACGCCCTTGTACCGCTAATACCGACGATTTCTACTACGTAAGCGAGTTAATATAGGCATAATAGCTAGGAGACTCGTAGAAGATAGATAAGGGTAGTATAAAGGTTACGAAGAATAATTTACGTAAGTTCAACTAGGCTAGCCGTATTATAGAAACTAAAGAGGGTATATATCTTATAGTAGACTTACTATACTATATATACCAACTCGTATTAATAGGTAAGCCGGCTTAGATAAACTACGATATATATAAGAGAGCTAGTATACGCTATATAGTCTTTACTACTAATGCTAATAAGACTTACGCGTATTATAAGTATTACGCAAAGGCTCGCTATAACTCTCGTAAGTTAGTTAAGGAGCCTAGCGAGTCTAGCGAGTCTAGTAACAGTTTATTTAAGGCTATCGAGGGTTTTTTAGCTACTCCTAGCGAGGCTAATGAGTCTAGTACTCGTTCTACTAATAATATATTAACTCGCTTAGCTACGGTAGAGGATCGTATTTAGTAATTAGAGGGTACTATTAGCCGCTTAATTAAATTTATTAGTAGTATACTAGGTAGTAAGTTAGCCGCTATATTTCTATAAGGGTAGCCTATAGCTAACCCTTATATATAATATACGGCTATACCCGGCTTAGTAAGCCGTACGTAACGCGTATACGTATACTAAGCGACGCGTATAGCATCTATAGAAGAAGGTAAGCTTTAATTTATCTACGATTAGAAGATTATAGGTATACTATATATTATAATATCCTATTATAGTCCTTATAAGTACCTACTAGTAGTACTCCGGGTATACTAGGTATATTAGTACTAGCTATATTAGATTAATCGAATAGTCCCTCTAGTAAAAGTTCCTACGTAGGTCTATTAGGGTAGTAGATTACACTAGAGTATATAAGAATAAGATAATATCCTATTAGTTTAGTCTATAATAATGTAAGGCCTTAAAGAGTCTAATTGGATATACGTAGCGAATTAGTAATTACTTATTAGGCTTATAATTAACGCATTATAGATGTTAGGTAGTAAGCTAATTATTTAGTTAAATAATATACTTACTTAGGCTTATATATTAATTAGTTAAAGGACTAGTTTAAAGTAGACTATATATTATATATGTCTATCTAAGAAGATATATACTTAAAAAGAACAGGTGTAAGTAAATAACTAATCTAGTTATATAACTACTTAATAGTAAATAGATCTTAAGCTTTAAGTCTAATTATAAGCCTAATTGCACTAGATCGTAACACGACGTCCCTAAGCTTAGAGACTAAATCTTCGAAGGATATATTTAAAAGGCCTATAGCCTTAATAGCCGTCCGGAAATTGTCGTATTCCTCGGGTAGGTATCCTAATAGGATACTCTTTTTTGCAGTTTTAGTAGGCGCTTCTTCGTTCTTTACAACGCGTATCTACGAGTGAATCTACAAGTGAATAAGCATGCCCTTATATACCCTTCTGCGCCAAGATGTACGCGTAAGCATCGAATCACATGGAGCGTAAGTGAATGCTATAGAATCCGCTAGCAAACCTTATTACGTAGAGGAATCCCATATGCTACGCTGCGGCCTTCGGGTACCGACGGCTAAATTCAACAATCATATCCTCCAGACGAGGAAGTACCTAAGGCGTGGCTGGATATGCTCTTGCCCGCAGTTCAGCCATCGATGCAAGATGCCGTCGCGGTCCTCGACTCGTAACACGCGTCCGTTTCAACAGTCTCGGTCGCCTTGAATGATCCCGATGATAATGCTGGAGTCGCAAAGTATGGTGGCGGCTCACATTCTCCAGATGCTAGGGTATCATACGGCACGCACTGCACTCCACCGACGGGTCGCCGACGATATCTGAAACGATGCCAGAGGCGCGTGCGAAAAGTCCCACATTGTCGGCGCGCCTCGCTTTGGTGGTGAGGTAAATGCTGCAGTGTATATGGACACCCATCGCAAGCGGCCCTTGCATAGCCACATTGGTCTTCTTCCAGTAAGCGCTGGTTCAATGTATGCCTCTGGGTGAGGATCTTGTTATCAAATCAGACTCCTAGTTCGTGATCGAATTCTGATTCCTGGACTCTGTTGGTAGCTGAAGCCGATCGTCTGGGAACCATCCTCAGCGGAGAATTTCACAAGATAAGGGGCACCTGCGCAGGCTGGATCTCATCAAAATCGATCATGAAGCTCTCTCTCGTTATGTTATTGCTGTTGCTCTACAATGGCGCACAGAGCAGATCGCATCTTGAATCACAGCAATGGCCCTTACTACCCCAAGACCTACCTGGAACCACTACTCTGGATCTCACCGTTACGCAAACAGTCCTCGTGATGGAGCTAAAGACTCCAATTGAGGCTCCTGCTTGCCTACGTCTTTAAAGATTGACCTCTGCGACATCTTGGCATGCGAGACTTGCAGGTATTGGTATCGTTGCCGAGGCGGCGAGTCCACCTGGTGTGTCATTTGGTTGGCCACTGTGAAAGCAAAGATGCACGCTAACCTTCCTAGCTTCCAATGCGATACCTTACCATGTTGCAAATGCGGACGCTGACCACGACCTCGACCTCAGATGGCGGCGTGGATACTGAATGAACAAAGGCTACCTATCGTACTTGTTGGGGTACGCATTGAAGGAGAAGCGTGACTTTGAGACAGTAGGCTTGCAAACTGTCGCTATGGAACATGATCTTTATCGACGTGTTATCGCAGATTTTTTTGTCCTCCTGAATGTCCTTGTGCATCCAAATCTTGGGCAAGTCATGCTCTAGGCCCGACGATGTCCTGATATGTGACGACGGAGGTCGTGGTTGCCACGAGAACGTCTTCCACATGAAACGGTATCACCTACAGAGGTGCGCACTGCCATGGATACGGCGTGCTCCGATTCCGCACATCTCTCGGAGGCTTGTTCTATTGGACTCCGCTTCGAGCGCTTGCCGCGAGGGAGCTTGCTCGCTGATTGATCGATTTCCCACAGCCGACCCTAACTGGTCATGTTGTCCGAAGAGGACTGTTCCAATGGCTTAATTCATCGGAGCCTGTGGAAAGTAGGCCCACCGTCTGCGGATGTCAAAGGCGTGGCCCTGCAGTCTCGCTCCAATGTGCTGTCGCAACATGAAGGCATGAGCACTTCAGAATGTAGATCAACTCCAAAGGTATTGACCTGCAGCCCATCGAGAAAATGGATCCAAGCACAGGAATCTCGCTGCTGAATTTAATGCGTCGTTGTGATAATTTCACTATTGCCAGTCCGCGCCGACAACCCTTGCATAAACATGTCAAGCCGTTCAGGTCCGCACCACACTTGAATCTGATTGACAGCCTTGGTAATTGTGTCTTCCTGAAAGTCAATCCCATCCAGCTTCGAGTGTTCGAGCATGTAGAAAAGCACATCTTTAGAGGCGTAGAGTGAAGCTATGCTGAGTGGGTCGTAAAGCTCGTAGTCGAATGGAAACCTGGCCTGGAGCACACAGTCTGGACGACGCTTCTGCTCGATCCAATTACGAAGCCGAATCGAGCCAGCTTGACACAGGCGCTCAAGATCTGCTAAGCTGGGGAGGCCTTCAGCTCCAATGCTGCCAAGGTGATCAACCCAGTGACAAGACGCGTAGACGAAAAATTCCCCAAACCCGCGTTCGACTGGATCGAAACGGACCATGTCCATCTCCCAGTATTCCCATGAACAGTCTGTAGTATATTCCTCGGCTCCGGCAATTGCATCATCAAACAGCCCATCAGCTTGGGGCAGATTGTTGATTATTTCTTGCTCTTCGGAGAACAGGCTAGCTCGACCAACCTCATCCAAGAGCAGGTATTTGATGCAGACTTGTAAGATGCAGTGCTCGGATTGCTGTGCATGTTTACGGGAGAACATACCGTGGCCGTCCTCGTCAGTAGGCTGGCGCGGATTTGATCTAGTATCCACAAACTCTTTGACCGACTGGTGCACTAGTCGGAGCTGTCTGTTCGTCGTATCGGCAAAATCTGTGTGCGCAATGAAAGGACGTATGAGACGCAAGATTCTTTCATTGTCCATTTCCCCTGCGAGAGCAGCAACGGTTGTAATCTTCCGATCGCTTGTAGCGAGTGCAACTGCAGCACCAAGTTCCGAAATGCTGAGGGGTCTGCGAGCCGCAGAGAGAAGCTGCAAAGCAACAATGGCTAGGGCTTCGCTTTCAAGAACACCCATGGTACATTTTTTCAATAGAGCCTCGTACAGTTCGGAGAGCTGGAAAGGTAAGATCTTGTTCTCCAGGAAGTTCAGCATCGGCACTCTCGCGGTAATTTCCCTGATGCCAATAAATTCGACCATTAATTTCGTCCATATGGCGGAACCTTGTGCTGCTCTAGACAAATCTCCAGCAACTAGACTTCGAACATCCGAATCTAAATGGGGCAACCTCTTCGTGACCGTGTGCTCCGCAATGAGTTGATCTCGTTGAGAGTCATTGACCATTTCAAGTGTGTCCATGAAACTCACTTGCTTCAATATCTCGCTACTAGGTCGAGTAGCCACAAGAGTCTTGAGCCTTGAATTTTTCTTTGCTAGACTCCCGAGAAGGTTGACGAGCTTCCTGATGGTCAGCTTGTCGCACTCATCGACACCATCAATGACGATAAAAAGTGGGCGATCCAGAGATTCTGCTACTTTAAGCAAGAAGTCCCCAAGCATATTTGCGTCTTTGGCGGGATTAAATCCTTCCTCGTTGATTTCTTTGTACCATTCGTAGAACGTGAGGTTCAGCCCCTTTAGTTGGTCGAGCACTTGCAGAATCAGGACAGAATATATGTCGACTGTAGAGCTAGTCCACCCATCTCGACAGTAGTAGAAACACACCTTGGGCCGGGGGATGTTTTGTTTGCTGCGGCGTTTCAGCTCATCCACCAGGAATGACATAGCCACAGACTTGCCACAGCCCATGTCGCCAATTAGGACCAAGTGCTGAGTTCCGTCAGGTGCACACCATTCCTTGAAGACTTTATCTGCTAGAAGGAAAGCGCACGCCTGATCGCCCAACGACGGCGGCCTTATACTAGAAGATTCCGCGGCGACATCGTCCAAGCGACGCAGATCACGCAAATCTGCGTGATGCTGATGTTGACGGTCAAGGTTTTCTCTCCCAAGCCGTTGAAATACTAAAATTTGATCAGTGTGAGCTTGCTATACAGGGAACGAGCAACGGTACTCTCCCATCGCTTGAGAAGGTCTTCGATCTCTTGTACGATCTGGTGAGTCGCATTGTCCACATGGCGTTGTAAGCGATCCGCAAGTTCGACGAATTCTCGGATAATCTCCAGAAGATGTTCCTTCTCGAGAGTCATCTTCAGAAGCAACTTGGGTCCTCTTTTTGTGAGAACGTTGGAGACGACATGATAAAACTCCAGGATCTTTTGGTAGACCGCAACTAGCGTCTTTTGATCAGTTAGGAAACCCTGAAACAAGATCGAGTCTTTTGATGCCAACGTGCCGTGTGTATATTTGACCGGTCTGTTCTTCTGCCATACGTATCGCATTCGTCGATGTAGGAGATGTGACCTAGCATCTGCCCAATCTGCTTGGCAAAGTCCAGATCGATAGATGCAAGGCTAATCACAATCTGAATGATGCATCGTCAATGACCGGGTTTTCTTTTGGCAATGGTTGCACGAAGCGCAGTTGTGTCTGTATACATACCGCTGTAACGCTTTTGATCACGCCAAAGACTGTCATAGTAGTCGGCTCCAAAGCCGTCAATGGTGCTGCCAGATCTAGAGCGAACTTGAAATTTTGAAGCGGAACTTCTGCAGCCTTCAATTTTTGGACGCCGCGCAAAAAAGCATCATCTTTGATGGTTGACTCTTCAATTTTGCCCAGCTCTTCGAACATTTGCGCGACGCTCTTTCCTTCGAGCCGCGAAATATCAGTTTGCTGCTTGACAAGGTCAACGGCTTCTCGAAACGCGGCGCTCCAAAGGTCTTTTGGGCCCGATAAATTACTCGACCTCCGCAAGATGTCACTCGAGTCGACGAGCGTCCCATAGACTGAATTGCCTTCGATCGAGTCTGCTTGGACCCGGACATCCTGCGGGGATGAAACATGAATTACGGTAGAGCCACTGTTGCCACGTCTGATCAGATATTCCGCGGCGCGTAATTTTGTCGTCCAACGTGACGTACTTCGGGTTTTCAGGCTGTGAATGCAGAATATCTGTTCCCTCTGGATCCATCCGTGACTTTCTTGGGAAGATCCTCTTGAATTTTTGCAGCCATCGCGTACGCCCACGCTCGTTACTTCCATTCTTCATGATGTCCAACGGGTGCGAGTCTAGCTGGGGATTGCGGGTGATCGATTGGCAAAATGCCGAGATATTTGATAGTCTAGCCCATGGGCGCTTACGGATCGCCCCGTGGGGAACGTCGTTTTATGTGCATGACGCTACGCGTTGGTCCGCCTCGTAATCTAGTTGGCCATGTTTCTCACAAATCTGGTTTTTTGCCTGTTTGTCTATGTGCCTGTTTGTCTATGTGCCTGTTTGTCTATGTGCCTGTTTGTCTATGTGCCTGTTTGTCTATGTGCCTGTTTGTCTATGTGCCTGTTTGTCTATGTGCCTGTTTGTCTATGTGCCTGTTTGTCTATGTGCCTGTTTGTCTATGTGCCTGTTTGCCTATGTGTAAGGGTAGCCCCTATCTGACCCTTATAGGTGATATGCGGTCACGCCCGGCTTGGCAAGTCGCACGGGACACGCATGCGTACACCCAGCGACGCGACGCGCATCGCGTCCATAACAAAAGGCAAAGATTAGTTCATTAACGACCTACAGGTCGTAGGCGTGCTATACATTGCGACATGCCCTTACACTATGTAACTGTTTACCTATATACTAGTAGCACAAATTGCGATTCTAATCTACTTATTTTCTTATATACCTATCTGCTTATTTTAGAGTCGGACTTTAAAGTAGAATTTATAAGATATCTGCCTAATTACTAGTGTAGACCCTAAGCTAGCTAGCTAGCGTAGCTTAGCTTAGCTTATAAGTAAGCTAAACTAAGCTAGACAATTTTTACTAATAGACTAAGCTAAGCTAAGCTAAGCTAGATAAATCTAGCTAGCTTAGTTTAGCTTATTTAGCTTAACTATTATATCTCGTTCTAGGGCTAGTCTTAAAAGAGAGATAAGTTAAGTTACGTAGCGGTATTCTTTAAAGAGGCTAAAGTAGGCTAAGCGAAGATAAATAATTAGGATAAGGGTATATTCTAATTAGTAAGATAGTAACATAAGTTAAACGTATTAAAACTATAAGGGATTCTTAGTGTTACGGGTAAACAACGTATATACTAAAGTTCTATAAGGTTTGTAATAAGTTCGATATAGAAGAAAGGGGAAGTTATATGCTGTCCGAAGAAAAGGTGTCGGAAAGCAATCCGAACGTATAGGCGCAGCCTATACTAAGGAACAGGGGCCCGCCCCTTACACTACCCCCCCCTTCCTCCTCCGCCGCCCCTAGTCCTAGCTCCGCCCTAGAGCCTATTGTCCTAGCTGTTTTTGTTAGGCTCGCAATAGGAAGTGCCCGAGCTACTCTTTCTTATTATCTAGCCCCGCCAACGCCGAGACGAAGTATTATTACCTAGGTAAGTATAAGGTTTACTATTGTCTACTAAGTAACAATAGCTATTGTTATATATAAATAATAGGAGCCTAGAACATATCTTTAGGTTCTCGTTCTCTTTTTCTTTCTTTCTTTTTCTTATTACCTACCGTACGCGTAAGTCGCCCCTCCCCCTCCCCCTAGCTAAGCGTCTCTAGTCTTAGGGGTATACGCGTACGTATCTTATGCCTATCGCTTAGGGAGACGAAATTTTCCCTACGGGTTCCGATAGATACTAATAGTATGCCGTAAATAGAAACTACTACTACTATATCTCCTATTAATACTATTAAGTAAGTCCGAATAAATTGCTACGGGGACCGACACATTCTAACTAGAACCTAGCATAAAATGGCCTAACGCCGCATTTACTACGTCCCCTACGCCTCTACTAGCGTAGACTACGTCTCCTAGTATATAAGTACCGGTCCCTGTCCTATTCCTATCGGGGTCCGCTAATTATCGTTAGGGCGTAACCGCGCGCGCCTACTAGGCCTATAACACTAATCGCAAGTATTGCGAGGATATGTATATACTACGCGGACCCCGAAGGAAAATTATCGCTAACCGCGCGTTTTAGGCCGGAGCTCGCCTACGCCGCCTATACTAAGTAGACCCGCGCTACTAACTAGAACCGCGCGTAAGTATTCTCCCTAGCGTCCTCCGCGACTTTTCTACCGGCTTACGGTCTTTTAGCGACGACGCCCGTACTAAGCTCCGTACGTTCTTAAAGCCTAGAAGGCTTTAAAGCCTCTCTAGCGTACTAGCGTACTCTCCCGGTAAGTTTCCCCGGCTCCCGCCTCTTTATACGCGCTTACCGATCCTTTTAGTACGGTCGCCGCTAAGGTTATAGGTACTATAGCTAATACTTAGCTTACCTTTAGGTAGACGTATATACTACGGGCCCCGTTATAAAACTATCGCTAACCGACTCTTTAGTCCTAGGGGCGCCCTACGCGACCTCTAGCTAGGCTAGCGCCGCGTGCGTTAGGCCTCGGCCTCCTCTAACTAGCCTTCGGGTACCCTCGTCTTTTACGCGGGCCGCGACCGGGCTATTATAGTATATAGCTATCTCGAAAGGGATCGGGCTCTACTGCTTTTACGGCGGACGCCGCTAAAATAAAACGCTCTTAAACTTACCTATGCCTTCTTACTTCTCTCTATCTCCTAAAAAGACTCCCTAACCTAAAAGAACGCCTACCTTTTCCTAAACGCCTATATCTATGCTAAATCCCTAGTAATCCTTACCTTTTCGCCTTTTCCCCCTTCTTTTTGTATCCTATGCCTCCTTCGGTCCGTTATGCGTTATTAGGTTACTATATTTCCTCTCGAAGTTATCCGCGGCTACTATGTCCGCGAGGTACCCTAATAGTTCCTATGTAGGGTTGTAGTATCCGGTCTATTTTACTAGGACTTCGCGCACTCGGCCTCTATCTCTAACCGTAGTTCTAGCGTAAAGGATCTCTTCTACCTACTACTCTTCGTAAGACTTAATTATAATAGGGTCCGGCTATTTATTATCGATCTCTTATCTAGGTAAGGGGTCTTAGCTTATAGGTCGTAGTAAGTTAGGATGGAAGACCGGGTAGATCCCGTTAGGGATCCTAGATAAGCGTATAGATAACGGTAAGATTACTTCTACTACCGTATACTTCGCGTATCTATAGTCGAGGCTCTTCTTTAGTCGTATAGTAATATAGTTACGTAGATCTAGCTAAACTTTATCGCCTATACGATAGATTAGTACGGGCTTCCTACCTCGGTTAGCGTAGTCCTCCTGTTTTTAGGCGGCTTCCGCTATACTCGCCTAACATAGGTCCGTAATCTTTTACATCCTTTCTAAGAATAGCGTTACCCGTTACGCGGCGTCTAACTAAGAGGTCTCTAGATCCGGTTATAACTAAACGGGTAATAGTGCCTCGTATCTATGTACCGCGAAGAAGGAGCTTATTCCTAGCCTAGCGTAATACCGCGCGTTTAGAGTAAGTTGCGCCGTAGGGAGCTAGCGTTTCTAGTCGGACTGCTTATAGTTAATGTAGTTACGAAGGTAAGCCTAGACTTCCTAGTTTAATCGTTCTAGGCCTCCGTCGGTTTATAGGTAGTAGGCAGAGCTAAGCCTCTATTTTACACCGGTTAAACGATAGAAGGTCCTCTAGAAGGTACTCGTCTAGTTAGTACCCCGGTTACTCGTAATAGCTTAAGGGAGGCTATAGTATCTTACCTAGTAGTCTAAGAACCTTTTAGCGTAGTCCTCGGCTTTTATAGTAGGTATCGCTTCTAAAACGACGGTCTTGCTTAGTCGATCCTTAATTACCTAGAGGCAAGTGTTTCCTTACGACTCGGGTATGTCCGTTATAAAATCTATCGAGATCTCCTAGAAGAATCGGTCGGGGGCCGGTAAGGGTTGTAGGAGGCCGTGTTTTTATTCTCTCTATACCTTATTCCTACCGTAGTAGTTATAGTTCCTTAAAAACTGCCTTACGTACTTAGACTATAGGGGCTAGTAGAAGTTACGACTTAGTATCGATACTATAGAGTCCCGGCTAGGGTAGCCGTATACCGGTGAATCGTGCACGGATTAGATTAGCTTAGTTCGAAGGGTGTCGTTCTATAGAATCGCTATGTCCGCCTCCTTATAGTCGGACTCCGTAGAACTAGGAGCTCTAGGCACCTAAATCCTACCGCGGTAGCGAAGATACCCGTTACGGTTAATGCTATAGTTACCTACTTATACCTTAAGTTTTACCTCGCTAGGGAGTAAACGCGCTCCTACCTTAATCGCGCGGTATACCGCTTAGAACGTACTATCCTTCTCGATAGTTCTTTTCTAGAGGTCGTTTAGCTCTTAGTCTTAGAAGGGTCCCTATAGTACGCCCGGTAAATCCGCCTCTTCTACGGCAGATAGTCCTTCGAACTACGTAGCTAAGATTCGTACTAACGAAACCTTTATAGTAGAGCTAGCGTCTACTACCTTCGAGCTCGGCTAATTCTTTACGATGTCTGGTTTAAGAAATCTACGATACCGTAATAACTTGTCATCCTACCTAAGCGTGTCCTACTCTCTTCGAGAAAGGGCATCCGGTATAATCGCCTCGGTACCCGGCCTATACACTAGTAAAAACTAGAACTTTACAACTTCCTTAACCTACCGGATCTACCGTTCGGAGAGCTGTCTCTTCGTTATAAAGTATTCTAGGTTCTTATAGTCCGTCTAGATTATAAAGGGCCTACATGTTTTTAACTCGGGAGCCTATTCCTTAAGATAGGACACTACCGCGAGTATCTCCTTATCGTAAATGTCGTAGTTAATCTTAGCCTTATTAAGTTTCTTCGAGTAGAATCCTACTAGTCTTACGACTCCGTCCTTTTCTTATAGGAGGGCGCCTCTAAGCGTAAAGCCGCTATAGTCCGTCTCTAAAAACGTAGGGAGCTCCGGGTTCTAGTAGGCTAAAACTAGTGCTTTATAGTACTTATCCTTTAATGTCTTAAACGTATTAGCCTAACGATCTCCCTAGGAAAACACCTTATTCTTACCGGTTAGCGACGTTAAGGGCTCGGCGAGCTTTAAATAGTTTAGAATAAACATTCGGTAGTAGTTCGCGAAGCCTAAGAACCGCCGCACTTCCTTCTAGGTAACTAGTGCCTTCTAGTCCTTTACTACTACTACCTTTTCGGGGTCGGGTCCTACTCCTATCCCGTCGGTATGTACGATAAACCTAAGGTACTTAACCTTCTTCTATACGAACTTACACTTCCCTAGATCTAGGAAAAGACCTCCGTCCTAAAGCTTCTAGAGCACGATACGAACCTTCTAGAAATGGTTCTCTTTTGTTCCGTCGGAGTAAATGACGACGTCGTTAGCGTAGGCCGAGGTAAAGTCGTCTAGGTAGTCCCGTAATAAACTATTAATGTACCGCTAGAATGTTACGGGGGCCCCGGACAAACCAAACGGATATACTAGCTATTCCTATAGACCGAATCTAGTTCGAAAAGCCGTCTTATACTCTTTACCTCGAGCTATCCGGAGGTAATAGAATGCGGTAACAACGTTAACCTTCGTAATCTATCTAGCGCCCGTTAGGTTCCGAATAGTTTCCGGGATTAATAGAAGCGGGTAACGGTCCTACTTCGTAATCGAGTTTAGTACTCTATAATCGTAGTAGAACCTAAGTCCTCCCCCGGGCTTCTTTACGAATAGGACGGGAGCCGCCGCTTCTAAGGTAGAAGGGCGAATGTAACCCTTACGCTATAGCTCCGTTAGCGACTTCCGGAGGATAAGTAGCTCGTCTTTCGACATGCTATAGAGCGGTCCCTAGGGTAATGATTCTAGGCTTCCGTCGGCTTTCGTCCGTATTTCGATCTTATAGTTAAGGTCGCCGCGGTATAGAGCTAGTTTATTAGCTTCCCTAGTAGAAAACAACGGTAACATATCCTAAAGTTCTAGAGGCAAGCCCTTCTTAAGTTCCTCTCGCGTAGGCGGCTCCTTTTTGCTAAGGGCTTTCTTAATATCTTCTACGGTTACCGCGGTAATCGTAGCGAAACGCTCACCCGACTCGTGTTCTTCGTAGTTACGCCCTTCGGGTACCTATTTCTTTACTAAGCTATAGTAGTACCGGCGCTTTTTAGGCCCGGTCCGGATCTGATTGTGCGCCTTCTACGGGTTCCCTAGGATTATAGGGAAGTCTAGATTAGACACGACATAAGTATAAACTACCTAGTAGATCCCGGCAATTTCTATACGGAAGGCGACTACTCCTTCGATCGAGTTCCGCATCGCCTTCGTAAACCCTGTAGCCTTACGGCTCTCGTTACTAACATACGTAAGACCGAGGCCTTTCACTAAGTCTCCGTTAATTATAGCGTAGTATATACATCCTTTATCGATAAGGGTAAACGTTCCGTAACTTTCGTTTAGGAGTACGTTAGTATATACAAGATTCCTATTTATAGAACTCTTAACTACGTTCTACCCCTTTAATAGTGCTTCTTTATCTCCTAGTTCTAGCTTTCGACTAGGAGCTAGTCTTTTCCTATCTCTCCGGGATCCGACTTAAACCCGTCGTCCTCTAGGATCGGCGCGACCGAGGCTGTGTTAATCCTAGTAGGATTAACTACTACGGCGTACGGGCATTCCTTTACTCGATGTCCGCTTACTCTATAGCGGAAGTAGAGCTATTCTTAGCGCCTACGATCTCTCTCCGTAGTATCTACCTATTTTACTCTCTACCTCCCTTTATCCTCCTTCCGATCTCTACGACTTCTAGAGCGGCCTCCGCTTATCCGGGTTAGTGCTATAATAGTGTTACTATCGGTATTAACCTAGTTACTAGCCGCTCTCGTAAAAGAACGGGTAGTAACTATAGCGGTTGTACTAGAGTCCTTATTATTGTCCTTCTACCTCTTATAGGCTATTTTAAACTAGTCCGTGTCCTCGAGGTTAGTTATAATCCGTTCGACCTCCCCCGTAAACTCGTAGTAGTCCTCCTTTTTTAGTATAGCCGCCGTATACATCCGAACGGGGTTCGAGAAGGTGTTACGTAAGTAACTAATCTTCGCGTCGTCGCTCTAGTTCTCTCCGCCGGCGCTTAGTAGGAGTCCGTCGAATTTTATCTAGTAGTCGTACTAAGGTTAACCGTTCGTATGTTTAATCTTAGTAAGCTACTCTAGAGCCTTAGCGCGCTCGTTGCTATTACCGAAGACTTTCTTAAGTTACGTAAAGAAAGTAACGGGGTCCTTCCTAAGTTCGCCGTCTCCCTTATCCTAGAAGTACCGTATCCTAGTACGCTCTCTCGCTAGTAAGGTGTCGTTAATCGTATCCTAGTAAAATTCCTTAGAGAGCGTCGGCTTTAGGGCGGATCGCACCCTAAAAGAGCTCTTTAACCTTAAGAAGTAATCGCGGAATGTCTCTACCTTACCGTCCTAGGACGGTAGGTTCTAACCTCTAGGACCCGACGGTTCTTCTCCGGTACGCGGCGAGGGCGCGGCGGTGTTTAGCGTCTATAGTAACTGTCTTATTAGGTTACTAGTAGTCGTCTCATTATAAGCTAGTAGCGAGACTATAGGTGTTAACTAACGTCGAGCGTCTTCCGATTCTTTTAAAGCGGCGCGTGTTAAGTTAAGACCTTATAGGATACGTAGTTAGCAGCGGAGTAGAGTAAGAGATTAATCTTTAACTAGCTAACAGCTACAGGGCATACAGCAATATATTAGGAACCAATGCGTTAATTGTGTTAGATGTCTATCTAAGCTAAAGGGGAGAGAAGGTGTCTTCCGATAAGCTAAGTTATCGTAGATGCCTTAGGCTATTAGATTATAACCTAACTGTTAGCTCCCCTTAAGATGCTACATCTTAACACTCCTACTTATCTTACATAGGAGGTTATAGTCTACTCTTCTCCTATTAGTAGTATTTAGACCTCTATAATAGGTTAAGCTAGCTTATAAACCTCTAGAAGTGTAGACTAGTCTTTAGCTTTATAAACCTATCTACAACTATCTTAGATATTAGGGTGTACTTAATAGTAATAAGCCTTCTCTACTAAAGTTTCCTAACAGCATTGTAGGCAATGTTAATATGCTTTAACTTGTTATAAACATATGCATCCCTTACTAGGGTAAGGGTAGCTTAGTTATTACCTCTTAATTAGACTAGTCTTAAGCTTAACATAGTCTCCTAGTTTCTAGTAATCCTTAGTTAATAGGAATAGTCTCCTACTAACTCTAGACAGTCTATCTCCCTTAGTAGTAAAGCTAGGAATTGGGATTGCTTTATACATGTATTTATAGCTATATATTTAGCTTCTATTATAGATATTACTATAGACTTTTACTTCTTGCTTATCTAGGAGACTAGTACCCTATAGAGGAAGAAGACATACCTAAGGATAGAGACTCTGTCTACTTTATCTATTGCATAATTAGAGTTATAGTATCTAACTAGGCATCCTTCTCTATGCCTAGAGAAGACAAGGCTAAGATTAGGATATAACCTTAGATATCTTATAATCTTCTTTAAAGCCTTTATATAGTAGGTGGATAGGTTACTTACAAATGAGCTTATCCTTCCTAGGGCAAAAGCAATGTCTAGCCTTATAATTGTTACTAGCTACATCTATGTACTATTAATACTCTAGTACTCTACCTTATTACACCTCTTATCTATGTAGCTTAAAGGTTTAAGAGCCTTATAGCTATCTATAGGTGAGTGTGTAGGTGCTACCTTCTTATGGTTTATCCCTATCTTAGTAAGGTTGTCCCTAATAAAGTGTCCCTAGTTAAGTTTTAGGATTCCTCTCCTCCTGTCCCTTATAACTCTTATGCTAAGGATCTTTTTAGGTTTACTAAGATCTTTAATCTTGAAGACTTTGCTAAGTTCTCTTTTAAACTAGAGAATATCTGTTAACTTTAGTGCAGCAATTGGAATGTTATCTATATATGTAAGAATCATAATCTCTTTTTCCTTATAAATAAGTAGGTATAGATCTACCTCTAACTGTGTGAATCTAATCTCTCTAAGCTTTAACATATAGAGTTGATTCTAATCTCTAGCTGCTTACTTAAGTCTATATAAGCTTTTAAGGATCTTAAATACTATATTTAGTAGAAGCTTAACTCCTAGTAGTAGTAACATAAAGATGTCTTTATAGAGGGTGCTTTCTATGAACGCATTGTTTACATCTACTTAGTAAAGATAGAGATCCTTCTTACACATAATAGCTATAAACACCCTAAGGGTGTCC
Source organism: Nothopassalora personata (assembly GCA_033816765.1). Classification (NCBI taxonomy): domain Eukaryota; kingdom Fungi; phylum Ascomycota; class Dothideomycetes; order Mycosphaerellales; family Mycosphaerellaceae; genus Nothopassalora; species Nothopassalora personata. The sequence continues at coordinate 673,861 of CM066290.1, forward strand.
TATCTAACTATAGGCGCAAATGTCTCTATAAAGTTAACACTAAACTTCTATAAAAAGCCCCTTATAACTAGCCTAGCCTTAAACTTTTTAATGGCTCCACTAATGCTTCTTTTAACATTAAAGACCTGTAACGGTTAGCTAATCACGTACGAACAGTGAAAGGCAAAGTGACCGATTGCGCCACCGGCGCGTAAAAGGCAGTATCTACGGACCGGGGTTCGTAGATTGTTCGCTACTCATTAAGGTTCAACGGTTACGCGGGCCGTCGCCGGGTCGCCGGGCCGGGCCCGTGATAAGACCTATCTTAATGTAACTAAGTTTGCTCCTTTTAGTGGAACAGTATTCTCCTAGGTGTTGTTGCTCTATAGAGCATCTAGCTCCTTCTAGATTGCTTCCTTCTAAAGGTGTTCCTATTTCTTATTATTTATAGCATCCTTATAGGACTTTAGAATTAGGATCTCTTACTTATATGCAATGACTTCTATAGTTGCTATAAAGGCTATCTCCTTAACTTCTTCTAGGAATTCACTATCCTATAGTACTAAATCATCTACTAATTACATAGCTATAAAGAAAGCTTAGTAGTAAGCAGTAAGGTTCTCTAAGAGGTCTATTGCTTCTCCTACTTTAGTAGCTAGTTTAGGTATAGGGACTATAGATCTTAGGGCTTTCTAGTTCTATTTATAGCCCTTAACATTATGGTTAGCCCTCCTCTTACTAAGGGATAATCTAAGAGTAGTCACTTATGTCCTAGTAACATTCTTTTCCTAGAGATCTAGTAAGCTTATCTCAATTAGCTTATTAATTTTCTAAAATTCCCCTATATTCTTTAGAGGCTAGGGAAGTTGCATAAACAGCTTTCTTAGCTAGGCTGTTACTAGGCTACTCTACTGAATAATTGAATAGTGAACAGGTTGCTCTAAGGATATGTCCTTCCTTAGCCTCCCTAAGGGTCCCCTAGCTAGTGCATTGCTTAATAGATTCAATTTTGTAACATTAAGATCCATATTACCTCTAGGTTAGTCCTTAAAGAAGTCTACATGTGTGTATTGTTTAATAGCTTTTATGTCTAGTTCCTAAAAGAGCTAGGCCTTAGCTGTGTTTTTAACGTATCTAACAAACACTGCTTCTTTACCTCTATTTATTAGTTTATTACTTCTTACCTATTAAGGCTAGGATCTTGTGTCTATGTAGACAATAGCTTTATATCCCTAAACCTTTAAATGGTTAATAGTTGGCTTAATACCATTAAAGGCTTTATCTAGTAAAACCTTAAACCTATTATAGTCTAGACCATTTAGTAGTTTGTTCCTTATATAGATAGGTTTAGGCTTCTAGTGCTTTAGGCTAGAATTCAATTAGCATCTTAGCCTCTTTAAGCATTGCCCTTATAGAGTCTTCTAAGGTTTATATTAACCTTTCAACTAGTCCATTTTAGAGCGAGTTATATGCCTTAGTATGCTCTAGCCCAATTCCTAAATCCTTCTCCTACTGCTTAACTAATGTAATAAGTTCCCTTGCATTATTAAGCCTAACTGCTTTTAACTATACTAATGATTTCCTCTCTGCCTTAATCTTCTAGTTCTAGAGAGTAACTAGAGCATCTTCTCTTTTCTTAAGAGGATAGGTCTACTTTTTTCTAGAGAAGTTATTAACAATCTTAAGCTAGTATTTAAACCCTAGCCTTAATGTTAGTAGTAGACTACATATGTTAATAGATACAAGGGCAAGTCTTTTAGGTCTTCTCTTAGTAACTTTACCTTTATACTTCTTTATCTTTGCTATTAAACACACTCTATACTAGTGGAAGCTATCCCTAGGAATAGGAATAGGTTCTTTTAAGTCTATTACCTTATAAAGATTCTAGAGTAAGTTCTTCCTAAAGTGTGCAAAGTTAGTCTCTAATTCAGCAGTTATAAAGACATTCTCCATTAGTAGTGCATATAATAAGTGATGTGCCCTTTCTTATAGTAGAGGAGAAATCTCATTAATAAATAGAACCCCCCTAAGGAGCCTTGTCTAGATAACAGTTTAGCTAGAGGGGGATACAAGAGAAAATGAAGGAGGTTAGATACTAAACTGCTTACTAAACTAGTTCTAAGAAACTAGGTTCACCCCTAGCTTAGGTATAAGTAGAACATCTTCTAAAACAACTTTCCTACTAGATCTCCTACTTATCTCTACAGTCCTAATATAAGTAGCTAATAAATGCCTACCTCCTACTTTAATCCATTTCTTCTTTATTAAGGGAGTTATAGATCTAAAGAGGCAGTTCTAGTTAGTTATATAGGATAAAGCATAAGAATTAAGTAACTACTCTAATAAGGGGAACTTGCCTTAGATTTCTGCAGTTAAGTAAGCTACTTTATTATACTCATTATTATTAGACATTGTCTTCTAGGATAAGTTGCATAAGTTAGGTAGCTCTTAGGTAGAGAAACCTTTCCTAGTCTTCCTTGTTTTAGAGGAAGGAGACTAGGCCTAGTTCTTCTAGAGTAACAGCATGTTAGAGCTGAGTTTCTTCACTATTTCTTAAGTTCCTCTATAGAGGACTTCTCTCTTAGTATTCTTCTTAAAGATAGTAGTAGAGATCTTCTCTTCTTAATATATGTTACATTCTAGGAGGATAGTACTTAGGAATAAGATCTAAGGACCTTCTTTGCCTTAGAGAGACTAGGGCAGTCCTTAATAAGATGGTCCTTCTTATAGAGAAGGCAGGAAAGTGATCTTACCTAACCTAAGGGCCTAACCTAGGTAGCTACTATACTATACTTAGCCTTAGAGGGATTTAATCTAGCCTCTTAAGCCTTAAGAATCTTTAAGGTCCTTTTATAATCTATCTTTAGCTAAGCTATAATAGTATCCCTAGCTATATAGTAGTTAGGTGGCAGTAAGCTTAAAAGCTAGGTTATTCTTATATTAGCTTTCCTATAGTGCTGGCCCTCTAGGTTAATATTAGCAATCCTCCTTCTAAGAGACACTAGGTGTGCCTATGCAGATCTAATAGTGAACTCTTCACTTATCTTAAAGTTCATAAACTGTTTTATAAGCTTATGTACATAGGTTAGTAACACCTAGCTATACTTATTCTAGAGATGCACCTATATCTTAGTAGCTTTTCTAGATTCGTAAGAGCCCTTAAGCTTAAATTCATCTTCTTCTATAATCCTACTTAGGATACTAAAGCTACAAGCTGCATTTTGTTTTATCTATATTAGTGCATTAAGAATCTCTTTAATCTTAGTCTCTTCCTAGAGTTTTAGGTTCTTACCCTTAATATTGTTAAATAACACTTCTAACAGGTCATCAATTGTAAAGAATGCTAACTAGCTCTCTATCTTGTATCTCTAAAGGTTGAACTATCTCTTCTAGTTGTCTCTCCTAAGAATTGGGATTTTAGTTTCCTTCTCTTCTCCTTTGTCTTAGTGTGAATCTATAATAAATTAAATATAATAAAACAAGGTGTATATGCTTTAAAGTCGTGGCTTAGGTTCTGCTAAGGCTTTTAGTGTAGAATAGTAAGGTTCGTAGGTGTAGATACTAAGGCCTACTTAGTAGGGTAAAGAAAGAGCGGTGTAGTCTCGGAGCTAGGACATAGGTCTGTCTCTCCTAGTAGAGTTCTAAATGACTTACTTAAAGTCCTTCTTAATAGTATCTCGATGCAGTTCTGCCTATAGAGTGTCTTTAAGGTATTAGCTTATAGTAAGCCGCATAGAGTCCTTTTCTAGATTACCTATTACTTAGTATTAAACCAAGCTCCTTAATAGGATAGATGGGGTAGACTTCTACTTCCTAGATGTTTTCTACTATAATAGCAAGGGATACAAGTAACCTATACTAATATAGGTTACTCTTACTCCTGCACAAACCCGGGCTCATAACCTAGTAAGTTAAGACCTTATAGGATACGTAGTTAGTAGCGGAGTAGAGTAAGAGATTAATCTTCAACTAGCTAACAGCTATAGGGCATGCAGCAATATATTAGGAACCAATGCGTTAATTGTGTTAGATGTCTATCTAAGCTAAAGGGGAGAGAAGGTGTCTTCCAATAAGCTAAGTTATTATGGATGCCTTAGGCTATTAGATTATAACCTAACTGTTAGCTCCCCTTAAGATGCTATATCTTAACAGCGCGCGTTATAATTAACTCGGCTTACATCTCTTCCTATCGCTAGTATAGTTACTAAAGCATAAGTTAGAAGTTTTTATTCGGGGCACTAGTCCTAGGGTTCTCGCTACCCGGCGACGTTATTACGTATCCCGTCTCTTTAATAGTAGGTGCCTAGCTAATTCGAATGAATCGAACTTAATGTCACGGATAAACGACGTATATACTAAAGTTCTATAAGGTTTATAATAAGTTCGATATAGAAGAAAGGGGAAGTTACACGCTATCTAAAGAAAAGGTGTCAGAAAGCAATCCGAACGCATAGGCGTAGCCTATGCTAAGGAATAGGGGCCCGCCCCTTACACTTAGCGTTCCTAAATATAAAGGAGATTCGTAGATCTCGGTAATTAGTCTAATTATTCTAAGTATAAGTAGCCTAATTAGTCTAAGTATAAGTAGTCCAATCGCCCTAAGTCTAAGCATAAGTAGTCTAATTGCCCTAAGTCTAAGCGCTTAGGTAGGATAAGTTACGTACTCGTCTCATTATTATAATTCTAGGGTCTATAGGAATTATTCCGTAATACTATCCCTCTTTTAGCCTAGCTTTATCCCGAAGCTTTATAAGCTGTTATTATTTCTTATAGTAGTAGTTAACTATATCTTCTTCCTTCTATAAACGCCGTTAACGACTTACTCTAGATACTAAAATCTCTAGTATTAAAATAGCTCTATATATAAATTGTTAGAAGTCTCAATCCTCGGGCGCGGTAGTAAAGTATATCGTAGGTTCTCGGTCTAGGAAGTGTTCGGCCTACATTCGAAAAGGCTATAAGGATTACGATGTGCGTCTTTCTCGTCCGGAGTAGGAACGTCTTCGCGATTCGCGCGATAAGCTTAAGCTAGAACTTAAGAGGATTAAAGAGGAGAAGGTACGGCTAAAGATACGTAAGATCCGTCTTTAGAAATAGCTACGCTTAGCTAAGCATTACGCTAACGACGCCGTCGCTAAGGAGTTAGAGGAGCTTAAGGAGGAAGAGACGCGTAAGGAGCTAGCGTCTCTTAAGTAGGCGTCGGGGGTAGAGGTGTTACCTCTACTAGTTTCTTTCTCGGATATTCTAGAGATGCCCGTAAACGACTAGGCGGCGCTTTCTAGGACGGAGCCCTAGGGCGAGTCCCTAGGGGTAGAAACTTATTAGGGTATTTATTTATAAGTTATGTCCCTATTTCTATTAATCGGCTAGGTAGCTTAGTAGTAGAGCGTAAGCTATCTATACTCTTAAGGTCGTAGGTTTAATTCCTACCCTAGTCGCTCGTCGGCCGAGAGATCTATTATCGTAGGTCGTATCGGCGGACCTATTTTTAGTATTGTCGGATCTTTTACTAACAGTTTCGTAGGTATTGTTTTAGTTCCTAGGTATTTTCTAATTCGTCGTATCCTTTCTACTTAATAAGGTATCGCTAACCTTTTTTATCTAGGATTTTTTTAACTTCGAATTCGTTTTCTACTTCTAGCTCGAAATAGAAGCTTTCCTAGTAGGGTGTTTCGGCGTCTACGGGTTCTAACTTAGAGATATATGTTACGGTTCTAATCTAGGGCTAAAGGAAGCTAACTAATTAGACCTCTACAATTGGTAGGCGCTTCCGCCCGAGAAGTGCTCTCTCGCCCGTAGGAATGAAACCAAGGAACCGAGAGAGTAACTAAAGTAATCTCCTTAACCTCGTTAATCTCGGTGATCTCGAGAGAACATAGAGAGCATAGAGAGCACGGAGAGCAACGCTCTATCTCCTTTGTATTTAGGAACGCTAAGAAACCCTTATAGTTCTAATGCGTTCAACTTATGTTACTATCTCACTAATTAGAATACAACTCTTATTCCTATTATTTATCTTCGCTTAGCTTACTTTAGCCTCTCTAAAGAATACCGCCACGTGACTTGACTTATCTCTCTTTTGAGACTAGCCCTAGAACGAGATAATAACACTTTAAACGCCCTTAGGATAAGCGCTACTTAAGCAGCTAGTAGGGGAACACCCGCCCCTAGCGAAGTAGGAAGCATCCGCCGTGCGCTACTATAATAGACTACTACGAAGGACGATAAGTCTAATGACGATAACGAGCCTACTCCGAGGAAGAACGACGTTAAGGCTACTAAGCTAGACCTCTTCTATAGAGACAGAGCTAAGTTCGACGACTAGATCAATTAGATAGATATGTATCTTATGTTTAACCTAGTCGATGCCGATAAAAGAACTATCTTCGCTATTACGTACCTTCGCGGAAGCGCGTAGAACTAGATTAAACCTTACCTTAAGGAATACCTTAAAGGTATAGGACGATTAGACCCTACTAGAATGTTCAGGAACTACACCCTCTTTAAAGATAAGATAAAGTTAATCTTTAGAACCTCGAACGAAGTCCAATAGGCTATACGAATCATTTAACACCTAAAATAGAAGACGTCTACTTTAGAGTATGCCGCCAAATTCGAAGAATACGGACAAATTACTAGATGGGACTAGACGGCGTTAATAACTATGTTCCGACGTGGACTTAAAGACTCTATTAAGGACGAGTTAATAAGACACGGGGGACAGATTACTAACCTCGAAGAGCTAATAAAGGCGTCGATCAATATCGATAACTAGCTCTAGGAACGACACTAGGAGAAGAAATACGACTCTAAAGTAGGAGGAATAGTAGGATACGCTCCGGATCGTAGACCCTTAGGAGGATACGTTACGAAGGGAGAATTCTCACGACAAAACCAGCCCTACTATAGACTACAGCTAATGAAACTGGACGTTACCTAACGAGGACGGAGGATCGATAAGAGTAGGGGCTACGGAAAGCCCTTTAAAGGAAAAGGAAAACTCACATACTATGCCTGTAGTAAGGAAGGTTACATAGCACGGGATTGCCGCGGTAAGTGTAAGGGGTAGCCTAGTAGCTAACCCCTACATGTGGCCTTACATATAACATGCGGTCGCGACCGGCTACTAAGCCGTACGTAACACGCATAAGTACACCTTGCGACGCGCGATGCGTCTTAAACAAAAGGTAAGAATTAGTTCATCTACGACTAGTAGGTCGTAGGCGTGCTATACATTACGACATCCCCTTAATAGTAAGAATATAGTACGCCGCGAGCAATTTAATATAATGCAACCCCGAACTAGTAAATCTAAGAGTAGCGTTAGATCTCGGGGAGATACTGACTATACTCGGAGAGTAGGGGAGAGAGCTAGTAATAGAAGTACGACGCCTCTCCTAGACCCCTTAGAAGGACGAGGAGGATACTATAGGTAGTAAATAGTAGTTATTCCATTTAATGCGAAGAACTAACTACGATAGTTTAACATAATAATACAAAGAGTCGACTACGAGATCGAATCCGAATCTCGAAATGGTTATAGAAGCCTTCATTAGCGATTCTATTACTAAGACTCGTGTTAAGTTTACTACGCCGCGAAGTTAGGCGTAGGGTATTAGCCTTAGTAACTACGAGGAACCCTAGGAGCGACGCATAGGTAAGACGCTACGCTCCGAGAAGTAGACATCGATAAATCCTACTTTAACGAAGATAGAAGCAACAAAGAAAATCAGGACCTAGGATAGAACGGATTATAGTTACTAGAACCATAGGAAGAAAGTCAAGAAACTACCGGGCTAAATACTATTAAGGAAGAACAGGATCCGGAAGAATTAAGCGAAGAAGATTCCTCCGAAGGAGGAGAGAGCGACACTAACGACGATAACGAATAACTTACTTTTACGGTAGATGTACCTAAGAAACTGTACGACATAATCATCTACCTATAAAGAAGGCACGAGGAATTCCTACCTAAGATAGGTAGACGAAGGAGGCTACATTCCATTAAGTTTAATAAGACACACGACACCCTACGAGGCATAGCCTAGGGATACCCACTTATAGAAACAACCGAGAATCTAGCAACCGTCGTTATAGAACGACCACCTATAGGAAGCCAAATAACAGGTACCGGGTACTAAATACTAGTAGGAACTTTCGTCTTAAACGAACTACGAACAGTAGTATAGCACGTACGGGCTCTCTACTTAGAAACGTAGAAGATCTAGGAACGTAACAGACTATAAGTGTAGACATAGGGTAACGGGCTATAGGTTCTAGCCGAAGCCTCTAGGTACGAAGCATAGCGAACCATATACCACTCGGGAAAAGGATTAGCTCCCTAGGAATAAGCGACCGGAGGGAGTTATACAATACTTAGGCTTACGCATCGACATTAAACACAGTTTTCTAGACATAAGCAATCGTTAACGGACATAAGACTAGTATTATGATCGACTTAGGAGTAGCGGGGAATTTTATCTCCGAGTCTTTTATAAGAAGAAACGGGTTAGCTACCCTAAAGAAGAAATGGGGTTACGAGTTAATCGCGGTAAACGGATTATCGTTACCTAGCGTAGAATGGGAGACGATACTATTACTACTAGCTATCTAATAGTACTACGAGAATATTACCTTAGATGTTACTAATATAGCTAGTTATAACATAGTATTAGGTATGCCTTAGTTAAGAAAGCACAATCTAGTAATCGACTAGAGAAGAGGAGTACTTACATTTAGGGAATGCGATTGCGTTATCGACATTTAGCCTACGTAGTAGTAGCGTTCACTAGTAGATAAGGTAAGGAAATAGCTAAACGAGATATAGCTTACGCCGAACAGAAGGATAGAAGAACCACCTTCGACCGGGATAGACACTAGCGTAGGGCCGCCGGGTTACGAAGTTACTAGAAGTAATAGAAGTAACGCACTATCGAAGAATACTAATATCTTAGAGTTAAGTATTCCTAAGGAGTATCGCAAGTAGTCGCGACTCTTTAAAGAGGAGAGAGGTAAAACCGCCTTACCTAAGCACCGCCTATGGGATCATAAGATCAACATTCAGCTAGGGAAAGAGCCTCTATAGGGACCCCTATACTAAATGTCTAAGAAAGAGCTATAGACCCTACGAGAATAGCTAAAGGAGAAGCTAGCTAAAGGATAGATAAGAAGATCCACCTTAAGTGTAGGAACTCTATACATGTTCGTTCTAAAAGTAAACGGGAAGTTACGACTCGTACAAGACTATAGGAAGTTAAACGAGATTACGATTAAGAACCGATACCCGCTACCTAACATCGAAGAAGCATAAGATAGATTAACCGGATTAGACTAGTATACGAAGATTAACCTACGAGACGCCTTCTACGCTATACCGATAGTAGAAGGAGAAGAATGGAAAACCGCTTTTAGAATAAGATACGGACTCTACGAATTCTTAGTTATGCTAATAGGATTAACTAACGCACCCGCATCCTGCTAGGACCTTGTTAACGAAACACTTAGAGACCTACTCGACGTATACGTTATCGCCTACATGGACGACATACTAGTCTACACGAAAGGATCCCTATAGAAGCATATAAGACAAGTCTAGGATGTCTTCGAACGACTTACGTAGTTAGGATTTAAGACAGCACCCGAGAAATGCGAATTCTATAAGAAAGAAGTTAAATTCCTAGGCTTTATTATTAGCACTATAGGGATAACGATCGACCCTACGAAGACACAGTTAATTAGAGAGTGGCTAGAACCGAAAACAGTTAAGGACGTACAATCATTCCTTAGACTAACGAACTATAACCGGAAATTCATTAAGGACTATTTAAAGATAGCAGTACTAATGACGATACTTACAAGAAAGGACGTCACTTGGAAATAGGGAAAGGAACAGATTGAAGCATTTAAGAAACTTAAGGAATAATGCGCTTTAGCCCCTACGCTTCGACTATTCGATAGTAGTAAGGAAGTCCACATCGAGACCGATGCGTCTAATATAGCAATAGGCGCGTGTTTAACATAGACACACGATAGGTAGAGACACCTAGTAGCCTATTACTCCTGGAAAATGACTATAGCGGAACAGAACTACGACATCCATAATAAAGAGCTTCTAGCCATTGTTGCTACTATACAACATTAGAGAGTATATGTCGAGGGCCCACCGAAGTTAACGATTCTTTCTAACTATAAGAATCTTACGTACTTTACGACGACGAAAGAACTTACCCGAAGGTAAGCCCGCTAGTCGGAGCTGCTAGGACAGTATAAGTTCGAAATTAAATATACTCTAGGACGAGAGAATAGCCGCGCCGACGCGCTAAGCCGAAGAAGCGACTACATAGAAGGAAAAGAACCAGTGTAACATAAAATACTAAAGACAAACCCCGACGGAAGTCTTAGTACTAACATAAGAGAATTTAATAACATCGTACGGATATTAGACGATAGGGACGAACAATTCCCTATATCGTAAGGAAAATACTAGGTACTAAAGGATCGAGAAGAAGAATGCATACGATAACATTACGACGGACTAACTTATAGGCACCCTGGAACTTTAAAAACAATAGACCTAATATAGCGTAGTTTCTTATTTCTATAAATGAGACTTAAGGTGTTACGCTATGTTAAACAATGCGTACACTGCTAACGGAACAAGGCTACGAGACATGTAAGATACGGTTACCTATAGTTTAGGACACTACCGACGAAGCTATAGGGCGAAGTTATAATAGACTTTATTACAAAACTCCTACCGTTAAGAGACTAAGTTACGAAACAACTATACGACATAATACTAGTTATGGTTAATAGACTTATAAAATACGCACACTTCATTCCTACATCGGAAACATACAATGTAGAACAGCTCGGATACCTCGTACTAGATAGACTTATCCGATACTACGGATTCCCCTAAGCGTTTATAACGGACAGAGATAAGCTATTTACATTAAATTACTAGAAGACGCTTATAGGAACGATCGGAATTAAACACAAGCTATTAATAGCATATTATCCGGAGATAGACGGATAAACCGAAAGGATAAATTAAACGCTAGAACAATACCTACGACACTACATTAACTACGCATAAGACAATTGGGTTTCATTACTGCTAATGGCGTAGATTGTACTAAACAACTACAAATTAGAGACAACTTTAACGACGCTATTCTATGCGAACTTTAGTAAAGATCCTAACCTATTCGGAACACCTAGATCCCATCCATAGGCCGAGAGAGCAATCGTGACGACGGATACTCTTAAGGAAGTGCATAAAGAAACACGTAAGGCAATCGAAGATGTATAACGAAAACTGTCTTAATAACGGTAGGACACGAGAAAAATGGCACCTCTGCTAAAAGAGGGGGATAAGGTCTATCTCCTTATAAAAAACTTAAGAATAAGAAGATAGACTAAAAAACTAGATTACGTTAAGGTCGGACCATTTTTAATCGACAAAGCCGTAGGACTAGTTAACTATCGACTATAACTACTACCTAACGTAAAAATCCACCTAGTCTTCTATATCTCTAAGCTAGAACCCGTAGACGCTAGAACACCTTACTAGGAGAGTTTCCACTTCGAGCCGGAAGTAGAAAATGAATTTAAAGTCGAAAAAATCCTAGATAAGAAAGGTTAGCGATACCTTATTAAATGGAAGGGATACGACGAATCGGAGAATACCTAGGAACTAAAAGAAAACCTACAAAACTGTTAGCAGAAGATTCGGGAATATTAAAACGGCGCCTACTTAAAGTAACTACACCATAAGATATGGTAACTTTTAAGTAAACGGACGACTAAAGTAGGAATCGAACCCACGACCTTAAGAGTGTAGACAGCTTGCGCTCTACTACTAAGCTACCTAGCCGATTAATAAGAACAGGGGCACAACTTACAAATAAATACCCTTACGAAGAAGACGGCTAAGCTACCGACGGTACCGTCTCGCTAGAAGGAGAAAGCTAGAAATCGTCCGGAAGACCTTCGACAGCACTCTAGGTCTAAGGAGATAAGGACAGATTGGGAGCACTAGGATCCGCGTCTACTATAGCGTACTCCTACGCCCCTAGATCCTCGTCTAGTAACAACCGATCTTCTAACGAACGACCCTCCGTAACCTTCTAATTAACCGCATCTAATTGCTTACGAAGGCGCATTTCCTTTATATGCGCTTCTATTAAGGCATCCTACCTTTTACTAAGAATCCTTTTCGCGGTATCTAGTTCCTACAACAATTTCTTCCGCTAAAGCGATAAGCGCTTCTACTCGCCTGTTACGGTATGACAACACCGCAAAGGAAAACATCCTGGCACGGGTCACGTGCAAAAGATGTATGCGCGACGTCCGCGACGCCTGACTGGGGACGACTCGTCGCGCATAGCGCGAAAGACGTACCCGCGACATGAGCGACGTCCGCGACGGTAGCGACGAGCGCACTTGTCGCAGAAGGCGCACATGGCGCGAAAGGACAGCCAAGACTGGCAAATCTCCTTTGTATTTAGGAACGCTGAGAATCCCTTATGGCTTCGACTGCGTTCAACTCATGTTACGATCTCACTGATTGGAATACACTCTTACTCCAATTATTCATCTTCGCTCAGTTTGCTTTAGCCTCTCCAAAGAATACCGCCACGTGACTTGACTTATCTCTCTTTTGAGATTAGCCCTGGAACGAGACATAACACTTTGAACGCCCTCAGGATGAGCGCTACTCAAGCAGCTGGTAGGGGAACACCCGCCCCCAGCGAAGCAGGAAGCATCCGCCGTGCGCCACCACGACAGACCACCACGAAGGACGATGAGTCTGATGACGATGACGAGCCTACTCCAAGGAAGAGCGACGTTAAGGCTGCTAAGCCGGACCTCTTCCATGGAGATAGGGCCAAGTTCGACGACTGGGTCAACCAGATGGACATGTACCTCATGTTCAACCCAGTCGACACCGACAAAAGAACTATCTTCGCCATCACGTTCCTTCGCGGAAGTGCGCAGAACTGGATCAAACCTTACCTCAAGGAATACCTCGACGGTATGGGACGATTAGACCCCACCGGAATGTTCAGGAACTACACCCTTTTCAAAGACAAGATGAAGTCAATCTTTGGAACCTCGAACGAAGTCCAACAGGCCATACGAATCATTCAACACCTGAAGCAGAAGACGTCTACTTCAGAGTACGCCGCCAAATTCGAAGAATACGGACAGATCACCGGATGGGACCAGACGGCGTTGATGACTATGTTCCGACGTGGACTCAAGGACTCCGTCAAGGACGAGTTGATGAGACACGGAGGAGCGATCACCAACCTCGAAGGACTGATGAAGGCGTCGATCGACATCGACGATCAGCTCTGGGAACGGTACCAGGAAAAGAAATACGACTCCAAGGTAGGAGGCATGGCAGGATACGCTCCAGATCGCAAACCCTCAGGGGGGTACGTTGCGAGGGGAGGATTCTCACGACAAAGCCAGCCCTACTATGGACCACAGCCAATGGAACTGGACGCTACCCAACGAGGACGGAAGATCGATAAGAGTAGGGGCCACGGAAAGCCCTTCAAAGGAAAAGGAAAACTCACATGCTACGCCTGTGGCAAAGAAGGCCACATGGCGCGGGATTGCCGCGGTAAAAATATGGTGCGCCGCGAGCAGTTCAATATGATGCAACCAAAGGTGGACAAATCTGGGAGCAGTGTTGGACCCCGACAATTCAACTATACCCAGAGAGTGGAGAAGAAGGATAGCAACCGGGTTGCGACGCCTCTCCTGGACCCCTCACAAGGACGAGGAGGACACCATGTTCAACAACATACACCACCACCGAATGACCAACAATCAGAGATCGACATCAAGATCAGATTGTTTGGCATGATGGCACGAGGAGTCAACCATGAAGTCGAGAAAGAGTCTCGACATGGTCACGGAAGCCTTCATTGGCGTTTCTGTTACCAGGACTCGTGTCAAACCCACTACGACGCCAAAGCAGGCGCAGGGTACTGGCCACAACAGCCAGCAGGAACCCTGGGAGCACAACATGGACGAAACAAGCTCCAGGAAGTGGATGTAGACGAATCTTACTTCGACGACGACAAAGAAAACCAGGATCCAGAATGGAACGGACGCTGGTCACCAGCTCCCGAACAACAAACGAACAAGCTGGACACTATTGAAGAAGATTACGTACCGGAAGAGTCAAGCGAGGACTCATCCGAAGAAGAAGAGAGCGACACCGACGACGAAAACGAAGTATGCACGTTCACGGTAGACGCGCCAAGAAAGCTCTATGAGTTAATCATCTACCTCCAACGAAGGCATGAAGAATTCCTACCAAAGTTCTCAGGGAAACGATACCTAAACCCCAGCGAGTTCGACAAGACACTCGACACGATGAGGGGCATGGTGTGGGGCTACCCAACCATGAACGACACTGAGAACTTGGCTAAAGCGGTTGTCGAACGACCACCCATAGGAAGCCGGATGACAGGTACCGGATACCTAACACCAGCAGGAACTTTCGTCTCAAACGAACTACGAACAGCAGTACAGCATGTACAGGCTCTCTACTCAGAATCGCAGAAGATCCAGGAACGCAACAGACTACAAGTGTGGACACAGGGCAACGGGCTACAGGTTCTAGCCGAAGCCTCTAGGCACGAAGCACAGCGAACCACATACCATTCGGGAAAAGGATCAGCTCCCCAGGAATGAGCGACCAAAGGGAGTTATGCAACACTCAGGCTCACGCATCGACACCAAACACAGTTTTCCAGATACAAGCAATCGTCAACGGACACAGGACCAGTGTCATGATCGACTCCGGAGCAGCGGGGAACTTTATTTCCGAGTCTTTCACAACAAGAAACGGGCTAGCTACCCTGAAGAAGAAATGGGGTTACGAATTGATCGCGGTAGACGGATCATCGTTACCTAGCGTGGAATGGGAGACGACACCATTGCCACTGGCTATCCAACAGCACCACGAGAACATTACCTTGGATGTCACTGATATGGCCAGTCATGACATAGTATTAGGTATGCCTTGGTTGAGAAAGCACAATCCAGTTATCGACTGGAGGAGAAGAGTACTCACATTTAGGCAATGCAACTGCGTTATAGGCATTGAACCTACGCATCGACAGCGGACGATGGTAGATGAGGCAAGGAAACAGCTCAACGCATTCGAGCTTGCGCCGAACAGAAGGAATCAAGAACCACCTTCGACCGGGATAGATACTGGCGTGGGGCCGCCGGATCACGAAATCACTGGAACGGATGGAAGTAACGCACCATCGAAGGATGCTGGTATATCGGAACCAAGCATTCCCAAGGAGTACCTTAAGTGGAAAAGGCTCTTTGAAGAGGAAAAGGGTAGAGACGCCTTACCTAGACACCAACCATGGGACCACAAGATAAACATTCAGCCAGGGAAGGAGCCTCCATGGGGACCCCTATATCAAATGTCCGAGAAAGAGCTCAAAACCCTACGAGAATGGCTGAAGGAGAAACTCGACAAAGGATGGATAAGAAGATCCACCTCAAGTGCGGGAACTCCATGTATGTTTGTTCCAAAACAAAACGGGAAACTACGACTCGTACAAGACTACCGAAAATTGAACGAGATCACGATAAAGAACCGATATCCATTACCGAACATCGAAGAAGCACAGGACCGACTCACCGGATCCGACTGGTACACAAAGATCGATCTACGAGACGCCTTCTACGCCATCCGGATGGCGGAAGGAGAGGAATGGAAAACCGCATTCAGAACACGATACGGACTCTACGAATTCTTGGTCATGCCAATGGGACTGACCAACGCACCCGCATCCTGTCAAGACCTAGTCAATGAGACGCTGAGAGAACTTCTTGACGTGTGCGTCATTGCCTATATGGACGACATCCTCGTCTACACCAAAGGATCACTGCAGAACCACATTAGACAAGTCCAGGACGTCTTCGAGCGCCTCACAAGGGTAGGGTTCAAGACGGCACCAGAAAAATGCGAGTTCCACAAGAAACAAGTTAAATTCCTCGGATTCATCATAAGCACAACAGGAATCCAGATCGACCCGGCAAAGACACAGTCTATCGAAGAATGGCCGACGCCAGCCAACGTTAAGGACGTACAATCGTTCCTTGGACTCGCAAACTATAACCGCAAGTTCATCAAGGACTACTCCAAAACGGCTGCAGCCATGACTGCACTCACTAGGAAAGACACCAAGTGGACCTGGGGCAACAAAGAACGACAAGCTTTCGAAACACTCAAAAGACAGTGCGCCTCAGCACCAACACTTCGACTATTCGACGGAACAAAGGAAGTCCAAATCGAAACGGACGCATCGGACATGGCCATAGGCGCATGCCTTACACAAGAACACGATGGGAAAAGACACCCAGTGGCCTATTACTCAAGAAAAATGACACCCGCGGAACAAAACTACGACATCCATGATAAGGAACTTCTCGCTATTGTCGCTGCAATGCAGCACTGGAGAGTATATGCGGAAGGAGCACCTAAGCTGACGATTCTTTCTGATCACAAGAATCTCACTTACTTCACTACAACGAAAGTACTGACCCGAAGACAGGCCCGCTGGTCGGAATTGCTCGGACAGTACAAGTTTGAAATCCGCTATACCGCAGGAAAAGACAACGGCAGGGCCGACGCACTGAGCCGAAGAAGCGACTACATGGAAGGAAAGGAACCAGTGCGACAACAAGTACTTAAGACTAATCCAGATGGAAGTCTAAGCGCCAACACAAAGGAGTTCAACAACATAGTGCGCGTTCTTCAGGACACAGAAGAACAGTTCCCACTAGCACAAGGAAGATACCAAGTACCGAAAGGACGAGAAGAAGAATGCATACGACAACATCACGACAACCCGATGTACGGACATCCTGGAACCACAAAGACTCTCGAGATCATACAACGCAGCTTCTCATTCCCACAAATGAGACAAAAGGTATTGAACTACATTAAGCAATGTGTTCACTGTCAACAAAATAAGGCTGCACGACACGAGAAGTATGGACAAATACAGTTCAGGACACCACCGACACAACCATGGGACGAGGTCACGATGGACTTCATTACGAAACTTCCCATATCCACGGACAAGGCGACAGGCACGGAATACGACATGATACTGGTCATGGTCGATCGCCTAACGAAATATGCACACTTTATACCTGCCTGCGAGACATACACGGCAGAGCAACTCGGTTATCTCGTTCTCGACAAGCTAGTACGATACCACGGATTCCCAAAGGTCTTTATCACAGACCGAGACAAGCTGTTTACATCCAACTACTGGAAGACTCTTGTAGCGGAAATTGGTATACAACACAAACTGTCTACGGCATATCACCCACAAACGGACGGACAAACTGAGAGAGCAAATCAAACCTTGGAACAATACCTACGACACTACGTCAACTACGCACAAGACAACTGGGTATCACTCCTACCCATGGCACAACTTGCACTGAACAATCACAAATCAGAAACAACAGGCGAAACACCTTTCTTCGCAAATTTCGGAAGACACCCTACGCTGTTCGGTGACAAGAGAGATCACCCACAAGCGGAAAGGGCTATCGCCACAACGGAAGACCTAAGAGAGGTACACAAATCCGTCAATAAACGAATTCGGGACTCGCAGCAACGACTCACTGAATCTCGTCGAAAACAACAAATGGCACCTCAGCTAAAGAGGGGGGATAAAGTCTACCTTCTTACAAAAAACCTCAAGACACGAAGGAAGACCAAGAAACTGGATCATGTGAAAGTCGGGCCATTTCTCGTTGAAGAATCACGAGGACCAGTCAACTACCGACTACGACTACCAAAAGATGCCAAAATCCATCCAGTGTTCCACATCTCCGTGCTGGAACCAGCAGACCCCAAAACGCCATGCCAGGAAACATTCCACTACCAACCAGAAGAGGAAACTGAATTCGAAGTCGAAAAAATCCTGGACAAGAGAGGTCAGCGATACCTTGTCAAGTGGAAAGGATACGACAACTCAGAAAATACCTGGGAACCGAAAAAACACCTACGAAACTGTCAACAGAAAATCAAGGATTACGAGAGAAGGAAGAGACCTACCACCTAACCAACATTCGGAGGCTCAACGGGGCCAGCACTCCACTCGGGGAACTGGACACCAGTTATAAGACCCCAAGTGGAGGGGGAAACCTGTTCCCCAAAAACGCTGCCAAACTCGGAGAAGTCTACGAGCACCTCGCTACCGGCCGAGGCCGCGGGGGCCTCAGACTCTCCTTCCAGACGCTCCATCTCCTCCGCGGTGGACAAAGCCCTCTTGAAGGAATTGTCCTCCGTTGATTCCGCGGCACGAAGCTGTTTTCGCAGCCGGCGGGCCTTCGCACGGGCAGCTGCCACCTTCTGCTGAGCCGCTGCTATCACCCTCTCGGCCTCTTCTTCTGCTTCGGACAGAGCGTCCTCCGCCTCTTCCGCACTCCTGGACAGCGACTCCCGGATCTTGGCCATCTTCTCGAACTCCTGAAGAGTGACCCGGAGATCACACTTCTTGTGAGCGTCGTTGCACGCCTTGCAACGACCGGACCGAGCGTCGACACGACACTCCTGGCCCTGGCGACGACACCGACTGCACGAGACGGGCATAATGGATTGGAACCGGCGAGAACGAGAAAGGGCGTTAATGGTTTCCGCGTAGATATCAGAAGAAGACGAAGGGCGAAGAGGCATCGTGAGCCATGATGACGAAGACATGGTGGGGAAAGCGATCACAACTATAAAAGGTAGCTCGGGACGAGCTAGGCTAAGAGGGGGATGGTGTTACGGTATGACAACACCGCAAAGGAAAACATCCTGGCACGGGTCACGTGCAAAAGATGTATGCGCGACGTCCGCGACGCCTGACTGGGGACGACTCGTCGCGCATAGCGCGAAAGACGTACCCGCGACATGAGCGACGTCCGCGACGGTAGCGACGAGCGCACTTGTCGCAGAAGGCGCACATGGCGCGAAAGGACAGCCAAGACTGGCAAATCTCCTTTGTATTTAGGAACGCTGAGAATCCCTTATGGCTTCGACTGCGTTCAACTCATGTTACGATCTCACTGATTGGAATCCACTCTTACTCCAATTATTCATCTTCGCTCAGTTTGCTTTAGCCTCTCCAAAGAATACCGCCACGTGACTTGACTTATCTCTCTTTTGAGATTAGCCCTGGAACGAGACATAACATCGCCCTCGGTTACCCTCGCATTACAACTCTTTAGATTCCGCTACTAGCACTTAGAACAGCGACTAGATGAGATGTGCACCTTACACACACGGCCCTCCTTTTAATAAGAATCACACGGACGCATCGCGGTATTGCCGTTACGGAAGATCTACTAGGCTTTCTTCTTACGGCGAGCGGTAGATTTGGATTAGGAGGAAGAAGACATCGTTACGAGATATAAAAAGGAAGTACGACATAACTTATAAAGCTCTAGGATAGAGCTAGGCTAAAAGGGGGATGGTGTTACGGTTCTAATCTAGGGCTGAAGGAAGCTAACTAACTAGACCTCTACAATTAGTAGGCGCTTCCGCCCGAGAAGTGCTCTCTCGCCCGTAGGAATAAAACTAAGGAACCGAGAGAGCAACTAAAGTAATCTCCTTAACCTCGTTAATCTCGGTAATCTCGAGAGAACATAGAGAGCATAGAGAGCACGGAGAGCAACGCTCTATCTCCTTTATATTTAGGAACGCTAAGAAACCCTTATGGTTCTAATACGTTTAACTTATGTTACTATCTCACTAATTGGAATACAACTCTTATTCCTATTATTCATCTTCGCTTAGCTTACTTTAGCCTCTCTAAAGAATACCGCTACGTGACTTGACTTATCTCTCTTTTGAGACTAGCCCTAGAACGAGACAATAATAGACTTATCCGATACTATAGATTCCCTTAAGCGTTTATAACGGATAGAGATAAGCTATTTACATTAAACTACTAGAAAACGCTCATGGGAACGATCGGAATTAAACATAAGCTATTAACAGTATATTATCTAGAAATAGACGGATAAACCGAGAGGATGAATTAAACGCTAGAACAATACCTACGACACTACATTAATTACGTATAAGACAACTAGGTTTCATTACTGCCAATAGCGTAGATTGCACTAAACAACCACAAATTAGAGACAACTTTAACGACACTATTCTATACGAACTTTAGTAAAGATCCTAACCTATTTAGAACACCTAGATCCCACCTACAAGCCGAAAGAGTAATCGTAACGACGGATACTCTTAAGGAAGTGCATAAAGAAATACGTAAGGCGATCGAAGATGCATAATAAAAACTGTCTCGATAACGGTAAGACACGAGAAAAATGGCACCTCTACTAAAAGAGGGGGATAAGGTCTATCTCCTTATAAAAAACTTAAGAATAAGAAGATAGACTAAGAAACTAGATCACGTTAAGGTCGGACCATTTTTCATCGATAAAGTTATAGGACTAGTTAACTATCGCCTACGACTACCACCTAACGCAAAAATCCACCTAGTCTTCTATATCTCTAAGCTAGAACCCGCAGACGCTAGAACACCTTACTAAGAGAGCTTCCATTTCGAGCCGGAAGTAGAAAACGAATTTAAAGTCGAAAAAATCCTAGATAAGAAGGGTTAGCGATACCTTGTTAAATGGAAGGGATACGACGAATTAGAAAATACCTAGGAACTAAAAGAAAACCTACGAAACTGTTAGTAGAAGATTCGGGAGTATTAAAACGGCGTCTACTTAAAGTAACTACACTATAAGACATAGTAACTTTTAAGTAGACGGACGACTAGAGTAGGAATCGAACCTACGACCTTAAGAGTATAGATAGCTTACGCTCTACTATTAAGCTACCTAGCCGGTTAATAAGAATAGGGACATAACTTACAAATAAGTACCCTAATGAGTCTCTACCCCTAGGGGCTCGCCCTAGGGCTCCGCTCCGGAAAGCGCCGCCTAGTTATTTACGGGCATCTCTAGGATATCCGAGAAGGAGACTAGCGAAGGCGACGCCTCTACCCCCGACGCCCGCTTAAGAGACGCTAGCTCCTCGCGCGCCTCTTCCTCCTCGAGCTCCTCTAACTCCTTAGCGACGGTATCGTCGGTACGACGCTTAGCTAATCGTAGCTGTT
Organism: Nothopassalora personata; assembly: GCA_033816765.1. Lineage (NCBI taxonomy): Eukaryota > Fungi > Ascomycota > Dothideomycetes > Mycosphaerellales > Mycosphaerellaceae > Nothopassalora > Nothopassalora personata. Next base: position 695,034 of record CM066290.1, read on the forward strand.
TCCGAAGACGGATCTTACGCGTCTTTAGCCGCACCTCCTCCTCTTTAATCCTCTTAAGTTCTAGCTTAAGCTTATCGCGCGAATCGCGAAGACGTTCCTACTCCGGACGAGAAAGACGCACATCGTAATCCTTATAGCCTTTTCGAATGTAGGCCGAACACTTCCTAGACCGGGAACCTACAATACACTTTACTACTACGCCCGAGGATCGAGACTTCTAACAATTCGTGCATAGAGCCATTTCGATACCGGAAATTTTAGTATCTAGAGTAAGTCGATAACGGCGTTTATAAGAGGAAGAAGACATAGTTAACTACTACTATAAGAAATGATAACGGTTTAAGAAGCTTCGGGACGAAGCTAGGCTAAGAAGGGGATAGTGTTACGGAATAATTCCCGCTAGACCCTAGAATCATTAGATAAGATATATACGTAACTAGATCCTACCTAAGCGCTTAGACTTGGAGCGATTAGACTGCTCATGCTTAGACTAATTAGACTGCTTATACTTAGACTAATTAGACTAATTACCGAGATCTACGAATCTTCTTTATATTTAGGAACGCTAGAAACCCTTATGGTTCTAATGCGTTTAACTCACTGTTCAATATTACTGTTTAGAATACACTATAACCTAACCTCTACCTCACTGCTACTTAGTCTTTACGAGACAAGATAGCTACTGCTTTATTACTTTCCCTCGACTTCCTATCGGCCCGAGAACAAACCCGATTAAGCTTATCTTCTTAACTTATAATATCATTAGGTTATACTAAACCTAACACATAGGAGGAAGAATTAGAAGATAAGAACTAATCGCTAGGAAGAGGAAGGGACCCTACGTCCGGGTTACGTACACGACCGCGCGCTTAGTACATAGTCGAACACGACTATAGAAGTAGCGTATAGACGTACACGACTACACGACTAGGCGACCGGTTGAATAGATAGACGGACGCCTAACACCGGATAGTATACGAGTCTCCGTTGTATTTAGGAACGCTAAGAACCCTTATGGTTTCGATACGTTTAACTTATGTTACTATCTCACTAATTAGAATATAACTCTTATTCCTATTATTTATCTTCGCTTAGCTTACTTTAGCCTCTCTAAAGAATACCGCTACGTAACTTAACTTATCTCCTTTTTAAGACTAGCCCTAGAACGAGATAATAACATATAGGCGTTCTAATAAGGTAGGCCGCATATAAGAAGACGCTACGTTAGATTAACCCTTACTTTATCGAGATCCGCGACGATAACTATCTTAAACTCTAGAAAAGCTAGAGCATGCACTAGGTAATAGACCTCTATCGTGACTTTAAGACGCTAAGTAAGAGCGCTATAGGGTTTAAGTATCGACGTCTAGTACCTAGCTATCCTTTCCCTACGGCCGTACACCTTAGTAGCATTAGCCCTCTATCTAATGCCCTAGTGGGTTTAAAGTCTTAGAACGATAACGAAGTTATCCTTAATGCTAGAAGGTAGCTTAATACTACGGTCCGCCTAGACTCGGAGCTCTTCTATAAGAAGATGTATAATTAGCGCGTCCGAGCTATAAAATTAATAGATAAGTAGCTTAGCTTAGTTACTACTCTCGAGTAGATATGCTTTATAAGCAAAGGGCGTAATAAGAGCTTCTTCCGTAACTACTATAGGAACTTTACTAGCTAGCTACTTAGGGACGCGTCTAGTAAGACTAGTATTAGCTACGATAACGAGTAGGTCTAGATAAAGAAGTTATGTAAGAATGAGTGGAACTAAGTAGTTAGTGCGGGTTTATAGGCTCCTAGTTTCTAGTTAATTTCCGGCTATAGCTATAGCCTATAGGTTCTAATTCTAGTTATGATTCTAGTTCTAATTCTAGTTATGATTCTAGTTAATGCTTCGGGCACGGGTGCTTCTAGTCCTTAGATCTTACTTGTTTCTTATAGTTACTTATCTTCCCTTAACTTACTTTCTAGCTACGCGATAGGCTCGTCTTTAGATTTATTAGGTTACTAGTACTAATACTTACTTGTCTTATAAATAGCGTTTATATTATTCGACTATCTAGCCCGTTCGGTTAATACTAACATAGCTGCCTAATCCCTCGCTAGTTTCGTAGTATACGTTAACGTAGTGTAACGGGCGCGAGTTACGGATTATTAACGTTACTATTACGGTCTCTATTAAAGAAATCCTTTCGACCTTTATAAACTGTCGCTAGTAGGCCCTAGGATTGCCTAACATCTTATATATTAAGCTAAATAGTAGGGTAAGCTACTATACTACTATAAGACTACCTTAGCTTATAGCGACTAACTAAGCTACCTATAGTACCCGGGCTCACTGCTTTAGAACCTAAGGACAGGTTCGTAATAGGGGAGAATATATTAACGACTAATAGGTTATGTTAACCTTAGATTTAGAGGGGGTCCCTTAGGTCTAACTTACCCTAATTTCATTTAGGTTTAATTAGACATTTAGGTAAGCTAGTAGTGTTACGATCTAAGCGTGCACCGGCGCTGCAGCCTAATTAAACCTAAGGTAGTAGCCGCTAAGAATTAGGTAACATTAATTAGTTACCTATAGCCTTTTTATAAGCAGCCCCTTCAATTCTAGCTTAGACATATGCAATCTACTATCTACTTTTAAAACACCTTTATAAGCCCATTTCATAACTTCTAACTACTTGTAACGTGATAGTTATAAGCCCGACAGGCGCTTACTAACGTTCGCTATACAAAACGAAGCCCTAGAGTAGATTTTGCATCGTCATTAAAAACCAGTGGGATCTATCATTATCCCATTAATAACCATTACATAGCAGTATAGTAACCCTAGTAGACCTATAGGAACTTTCATTAGGCCTATTAACACCGTTATAGCGACTACCGAGACACCCGGTAGTACCGGTGCTTTGCCGCACGCTACTATCGTTCTTAAGAGTTATAACTAATAGGACAAGTTTAACCGTCAGTTAGAGCTCTACGCTAAGTCTCTAAACATCTAGAAGTATATAGATCCGAACGATACTATCGCCGAGCTAGTAGAGCCGGTGTTCTTAACGTTCGAATAGATCTAATTAGCATACACTACTAAAGACGCTACGGCGGTAGATAAAGAGCTTATTAAGCTCCGTTAGTCGGACGCTAAGCGTAGGTAGCGGATATATAACATCTTTACCGTAGTAAGGTCTAAACTAGTTACCTACCTAATCCGTACTACTACGGAGCTAGGCTAAGAGCTTATACATAGGAAACGTACTCTTAGAGGTAAGTACTAGGCTCTAAAGACACAGTATAGACTAGACGACATGCTACGTAAGCGACAACTTACACTAGAACTAAATAGGCTTTAGAAGAGCTAAGCCCGAAGGATTAACGACTAGTACTTAGACTAGCTAGTATTATAGACTAAGATGCTAGATTGTAACTACGCTAAGTACGGAGACCTAGTACGACACTTCTTACTTGTAATATAGTAGAAGTAAGCTCCTACCTATAGAGCATCACTATATAACGAGTAGAAGCGTAATAAGCTCTCTCTTAGTAAACTTACTAAGCGATACCTCGAATAGATACGCGATACTACCCTAGTTACTAATAGCGGTCGATTAGTCTTTATAACCTTCGTAGGCGAGCTATTAGCCGAATACGATCCTCTAGAAGTCCTACCGACCCTAGTACCTATAGTAGGCATAGGGGGTAGGAATAATAATAATACGCGTAGCCGTAGCCGCGGCGACAAGAGCCGTGACCGTAGCAATAAGGACAATAAGAGCAGTAATAAGCTAAGCGGCTACTGGAACATTACCGGCGAGCCTAAGGAGAGTTATTATAAGAACCTCTATTTATATAATGTAGTTAACCCTAAGAAGCGTCTATTAAAGGATTAGCGCTCTAAGTAGTAGAAGAAGTGCTAGAAGCACTTTATTAATTACTACTTAGGCGATAATAGTAAACGCTTACTAGGCGTATTGAACCGCAATAGGCGCACGGATAAGGAACGAGATGAGGCAATTACTAAGGGTAAGGCCGCACCGTACGGCTTTACTAGTCTCACTGTCCTTTCGAGCTCGATAAGCTAATTGAGCTTTAACTTTAGGGATTGCTAGGTATACGATAACTACTCGGACACCTATGTTATTAATTACTATAACTAGTAGGGCGTAGAATTCATTATAGAGCGCCTAACTACATTATTAATCTAAGCCGGAACCACGACATTCCCTATTGCCGCATTAGGCAAGGTTCGTATAAAGATAGAGGGGATACCATTCACCCTATTAGATGTGGCCTATTGCCTAGGCTTTTATATAAACGTTATCTCCTACTTACGTATAGAGACGGCTAGACTTTAGTAGCACGGACGTACCAATTTAGTCTATTATAATAATAAGAAATTAATGGACCTACACCGCCCTACTAGCACAATCCCCTTCTTTAAGGTAGTTACACCGCCTTAGTTAGAGATAGTCTATAAATAGCTATCGAGTAATAATAGGAGCATCCTACTAAAGATTACTAAGAAGTAGCGTACAGCGCACTTTATTAGTACAATTAGTAAGGGTAATACTATCTAAATACCGCCTATTTAGGACTCTAACGGCGACCGTACCGTTATAGCAGTAATGAATAGTATAGGGGGCACTAAAGGTGTAGTAACGTCTATTAGGACCCCCATTAAACACCGTAAGCTCTTAGGCCGCTAGTGGTACTAAATCTTCGGCTATATTAGCGCTAAACGCATTAACTAGCTTCCGTTTAGAGTTAAGGGGGTAGTTATCAACCCTAATGCACCTAAGGCACCCCTTACTACACATTGTAGAGCATGTGGCCTAGCTAAGGCATACAAAGTGTTTAATAGGACTAAGCCAATTAGGGTAATGACTCCCTATGGGCACGTAGCTATGGATTTTGCTAAGTTTATACTAGTATACAATAGTAATCTTTACCTAGTTCATTTCTACGATTTAGATACCTATAGGCACTTTTAATTCACCATTAAGAATAGGGACTAACTATTAGTATTAGCTTACTTTAATAGCCTACTTAGCTTTATCAATTTTATTAGGCGTAGGTTTGTTTACTTCTATAGCGATAATAAAGTAGCTATTAGCATAGCCTTCCGCTTAACTATTAATAACAATTAAATTGAGTGGCACAACACTACTAACTACGCGTCTAACTAGGACCTAGTAGAACGAGCGGGCGGCGTCATTATTACGATGTCTCGCACAATCCGCATTTATACTCGCCTACCTAACAAGCTCTAGAATGAATGCATAGCAGCTGCCGTCTACATTCTCTAGCGGTTACTAATCTAATTAAAAGGCTAGAAGACTCCCTTCGAATTGGCAATAGGTAGGGTACTAAATGTGGGCTATATAGTAGTGTACGGCTGCCTAGCCTACGTGTACATTTATGGTACTACTTAACTAGGTAAGACTAAGAAGCTTAAAGAACGAGCACTTATCGGATACCTTGTAGGCTACGACTCTACTAACATCTATAGGGTGTAGGACCTATCGAAAGATAGGGTTATGCGGGTAAAGGACGTCCTCTTTAATAAGACTACGTTCTACGACCTATTAATTCTCACTACTAGTTACTTAACCCCTATTAAGAACATCGTAACAGTAGAACCGGCTAAAGAGCCTAAACAGTACTACGACCTGTATGTAGCTCACTATAAGTAGGACATAGCATAGGCCGAGGGGGTGGAAGAATAGGCTTAATAGTAGCCGCTCTATTAAAACCCTCGTTAACACGCCTATTAACAATTACTACTTAGGCATAAACTACACTAGCTATAACACCGAGCGCTAGTAACATTCAACTAACCTAAAGGTAACAGTAGTTTCTAGCTACTTAATTAGCCGTTATTAAATGACGCTGTAACCCCTATACTTTTACGAGACTAGGTTAAATCCGGGGTCGAACTATCGACTAATAAGAGCATAGAGAACTCCGACTATAATAATAGCTATTAAAACAACGCGGTCAATAGTGACGCGTCTTAACAGTACATTAACGACTTTAAGTAGTAATTAATAGATACACTTATAGAGGAAGACCGTGAGGAGATTATAGTAGACATAGATGCTTCGAACATAGATGCTTCAACGACTCTAGACGTCGCTACCGCTCCTCCTTTAGCAATCCCCTTCGAAGAACTTAGTTAAATAGATAAGTTTTCCCCTAATTCTAACTATACCCTTACCGACACTAGGAAGAGGCTTAGAACGGCCTACTTCCACTATGCTCTATACAATATTATGGTTGCTAACGTTATTATTAGCTAGATAGCAGGCATCCGCTAGAGACCTCGTTATCTAGGCCGTAAGTACTACAATGTCCTTCGATCCGAACGTACACGCGACTTCTCTCCTCTACGCCGTGTTAATACTATTACGTCGATGCACCGCGATAACCTTCCGCCCGAACCTCTAAACTACCGTGCCGCTATAAAGCACTGCTTCGCCTAATAATAGCGTAAAGCTATAGCTAAGGAGTTTACTAAGGCAATCTCTACTAGTACATTCAAATAGGTAACTTAGTAAGAGAAGGATTATAATGCTTAGTAAGAAGAGGAGGGACTTTAGCTACTACTGCCGCTAAAGTAGGTGTATAAGTATAAGCTAGATAAGTATAGTATACTAAAGAGCTTTAAGGCCCGGCTATACGTAAGAGGCGATCTATAGGGTACACACTTAGATACATACGCCGCTACACTACTAGTAAGTATGTTCCGCCTCTACTATACTATAGCCGCGAGCTTCGACCTAGAAGCTAAACAGTTTAATGTTATAAATGCCTTTCTAAATTCGGACCTACCGTACACTATGTACCTATAACTACCTCCTAGAATCGACCGACCATCGGATGGATCTAGCTATGCTCTTAAACTAGTTAAGGCTCTCTACGGACTTAAGGAATCCCCTCTCCTTTAGTACTACTCCCTTACTGTAACGCTCTCCTCTTTAGGCCTAGTTCCCCTATTCGACTCTAAGTGCATCTATTATAACGATAAGGTTATGTTCTTCTTCTACGTAGACAACCTAGTTATGCTCTACTATCGTAAGAATAAGGCCTATACGGTACACATTAAGTAATAGCTTCTTAACGTATACGAGATGCACGAGCTCGGAGATCTAACCTAGTTCTTAGGAATTAAGGTAACACGAGACCGGTAAAAGAGACTACTATAGCTCTTATAAGAGGACTACATAGAGAAGCTCGCCGCTAAGTTTAGTATATCTACTAGCGTACGTAAGACTAATGTGCTAGTGGATTAACACCTCGACTAGACGGTACCCGAGGGTTACGTCGTAGACGCTATAAAGATCCTTACGTACTAATAACGCATTAGGTCTCTAAACTTCGTAGTAACGTACATACGCCTAGACATCGCCTTTTCCCTATCTATGCTCTCGTAGTACCTAACTAAGCTAACGGACACACATCTAAAGCTTACGGATTAGTGCTTACGCTACCTCCTAGAGACTAAGAACCTCTACCTTATATATAGCGCTAGTAAGCACATTACTAGCCTATATAGTTAGCCTAAACATCTCGGTAAGAACCATAAATTCTTTAGCGTATTAGATGCCTCCTACGGCATAAACGTCGATAGGACTAGCTCTAGCGGATGGATCTTTATACTGTTCGGCGGACTAGTCGATTATAAAGCCTCTAAGTAGATTACTATTACTAAGTCCTTAACTAAAGCCGAACTCCTTAGCCTATTATAAGCGGCATTAGAGCTAATCTAGTAGGAACGCATCTTCGCCGAGATCTATCTCGAGTTTAACTAGTGTACACACCTATACTATAATAACACCTAGACCATTCGACTTATTAACTAGTAAGGGTAAAAGCTTAATACTAAGCTACGCTATGTTAACATCTATTACTATTAGCTCCGCTAGAGAGACTAACGAGGAGATATCGAGATTCGGTATCTTAACACTAACAACATACCTATAGATAGGCTTACTAAGCTACTGCTACTATAAAAGTATAAGCACTTCGTAAAGCTACTTAACATAGCTAAGGAAGGCGTAGATCTACGCTCCTTAGCGCCTACTATAGATACTAACACTAGCCGCATTACCTTAGGAGGTAATAATAACGCTTAAGATACGTAGGCCTACTACACTAGTAGCTCTTCTCAATAGTTACTAGTACTAGGCTTTAACTATAGGACTCCTCTTCTCGGCGTATTATAGTATGTACGACATAGTAATTAGCTACTACTAAGCGCTGCTTCTATTATGCCTCTCCTTCCGCATTCGGATAGATGCGACTTCCCTTTTATCCTTTGTATACTAAAACAGGAAGGAACTAGTAGCAGGACTGCATAAAAACACCTCTTTAGTTCTAAACCCTTCCTCTTTCTTTAACTAACATAGACCGGTAGAGGCTGTATAGTATATTCGGTACTACTGTCTCCTCTACCGGCTCCGTACTACCGCCTAGCGCCGCTAGCGCCGCCACCGCTAGAGTAAGCGTCTACTATTTACCGGCGCTACCCTAGTACTATTATTACTAGGTGTTTCTCGGACTCCTATTAGCCTATAGTAAAAGGACCGGAAACACCCCTATTACTAGTAGCGGTAGAGCGTATAAGCACCTATAACGGCGTAGCTAATTATAGGCGCCGAAATACTATTAACCTCGCTACTAGTAGCATTACTATTACCACCTCCGTTACTATATTATAACGATCGTTATAACATCATCGATGCCTCTATTATCGTCCTTACCTTACTTAGAGATAGCATCTCTACCCGCTAGGCGTGTAGTACCTATAGCACTACCGTCGCTAGGATTACCCTTACCCTAAGTAAAAAGATAAGGCCTTTATAAGCTATGAAGACCTTTCATTAGGCAAAAGAGTTCCTACTAGGACGTAGCTAAATGGTAATCTCTACCTAAGGTAGGAAGCGGAGTTCTCTAAGACCGTAACCGAAGTTACATGTACGCGGTCATTAGATAGTAGTAAGGCACCCTAATTGCCGAAGTAACAGCGTACTATAACACCTAGGATTTTAATTAAGAATAATGGAGCGGACATTAAAGCGGACGATAGGCTAAGTAATAAATTCAGTAGATATAATAACCCCTAGGACTCGAACCTATAACCTTACATGTCCGTTAAAATGTAGGGAGATAGCACGCCTTACCGTTTAGTACTATAAGAATAGCTTAGCCACCCTACCGGACAAGATTCACATCGTTTAGAACCTATTATATAGGTTAACTATAGTATAAGGGACTTAGTAAGATTGTAAATAGGGATATAAGGCTAGGACAATAGCCTTACCTAAAACGCTAACTTAGCGCCCTACTGTATAGCTTATAATAGAGCTCTAATAAGCACGTAGTAACGAAGCCTAACGTTATGAGGTGGGTAGGTAGGGTAATGGGTAATAGATAGGGTGCACGCGATTATATGCGATTAGCTTATTCACCTATAAGCCGTACGAGCTAAGGGGGTGTGTTACGATCTAAGCGTGCACCGGCGCTATAGCCTAATTAAACCTAAGGTAGTAGCCGCTAAGAATTAGGTGACATTAATTAGTTACCTATAGCCTTTTCATAAGTAGCCCCTTCAATTCTAGCTTAGACACATGTAATCTACTATCTACTTTTAAAACACCTTTATAAGCCTATTTCATAACTTCTAACTACTTATAACGTAATAAGTAGGACCTAGTATAGCTATTAAGATATATACTACGTAGTTAAGTATTATAAGCGTAGCATTAAGGTAACAATTCAATTTATACCTCTCGAGTAGAGGGCATAGGGGTTTAGGGTCCGCTAATCCTCTTATTTTATCTAGCTACTACGCTACTTGTCACGTGACCTAATTTCTCGGTCCCGGGACCGGTAAATACCCCTGCTTACGTAAGCACCGCTCTATACTACCACAACTCGGATAGGCCTACATAGGGTAGTTAGTAGACATTACTATCTAGGTATTTTCTAAGGAATAGTTTAACCTAATGCTATACTCGTTCTCTTAAGAAGGCAGTAGTAAAGATAGGCTTAAGGTTCTTAGGTATAGAGTTAAATAAGAAGTATATATCTATTTAAGAGACCTAAGTGTCGAACTTGTCTCGGTCGCTATAGTAGTATTCTAGCTTACTAACCTTAAGGGTGTCGTTACCTATATAAGTAGCTAACGCATTAATAGTATCGTTCGCGGTCTAAGGTCGTCGGGCTCTACCTACTTTACTAGGGGCGGGTGTTCCCCGTTTACTCTATCGGTCTCCTATCGTAGAGGGCGTTTAAAGCTATTAGGTTTAGTATAACCTAATAATATTATAAGTTAAGAAGATAAGCTTAATTGGGTTTGTTCTCGGGCTAATAGGAAGTTAAGGGAGAGTAATAAAGTAGTAGCTGTCTTATCTTATAAAGGCTAAGTAGTAGTAAGGTAGAGGTTAAGTTATAGTGTATTCTAAATAGTAATATTAAAGAGTAAGTTAAACGCCTCGAAACTTTAAGGGATTCTTAGCGTTCCTAAATATAAAGGAAATTATTATTAATCTACTCTAATCTGTTAATCTACTTTATAGATTACATAGAGCGATAGATTAATTTAGTGTCGTGCTCTATTCTAATCTATTAATCTGTCTTGTAGGTCTCGTAGAGTAATAGATCACTCTACGGTAGCTGTGTCTTTCTAGCTATAGTTACACCTACTTAACTATAGAGGCTCTAATTAGCCGCGAAGCATTAGCTTAATCTAACCCGTAACAATACTATAGTAAGCTATAAGGTTATATTCCTCTTAATAATCCTACGCTTACTATCAATAATCTACTTAACTAGTCTAAGTGCCTTAATAAGGGTCTTACACTTAGAGAGCCTACTAGATATAGGTAGGCCCTTTCTACTATTACTAGGAGGACGCTTATTAGGATCGTTACCGTTACTAGAACTAGTTCTACTACTAAAGACATTACTAGTACTACTAAACTAGTTTATAGGAGTCTACTTAATAATATCTACTATAATACTACTTATAAGTTAGTAAACACCCTTAAAATACTATTATGTATATAGTATACCTTACTAAAGCTTCTTAAAAAGCTTTAAGAATATACGTATAGTAGTTATTAGTATATATAAGTATATATAGTAGTCTAGAAGGGAGCAAGAGAGGTATAAAGTAGTATAAAGTAGAGAGAGTTACTTAGTAAAGAACTAGCTTCTTTTATATATACCTATAAGGTCTATACGTTACTACCTAGCTATAAGAGCCTTCTTAAGCCGAGAGAACCTTCTATTTACTTCTAAAAGCGGAAAGATAAGGCATAAATATATCTAAAAGTAGGTCTATAAAGATCTCTTATATATATATAGATCTAATAAGATCGCTATCCTTAGTATATGCCTACTTATAGCTAATCTAGTATCTAAAGCTAGTAAAGGTATTTAAGATTAATATAGCAATATAGGTAATATTAAGTTAATTAGACTACCTTTATAGTAGTTAGTCTAAAGGAGGAGTGTTATAAATTAGGTAACTAATAGCTATATTAGTTAGGACTTAGCATATATATACTATATTACACTGTTTCTATAGCTAGATAGTCTCACACCCTATAGCAATTTATAAGGGTTACTAATCCACCCTATCGTTTTAATCTAGAAGCTTGTACTCGTCAAATACCTATTTACAACAGATGCGTCGTCCGTGAGGCCAGAATCATAAAGCTTGTGAAGTGCAATTTCTGCTCCACGGCAGCACTGGTGCGCATATCGATGTTCTTCGCCTCCTTGACGCATTCTCGGCATTGAGACGAGTCATAGGATTGGGCTGTAGAACTAACTAGTCGACACTATCGAATGACTTGCGAGGGCGGACATGCATACTGTAATAATAACATTCTATTGCTCCTTAGCAGTGGTGCCTATGTCGACAGAACCAGCTGTAGGTACGGAAAAGACGAAAAGAGAGGTCGAGATGCTTGCGCGGACTTGGTCCCGATTCGAGCATCATCATGACCTTCTACTCTTCGTGTCAGCTTTCAACACTCCGGTGCAGCATACATGTACACAGTCATGATCCTGCGATGACATGTCTCTGATTTGAAAGAACACCAGCCTCCAAGATGTTCGCCACGCGCACCTTGCTGGCCTTCCGGCCAGCCTTCCGGTCCACGACCCGAAGCTTCACCACCACATCGACGCGCACGTTCACCGCACGACCGAGCATACCATTCCAGCGACCTCGACAGCGGAAAGACTGGCAGCAGACATGGCACCAGTCACAGAAGCGAACATACCGGCGCCAAGCATTCAGCTACCAGCGCTTCAAACAATCACAAGCCCTCTTCCAAGCATGGGCAGCACGACCTACATTCTACTACGAGATCGGTGGAATCGCCTTCATCGTCGGAGGCTTCTACGTCTACAACCTTGAACCCGTCCCGGTCTCTGGCCGCAAACGCTTCAACGTAGTCAGTCGGGAGACAGAACAGGCCATGGGCGGACAAATGTACCAGCAAACTATGCAAGAGTTTAGTGGGAAGCTCATGTCGAGCCTCAGTAAAGAGCATCGACAAGTGCAGAGAGTCCTCAATCGCCTGATCCCACACTCAGGATTGGCAGATGAGCAGTGGGAGATACACGTCATCAACGACGACATGAAGAACGCGTTCGTGATACCAGGCGGGAAAGTGTTTGTCTTCCGCGGGATTCTGGACGTATGTCAAGGCGATGATGGTCTCGCTGCCGTTTTGGGGCATGAGATCGCGCACAACGTGGCGCACCACGCAGCCGAGAGGATGAGTCAGAGCTTCTTGACTCTGCCTGTAGTGATGCTGACCAGCCTATTGCTTGGAGGCGACGCAAGTCTTTGGCAGTTCGTCAGTCAGCTAGCATTCACATGGCCCGGCTCCCGCACTCAAGAGGCCGAGGCCGACTACATTGGATTGCTGATGATGGCAGAAAGCTGCTACAACCCAGAAGCTGCCGTTGGATTGTGGGTAAGAATGGAGAAGGAGGAACAAGTTGCGCCACCACAGTTCTTGAGCACTCATCCTTCGAGTCACAACCGAGTTGAGAAGATCAGAGGTTGGCTGCCTGAGGCGGAGGTCAAATATGAGAGCGGCGACTGTTCAGCTATCAGACATTTTGGTATGTACACCGCAGAAATGATGAAAGGGAGCAAGCTGACGTTGCAACAGCCACCGGCTTTCGCGAAGCCACCAGGATCGCACCATGGGCTTGATCGAGACTGCGTGTATGACCACGATGTCAAAGTTCAACTCTACTCTACCGGTGCCGCACTGGTCACAGGCGCGTGAGCTTATCAACACGATTTTGTCGTGCCGACCGGTCTCTTGACTCAATCATGTCAGCCACTTGCTACCTACAGCACATCCAACGCTCGTAGTCGCTCACCTCGAGCTCTTGCAGCCAAGCATAAAAGCACCTCTCAGCATCCCGCAAGCAATGTCCAGGTGAAGCCATGCATCGCATGTAGCAGACAGATCTCGAGAGCAGCATTGCCTGGCGACCTGTCACTCGCAATGCACAATGGTGTCATAAGGCGTGAGCGGCGCTAGAGGACCTACAGCTGAATCTTGCCGGATCACGGCTAGCAACATGTCAGAAGGACTCTCGCATGAAGGAAGCTCTTGTTCCAAACCACTGATGTGCCCTCACGCCGCGCAAACGTCAAGGATGAACGTGAGCGAGAAGTGCACAGACGGTGCTCGGACTGCAAGATAAGCTGGTCGGTACCGCGGCACACTGCTGCTCAGAGATATTGTAGCTGCATACCAGCAAAAGCAGAATCAAGAGAACTCTCTGCCCGCTCCATTTTCCACGTATGTGTAATGCTACCAAAGCTCATTGTGGTCCGATCTAATCTGAACCATTCATCGAGAGTGCCGTGCAGCACACCTGGATGCCGGAGCTCTCCCCCAGAATTGCCAACATGACCAGTCCCAGTATCAATCACTCTTCGAGCTCATGTGGCCAGTCTCTCACCAACAGTAAGGGTGGTTCGCTTGTCGGCAGATAAGCTGGTGAATTCAGACCATGAATATTCGCATGGCGTTCCTTTGTTCGCTCCGTAACACTGAGTACAAGGTTTTCCTCGAGAGCACGTCAAGCCTTCGGCGGCGCATGGAAGACACTCTGTCGTCGTGAATTCCCACCTTTGGGAGTTATCAGGTCGGCGCCGGGATCGTACACGCAAGCGGTTTGCATGGTGATGCATCGCGAGCAAGTCGGTCGTTTGTGATTACAGTTGCTTCTGCGGAGTAAACATGCGTGACACTTGCGCCTTGGCCGCTGAGACTGGTTCTGGTTGGACTTGGGCTTGTGAGTCCGCTCGGACTTGAGCTTCTGTGCGCTCGAAGAGGTCTCGTCGCCACTCTTGTTTTCGCCGGCGGTTGGAGCAGCGGCGTCCTGATCCCGTTGCACGGTACCCGAAGGTGCAAGCATAAGACTCCCTACTTTTGGAAGAGTAGTGTCGGCATCATCGGCTGGAGGAACAGTGTCTGCAAAGTGGTGGTAGGCACCTAAGCCAGGTGAAGGAGCAGGTGCGACCTCAGGACTCTATCCCACAGGCGCTTCCTGTCGTTGCTGCACGCCGGTGAGCTGTCGTAGCAGATCCGCCACGTCTTTGGCATTTTCGTCCAACTTCTGCTTCGCCTTGCTATTGCCAAGGGTGTTGAGTGGGCCTCGTAACCATAGCTCCTGCAGCTGTCGAACAAGAGTAGCGATGTCTTGAAAGGAGCGAATCTGTAGAAAATGTCAGTATTCAAGTCATTACCCACAGCCGTGAAAAGTTTCAGTGAGAGCTGAACTTACCAGCGCAGCAGTCTCGGTCCGCATTTGCAGTTGTGTTGCCGCAGCGGCGGTACGATCATTGTTATCGAGCTATTGTTCTCGACGTTAGTATCAGCTTCCAGGACACCAGTGAACCGCTCATCCTGGTGAAGCGAGAACAATCCTGTGGAGAGAGCTCATGACAAGGACAACGGCGACCGCTGCGACAGACAACAACAGTGATACCGAGCCGTGTGAAGTGCCCCGGCGCGCCTCGCCTTGCATCGACAATATTTATTGCATCGTAGCTGCTCGGAGCACTTTACACAGATTGAGATCACTGTTACTTTCTAGAGCAGTACCATTTCTGACGAGAGTCCATGAAGCTGGAGAGTTACATACCACGGCGAGCTGGATGAGATTCTGATATCGTCTAATGCACTCCGACTGCATCTTATCGAGTCGGTCTGCGTGAGAACGTATCAGTCGCACAGTTCACTGTTATTCTTGTGGGACGCACCTTGTAGGGCACGCTTGCTGCGCAGCGAGGGATCGTCCATGTTGACTTGAGGTGGTCGAGGTTGTTGCACCAGAAAGAAGTCGCGAAGTGGAAGACGTGTAATTTAGCCGACGCGCTTAAGCTTAGTGCATCCATGCAAGGATCCCAGCAATCAGAAGCCTGAGCACGGCTGTATTCACTGAAAGACAACTACAGAGACGAAACTCGACGCATGTGAAAGTCAGAGACAGTGTTTTACGATAGTGGCATTAGCTACAACTGAAAGCATTTTTTGGCAAAAGTCCCAACCCAAGCGCCAAGAGGAGAGATTCACAATCTGGTTCATCCACAAGCTCGACTTATCAATCGACACGACCCAATCAAATCTCGACAGCTTACTCGTCATCGTCGTCAGATTCGTCGCTCTCAGCATTCTCGAGCCACTCGATGAACTTCTCGGCGCTCTTGCGAACCTTGCGAGAAGTGGCGATGTCGACGTACTTCTTGCTAGCCTTGCCACCCCAAGCTTTCAGCTGCTCCTCGGAGACGAGATCGTTCTCGTAGATCTTGAGCAGGACGGCGCTAACAGTCGGGATGAGGTTTGGCTTGTCGATTCCGACGAAGCGCTCGAAGCCACCGAGGAAAGCCTTCTCGTGCTTGTCAGATGTGATCATCTTCTTGAGCATAGCGGCACGAGGCTCGATCTCCTTGACAATCTGGTCATCGAAGATGCACTGAGCGAGGACAGCCAGGGTCTTGTGCTTCGACTCGACGCCCAGCTCTTTTGCCTTGAGGTAGATGTCCACATCCTTGACCTTGGTGACACTTCCCTCCTCCTTGGCTTTCTCTTCAATCCACTTGCCGAGCTCATCGTATGCATTGGGACCTCCCTCGCCGTCTTCATCATCGCCGTTCTCGATGACCAAGCTAGCCTTCAAGTCGTCTGGCAGGGCTTTGGCGCGAGCCTTGATGGCCTCCTCAGACATGTCGACAGACCATTCGACTTCCTTCTCCTGCTGAGGTACGTTGAGCTCCCTAGCCTCAGCGTTGATCTTGCGGGTAAGTTCGTCGTCACTGCCAGCATCGTCACCGTTGTCCTCGGCAACATGGTCCGAGCCACTGTCGCCTGGGCTTGGGTCGCCGCCGTTGCTGTCATCGTCGTTGTCAGCAGTACCGTTGCGCTCAGCCTCCTTGCGGGCCTTGCGATCGGCCTTCTTGGTGGACTTGTCTTTCTTGCCCTTCTTTGGCTGAGATTTGAGGATGAAGCCGCCCAGCTTGTGGCGCGAGTCGGCCTTGGTGATCTTGCCGCAAGCCTTGCAGTCGAGGAGGATATCGTTGTCCTTGACGTTGACGACAGTCTCGGGGTTCTTGCAGTCCTTGCAGAGGACGAACTTGTTGATGAAGCCATCGAGATAGTCTTGCAGCTTCGTGGCCTCGTGTGCACCGTTGATGATCCACCGATCGTCCTTGGGATCAATGTTGGTCTGGGCGCCGAGCTCGAAGCCAAAGTACTTGATGACATAGCTTGGCGGGCGAGCGAGTTGGTAGGCGACATTGGCCAGGTTGACGACAACGGTCTTGATGCCGTTGCCCTTTCCTTCTACCTTGGACTGGATACGCTCCATCTTGTAGCGGTAGAAGGGATCCTGGACATCCCGACGAATGTTGACGTTGGCCATGATTGCGGTATTGGTGGGCTCGTAGGCTGGTGTTGGCTCGTGGTAGCTGAGAAGAGGACGGCAGTGGACAAGACTCTACAGAGTGCGCAGAGACATGCAGTAGATACTGATCAGCGGTTGCTGCAGTATAGTATCTGCAGATACTGGCTTTGTGGTAGGCGCTATGATGGCGGTATTTTCCTTTGAACCTTGGATGCAGGTCTTACCCTAAGAGTCAGCCGATGGAGAGGTGGTGGCTTTTACTGAGTCTCCGCGGTATGCGAAATGGTTGCTGCTGCTCAGGCGGCGGGTCGACTAGGAAGGCGTTCGCGTGGGACGAATACATATACCCTGCGCTCTGCTCGATGGAACTGTGCTGGGTTCGGGGGAGGTCCTCGAGGGGTGGTATGGTGCTGGCGGTGGGCGGCGACGTGGGTGCGCCGATAGGGTGATGGGAGGGTGAGTGGTGGGATCGCTGGTATGCGGCTTGCTAAGCGCTGCGGTCGCAGAGAGTGCTGGTGCTGTGCTGAGACTGCTGGATCTTAGGCTTGTGGTGGAAGGAGGAAGAGAAGAGGAGGACCTGCGAAGTTCTATTTGAGCACGAGGAGGCACCAGCGCGCAGGGCAACTCCGGCACAACGCACACAAACTCCGGCATGGAGTGGCATCACCGTCACCACAGTCACGCACATTTCTCTATTACCGTATGGATCTTCGGGATGTGCTGCAATCGCTACCGCCCGCGACGGAACGCATCTACACGCATACCGAACGTCTGTCATTGTTGGTGTTGCGACTCTCTTCCGCCTGGCATTGTTTTCGGCATTGTCTCGGCTCGCCTCGCGGGGAGGGACGGCGAGACCCAGGGGTCGGTATTTCGTGGTCACACAGGGGGACGCAAACATGTTCATAGGTCGCAGCAGATGACAATACTGCGTGCTGCGGTGGTTCTGGGCAACGTGTAGTAGTGGTGCTGGCAAAGAGTGTGATCGGGTAATGTCGTAGTCGCATCGGCATGCTCGTCATGATGCATCCTCGACATCCCACGTACTGTAGTTAGCGTACGCCGCGCAATTCCTTCCACAGTCACCGACGGCGAGTCAACATGGCCCCGGAAAGTGTCGACTACTCGCTATACTTGGTAACAGACTCCACGCCTGCCATCTTGGGCGACAAAGACCTGGTGTCGGTCGTGGAAGCAGCCGTCGAAGGAGGTATATGCCGCTCCAAGCCACCAACACAAGACAACGAATCACTCACGTGCGAGACAGGAGTCACGATAGTACAGTACCGTGACAAGACTTCCGAGACTGCAGATCTTGTGCGTGTAGCAAAGCGACTCCACCAAGTCACAAAAGCGGCACGTGTGCCACTTCTCATCAATGACCGCCTCGATGTTGCACAAGCTGCCGGTGTCGAAGGCGTTCACATCGGCCAAGATGACCTTGACCTGATCACTGCACGCCGCATCCTTGGTCCAGATGCCATTATCGGAGTGACCGCCAACAGTGAAGCAGAAGCGTTGCAAGCCGCAAAAGACGGCGCGGATTATCTCGGCATCGGCACTGTCTATGCAACACCCACCAAGGAGAACACGAAATCCATCATCGGTACGACGGGTGTTCAGCAAGTCCTCGAATCTTTGCATTCACATGGCTACGATGTCAAGACAGTGTGTATCGGAGGCATCAATGCTTCCAATGCACAGCGTGTCCTTCTGCAAAGCGCCTCGCCACACAAGAAACTCGATGGCATCGCTGTCGTCTCTGCCATAGTAGCAGCGGACGATGCCAGAGCAGCAGCCTCAACCCTCCGAAAATTGATCGATGCCCCTGCTCCGTTCGCACCACCCACATCCAAACCACAACTTTCCCGTGATGACATCGTCCGCCGCGCACCAGAGATCATCAAAGCCATGGCCACCCAAAAGCCCCTCTGCCACAACATGACCAACCTAGTCGTCCAAAACTTCGCCGCAAACGTCGCCCTCGCCATCGGCTCCTCCCCCATCATGTCCAACGACGGCCTAGAAGCCGCGGACCTCGCAGCTCTTGGCGGCGCCCTAGTAATAAACATGGGCACAACCACACCCGACATCAGAAGTAACCACCTCAAAGCTCTCTCCGCCTACAACGCCGTCGGCGGACCCGTCCTCCTCGACCCAGTCGGAGCAGGAGCGACCGAGCAGCGCCGCGAAGGTGTCAAAGCTCTCATGGCAGGTGGCTACTTCGACGTAATCAAAGGCAACGAGGGTGAGATCCGGCAAGTCTCCGGTGCCAGTGGCGTGAAGCAGCATGGCGTGGATTCTGGGGCGAGCACGCTTTCTCTGCAGGATAAGGCTACGTTGTGTAAAAGGGTGGCGACGAAGGAGCATAATATTATCTTGATGACGGGGAGCACGGATGTGATTTCGGATGGGCAGAGGACGGTCACGATTGGGAATGGGCATGAGTATCTTGGGGATATTACCGGTAGTGGGTGTACGCTCGGGACTACTATTGCGAGTGTTCTGGCCGTTGAGCGACAAGGTTGGGCTCCGCAACTTTCCATATTTGGAAGGCACACCATGCTAACGTTCTTTTAGACAAGCTCCTCGCCGCAGTGGTTGCCATACTGATGTATGAGATTGCTGCTGAAAGAGCCGCTGCCAGGCACGAAGTGCGAGGACCTGGGACGTTCGTCCCGAACTTCATTGATGAGCTCTACCGTATCAGGAAGGAGAGTCTTGAGGGCAAGGGGGAGTGGGCACAAGCTGCAAAGGTTCAATTTGCATAGAAAGAAGTGTCCAAAACGGACGACTAGAGTGACAATTGAATGAAGCCCTATGTGTCCAGACGCTGAATCCGCTCCATGCCTTCAGAGCATTCCCAGCTCTGATCAATTCGAACTCGCCAATTGAGCTTGCTCGTACAAACCTCTGTCCCTGTGCTCCATCCTGCACGTCATATCCATTTCCCAAGCTCCTCGTGTACTGTTCCGCCTATCCAGGATTAAACCAGCTATCCTCCGATGGCGATCCGCTGCCGTTACGCTCATCAGTCTTGTTCATCTGCTGCATCTGCGCCATCATCTGCTTCACCATATCCTGCTGCTGCAAAATCAATGCCTTGAGCTCTCTCACCTCCAAGTTCTCCGCCTGGGCGCTCGCGCTCGTCGCACTGGCCGGCTTGATCGACGACGAGGACGAGCTCATCTCAGGTGCACGCGCGAAATCTTCCTCGGCGGCCATGCTATGACCCTCCAGCGCGCTGCTCGTGACGATTCCATTGGTGCGTGGGAAGTCACCGTCAGGTAAGTTCGGGGTCAACACAATCGTCGAAGCCTCGGTATCGGCTGGAGATGGCTTACGCTGCGACGTGGGCGAGTTGGCATAGAAGTCGCGAGCGAAATTTGTAGAGATGCGCTTGTTCCTCGAATTGCGCTTTGAGTCCGGGCTGCCGCGCTTGGGATCCATGATCTCGACACCGCTGTCATCCTCGTACGAGATGGTCGGGATCGGTCCACTGATGTCAGATGAGATTCCACCACTGTCGCTCGCAGACAGACGTGCCTCGAGGCGGGCGTTCATGCGTTGGGCATTGTCTGTCATGTCTTGAAGGCGCTTCTTGCGCTCGTTGATCATGCGGGTGACATTTTTGACAGTTTGCTGACCGTCTACGTGCTTCTTGGAGACGACTTGAGGAGATTTCTTTGGGTCGATGTCGATGGACTGGCGTCTGTCTTCGCGCTCTCGATCGATACCACTGGCGCTGCCTTCCATTGGCAGGAACGGCTTGTTGTCGAAGATGTCTGAATTCTTTGGCTTCTGTGGCTTCTGAGCCGGGACGTCGGGACTGATTCCAGGAGGAGGCACGAAGCCACTTGCGCCGCCGTTGAAGGGGTATAGAGGTTGTTCGCCAGATGTCTTGCGCGATACCGACTTGATTGTTGGCGAGTCGTCACTGTACGATGGAGGCAGTGATTCTGCTCCCGACACGTTGCGCTGTGCTGCCCTCACTGTGGACGATCGAACACCGTTGTACATATCGATCAGGTTCTCCACTGAATGGCCATGCGACAACTTCTGCTGCGCCTTGCGAGCCTTCGGCACAGGCGTGTAGACGGTAGCTGGTAGGGTCTCCAAGTGCTTGCTGAAGACTTGTGGTTGCAGTGGCGACACCTGAGCACTTGGATGATTGGGCATTGGTGAATCACCTGGGCTGTAGAACAGCGAGGAACTCATGGCGCGCTTGTTGCCAGAAGTGATGGGTGTGTTCTGGTACAGACCCTGGACTTCGTCGATGCTGCTGAACATGGTCGCATCCTTCGGTGTATCAGGAGCAAGGTTCATGAAGCTGGCGATCGAGGGATCCTTCGCCAGCTCAGGGTATGCGACCTGAATTGTGGCCGAGGATTGTGCACTTTTCGCAGTCTGCACTGGAACCTGTCGATCTTGACGAGAGCTGCCCGATGGCAGTTTGACCATCTGTTGCGCAGGCACCTCAAGTTTGCCAGCAGTTAACGTGGCGAGCGAGTGGCGCTTCGTGTGCCTGTGTGGACCAAGCGGGCTTGAGTGAAGATCCGGAGTGCTACCGTGCTCTTCATCCTGAGCTTCACCTTGCTCCTCATCGACCCGCTCGAATGTCGCGAATGATCTTCTTCCCCAATTATTGTCGCCAAGCTCGGGCGAGTAAACACTTGGGGAATATATCAATGCTGCTGCTTGACTCTGGCGATGAGTCTCTGCTGGCATATCCATTCCTGCAAGCCCGAGGCCATTCACTCGAGATTTGACATCTTCGAACGTGTGCTGATCCATTGCGCTTGGTACGACAGAAGCTCGAAGTGAATGTGAGCTAGGCTGCGTGACCAGCTTTGCTCCGACACGAGTCGCGTAACTACCGTACTTGGTAGGGCTCAGGCCTGTACTTGTGGTGACAAAGCCAGTCGTCTTGGTCGGTGTGCTGTTCTTGAACGACAAAAATGGCATATTATTGTCCACCACATTCCGCACTGCCTTCTCGTCCGGTGGGGTGTCTTTCGAGGGTGGCGTAGGTGGGATCTGGTTGTGGCCGTCCATCATTGTCAGGGAGCGTCCGAGATGTGGTGTGCTGTTGCGAGAGCTGTTCTTCGCGCGGCCAGCGTCCGAGTGAGGAGCAGATGCGACGTGCCTAGATGGGCTGACAAGAGACTGCTTGCGGGGAGCGCTACTGTAGTGGCCGGTAGATGTTTGTGGGCGAGACGGTGGCTCGTCGTGTGATGTCGGCTGGGAAGGTTGGCCGTCCTTGAGAGGTGATAGCGGAGTGAGCATATCGCTGGCATCCGACGTGCGGCGGCGGAAGAAGCCCTTCGTCTTCGAGGGAGAGCGGCCGAGTTTCTTTGGTGTCTTGACATTGTACTCCAGGACTGCTGCGGCTTTCGGTGCCATACGGTTGGACGCGCTGTTTGAGACTTCGGGCGCTGCTGGCGGAGGTATTGCTGTAGACTCAGTGCGGCGACGGAACATACCGAAGAAGGTGTTCTTCTTGGGACTCTTCACCTGGGACGGTTGCTCTGCAAACTTGACCTCTTTTGCAGGCTGCTGCTGCTGTTGGTCGAAGCCCTCGCTAACGAGGTTCGGGGTAGGATGAAAGACCGGGATGCGCTCTTCTGTGCTGCCCGATGCCTGATGTTGACGCTGTTCGGCGTACTCCTCGACAAAGGCGCGTTGAGTAGGTTGTGGTGTGTGATCAGGCGTTGTGCCCAGGTCGAGTGGCGGCGACTGGGCTGGATCGCTCATGAACTGCGACATGGTGGTGACGCTCGAGTCGCACATTGTAGGATGTACGTCGGGAGGTTGTGGAGGATGCTTCTGCGCGTAGAAAGCGTTCGCCGACTGCATGTATCTGTGTTTTGCTTCATCAGCTTCCGCAAATGCGTTGCGACCCGGCTGGCACGGTTCAATGCCCAAAAAGCTCTCTATGGACACAGCGCGCCTCTCCTGTGGCTCTGGCATGGCCTTTGCTTTGGTACAAGGCACGGGTTTTTAGGACGAGTGTTCTGAAGGTCCGGCGAGTGGCGCTATAAAAAGACAAAGTGGCGAATCCTCGGCTCGCGCACATCTGCGCTGGCTTTCTATTCACTGATCAGTCGGAACTTTCCAATTGTAACTGCAAGGCACCAGACACGTCATGAAGCGAAGACTCACTAGTCGAGTGGATAAGAAGATCTGACTACTCTCCATCCACTTTGGACCGAATTGGTTCCCTCCTATCCACTTTCACGTGCCAAGTGAAGTGCCATATCGCCCTCGAGTCCAATCCAGAAAACTCTCACGTACCATGCTGACCAGCTTTGCGACCTATGCGCCGTCCAAGTTCGTCAGTATTGCTATGTGACCCGCGACATCGACTCGGACATCGAGGCCCGTTTCAGATCTAAAAACGCTTTACAAGAATTCATAATTGACCTAAAGTTCAAACGAAGTGGTATGTAGTCCTGCGAGCGCCAACAAAACGCCAAGCGCCTGACTGGTATAAAATGGGTGTCTGTTCGCACCGCATCAGGGCTTCGGGGCCCGCTCGCGTTAAGATGCAACGGCTATAGCAAGATGCACCCTTTACCCTTGCCTGAGCCTCGCAAAACACATCAGCACGAAGATCGCCTGTGTATCACAGGCATAAGCACTTACGCTTCGGCTTCTTCACCGTAGGTGGTTCCAGCGCGGCCACTATCGCCTCATCGAACACGTCCTTGAGCTTGAATTGCGTCAAAGCTGAGCACTCGACATACTTGACCGCGCCCAGCTCTTTTGCCATCTTTTCGCCGTCCTCCTTTCTCACTGGCTGCATCTTCTGCTTCTGTAGCTTATCTCTGACCGAAGGATCGTCTCGTAGATCGGTTTGTGTTCCAACTATAAGGCATGGCACGCCGGGACAGTGGTGGTGGACCTCAGGGAACCACTTTTCCCGTACGTTCTCGAATGATGCGGGCGACGTGACGGAGAAGCACACAAGGAAGACGTCGGTCTGCGGGTATGAGAGTGGTCGTAGGCGATCGTAGTCTTCTTGCCCGGCAGTGTCGAAGAGGCCGAGAGTGTATGGCTCGTCACCGATCCTGAGGTCCAATTGCTTAGCACAGCGAATATGCCGAGCAGTGTCAGCCGTACTTACATCACGGTCACGGCATAGTTGTCGAAGACGGTCGGTACATATTCCGAGGGGAACTTGTTGGTGGTGTAGCTAATCAGCAGACAGGTCTTGCCCACAGCTCCGTCGCCCACCACGACACATCTGCACAATTTCTAATGTTTAGCAATGTCCTCCCACGCTGTAACAGCTTCTGCGCTTACTTGATTGTTGCAACCTGGCGAGGAAAAAAGGCATTAGCCATACTCGTCCACCATGTGCTTTCTGCCCTCCAGACTTACCACCATAGCGCCGACTGTGTTCGAGCCTTCTCGCGCAAAGCTCTGCTCAACCCCGTCGAACCTGCCTTCCCTCTCAATGCTCTTGCCGCAGCTGTTGTCACGTCGATATGTTGGAGGGGACGAGTGTCGCGGACCAGCCCAGCCGAGAGTGATTTTGCGAAGATGCTCAGCGATTGCGTGGCTGACTCCTTGTTCGGCTCGTGGCAAAGACAGCTCAGCGGCGGAATCACGTGGGCGACGCTGCAGTATTGTGTTCGACGCGAGCTTTATGCAGCGGGCAGGCGCGATCTGTCGACCGCGAGTTGTGATGTGACGGGCAGCAGTAGCGACGGCTTCGGGTGTCGTCTCTCGCGCGTCGGGAAGGACGTTGCGATCCGGCGTCTAGGCTCGTGGACGGGAGCAAAAGTGGCAGGAACAGGGATGGAGCAGCTTTTCCACTGTGACGGGCTAGCGACACGCTGTTGCGACCCAGAGCCACCGGTGGACGACAGTGTTGAGCTTGGTGGCGGCGCGCGAGAGATGGGTGAGGCAGATCAAATCATCAGGAGCTATTTAATAAGCTGCGACGTGCCGGCTCGATGTTGTTGCTTCGGCTGCGGGCAAGCTGAAGGCAGGGGTGCAATTGAAGGGACTTTTTTGAAACAAAAATTCTGTCGAGACAAGTCGAACGTCACTGCATACTCTGGTACACACGATGGCGGCTAGGCGTTTGAGAAAGAATATCTCGGGGTATCATCACGCTATGGGCTCAGATCTAGATGGCGATAGGTTTCACACCTCCGAATGCCTTGCAACAACGCCAGAGAAAATGTCCAACTTGCTTCGCCGAACTCCTCTCCAGGCCAACCAATCCCATGCAATGCTTGCATGCCAATGCCACTGCCGGCCGGCTCCTCTATTGATCCTGCATCGCTATGCAACCCCGAAAGGCAAAATGCCAGACATATGGAAATACCCGGTGTACGCTTCTGTCATCATGAACGCTTTCTTGAGCCGAGTAGACGGCTTCGAGAGTCCTGTCGATCCTCAATATCACGCTCCTCATCGTTGTCTTCTTCTTCGCCGGTGATCGCCATCAATCTTGTTGACTCTCTGGACAAACGCGACGTCGATGGACCTGTTGATGACTCTTCTCTAATATTCACGGGATCTTGCGTGCCGCCAATCACGACACCCTTCACACCCTGGTCGATCTCGTCGAGTTTGTAGTTTGTCATCAACAAGCTGAGCGCGATACACGGCAACGCCACGAATACTGCCACTGTCAGAATCTTGGTCATCGCCTCCTGATAGGCCAGATTGATGGCGATGCGCGTCGGACTGCCCATTGGCCAACCTTGCGACGCCAGCGTGATGTTGCCAAAGATGTCAGCCGCCCGGTCTTTGCTCTCTTCTGGCAGATACATCGCAAGCTTCTTTGGCACATTCGATGTCCAAATCGCGCCGGAAATGCCAGACCCGACCGCGCCACCGATCTCCAGGAACGTAAGGAACAGTGCAGTTGCGGCTGCAACTTCACTATGACTCGCAGACGCCTGCACGCCAAGCTGCGCAGGTACGTGGGTCAAGCTGCCACCTATCCCAAGGAACACCTGTGTTGCGACAATCGTGCTTGGTGTCGAGTCTTCGGTGCGGTAGATGATCATCAGACCCAGTCCGATTACGTAGACAACAGTCCCGATAACCATGTAAATTTTGTACCTCTTGGTGTACTTGATGACGAAGGAGATGATGATGGCCGTGATCGTGGACGTGAATGTGAACGTTTGCACAATTCGACCGGCTTGAGTGAGCGGTAGGTCCTGTACCACGAGTAGGTATGACTGGAAGTAGGGGTAGACTGATAGGTAAAAGGCCATAAAGTAGAAGAATGATAGCGCCAGTCCAGCCATAAGGGTGCGATTCTTCCAGAAACTCCTTGGGAAGAAGGCTCGGGGTGCCAGAGTCTTGCTCCTCTCCCACAACGGTATTGCTACCAGGCATGCTGCGCCCACAACCAGCATGGTGATGAGCGACGGGGTTTTCCAGCCAGTCTTTGCGCCAAGCGTCAACGGGATCAGTATGAGCGTAAATGCCACGCATATCAACAATAGCCCAAAGACATCGAGCTCAAACCACAACGTCTTGATCACTTCCCACCAAGACTCTCCGGCGAAAGGTGTCGTGGGCAGTATGCCACGCATAGCAGCTTTCCTCTGATTGATGGCGAGTGCCAGCGCAAGTGGTAAAAAGGCGATCGGAAGAATGACTGCCCAGATTCCATATCCCCATCTCCAGTTCAATTTGTTGAGCACGGTTTCGGCGAGAGCTGGACCCAGCCAGACGTTGAGCAAGAATGGCGTGTCTGGTATTGTCGAGCATAATGCACGGTTGACCAGATCGCTCGTGTCGGCAATGAAGATTTGTATCAGGATTTGCAGCCCTGTCTGTCCCGCGGCGTAGAATATTTGAGCGGCTGCGTATGTCTCGACGTTGTTCGATGCCGCTTGTTGAATGAAGCCGACGATGTACAGAAGGACCGAAAGTCCGAATGCTTCAAATCGGCCGAAGACGTCTGCAATCTTGGACATTGGAGGCTTGACAATCGACAAGACTACTCCTTGAATCACCAGTACCGTTGACACCAAGGAATGAGACTTGAACGCGCTGGTGGCGAAGATGGTGAGGTTTGTGGTCGTTTGTCCTTCTAGTGACGTCGCATACGCGAGAAGCGCTATGCCGACGTACGCGACGTAGAGTCCCGTCTTCGACCATGTTGTCGAGATGGCTTCCAGGCGTTTGACTCCAGCTTGAGCAGACTCATGACTGCGCTCGGACATGACAGACGTTGCGTCGTCGTCCAGCGACGGCGTAATGGTGCGGTTGTCTCGTTCGTGCTTGGTCGAGGAAACAAGGGTTGCGAGTCGCTCAACGTCTGAAACATGGTCAGTCTCCTCATGGGCAGGCACTGTGCCGTACGTCCTCATGGTCGACGACTCTCATAAAAGTCGCCAGGGACGTTGTAGAAGCAGAACAAAGGCAGAATTTAGAGTTATCTGATCCGTTCAAGGACGAGGACGCAGATTGATAAGATGGCATGTACAAGAGGGGAATGTCCGGTAGAGATAGAGCTTGGTGGATGACCCGACGACGGGTAGTTAGCTCGAGTGGATCACGAGCTAGCAGAGCAGAGAATGCAGTAGAGAGCAGCGGGTCAGTGTTTTAAGAAGGACTCACTGCTACGGATGAGGCTGAGGCGTGCAGGCCACCGAATCCAGCAGCCACTGTCCGTGGCCTGGGAAAAAGGGAAAAAGCGTGGAAGACGCTGATGCTCGTTCCGTGAATGCCACGACAAGCGCCGCGACTGTAAACGTCAGGAGGCCCCTTGGAAGACACGGCCGCAGCCTGGCACACTGGATGCAGCGCGTGGGAAGGTCAGATGCGCTGTGACCGATGCCGCTGCGCTAACGGCGGCCTGGCACCAATGAGATTGACTCGCCTCCAGTCGGATACGAAAGCAAGTGTCATCCACCCCACGCTGTATGCGCGACGCCGCAGCTGGTCGTTTGGCGGCGTGTTCCAGCGGAGGGGTTCCGCATGTACAGGACCTACGCATGTTCGCTCTAGGGTCTACGCCGCCTGGTCCGCTGCATGCCAACTACGATGCTAATGCAGGCTCAACATTGCGAACCGGGAACTGAATATCTAAATATCTTCAGCCTTTGCTGACACAATTGCCTCCCTTACAGACTTCGATCTAGAAATCACATGGTCGCAGACTTGGACTGCACAAGTTATATTCATCCCACAGGCCATTACACCCGACACTGCTCTATCCAGTCACCCTCTCAATCGGATCTCTCCATTCCAGCCCAAACCCTTCGAAAACTCTCCTCTCCGCCTCCTCCATCGTCTTTGCTCTACACTCAGGTGCCTCCTTACCCTTCCAACTGACATATCCCTCGATGTCGACAACTTCACCGTTACCGCGGTCTCTCACGCCCGAGCTGTCGAACTTCCAGCCCATCTTGTTCTTCGCATATCGTCGGAGGTCCCGCTCAAAAGTGGTACCACCTGACCATCCGACGACAGCACATCCGACAGTCTTCCAAGGTGACAGGATGATGTCAACACGACGATGAATGTTGGGGTTCTTGGCGTTCGGGTTCTCTGCTAGGATCCGCTCCTTGTCAGGATAGTCCGGATTTTGCCAAACGACCAATGCCTTGTCCAGAGTATCGAAACCATGACCACCGCCGTCAGCGCGGAAGGGGAGTGTTTCCTGCCCACGTTTTGATGCATTCTCGGAGATGATCAAGGTATGAGTGATGTATTCAGCCTCCTCCAAGCTGTCTACGATCTTGTTCACCAAATTTTGAGTCTTCTCATGATCGGGGTGAGACACAACGACGTCGACATCTCCACTGGCTTCTTTACCGCGTCGATAGCCGCCTACGATCATGATTTTGATTCCATCATCGCAGACCTTGACAGCATGCTGTCGAATCACTTCGCAAATTGCTTCCACTTCAGCTCGAGGTATCCGATCTTGGAACTCGTCATAAAACTTGACGCCAATCTGCTGAACGCGCGACAAGGACTTCCAGCCATATTCGATGATGTCGTCCAGCTCTCGCCAGCCCTTCTCGAAGTAGAACTCTCTCGCAGTGGTGGCGCCCACACCCCAGATTTCGTAGAAAAGGCGAAGGTGTTGGAGATCCTCGTCGGCGCGCAGCTCCTCCACAGCTTTGATTGTGCCGCTGTTTTTCCACTCGATCCATAGATTTGCCAGCTTTTGCTCGCAACCAGGCAATCGCAGAAGTTCCTTAGGATGGCTAATCTTGTACGGATATGCTCTAAGTGATGCAATGAACGTGCTATACGCCCGCACACCAATCTCATCGTTGATCAGCAACCGTGCTGTCTTGATCTCCTGCAACAGAGCGAGAAAAGGTTCGTTTGGACTATCCTTGGGAGTCACTCGCTGACAGGCATACTTAACACCTTTCTTGACCCACTCTGGTGGCTCGGGTATGTCACCAGATTCGCCCTCGTCGTGCTCGGTGGTCGTCTCCTGCAATAGATGCGCATACTTTGCATTTGGGCCATGCCCGGCCTCCCAACTCGAGGGATTGGCCGATGGTGTTACGATGTGCGGATGGTGGTAGTTACGCCTCCCAAAGCGATCTCGGCTGCCCACTTGTGGAGCATCTTCTTGCGCCCGCTGCAAGATTGAGTTTACAGGTGACGGCGTAGCTGGTGTGGCGTTCCGTGGACAGGCGGTCAACTTTGTCGCTGGATGCAGAGCGAGCTTCTTCTTTGGTGTACCCACGCTTCCGGAAGGCTCGATGCATATACCCGTGTACGTCAGAAAGTCGTTTAAAGGAAGCACGCGACCACGTTTCCTTGATTCGATGACCCACTCTATCTTGACCACTTTGACAATGCGGCCCGACGGTACACTGATAGGCGGTCTGACAGCCGTGTGACCTGTAGGCACCTGATTGTGGCGAGCAGGTCTGGCAGGGGCTTTCTCGGGCTTCTTCCTGGGACCAGCCTCATTCTCGGACTCGGTGCTGGAATCGTCAATGACGATAGCTGCAGCATCATGATCATGTGCTTCCGGATTAACAGCCTCATCGCGTTTGCGCTTCTCACCCACAGCCTGCGTGTTCTGTGGCTGTTCGTCGGCGCCCCGTGTCAACAGACCTTTGCCCCGAAGGTCAAACTGACTACGCTTCTTCTGCTTGACTTTGCTCAGCACGATCTCTGCCTCATTGATATCGTAGGTGAGATGTGCTCCTGCGCTAGCCAGATCTTCTTCCAATTCGTGAAGGTCATCGAGAAGGAAGTGTGTACTCGAGACGAAGATGGGTGGCTCGTTGCTCAGGTCCAGCGCTTGCGACTGTGGCGGTGAAGATGCCGATGTCGATTGAGTGTTGTCAACCACTGTAGACTGAGTATTATGGATTGGAGAGCTCCTGGTGGCCTCCATTGTGCATATAAGAGACTACCGTCATCCAAAAAAGGTCATCAGAACTAATCAAGAAGGCGCTTCCTCGCAGTGTCTGTCGCGTCGCTGGTCCGGTCCAAGGATCGTTCTCGATCTTCGACTCATATCGCGCACTGTCGCAACCACCATGAGGCAGCTCAGAAGGGGCAGATGGTGCTGGGAAGCGTCAACAACGTCTTTGTCAAATGTCTGGTGTACGTGATTGTGACGCGCGGGACGGAGCTTCCAGTCTAGACATTGAGCTGGGCCGAACTTCTTCCAGCGCAGCATTTCATCCCTCAATCCATTCATTGCAGCCCCAACTTTACCGCTGATATCGTCCTTGTCGCTTGCCTAGAGGAAGGAAACGGCATCGATAGAGGCAGTGTGAGGTTGCATCGAAAGGCTCAGGGCGACTGGAATGGTAAAACTATGACGTGTCCCAACAGAGGCAGTCTTTAGGAGAACACACAACACGATGACTACCTTCATACCACGCACCGTCTTTCCGACGCTCGAGTCGCTGCCGCGATCCTACTATCTGGGCCATCATGCCGCTGGGCTGTCGAAGATGCGGACGATGTTGTCGCAGATCGACCTGATCATCGAGTGTCGAGACTACCGCATCCCACTCACTTCGCGCAATCCAATGTTTGAGGAGAGTCTGGCTGGGAGGGAGAGAATGATTGTATACACAAAGAAAGATCTGGGCAGCACTGGAGGTGCAGAAGAGCAGAAGGTACATCAGAATGTGAATGGTGGCAGGAGACTGTGTACACTAGCTGATAGCGTATGTAGAGGCATGAGAGCATCCGTAAATGGCACACCCCTACCAAGGTTGTCTTCTCCGACCATCGAGAACGAAGGGACGTCCGCCGGATACTGGACTTGATCAAGGACGCGAACAACGCGAGAGGTGGGCTGACGGGATCGCATCTGATGGTTGTGGGAATGCCGAATGTGGGCAAATCATCTCTACTCAATGCATTGCGCAGAGAAGGGATGAACAAAGGCAAAGTGGCACACACTGGCGCACAGCCGGGCGTCACGCGAAAAATCGGTACAGGAGTGAAGATCGTGGCTGCAGACGAACAGACCGGATCTGGAGGCGTATATCTCCTGGACACGCCTGGGGTCTTCATGCCATATGTGCCGGACGCAGACGCTATGCTTAAGCTGGCATTATGTGGGAGTGTCAAAGATACCGTGGTGCCGCCCTTCAATCTAGCCGACTACCTCTTGTTTCATATCAATAACCACGATCCAACAGTTTATTCCGAGTATTCGCAGCCCACGAACGACGTTATGGATCTCCTCGAGGCGATGGCCAACAAGACTGGAAGGTTACAGAAAGGAGGCACGCCCGACCTCGAGGGCACAGCGTTGTGGATGATCCAACGATGGAGAAATGGTCACCTCGGCACGTTCTTGCTGGACGATGTGACCGGAGAAGCTGTCGAGAGGTACCATTTCGAGGTGAACAGCAGAACGAGCAGTATCAGTCAGGCAAGAAAGGCTGGCAAGGAAGCTCTCAGAATTCGGAACAAGGCGCGAAGATCTGGTCCGGATTGAAGCAGCTTGCAGCTACATTGGTCCACGTGGATCATGGTCAATGGCTAGGATACCGGGTACGAGCACGATCCGCAGCAAATACTGATATAAGGATCTTGTGGAGGACGGCACCCGCAATGGAAACCAGACGCAGGTTGGCACAAGTCAAAGAGATCGCGCTGGGTCGTCTTGGACCGCCCATGCCAGAAGGCCGCTTCTGCCGGCAGCAGCGATGCAGTCGGCAGTACGCTGGTCTATCTCAAGGCACCGGTCCCAACGTGGTTGTGGGTTGCGGTCCGTGCGCGATTGAGCAGGAGACATGCAGCATTCAGTGGACGCGGCCAGCTTGTACGATGTCGGCCAGCGATGTCGTCCACGCCCATGGCCCTGTCTGATGACACTCCTCTCGGGAGACTTCCTCGTATCTTCTAATGCTGTATCACCACCTTCATGCGCCTGTCTTCGACATCTCAGCATCACCCGGCTAGATCGGCACGGCTCCTGACAGCTCTCCGCAAGAGTGGATGCATATTGCATAGGCGCTTCACACTATGCGCTAGCTGTGCCGACATAGGCGCTAAACACCGCATCAAAGTCCGACGACGACGGCGATGTCGTCGTGCTTCCTTTCGCAGAAAATAGGCCTATGCTACCATATATGGCGCTTGCAATTATGCTGACTCGAAGATCTTGCTGTGTCGAACCAACCCGATAGCATAGTCTGTCTATCAATTTTAGGGACTTGGCAGCATGGACAAACGGCCGCATGCAGCAGAAGGCAATGTAATCGCACCGATCAAGACTTCTCAGTCGACGAGAGCGAATCAAGATGACAGCAAGTTGCAGTTGCAGCGAACATTGTCTGGACCTCCGTATTCGATCTTCACACAACGAGCCAAGCTTTTCATTGTGATAGCAGTATCGATATCGTCTGTCATCAGTCCGTTTGGGGCGACTACGTTCTACCCTGCGCTCGATGCAATAGCGGACGACTATGGCGTTACTCCAACCTTGATCAACTTGTCGTTGACGACATATATGGTGAGCTTAGTGCACGTACAAGGATCAACTCAGTGCACGCACATACTTATCCACCAACACAGATCGCACAAGCAATCGCACCAGCCCTGATAGCCGGCATGTCAGACCAGAATGGGCGTCGACCCTCCTACATAATATGCTTCTTCATCTTCATGGCAGCCGACATAGCCTTGGCACTGCAAAGAAGCTACGCCGCGCTGCTGGTCCTACGAATGGTGCAAGCTTTTGGATGCAGTGCTGCCATAGCGCTGTCCAACGCGGTAGTGGCAGACATCGCAACCTCAGCTGAGCGTGGGAAGTACATGGGTTATGCCTCGGCAGGACTTCTCTTCGGACCCGCGTTCGGACCTACTATTGGAGGTCTCTTCGCTCAATTTCTCGGATGGAGGTCCACTTTCTGGTTCCTGGCCATCTTCGCCGGAGCGCTGATAATCGTCTTTGGGCTTCTGGTCCCAGAGACTTGCCGGAACGTTGTTGGCAATGGATCTATCGCCGCGAAAGGAATCAATCGCTCGATCCTTGGGCATATGCAACAACAGCAGTACGTCAAAGACCACCCTGAGGCACCGAATGGTGATATCGCTTCACTTGGTCGGCGGAGAGGAGGCTTTCCCAACCCGCTGAGGACTTTGAGGATACTCGGTGATCCTGGCAGTTGTGTCATTCTGCTGTACAACGGACTCTTCTTCACCGGTATGATGGTGGTGACCGGATCCATCCCCACACTATACGCAGATGTGTATCACCTCAACACCCTCGATATCGGTTTGTGCTATATCGCGAACGGCATGGGCTCATTACTCTCCACCTTGACAATGGGCCGTGTCGCCGACTGGAACTTTAAGCGCCACAGTGATCGTCTGGGCTACGACATCAAAAAGGGCAGGCAGCAGGACCTCAGCGGCTTTCCGATCGAGCGGGCGAGGTTTGAAGTCCTGATTCCAGGACATATTATTGGAACGCTCGCAATCATCGCTTACGGCTGGACGCTCGACTACGGAACCTCACTTGCCGGCCCTGAAATCGCGCTGTTCTTCATCGGGTTCGGTGTTTCAACCTCCTTCTATCTTACGAATACATTGTTGATCGACATACACAAAGATCAACCGGCGACTGCAACGGCAGCAGTGAACTTCGTGAGATGCTTGATGAGCGCTGGAGGTGCTGCTGCTATTATCCCTATGACTCAAGCAATGGGCATCGGCTGGGCCTTCACGTTCATTGCTTCAGTCTATTGTTTGTTATTAGGCGTTGTCTTCTGGATGATGAGCAACGGCCAAAGACTCAGAGCGAAGGCAACGGAGAAGAAGAGGGCAAAGGAGGAACGTGCTGCTGCTGAAGCCAGGGCGGCTGATGCGGAGAACATGGCAGTGACTGACGACAGGAGCGAGAAAGAGAAGTACGAGCATGATAATAAGAGATAGACGGAAGTATGAGAAGATCATCTGACATCCCAACACCTTGGGCATCGCGTGCATGTGAAGGTGGGACTGTGGTCGAAGCGCCCAAGATCCCTCAGGGGCTCGCGCGGAAAGCCGCATGCAGACGTTCAACTCCAAACGCGATTCTCGCCAACAAGCCACTTCGGATCACACCCTCCAGTGTTCTTCGACCTTGCGCGTTCCTCGGAAAACGTCGCAGACGACCATCTTCCCAACTAACACACATGACCTCGAGAAGAGCCCATCCAGCCATGCCTCGCCGCAAGATCCTGGACAGGCGGCCCATACCAAACAGCCACGTCTCGCCTGGCAACTGGCCGTTCCCCAAGAAGCTTCCTCGAGAGGTAAGGTAAGCCAGAGCATTTTCAACGGCGCATTGAGATTTGTGCTGCCTCCAACTAGGCGCACCAAGATGTACAGCGCTATGCGCACTGGTGTGATCGCCGGCGAGCTCATCATCGATCGATCTCGTCTACCAACCAGGACTGGCATGAGTGACAAAGACACATCCAGAGGGCGGACGTTCTGTCCCAATGGCAGCGTACGATGTTAGCAGGATGCTCGAGCGGATGGATCACAATTGCCAAGCGCTGAATGTGTGGCGTAAGTGAGATGGAAGGATTACGCGCATCGTGAAATCTGTGATAGTCATCACAATAAGAAGTCACTACGACCACTGAACCATCTACACTGAACAGTACCAAATGCAAAATCCCAAGCCCGACCCAATGCTAGATAGAGGGCCAGCCAGCCGATGCGCACGCCTGTCATCAACACCACAACAACAACCCCGAGCTCTCAGTGGTATCTCACAAAAACAAAAAGAACCCAACGGAACAGAAATCCAGATCTCCAAAATCGGTACGGTGATTGCCCCTCACCGCCGAAAACTCCTTCATATAACCTTCAAAATCGAGGATTTGTCCCATCCACCTCACTTTCAACCCCTCGTACCGATCCCTTTCCCCTATTCCTTCATATTCTCATTCAACAACAACTCCACCACAATCTGATTCTTATCCATCTCCGGATGCTGCATAACCAACTTCAACGTCCTTCCCGCACCCGCCGTAAACCCATTAACCACACCATTAATCGACTTCTCCACAGGACCATTGGCACTCCAATTAGTTCCATCATCAAGGCACTTGACCTCCCTCCCCGCAATAATCTGCTTCAACCGCCCATTCTGCGCATTCCGAACCTCAACAAAATCGTTATCGAAGAGAACTAGATAAGGCCCGTAAAGCGCAGCATGTTGAGCGTTGCCGACAAAGTTCATCACGACAGATCGGGAGACTTCGCCGTGTTTGTTGGCGTAGACGGCGCATTTCTCGTAGCAGCAGATGAATTCTTGTTCGCTGAGGCGGAGCATGCAGATTGGTCGCATGTCTTTGATCGTCGTGGCGATGTTCTGGACGTGGTCTGTTTTCAGCTCGGGGACGCTCCAGGGCTGTTTCTTGTCGAGGGTCAGGACTTCGAAGCCTCGGGAGGTACCGACTGCGAGGGAGGACTGGAAAAGGTTGATGCTGTTACATTCCGTGGGGATGTAGAATTCGTCGTACTCGCGGAAGAACTCGGTGTTGCCGCGTTTAAGGAAGCCGGCGGCGCGGGAGCGCTTTTCAGTTGACTTTTGGTACACTGGTTCGAGGACTTTGAAGACGGAGTTGAGGTTTTCGCGCTTTTTGTAGAAGACAAGAGTGCGATCTTTCATCTTTCCGGTGACGAAGAAGCCAACGTCTCGACTGCCGGAGAGTTTCTGAGGCGCTTTCCTTGAAGAGTCGTTCGCTGGTGTAGGACCGTTTCGCTCGTTTGGACACACGACATCAAGATGATATGCGATAAGGGACTTGTCAGATATCAGTAGGAAGAGATTGAAATCTTCCAAGACGGCAACTTGAGTAACTCGAGACATGTTGATAGACTATCAAGCATTAGCAGATGTTGTCGCATGACTTCGATGTTACTTACCTTAGTCCAGCCGCGCGGGTTGTCCAGCTCCGCGACGTATACACCATAATCTGTACCGACAGCAACCATTTGCTTGCCTGGATACGGCGTGGAGAAACTCGTAGCACAATTCACCCGAGCTCTGCAGATTGGACCAGGTCGCCCCGTATCCTTAAAGCGGTGCTCGACCTCCTTCACCGCGCGATCTACGGGTGTGCCTTTGATGACAACACCCTTTCCATTGTTACCGAATTGATCGAATACGAAGGCAGAGTCGGCCATCACCCGCAGTCGAAATGGTTCAGCGTTCTGAGCATGAAGCGCGGCAGCATGCTTCGTCTTGGCAATGATCAGCTTCTCGACCCAGTCTTTCCTTGCTTGTTCTGTGAGTGCAAAGAGTTGATATGTGTCACGGCCGAGATGCTTTATCCTGAATGGGTACAAGATACGGTCGGAGTCCTTGCCCTCGAGTGAGGTAACGGGATTGAGAGAATTGGTCGACATGCTTGTGTTGACATGTACAAGGCCGCCAGGAACGGCAGCTTGATTTGACGGCGTCTTGCCGATTGTGGTTGGATCGTTTGGCGTTGCTGATCTCCCTACTGACAGACCTTTCAGATATGTGGACTTTTGCACCGGTGGCTCATTCACGCTGTCCAGCTGTAGGAGATCCATCGGAATAGGTAGTCGCGACACGTCATATCGCTCAGTCCTACCAGTTTCGCCGATCCTCTGCGCGATTGTCTTGGCAAGGACCAGATAGTGATCAAAGAGTAAGGCGTGGCAGTCGAGCCAGGTAAATCTAGTGCTTCCCATCCTTTGCAGATCTCCGCGGTGAATGAGCTGGCGTCCGAAGTGCTCCAGGTTGAGCTCGACCTCCTTCTGCATACCAGGGCGCAGAACGAGTCTTTGGCCAAGGTCAGCAAGGTCGAACTTCCTCTGCATTTCTGCAACTCTGCCGTCACACTCGAGAGTGACGGCTTTGACCTCGTCTAGTGCAAGCTGTAGGTCTGCCCTCTCCTGGCTGGTTTCTTTCGTGTTTCGCAAGACCGTACCGAGCAGCAATGTGTACCGTTGCAACCGAGAGATCGGAGACTTCAGGAAACTGTCAAGCGACAGTCGTTCGGATCTCTCATTTCTGATCATCCTCGTACAGAAGTTTCGGAACTCAATGTTGCGCTCCATCTCGTCTCGTACCATGTGATCAGCTTTGGGGAATTCATTCGCATAGTCGATGTACGCGGATCTTGCTTTTCGCACCCACTGCCGGAAGATATCGCTGAAACCAACGATCCACGGTCCTTGTTCTTGCTGTCGATACTTGAGCTGCGGTAGGAGGTGCTCCTCATTTGCTTGCTTGACGGCATCAACCTTGCCGAAGACGCTCTGTATGAACTTCTCTTGGCGCTTGGGCGCGATGATGGGCGGATCCGCCCTGGCAAGCTGATCACGGTACAGAGTTCGTAGCACATCCAGGTTGTCCATGAATCGCTCTTCAGTCTGTACAATTTCATGGAGTACATTCTGTCGTTCGACCTCTTTCTTATCCTTGCCTTCTATGTCTTCTTTCTTGACATCATAGTATTCTGCCCAGCCTTGCGACGTTCGTGGGGGTGCTGCAGCCAAATTGATCTTTCGCAACGTCCTCTGACATCGGGGAGCATAGCATCGTGAGGATTGTATGAGATGGTCGTGAACAGTGGGAGCGTAACAGCCGTGCTGAGTGAGCTGGAAGATGACACCAGAGAAAGGACCAGGTACAATCTTGACCCACTCCTCTGTTACGACCAAGGTGCCAGCAACGCACATGTCATCCACAACCCGCGTGCTTAGCACTTCGGCATCTGCAATGTTCATGGTGGGCACCTTGTGCGTGAATAGAGCGACGAGCGCGTCCTTTACCTCCGCTTCGTGGAGCTCAGTATACACTTCCGGGTTAGTGACCTGCAATAGCCACTTCAGCAGATGCGAAAGCGCCCACGGTTGATCGCATCTCTTGAAGTCCAGCGCCCCAAGCTTCGATGGCATGAATCGCTTTGCGCCCAAGGCTGGCAGATCAGTGCCCACATTGGCAGGTGTGATCCCAGGCGTGGTATACATAGAAGGAGACCGCGCTTGCTGCTGGCGTAGCCTTCGCTCTTCGGCATCGGTCTTGGACCTTAGCGGTTGAGTCACCAAAGGTGTGGTGCTATGGCTTACCAGCGAGGATGATCTAGGCACAAATTGTCCTTTCTCGTTCCTTACATACGCATCTGGGCCACCTGGGTACGGAACTTGACCAGGTAGATAAGGTAGTGATTTATTCTCCGACTGCAACGGAGCCAAGACATCCTCTGGGTACGGCACGGCAGGGAGAGGACGCGAAGGATAAGTCGTGCCAGCCTGGTGGAAAGAGATGTCGGGTGGCTCGTCTGGAAATCGGTCGGGCAGTTGATTCTCCATCAATGAGTACTCATCGCCCTCATCGAAGCTTTGCCGTCGTCCGTTTGCGCTAGGTTCCTCGAGACCACCCGTGCCCCCCACTTCAACCTGGGCGGCAGGATTGAACGCAGGGAACGGGTTGATCTGATCCGATCTGTAGTCGTATGATGCTCTGCTCATCTGAGATGACTGCGAGGCATGCGATCTTCGCATTGAGCTGTGCTGACTCGATGCCGGCTGGCTGTATGGCTCGCCATTGACCTCGCCACCTGCAGCAAGCTGCGCAGGATCTCCACCATAGGACATTGGCACATCATACCCGGCCAACGAGCTGAGATCCGCGCCAGCAAACGCGGGACCATCGCTATCGCTGCCTTCTGGTGGTGACGGCGGCTGCTGCGGGCGCGAAGTTCGCAAAGACCCTAATGTACCGAAGCGCATCTGGCTTCCACTACTCTGCCGCAGATCTTCTTCGTCCGCCATTTGCATCATTGCCAGTCCCTGGGCAGCTTCCGCATCACTATCGCTGCTATATGCCTCGTCGGCACCAGGGGGATGTCGACCTGCGGGAGACAGATGACCATTTGCAGTACCATTGCGAGAGGCTTGTGAGCCTCGTTGAGAGCTATATGCTGGAGCATAGGATGGTGCTTGGAACGGCGCTTGACTGATCGATATAGACGGACTCCTTCCGGCATTTCTCACAAGTCCCTCGACTTCATCGAACAGCTGATCAACCTCGTCATCCCGACTAATTGACGAGAAACCGGTGTTTGTCCTCGATATGCCGCTGTTAGGAAAGTAGTCCGATCCTGGGCTTCCAGCTGGCTGTGGCGGCAACGGTCTCCCTGAGGGATGCCTCTCCAATGTATTGGACCTCGACGGCGCCCCGTGCGCAGGAGGGGTAGGACCAGGAGAAGAGCTTGATGGAGATGGCCTATCAGAACCATAACGCGGAGATGGCGATTGTCCGAGGCCAAAGCCCGAATGCAAAGGTGGCGACGGCCTCCAGGTATCATTTTGTGTCATGCCTGGCATAGGCACGACAATGCCCGTTCCTGGTTGCGATAGCGAACCTGCATGAGGTCGATATGTCTCAGTGGGGTATGGCGCAGTCTGCCCATACTGCGCTCCACCTTGCGCTTGGTGCCCATGATGTGCTGGTGGCGGAGGCGGAGGGCTTTGCGAGTAATTGAACGCCTGTGACTGAGGCTGTGGGCTGTATCCTGAAGGCTGCGAGGTCGGGCTAAACTGCGAATATGGAGACTGGACTTGGTGGGGCTGCCGTGGGGAGAAGCTCGCTTGTGTGTAGTTTCCTGAGGAATAGGCGTATGGATCTACAGGACCAGCAGTACTACTATGCAGAGTAGCATCGGGATACGCTGCAGGATTATATTGCGCGGGATATAGGCTCTGGCCTTGACCTACTGGCGCATAGGCCGCTGGATTGTATGCTGCCTGGTGGCCGGGCTGTGAATAGGGCGCGTGGCTGTAATCCTGAGGATTGTACTGCTGGACGTGCGTAGGCGAGCCGAACGTGGTGCCCCTCGGCGACTGGTATGTATCCTGAGAGCCGTGTCCAGCTGATAGTGCTTGGACCGCTCCGGCTCCTGGCTGCTGCTGGGCGTACGTGATTTGGCCTGGATACTGATGGAAGTGATCGTGCGGCTGCGCATACTCTCCCCCATAGTGCTGTTGCGCCCCACCATTCGTAGTCGATATCCAGCGATTGTACTGATCCCAATACCCCTCCTGCGCGGGTGGGTGCTGTTGCTGCTGAGACTGACTGCCCTGGTAGTATGACATGGCTACTACTCCCTCGTGATGGGTATGGTCGTGGGCGCGCTCGTTGCTCGTGCTCGTCGTGCTCGTCGTCAATCGTGAATTATACAATCGTGTTTGCCCGCCAGCATGCAGGAGCGCTTGGCGCGTGGTGTTTCGCAGCCCGCGGACCGCATCGAGGCTTTGAGTACAGCTGAGGGTGTCGCATTCGCAGTGGTGGGCGCGCGTATCGTCGTTGGACGCTTGTATGTGACGACAGCACAACCTGGGCGGATTACAGGGACAGTCAGTGCATAGCCTCGCGACCAGGACAAGGCGGCTGTGATGCTTTCTTTCGAGCCAGAGGCGCACCGTGCGATGCCGTTAGTGTCAGTCGCACGGGTCGTACAGGGCCGGGTGTACATGCGCGGCGCGCTCGACGACGGCGGCCGGTGATTATGATGGCATGTACGGCACGTCGATGAGTGAGGAATTGAGAGGGAGGAGATGCGGAAGGCTGACTAGACTACCACCATACGACAGCTCCGGTGCGCACAAGGGACAGGGGACAAGGTGCTGCAGCGTGAGAACGGGAGGGGGCTGACGTGCGAGAATAAGATAGATTCTTACAGTACATCTGTATTTCGTTGCTTCGGGAAAGGCAATGCTACAGTATGCTACAGTATGCTATACAGTATGCTATACAGTATGCTATACAGTATGCTATACAGTATGCTATACAGTATGCTATACAGTATGCTATACAGTATGCTATACAGTATGGTATACAGTATGGTATGCTATCCTATCTGAACCATCGGTTTCGACCTCGCTTCTTTCTTGGCAACGCCCGAACAACTGTCCTCCTACCTCTCCAGCACGAACACGAGCAAGGCCTGCGTCCGACCGGATGCAGTGGCACTCGTTGTCCAACCACCTCTCAGTGCGCACTATGAGCTGGCACTTCGGAAACACGACACGACTGATAGACCTGCCCTTCCAATGCTCATTGGTGACTCGAACACAGTAACAACAATCTCTCCCATCATCTTCGCGCTCACCGGTCAACACTTCAGCCAATCCTTCCTCGAAAGTCGCCCAGTCCGCTGCAAGCACGACATGGACACCCGCATCCTATCCGTCCTCGCTAATCATGATGCCGAGTCTTGAGACACTCTTTGCTCCCTTGTTGATGCGTAGGCGCCTCAGGCCACCAAGGAATACAGTACCTCCTATTGTTCTACGCGCGGCCGAGGGACACGACGTCGCCTGCAAGCAGCTGTTCCCCAGCGTAGCGCAGCTGCCGATGGTCCACGCCACTGCCGTGGCAGTGTCATGGACTGCCTGATGTTATCTCTGAGTGACCTCCCAGCTGTGCTTTGCAGCCTCAGGAAACATCTCGGGCGTAACACGGACATAAGAACGCCTCCCACCGAAGGTTGTAAGATACAACTAACGCTTGGACATTGTCGTAGCGCGCAGTCGATCCCATTTATTGGTTTGAAGATCCGTGACATTCAGCATCAACCACCGACGACAAGAATGGGCGTCAATCACAATGGATCAGTCGACATTGTTGCCAATGCAGCCGTCGACGACATAGCCCAGAATCACCCCACAGCAGAACGAGATGGTCAGCTCATACCCGAGCAGGACGAGACAGGATACAGAGTCAGGGAACAACCATACGGCACGAAGCGTCAAGTCAAAGTCATCCTGATGGGTGCTGGTGCGTCGACGCTCAACTTCTTGAAGCAGGCGGAAGAACAGATGCAGAATATGAAGATCACGGTGTACGAGAAGAACCACGATGTTGGCGGGACCTGGCTGGAGAATCGTTACCCAGGCTGTGCGTGCGATATCCCCTCGGTGAACTACCAATTCAGCTGGGCGATCAAACTTTGGACACATTTCTACTCGTACTCTCCCGAGATCTGGGAGTATATCAAGGACATCTACGATAAGCATGACTTCATCAATAGGTACATCAAGCTACGACATCAGGTTAACCATGTCGAATGGAATGAAGAGAAGGGCAGGTGGGTGTTGAACGTCAAGAACATTGCCACTGGCGAGGAGTTCGAGGATGAAGCAGAATACTTCATCAATGCTGGTGGCGTCCTGAACAATTGGAAGTGGCCAGATGTACCCGGATTGCACGATACCTTCAAGGGCAAAGTCATGCACTCGGCAGCATACGAAGAAGGTTACGATCTGGAGAATAAACGGGTTGCCATACTGGGTGCTGGTAGCAGCGGTGTGCAGATTGTCTCGAAGATTCAGCCAAAGGTCAAACAACTATATCACTGGATACGATCACCCATCTGGATCACAGCAGGCTTTGCCCAGACGTGGGCCGGAAAGGACGGCGCGAATTTCGAGTACACCGCCGAACAGCGTACATATCTCGAACAAAATCCGAAGGAGTACCTGAAGTATCGCAAGCAGGTTGAGAATGAGCTGAACCAGAGATTCAAGTTCATTATCAAGGGCAGTGAAGAAGCAAGAGTTGCGCGGGCGTTCTCCTATTACCAAATGGCTCGCAAACTCAACAACGATGAGCGGTTATGCGATAACATCATACCCAAGAACTTCAACCCCGGCTGTCGTCGACCCACTCCTGCTCCCGGGTACCTTGAGGCTCTCGTCGCCGACAACGCCACCATCTTCACAGAAGCTATTGGCAGGTTTACAGAACACGGCTTTCTCGACCAAGCCGGCCATGAACATGAGGTCGACGTCGTGATCTGCGCCACTGGCTTCGACACATCCTGGCTCCCACGCTTCCCATTCCGCGCCCATGGCAAGGACATCCGCGATATTTGGTCACCAGAAAACGGTGTCACTTCTTACCTAAGCATAGGCGTCCCTGGCATGCCCAACCACTTCTCCTTCTGCGGTCCATACGGTCCTCTCGGCCACGGCTCTTTCATGCCGGTCATCGAGCGCTGGACCCAATATATGTTCGATGTCATAAACAAAAGCCAAGTCGAAAATATCAAGTCTTTCACCCCAAAGATGAACCCTTGCCAACAGTTCCGTCAGCATGCTGATCTGTTCTTGAAGAGAACGGCGTGGACGAGTCCTTGTAGAAGCTGGTTCAAGCAGGGTAAGAGGGATGGACAGGCGGCGATTTACCCGGGATCTAGGCTGCACTTCCTGCACTTGCTCGAGAGACCACGATATGAAGACTATGAGATCGAGTACTGGGATGACAACATGTTCGCATTCCTGGGCAATGGCTTCGACACGAGGGAGTTTGATGGGAGAGACATTACGCATTATCTGGGACTTTTGGGCGATGATGATGTGCAGCCAGACTATAACGACGATCTGATGCATGAGATGGCTGGCTGGGCTGTTGGGAGTAGAGTGTAGTCATGGGGGCGCGATATTCTTAACGACGCAACACCTGTCGCAGTAACGCTGGCGGAGCGCTCGGCCTGGTGCAACTCATGCTCATCATCGAGAGACATCACTGACAAAGGCAGTCATTGTGGTCCTAGTAAGACACTTCGTTCGGGCACAAGGGCCATTATCTGAGCAGCAAACTGCGAGCCACATAACCGGCATCACACGATGAAGCCCCAACACCTCACGCTCCAAACCCTCGCCATGTCACCATCAGACAACGGCGCCGTGGAGTTCTTCGACGACCTCACCAACCCCTTCCACTTCAACGGCATCCAAAAGCAAGGAGTCCTCTACCAGACCCTAATAAACCAATGCGAACGCGTCTTCGGCGGGAAAGCCGGCTGGGGCTACACCTCCGACGCCCAACGCCGTCTCTATCACAAACTCGTTGAATACGTCACCGCAGAGAAAACCAAACTCAACGAGCTAGAGAGCTTCATCACATCAACGGGTGTCTCAGGGGTGGCAGAAGTCGAGGACGAGAACTGGGATATTTTGGCGAGGGCGGCGCTGGCGGAGCATAGGGTTAGGCAGATTTTGGGATGTGTTGAGGGGAAGACAGGGGAGGAGGTCGACAGGATGGATGTGGAGGAGTGTGTCTTTGATGACGAGAGGTATGAGACTACGCATGTTTGGAGGCAGGTTGTTGATGATCTGAGGAAGTTGAGGGAGGGGAATGGGGACTTTAGGGAAACAATGGAGGAGATTATGGGGAAGGGGACAAAGGACGATTGAGGCGGCCTTGGATTTTGATGGCGTTAAGACATGGGGACTGCTACAAGTTGGCTGCACTGCAGTATAGTACGCTATGCTCGAGTCTGCGGCGAATCGAAGGGGCAGTCCCCAGTCAAAGACGGTTCGTGAAAACGACAATCTTTAAGCGGACGAGGCGAAGAGCACGTAATCGTGGCAAGAGGCTACGACTAATGATTCGAGACGCCCTACTCGCGCGACACTACTATCTGGTACCTTCAAAATCGAACTTGTAGGTCGAACCTGTGGGTGTGCTCAACCGTGGCGGGAAGCATAGAAATTGGCTTGAGGGACTGTGTGGTCTGGCAGAACTTCCACGACGCGCGCGCAAGGTTCGTTGCTCAACTCC
This sequence comes from Nothopassalora personata, assembly GCA_033816765.1. Taxonomy (NCBI): domain Eukaryota; kingdom Fungi; phylum Ascomycota; class Dothideomycetes; order Mycosphaerellales; family Mycosphaerellaceae; genus Nothopassalora; species Nothopassalora personata. Next base: position 740,014 of record CM066290.1, read on the forward strand.
ACTCACAGTTACGTTCCGCAGTCCGCACCATCGGATGGAACGCTCGCACCTTGGAGCTGCGGCCTTGCATTGAAAGCAGGTCGAAGCGCTTTGTCGGGACGCATGTGCAAGGATCTCTCATGTCTTCATTCAGAGGCTCCCTTTTGGCTCCCTTCTGGCTCCCTTCTTTTCCCATGTGCGGCTCGCTTCGTGATTTCCTTATAGACTGGCCCCGATCTCGACTATCCTCCACTCTCAACGACACACGACCAAGATGATTTTCTGGAAATCGGTACATTGCGCCTGCCTCCTACTTATCGTTTATAATCTTGCGAGTGCTGCGGCATGCTATTAACAGAGAGGTAGTACAAACCGCAGGCGCGGCTTTCGTCTGCAATCCCGCAGTGCCTGCTGCGCCGATGGAGTGCGGTGTTAGTGGAGAATACATGTGACTGGGGCTTCACTTCATGCTGACAATTGATCACAGGCATGATCAATGGCTATGCAAGAGTCCCGCCAGACAAGACAATGTCTACTTGCGCCACGCTTGTGCCGACCCATTCTGGCCTCTGAAGCAAGTGAATGAAAGAGTGTTGCGTGCCGGCGCGGATGCTTGCTCCAGAAAGTGAAGCTAGCACGCACTCCTCCCGACCATGAAGTAGGCGTCAACCCTCCCACGCATCACTCGACTGCACACAGCAAACAACCATCTCACCTTAACATCAACCCCCCTCCACACCAGCAGAAATGGACCTCTACAATCGCATCAACATCCGCATGTCCGCCAAACCACCAGGCACCGTCACCGCCACCCCTGACCAAACCCGCCCCTTCACCTTCAATGGCACAAACCGGCCAGGAGTCTACTACGACCTCGTCGAGAACCCTCTCACTCCCTATAAGGACGTCCTCGACTCGTATCCAATCAAACTTCTCAAAGAGTTCATCACCAGTGAGAAGACCCTCCACGAGTCACCTCTACCCTCACTGGAGCCCGCCATCCCGGGTGCTCCCCAGCGCGACCAGGGATACATTTGGAGCTATCTGGTCCTCGCGGCCGTGTCGCAGGATCGGGTAAAGCAGGTGCTAAGGCATATAAAGGAGCCTTTGGAGAAGGAGTGCAACAGGTTGAGAAAGTTGGAGCGAGGTGAGCAGGCAGCGCTATGGTGTGGAGTGAGGGCGAAGGAGTGGGAGGGTTGTGTTGCGGAGTTGGAGAGGGTGGAGGGTATTGCAGGGTAAGGCGATGGGGGCGTTTGGGGAAAGATGGATGGCGAGGGAGGAGAGGGGTGATGAGGAGCTTTAAGTATAATGTGGTATATTGCGAGGTGAAGTCTGCAAATACCTCTTTCTTTCGCCTGGGCAAGCTTGTTAGTAAGTTGAGCATGGAGCGTGCGTGTGCTTATGGCCAAACTGTCACGTGCGTGGATCTGCGTACGAGGACGTGGGATCCCAATGACCCTGGCTGTAACGTACTAGGAGGCCCAACTCTGTCATCGCATCTCGCTAAAGCTCGCATGACACCCAATGCGACGCTCTACAGCGCCCATCAACCAAGATGACCAGCTATGGTATCGCTAGGAGGTTACAGGAGTCCACCATGAGCAGCACGCGGGATATACTGTTAGCACATGAAGTACAATACCACGACCGGATTGAAGATGCAGATGGAAACCGTGTCCGCAAGTCCGGATAAACCGTCCCTTATGAGCTCCCATACAAGCCAAGCCCTCTTCATGCGGAGTAACCGATAGTACAGTCCTCATGAGCCTGAAAAGCTTGCGATATACTACTGCAATACCAGCCCTTTTGCAGGTTGTTTCTCGCCGTGTCGAGTTATACACGACAGATCTCGTTTGGAAGGCAAGACAAGCCCTGCCCTGCCCTGCGCATTCCGAGAGATGCTACAGGCTACGATCGAGGAGAGTCCGAGCGGTAAACAAAGATATTTCGAGGAATGCTGGCCTATTTCCGTGTCTTCCAGACTTACCTCCAAGATTCAACTTGTCCACCATCAATGGCCTATGCTTTGGAGCGATTTTCAGTTTTGACCTTAGCAGGATGCATGACTTCCTATCTTGTGATAGCTGGATTGATTCCAATCGAGCTAGATCACTGCTACAATTACTGATCGGGTGAAGCGGTAAAGTGATGCATGATGCGGAATGGCTGAGTTTCCTCACTAAAATTGTCCCGGTCAATGTAGATACAATCCATCAATAGGAGGCCAGTCGTACCAATGCTGTGTGGTCGCCGCAAGAACTCGTACGCATCATTTCTGGCCTCGAATGTTCGGCCGTTGACATAGATTGTCTGCTCACGTCACTCATGATTATGAGTAAGCAGTTGCAGCCAGTTGAGACTGCGTCAAGTGCGGTAGAGGATTTCGAAGGCGCTAGAACTCAGCATATGCAGGCGGTCGGATCTGGACTCAAGCATGATGCACGGCCTGAACCATAGCACATTGGCACTCGGGCGCTACCGAGGAACGAATTGTTTTAAACCAACAAGTTCTTGGTTTGGTCATGCAACTCGTCAGATTTGTGTGACGGTCGAGACGAAGTCCTTTGCCGCCATGCGACAATTGCAGTCTGTCTGGCGCTCCACTTTCGAAGACCGTCTTTTGACATGATCTAGTGGTGGAAGCAATCTAAGATCGCTGACCAACCTGATACGCTGTATGTACCATCACATGACTGTGATGTCATGCGCAACATACTTCTAGTTGTCCAATGACTGTGTGCGACGTCCCTTCAAATGGACTAGGCCACGCGCCGTCAATCTTTGGGATGTGCTTGATATGGAGTCGTACACCATTGGCCGCGAGCAAGAAAGGAATGGCAAGGCCCTGTCGCCGTCCGTCACGAAATGTGATGTGGTGTAACAGTCTGCAGACACGTGTCCGAGGCGGGCAGATCTTGACGTACTGGGAGACACTTCCTAGTCGAGTGAGCCCAACGCATTGACCATATGCATGGTCGACAGAAGTAAATCCGGGGCGTGTGCAGTTGATCGCCGCGGATGCGGACGTATAAGCTCTTCAGGTCGAATGCGGATGATGAATATGCACGCAGACCTGATGGCGGAGCTGGCTTGATCAAGTTGGGCCATTCGAACACCATGACCGGTATATAGTCCGGTCAGGCTCTGCTGGCACAGCGTTCGGAAGAAGCGCAATGATTGCCGGCGCAGATGATGTATGCGCGTTACAGTGTGGATTTCCTGGGAAGGCCCAAGTCGCAATATACGGATTGGATCGTCGTGCGCCGGCAGACGATGGGCAGCTATGCATCGGCAAGTCTAGATTCAGATTTGACAGGTGCGATATACATGGAAGATACTGTACCTCGAGGATACGTCTATAAGCCTTGCGAGCGACACCTTATCGGTGCACAGTGTAACCACCACACCGTGGCTTTCAGGGGTGCCCCGGAAGAATCAATAAAAGCAGAAACTTGGAGATTAGCGAAAAGTGTCATCATCTGGTTGCAGATGTTACGTAGGGGCTGTTCATGAAGAGGTGAAAGTGGTGACGCTGCAGGACGTATGTATTGCCGTCGTTGGTGCTCCAGGTGAAGCTGGCAGAGGATGTCAAGTTCTTGCTGCGTGCTGTTGTCGTCGCAATCTATGCTTCCAGGATGGTGCCGTGTGGTCCGCGTGATGGTGTGTCGCTCCTGACGATGGATGCCTTGCCACTCCTATTTGTCCTTCTCAGCACGGCGCACGTGTAACGTGGTGATACGGAATGGTTTGCATAGGTGGAAGCGACTGCCGTGAACGTTGGAGGATCACAGGGCGAGCCTAATGGAACTCGTGAACAACATGACATGTCTTCTTGGACGAGTCCCCGTGAAAGTGATGTGGCGAATGAGAGTCGACGGTTTCACAGCAAACAAGAACTTTAAATTAGACGGGCAGTGAGGTCATTCCGCACCTGCATGGCCAGAGTCGAGCAGCCCCCCCCCCCCCCCCTCTGCATATGCTATGCGTCCGCAACACCCACCTTCGAATCAACGCGGAGTAGCTATGCTCACGGCAAGTTGTACATTGCATTAGTCGTTCTAGCTGCACAGTCTGTCGAGAGAACCGCAGCTTCCCGTGGAGAGCAAGCCGAAGTGCAGACGAGCCCGACCTTGGAGAGGCATTGAACTTGACTACAGTATTGCGGATCTGGCCGTTCGTGTGGCAGCCCAGCCGGACGCACTGCACGGTAGCGACGTGCAGCGTTACGGGGCATAAACCAGACACGGCGCATGACATAGTGGCTTCTGTTGCTGCAGGTTTGCCTGGCGATACCATACCGGAGAACAATTGTCAGCCCTACCAAACGACAGCACAACACTTCCATCTAACACACCGGTCCACCCCGTCAGCAATAAGTACCTTTGACCGTTGACACGATCCGCCCACAAGAGAAGCAAAGCCACGACCACGACGTTCTCGAGCAAGCGACGTGTAGCGTCCTTAACTTCGACGCCCTGTGACTGTTTCGACGCCCAAGGGCCCGCTGTTGGCTCTTAATGTGAGCGAAGGGTTCCCGGTCGTCTTAGCAGCCATCAGGCATCAAACACCATATTTCCTAGCACAAAACGGATAAAGCGTCTTGGACTCAGGTAAGAACCCCACTCTATGTGGTTGAAGCAGCGAGAGCCCTGTCGCTATGGCTGCAAGACGTGGTGGACAGCCCGCTATTTTCGCAAGCACCACCCAATTCGCCAGCACTCCCCGATCATGGCCAAGTAGGATGTCCTACGGGTGAATTGTCCCGCCTGCGAGCGAGCGATCATCATTGCTGCCCTGCACCACACCCGCTGCACCTCTGCCAGACAGAGCCCATCAATCGCCACACTGGCCTCGTTACACAGCACCGGGCATCAAGCGGCCGCCAAGAGGGAAAACAATCGCTGACAGCCGCTATGGAACAGTCACACTCGAACTTGAAGCGCCCGCGACCAGTCTCGCTCTCCATCCACGTCCCGCGAGTCAAGCCCGTCGCTGAGATCACGCTCCCGCGAGCCATGTCATACAACCACCGCCCGCTTTCGCCGGGCGGACGCCGCGTGCACAACGCTGGCCGCATGTCCGACCAGGCACTCAACAACCCATACTACGACCAGCGCCACAACTCATATGCTTCGCCGCGGAGCAGCGGAACAACCTTCAGCGGCGGCACCAGCGGGGTCATACCCATCTCGACACAGACATTCGTCAATGTTCCACCACCAAGTCAGGCCCGCCTGGAACAGCGATATGACTCCTACTCAGGCCGACCACTCGACTCTTCGGGCAGGCCACGCAAGTCGTCGTTGGTGGACGTGAACCGAGCGAGCAGCTCGACTACACAGCTGCCAAGCCGAAGCCGACCGACCGTCATCCAGCAGGAATACACTCGTCCGGCCTCGCCCAAGAAACCCGTACGAGAGACTACCTCCACCACCAGCGACTACTACATCACACCCGCCTCCTCGATATCACACAACATCCACAACACCTCCACCGCGACACACAAGAAGCTCTACAGCGTAGACGATGGCACCGCCAAGCTGGTAGCTGACGTCAACATGCCTGTCCCTGTCCAGGCTGGTGGAGAGAGGCACCACAGGAGAAGAGAGAGTGTTGAGCGTGGATACGCAAAGCCGGGCGCTGAACGAGAGCGCGGCAGGAAATACTACTTCGCGAACGGCACCTCTGCTCGGCCAAGAGATAAGAGTATCGACGATGAAGGTGCATACGAGTACACTGATCCTGCCGCTATGTACAGGGATACGGAGCCGCGATGGCGACCTGAAGCCCGACAACGAAGAGGCAGCATGGACCGCGGAGGTGCCGTCAGCCGTGAGCGTCCAGTGAGTGTACTCGACCCAACATTTGGCACGCGAACGAGCACCAAGGAAGTCGGCCCGCCGCCAAGCACTCGAGGATGGGACAAGATCAATGACAACCTTGGCCGCACCTCTAGCGTCAGAGACCTTCCACGAGTTGCGCAATCGCCCACGAGAGGTAGGACTCATCATGATTCCACGTATGCCGACCCTCGCGACCAGTATTACGTGCCGCCAAGGACAAACTCCATCGACCGAAGGCAAACGATCCACAACTACGACAACGCTTACGACTACGACGACCTCCGAGAGCCAAGGCGGGAGCGCAGGCAGAGTATCACGCGCGAAGGAGGTCGGGCTGGCGATAGAAGTCTCGAGCGCCGAGGCTTTGGCATCAATCCAGCGCTCTATCGGCAGGAAAGCCAAACCAGGTATGGGGGGCGAGATACGAGAGGTAGCGATGAGAGCATCGACTACTCACGGCAACATCGGGACGCTGGGTTCGTGGCTCCGGCATATGTGGCACCGGTAGAGCCACATCGGCGCGAGACTGCTTCAGCATATCCCAGTCACGACACTGCACGTTTGGAGCAGGAAAAGAGAGAACGAGAGACTTCATTCCTGCAGCCCGAGGGTCACAGGAGGACCCGAGAGCGTGGAAGCTCTGACGTTCGCGAATACTCCAAGATCCGTGATCGTGATGTCTCCAGAGAGCCGCGACGTCGCGACGAGACAGCATATACCGATGATTACGATCGTCCGCGTGACCGAGACTATGAGCGTGATCGGGAACGTGAGAGGGAACGAGCCCGTCAAATGGATCTCCCCTCTAATCGTGAACACGAACGCCATCACGAGCGCAGGGGAACCGCAGATCGTCGAGAGCAAGATCGCGACCGCGACCGCGAATACGGCCGAAAGGAGATCTCTCGAAAGGAAGACAGCCCACGGCAAAGCACGGATGCCGGTGTTTCGAAGCCTGGTCTTGCACAAGCCGCTACTGGTGGTCTCGCCGGAGCTGCTGCTGCGTTTGGACTCAAGGGCCTGCTTAACAAGGTATCCGAAAAGCGTGACAAGGACAAAGATGACGACCGCGACCAAGATAGGGATGATCGCAAGGATCGAAGTGATCGAAAAGAACGTGACGAGCGCAGAGATCGGGATGAGCGGAGGGACCGCGAAGAACGAAGAGAACGTGATGAGCGGAAGGAACGGGATGATCGTCGCAGTGGCGAAGACCGCGACTCCGACACACGGACACGGGAGAGGCGACTCGCCAAAACTGCCAGTGATGAAGGCCGGAATCCAGAACCTGACCGCCAACGAGACAATGATCGAGGTCTTGGCTTCGCTTTCGAAGCTCCTCCAGAGCCACCTCGCAGCGCTCCTCCGAACGCGACTGAGTGGAACATAAGTCAGGAACGTCGAGCTGATCGCCTACCCGGAGAATACCCCACGCAGGAGCGCCCGCCCTCCAACAATGATCGCGTGAATGACAACAGGCAGACTTCAGATCGCGAACAAGATCGCGTTGGGTCGAGAGACTACGCCGATAATGCTGGCGCCAAAGTACAGATGCCGAGCGCACCACTCGACCCAGCCGAGGAGGATTACCGTCGACGCATGGAACAAGTCCAACGGGAGCTAGGTCGCGCCACTTTGGAAGATCAGCGTGGCAGTGACTCTGATCCTGACCGTGAACGCCGCAGAAGAGAAAGAGAGCAACGGCAGCGCGAGCGCGAGGCACGTAACGGTGGACCAGGAGCCAGCTTCTCCAGTGGTATCACCGAGATGCCTCCTTGCCCTTCGGCCCAGAGAAGCTACGAACATGACGAACAATCGACCATGACTGGCATGACAGGCACAAATACCGCGTCATCTTTGGGAGGCGATTTGAGGAGAAAGCCAAGCATTCTCGATCAGCCCATGACGGATGAGCCAGCGAAAATGGCACAGATTATCGACAACACCCAAAGTGATCGGCGTGAGAATCGTGTCCGCATCGTCGACCCTCCTACCGATGAAGAAGAGAGGAACAACAAGCCAAAGGGTATTCTCAAGAAGCCAACCCAGAAGTTTCCAGAAGACCCGAACGCTGTCCGAGAAGGTGTTGCACCACTCAAGGACGTAAGTCATGTCCTCCATGTTGCAGACCAAGATCGTGCTGACCACAGTTTCAATGTAGGCCACGAAGAAGGGCATACCTCCTGGCGCTCGATGGACCAAGATCGATCGTCGTCTTGTGAACCCTGAGGCGCTGGAAGCTGCCCATGAGCGTTTCGAGGAGCGCCTTGACTGCGTCATTGTACTCCGTGTCTTGACCAAGGAGGAAATTCAGAAACTCGCGGACCGCACACGCGAGATTAGAGGTAATTATCGCCACCCGTCTTACTCTCCCACCCATCACTTTATAGAGGACCTACAGTACAGCACGGAGGGAACACGACCTGATGATTTGCATCAGAACAGAAGCAGAAGCGGATCGCCGAGCTTCAGCAGGCCCCTGCCCTCGCCTCTGCAACGTAACGACTCTGGTACTGCAGCTTTTACGGCGCAAGAGGAGCGTGCGGATCAGGGGCGAAGGAAAGGACTGGGCAAGCGTCGTGCATGGACATATCATGTTGGACAAGGTCTGCGCGATGTTCTTATTCATTCACTAACACAACTTGAAGACAAGCGATACGAGGAAGACAAGTATGAGCGGAAGTCTTCACGCCGACCTGACCGAAACCGCGAGCGAAGAGAACGAGGCGAGTACGAGTACAGCGACAGTGAAGACGAATTCAAGGAGAAGCCACCGAAGATGCTCGAGGCACCTTCGGCGGTTGGATCTTCGAGCAACGCCGACTTCATCCGTGACAACCGCGATCGAAGACATGAGCGTGATCGAGAAACGGAGCCAGCTTACATGAGCGGCGGCAATGGAAGGAGAGACGAATCACAAAGTCGCTACTAATGAGGCGGTACAAGGGTGTTGATCGACTGGGTGGGAACAGGCATCGGCATAGCAACGGTGCGGCGTTACCGTGACGTCTTCTAGCTAGCATACGAAGCGAACACGGTAAGAGAGCACCGGTCAAGTGGTCAGGCGTTCCAATTCTGCCACGCAGCGCAAATACCCATTTGATGACTTTACGACTATGTCAGTTCTATGAAAAGCACAAGGAGACGGAAGAAGGAAGAACAAGCTCACCATATAGACTTCGAAACTGGTTCGGTCTCGGTCTAATTGACAAAGCGCGGAATCAAGACGCGCGGGGTTTTGTTGCAGTGCTGCCACCGCGCGAGCAATTATATACTAGTATACACACCATGCCGGACCATACTTCAGATCACTACAAAAAGAAGAGGAACGACGTCCTCATTGGCGAGTTCTTCACTTCCCAGCTTGCAGACTTGCAAAACTTCACGTCCAATTCACCTCGGCCTCACGCCACAGCTGACATGTCGAAACAACTTGACGGCGAGCCTAAGCCCACCAATGGCTCTGTTCCTATACATGCCCATGCCGATAAAGACGGCCACTTCAGAAGGAAAGATTCTGCTTTCCGCGACCGAATTTCAAGGGATCCAAACTCCAAATTCCCAGCTGAGAAGGGTCGCTATGCCATCTACATGAACTACGGCTGCCCGTGGGCACACCGCGCTGTTCTCGTCCGTGCTCTCAAAGGCCTGGGTGAATCCGCCACCAGCCCAAACGGCATCATCCAAATGATCGCCACAGACTTCGATCTCACAGAGAATGGATGGCTTTTCACTGGAAAGAATGGCAGTGCGGAGAAGGATCCGCTGTATGGATTCAAGGGGTTGAGGGAGCTGTATCTGAAAGCCGATCCGGAGTATGTGGGCAGGTATACTGTGCCGTGTCTTTTTGATAAGAAGACGGAGAGGATTGTGAACAATGAGAGCAGTGAGATTATTAGAATGTTGTATGAGGAGTTTGATGAGTTGCTGCCGGAGGAGTTGAGGGAGGTACACAGGGAGGGTGGAGGGTTTTATCCGGGGGGCTTGAGGAAGGAGATTGATGAGATGAATGAATGGGGTGAGTTGATACGAAATGAACTGACAATGTTGGTGACGTAGATGAACTGACGTGATGAACAGTCTACAACACCGTCAACAACGGCGTTTACAAATGCGGCTTCGCCACAACCCAAGCCGCCTACGACCACAACATCTACCCCCTCTTCGCCTCCCTTGACCGACTGGAATCCCACCTCTCCTCCCCGGACCATCAACCTTTCCTCTTTGGAAAGCACATCACCGAAGCTGACATTCGCCTCTACACCACTTTGATCCGCTTCGACACAGCCTACCACACAGTTTTCCAGTGCAATCTCAAGTCTATCCGACATGACTACCCGAACTTGCATCTGTGGTTGAGACGTTTGTATTGGGATGATACGGCAAGGACGAAGGGTGCATTCAGGGAGACGAGTTACTTGGAGGCGTATCGGTATGGGTATGCCAGAGCAAGGGGGATGATGTTGAAGGGTGGGAAGGATGATGGGAGGGAGATTGTGATGCCTAGAGGCCCGGTGGTGGGGATTGAGGAGTTGAGAGAGGAGGACAGGTTGAAGTGAGGATTGAAGAGTTAAGAGAGGAGGACAGGTTGAAGTGAGGAGATGATGTATTAGCTGGGTAGCGAGAAGAATGTTCATATGAACAAATGCTATTTCAGCTGGATAGCGAGGAGCCATTCTTGATTGCTTCCTTCAGCTCTGAGCATTGTCGATAGAGACTAGGAGGTTGCTCTTCCGGCAGAGAATGGCGGCGAGATCCCGAATCCTGACGTATGGAGATAGTCTCGACTTTTATACTATTGACTCCGTAACCGATCATGCAGGCACAATTATATCCGGCATGATGAGTCTGGTGAAGTGGTTTGTATTCGACAGTAGACGAACGACATAGATTTCGGCTCTCTGAACGATTACCATGCGATCCAAGCAGTTGACAGTCTAGCAAAGCGATGTAAATCTTTCTTGAGATCTGGTTTAGTGGCAGAGTAATCTGAAGTCCGTTGTTGGTCATCGAATACAAGCAGCAAGGTCGTCTGCTAGCGATCCCGAATGTCGTATGCCACTAGCAACAGTTTGTTCGATCGACTGGTCCAATAGAAGATGGATCGATCGTTAGACTGCTCCAGAATCGGCCTGCTGGAGTCTGCGGAATGCTTTTCGCCCTTGGCCATATAGTAATGTCATATAGACATCATGAACCCCGGATAGAATATATGCTACGTCTTCTCCCCGAGTCGTGACTCTGACGGCAACCCAACCCATTCGTGTTGCGATGCTTTGCTCGTCGATAGCAGTAGGCCCAGCAATAATCACTCCCCTTTGCGATACCTGAAGCTCTAGCGATCTCGGCCACGAGGATCTGTCGATCATCACTATTGCTTGTCGTAATGGAGAAGCATGCGTGATTCCGAGATGATGCGAAAAACTGGAGTCTTTGTGGAGCTAAAGGCTCCTGCAGAGTTCATCCTCGCGGAAACCATCTGCTATCGTAGAACTGCTCACGGAGTATGTCGTAGCCCAGATCGGCTGAAATTTCGACGTCCTCGAGATTCACATAGCATTTCTACGCTGTCTGGTTTCAAGTATACACAGAGTTGATGGCTGCGTGTAGCTCGACGCTGCTTGACTAGTCGATACGGCAGGTGTTGAGCCAAACATGGTCCAACCCGTGTGACTGAGCTTCAGACGCTCTGAGGAGGATTTTGCGGAGGCCGGCTCTGGTATAGGGGGTGCCAGACACAACGTCGCTGTATAAGACTTCGTGATGACCCCAAGTGTGAGACAAGATGGCATAGCTCGGAATGAGAGCTCCGATGAAGTCTTCGAGCTCTAGATAGCCAGAGTCCAGCGATGAGGCAACTCTGAGAAGCCTCGTGGCTCAGCGCTGCCGCACGGCCTTGAAACAGCTGGCAGGCTGTTTTGATCCAGTATTAAACGGACTTCGTTATATAAAGTAATGTGCTCCGGACGCTGCTTGGAATGGCTTCATAACCCGCACTAGCTAGCAGGTACACTCATAGTACAGCCTGCATTGCGCTCAGCTGTGCGTTGCACTGGATCACTTCTCAACCTGCCCTATGATTGGCTTGTCAGCTCAACCGAGTCTTCCTCGCATATTGTTTACCACCTGGCGGCAAGGAAAGGGAGCAGGTGGCACAGGATATGACCGAGTCAGTGCTTAGTCAACATCACCGAAGAAAAGGCCGCTACGTTGTTGAGATGTCGAGGTGTTCCGTAGAAGCTGGTCTATCTCGTCGATTGCAGCATTGGCCGATACATCAGACGCCGCGGCAGTATGATCTCCTGGATGAAGCTGCATGATGGCCGGCGCAGGATGCGATTTCACTGGAATCTCTTCCTTTGCAGCTGATTCTGTATAATGAGACTCGTCGGAGTCAGGCTCAGTAGTGTGCAATTCACTGGCGTCCTTCGAAGGAGCCTTTGCTTCTGCTCCGGCAGTCGCTTGCGTCGGCTCGAGCTGCCCGTCTTCCTGAGCCCTACGCAGCTGCTCGCCCCACAGAAGTGTGAAGTTGACGTTGAAGTAGATGTCCCCAGTCTCTCTGTTCTTAAAGACGTAGCGCAAGCAATGAGTCTTCTCTCCAATGTACTTGATGACCTTGAGGCTGAAGCCCGGAAGCTTCAACGCGAAGTTGGCGAAGTCCAAATATGGGTTGTAAAAGTCTCCTTGATACAGCCTTCCCTTCTCAAAGACAAGTTCCTGGCGATTTCTGGCTTCGAGAAAGAACTTCCTTCGCTTCTCATTGTTGCTTGGAATATCAAGCTTCTCACGAACTCCCTCCCCAGATCCATCGGAGCCGTCACTCATCACACCAGGAGCCGGAAAGTTTTGACCTTCCTCGTACAAATCGCCAATGCGGAAAGCAAACCAACAACTCAGACTCGGTCCATAGAGCCAAGGCTCGTCCGCGTAAACATCACAACTCAGACCAGGATCAATGAACTCCTTCACGATTCGAAAAGCAGTGTTGAAGCCCGGTGGTATGCGGTCCCGGATTGGGTGATCTAGATCATTGCCCCAGACCGTATTGACCGACGGAAGGTCTCGCTTCGGGACGAAGCTGAAGCCCAGAGAGTATTGATCCTTTGGATGCATAGGATCGTCAAAGTAGGCTGCTGTCGGTGGGCTCGTATCGGGAAGACCACGAAATCCTCGTACACGAACATTGATTTTCGCAGTGAGGAACTCATTTTCGATCACCGTGGGAGTTTCGGTGTTGACGTGGATGATCTTGTGTTCCTTCAGGTCGTATGATGGTCCGGCTGTAACCAAGAGTCGATATTGCTCTACTTCATCTGAGTTCACTGACTCGGATCGAGCGCGGCCAGCTGCTCGAGCTATCTTCGCCTTAACGGAAGTCATGACTCGAATTGTCTTGCGGATGACCGTTAAGGCGATTCCGACAATGATCACATATTGTCTGGGTCTACGGTCTACCCAACGCAGCTCAAAATGCACTAGCATTAGCGCTGGTGACGTAGTCGTCTACTCAGTGCATATGATGGGCTGCAGTAACGAGACTCAACGCAGTACCTAGGGTTCGGGCCGTCTCTGAGCTTGCTCGCCTCAGTATGAATGAGGTGGAGGACAAAGCGGACAGCTGCTCCAAGGGGCCTGGTCAGCATGGTCTGATTAGTACACTCACCGGGCACAGCTTACTAGACGACACATGCCATATCGCCATGAGATGAACGGCCATAAAGTATTGAGGTCTCACCGCTCGAGCTGTCTTCGCGCGTTTAGTTCGAGCAGGAGTATTAGCCTTCGTGTAAAGTGAACGCATCGCAGTGGGGGTGCACTCATGGGAGCCTCAAAGAGAAGTGTGTCCGGAGCTTGAGGTGGCAATGCGGGAAGTACGGTCTGGCCTGGGTAGTCCCATTTTGCCGATGCGCTGTCATCTGTGACTTGCTGGGGAGGAGCTTGTACGTTCCGGATGGTGGGGTGCGATCTGTCTGATCTCGACAAGCAGAGCCTGCATAGATATGGTAGACAGATGGCGGCACTGGCTCCCCGCGGACGGTTGCCCAGAAGCAGCTTGTGCATTTTTCGATAAGCGAAGGAGCCTCATGCCTGTAGAGCATCTACAACCTAATGGTTGACATGTCCACCATCTTGGCGCGGCCCTGCTGGCTTTCTACGATATGTGCCAGGATTGACTGACCCGGATTGTCCGCGACGACGACCTGCCGCTCATGAACCCCTTTGATTTGCGTACACGTACATGACAGCTACGCCTAGACGACGATTCCAGGCGTGGGTGCAACCTTTTGTCTCGAGTTTGGGGTCGAAGCCTCAGAAGCAAAGGACACTTCCAAGCGCGGCAGTGATCAGCGTAGCAGAAAGACTTACGAGTCGCTATGTGGGCTTGCCCATGTCTTGCACAATTCTGGGTGTCTGGATGTCTGTATGATGCACGAGGCCTATTCTAGGATCAGGCCCCTGGTGAAACGTCGGCGATCCCGGAGGGGGCTTGGCGCTCTTAAGGAGAGCACACTTTCGGCTGGCAACAACTTCCTGGTCAACACCGTCAGACCAACCCTGTCGCACTTGTCAACGACCTCTCATCACGTCTGTAGAAGCGACAACTCACTAGAACAACCAGAGCGTCTTCCAACCCGGCCACTATGCAGTACGACGATAAGAGAACAGAGGATACATTCACTGCCGCGCTGCTAAAAGTGGAGCGGCTACGTCTTCCTTCAGCGCGGCGATTACGAGTACACGAGGCAGGCTCAGCACTCCCTAGTGTGCGTGAGAGCAAGTGAACAAACAACTCTGCTGTCGAGGTAAGAGCTGACGACTGTCCTGATTCTACTTTCCTGTTTTGCATCTTCAAGCATAGCGAATTCACTTCTTTCCTGTTAATATCATAGAGCTTTCATTCCATCACTGCAGGTGTCGTTTGGAGCAACAGAGCACAGACCGAAGACAGCAAACAAGCCATACCCAGCTTGGCAATAATGTTCCCAAGATCTTTCAACGGCCTTTTCCTCCTAGCAGCTGGACTGCAGAGGGTGTTAGCGCAAAGCTCTTCGACAGCATGCAACAATTCTCCTGACCTTTGCAGCCGACAGTACAACAATGTCTCATATCTTGGCGCGCATAATAGTCCCTTCCTCAGAGATGACACAACCGACTTCTCGACCTCGGGAAATCAGGTATGTACATAACAGCAACTCGCCTGACCATGGCTGACGCCATCGTAGTTCTACAACACGACCAGGCAGCTCGCCTCTGGCGTCCGTCTCGTAACCGCTCAAGTACAATATCCGAATGGTACTACCGACCTGCACGTCTGCCATACAAGTTGCGAGCTATTGGATGCCGGCACTCTTAGTGACTGGCTGTCCGAAATCAAGACCTGGATGGATAGCAACCCAAACGAGGTGGTGACGATTCTGCTGGTAAACGGAGCTGGAGCGTCTGCCAGTGATCTGTCATCCGCATATACGAGCTCAGGCCTGGCGGACTTGGTGTATACGCCAGCAACCTCAGCAGCTACAACGACTTGGCCAACTCTGCAGTCTCTCATCAGCAATGGCACTAGAGCCATGAACTTCGTTGCAAGTCTGGCCGATACCGCTGGCGCCACTTACCTGATGAACGAATTCGACTACATATTCGAGAATGATTACGACAATACCGAGCCCAGCGACTTCTCCTGTGATGTTAATCGACCTTCAAATCTGGCAAACGAGACCTCCACAGCTATATCGTCTGGGTATATGCCCCTGATGAACCACTTCCTATACGAGAATCAGCTGTTTGGCATTCAATCACCAAATGAGTCGTACGCAAACGTGACGAATGGAGCCAGAGGAACGGGCAACCTTGCTTCAGCTGCTGCGACGTGTACTTCGACGTACGGCAAAGCGCCAAACTTTCTGCTTGTGGACTTCACCAACATGGGTCCCGCGATAGATACCGTCGATAGTCTTAATGGCATCTCAAACCCGACGGGAAGGACGACACTTCCAACAGAGGCTTTGAGTGAGACTTCCGCGGCCTCAAACTTGCTTTCCAGACCATCGTCACTCTGGCTGGGCCTGGGTGCGGGCTTGCTTGTCGTGTTGTCGCTGTGAAACGATGCGTTTCGTAGGGAGTCGGTCTGATGGTACGATGCTCATGAAGAATGATTGGTTTCGATGCAGTGCGGGTCGTAGACTACAATAGTCGGTCAGTAAGAAGACATCATTCAAATAGACCTAGACAACACAAGTGCATTATAAAAGCACTCAACCTTGTACCATACGGAAGCGATTGGCTGTAAGCCCAGGCTTGAGACCGGCACTATGGTTTGATGTTGCCTCGTGAATCCCGCCCGCGCGCCCTTGCGACACCATAACGTAACATTGCCTTATGCTCATCGCCAGGCATCGCAGGAATGACAAGGCACTACGTGAGACGACATTGAAGCGACCGGTTACACAGGCGAAGGACCGGTGCCGCGCTCGTGGGATTCGGCGAACAGGGCCAGTCGGAACACGACTATGGTCCTGGTTCCCGGTAATTTTGTGATCTGGTGACAATGACAACCTGGAGAGGTTCCTCCGAACCAAGATGGATATCTCACGGTGCGATGCGAACCACGCCGAGATGCATGTCACTTGGGTGCTGCCAGACATGAATAGATTAAATCCATTTTCGTGGCACATAATCGCGCAATCAATCTTGGGCGAAAGTAGAATGTGCACCATTCCTGTTGAGTCCTGTTGAAGATGGCGCTTGCGGAGCAGGTGTTTGAGCTCCCTGTTCGCCAGTGCTGCTACCAATATGTCGCAACAGCGGTGCGCGGTATGGCAATATGATCGCACATGACGTCCAATTTTCACCTGCGCGAATAAATTGCCCGGCAGCGAAGCAATTGTCGCGAATTCAGCCACTTTCAGCACAGCATAGTGAAGCTGTAGCATTCTCGTGCCCAGCGAAGTGGAGAGCTAGATATGCATCCCGCATATCGCAGAAGCTCGGTCGAGCGACTGTTGGTTGAGCTGGTTGCGGAATGCAACTTGTTGGATGGAAGGCAGTGTGCAAGCTCTGGCCTCGTGACTGTCAGTTTACATGGCCAAGCATCTCACACGCCTTACCAAACGCCCTTGCCACGTTTACATCGTGGGTGGGCCCAGCAAAGGGAAGGCGCAAGCAGCCATGGCTGGCGGCTACCGTCGTGGTGAGTCCCGATGCAGAGCCCCAGCCGTCCGAAAGATGGAGTCGACCACAGGACCGGGAGCGCAACGACACATCAATCCTGGCGCCAATCATGGAGTGTGCGATCGATGGCAGGCTAGGGTCACACATGGCGACACAGAGGCATCCAAGATTGCCACCGACAGGGCGCTCCCGCAATGTGCACTCGGTGTGAAAGAATGTGGCACAAGGATCCAATCACTTCGAGCGACGAGCACTCACGATGCCACTCCGAGCTGTCAGGCACGCGCTGTGTCCTGTCAACAGCATTGGTGCCGGTCCCGTGGTCTGCGAGGCGTCAGCCAGAGGGCGGCAGCTGCGTGAGATCGATGAGCAGCATCCTCCACGGCCATGGTCGCTATGCGCATGCGTGCGTGCTATGCTTTATGTGTCGGGAGCCGCATCCCGGACGAGGGAGCAAGTCATTGCTGCGCGGCGATGATCCCAGCAGACCCCCGTCGCTGCCGTCGCAACGTGTCGGACCGCTCAGAACGGGGCATTCCGCTGACGCATTTCCTGGAGAGCCTCGAGAGCTTGCAAGGATGCAACTCGTCGCGCGCCCCACTCGAGCCGAGCACCCGGTCTTGTGAGCAGGGATGCAGCGGGCCTCAACACACGGCAGCCGGTCTGCGGAGGACGAGTGGACGACTTCACACGATTGGGCCTGCATCAATCATCAATCTGCAACGCAACTCGCGATTGGCAAGTTCCTTTGTGTCGTGCAGACGCGGCGGGCCATCAACAAGCTTAAATGGCATTTGCAAGGCGGGTCCTCACCGCCGACTGCATCATGCACAATGCACGCACGAATCATTGCGGGCCGCGCCATCTGGCCGCAGCGAGGCGGTAGAGAACCAATCGGTTTAACCGTCTCCTCTGACGTCTGGCGCTACTGGCACGAGTCGCCATCAGGCCAGAATGACGGTGATTGAGGTTGTCTTCAGAGCACGCGACTGTGCCCTCGCTCAAGCTCCCCGCCCGCAAGTCACCGCGCGGCGGCCTTCTGAAAGAGGTCGGAGACTTGTCAGCGGTTAAGGCTGGTGTCAGGACCTCTGCTGGGCACTTCCTGGGAGCCTGCATATCCCATCAGACGTACATGCTGGCACTGCTAACACGCCCCTCTCGGGTCGTGCACCTTCTACTGGCACAGCAGTCGTTTCTCTTTACTGTACTGGGGCACTTCGACCATGCCAGGGATGCTAAAGGACTCGCATCAATGGTGCGCTGCGCTGATTTTGCCATTTGGCATTACCCCTAACGGGCGTCGAGCCATTGCCACGGGTCAGCAAAGCATGGACGCCCGTGTCAAAAAGCTCACCATGCTGGATGCGGTTATGGTGTATATGGCGGTCGGCGCTGCATGGTACAAGCGTTGTACGGGCCGTTGGGGCTGGAAGCTGGCTCTGTTCTCTGGCATCTGGGCACGCACGGGATCGCTGAGGGGGCTCTATCTCGAGCATCCTTGAAAGTCTGCACCCTTGCCTGTATCATTGCGCGGTGTTTCGATGTTGCATAAGTGCAACGAGGTATATCCGTCAAACAGTATCTGATCACCTGCATGACCCGCTTTATGTGAAGCCCATGCAGGACTTTTGACGCCAACATCTCGGGTCTTGGTTCATGCTCAATGGATCTGATTGTCAAGGCTTGCCCCATTGTGTACTCCCAGTCGAGCTATCCTGCACGAGGATCAATCGCTAGTCGCTTGAACCGCTACTCTTGCTGCAGCTGTCGAGCGTCAGAATCTTTCTGTTCATAACAATAACGTCTGCCAATCTGACAACGACCAGAGCAATCCTAAGGCTGAAAGGATCTGAAGCTAGTGCGCATCGGCCGTCACTCATAAAGCTATCATTCTCCTTGCATGCTTAGCCTGCGGGACTAAGGACTCTATCACTCTCGACTCTGGGCCGTCTTTCCTTATCACAGCTCTGTCGTGTCTGGCAACAATCTTGACTCTTCCAAAGTACAACACCGACTGCAGACACCACATTCGCTTGATCCCACTGCAACATTCTCATGATGGAGAGCTTGACCTTGGACGACCGCCAGCCATATATACGACGCTCAGACTACTATCGGCTGAAGGACCATCGATATTGCTCTTCACGTTTGCCTACTCCTGAGGACTCGCAAAGCAGCAACGAAGGACTAAACGGACGGAGCCCTCCAGAGACAGAACCGCCGAGCCGCGATCTTCTAATGCGATCGATTCCCGTCGAACGGAATGCTGCGTATTCAGTGCCCAGCAGTGTCGGCCATGACCGACGAGACAGTCGCAATACTGGGGCACCACAATCTCCTCCGTACCGGTCTTCAGAGTCACAAAAGCCGTCCTTGCCTCCGTTGAAGACGGTTAGTCCCTTATGATGCAGTACTTGGCTTATTCTAACGAAATATAGGTTCTTGGAACCAACATCTCCAGTCCTCCCCGTACGCCCAGCCCTCATGACATGTCCATGCAGCTATGTGCACGAGAGCCAACTTACACTGCGTCGACGTACAAACCGCCCTCACTATACCCCAATAAGAAGCAAAGGACAGAACCATTTCAGCCATCACAGTATGCCAGGCCCGACACTGCTCGCCCTGCCTTCGCGCCTTCTGCTGTACTCGAACCGAGAACGAATGGAGCATCCATGCGTCCTGGCCTACAGTTTCCTGCCCTGTCTGCACCCATCGATAGTCTCGATGCGCGGCGTAACTCTATGATAGCTAGTCCGCCATGGGGCTCGCACCAGCTACCCAAGCACAGCACAAGATCCACCAACGACGACCCAGCAAGGCACTACCAGACTCCTGAGCAAACACCTACCTCTGCCATGCTCGAGCCATCGTTTCCGAGGACGAACGGATTCCCAAGCTCTGCATCGGATCCTTTCGCACGAAAGGTGCGTGATAGCTTTGGACAAGCAGACGAACGTGGCTATCATCGGAGACCTTCAATGGGAGGATATGCAACATACCCTGGTCGACCTCATGAACACGATGAGCCTCGCCTTGCTCCTTTTGCACGAGACCCGCGCTATGCAGGATCCGTCAGGGAACCATATGGCGAGCATCGGGATTATGTCAGATCCTCACGAGCAGAATGTGCCTATGGCCAGCAACCATACCCTGGGCAGGGACCTGCGTTCTTTATGCCCAGCCATTACGAATATCAGCATGGAAAGGCGCGCAAAAGAAGTAATTTGCCAAAACAATCGACAGAAATAATGAAGACATGGTTTGATCAGGTACGTACTTCTTCTACCGAGCTCCAAGCGCTTTCAATACTAACACTGTCACAGAATATTACGAATCCTTATCCCAGTGAAGAGCAAAAAGCAGTATTTTCGAACGTAAGTAATCCCCATTGCTTCCACGGTGCTTCCCCCAGCGCTGACCATCATACAGGCGACGGGCATCAGTATGACCCAAGTCAGCAATTGGTTCATCAACCACCGAAGACGCTGCCCAGAGCTCCGCGACAGACGTGAGCGTGGGCGTGGCGGCAGCGAAGCATAAGACCTTGCGACACAGCTTCATCTTGTTCTGTACAACATTTCACTCCAAAAAAGTTGGGCGCGTAGATCAGGGACAGAGCACACGCAACGACGGCAACGATAGATGGGATTTCTTGCGCCTGCTGCACAGCACACAGCAAGGCGATGGCATGCTACACGATGTAATTTTGAGACGCCTGCGATTCCGTCGGTACGACGCGAGAACCCTTCTCACGACGTGATGCTGTCGACTGAGAGACAATCATCACACTCTGCTTGCACTTCTCTCGGCATTGCAAACGCACCGCCATGATGAAGGGACCACGTCCAGGAACATCCAAGAATGACTGCCTCTTTTCGTACATGAATGGCCAAAGGCGGCAGTAGCGCCGAGTAGCTTTGGTCTGACAGTCGACGGGCGTTTCATCTTCATTGATTGAGATGTCGCAGTCCACACCTGCCACCGCTATCATATAACGGCTTGTATACAGTAATAAGCGGCGCGTGAGTCGACGTCGAGTCGGCGGCGCAAGGTTAAAACACGTAAAAGGCTCGCCAAACGGCTGCCAGGTTTCGATCGTGGACGACCAGGTTTGTGGGGCGGGTGGACACGGGACGGCAGGCTCGCCATGTGGCTTGCTGTCTTTTGACGGCAAGCTGCTCCAGTCGAAAGCCACAGTCAACCTAAAAAAAAAGTAGCGCAATCGAGCTGTGCCGAGTTGACAGGTCACAAAATCATCTCGGCACAGTGTAGATCCTTCTGCGTGAAAGCTTTAATAGGAGTACTGAGCTCCTAAACACGAGTTGCTTCATCTGCCTGAGCCTTCAGCACCCGTAAATAATGGAAGCACTCGCAGGCTACGGACCAAGGAATGGCGGTCTAGAAATCAGGTACAGATCCTCGCGGGCGACGTATCCCGCGCATCTTTGGCTCTTTGCCATGCGAGTCAGGGCTTCGCCGAGTCACCGGTCGAAGAAGTCGATGTCTGGTCACCGCAAGAACATAGCATGGAGTCCTTGAACAGGCCTGAACTGACATGCATTAAGGACGCCGCGCGCATGGGTCAAACTCTGAGATGGCGCGAAGATCCCTGTCAAGGGTGGAAAGAGAAAGGCTGCAAGTCACCTTCGCTTTTGAATTTGTCCTTCGGGCCCTAGAAGTCGAGCTCCAGCTAAGAAGCCATGCTATAGAGTGACGGCCTGTGCTTCTTAGTGAACATGCTAAGAAGAGGGAGACTATCACGAGAAGAGGAGAACCGCATTGATATCATTCTAAGTCTTACGGGCTGTTATGTTCACGAGCAAGGAATCAAACAAGCCTGAATCGGGAGTTTCAAGCGAGCCGTCAGGATGTCACGCTAAGCATTCCTTGGATGTGTGCGCGCTTTGCCATTTCTGGCGGAACAGAGTGCACTTTGAACACGTCGACAAAGTGTCGAGGAGGTGTCGACGAGTGAGACATCAGCATGGCAGGAACATGCTGGAGGCATTGCTTTCAGAAGGCAGTGAGGGAGGGCGATCTTGCAAGTTCCAGCGCAGGCTGAGCCAAGAAAGTTTGCCGGTGCTGTAGCTTTCCGGCGAGTTTGCATAAATGCCCGTCTTCTAGCATCATCCGCAGTGTCCATGTGGTTTCAAGTCTTAGATGACCCGGACACGTCTTTTGTACCACTGCGCTGCAGAGGCGAATCTTCCTGTACAATTCTCAAACTCCTGCCACCTCGGATATTATGAAAGCTGGTGATCAACTTTTCATCATCAAGCATGCGGACCAGTTGGCTGTCCATAGCCGACGTTGCGGGCGGTGTGAGCGCCACGGAGAACCAATTTAAAGGTACTCCTGAAACACAACGTGCGACTATATCAAGGTTCTATTCGGCTTCAGCCCTCTCGCTCGCGACAAGTACGATGCCGCTACAATGGTCACCGTCCGCAGGTCAACGAGGTTAATCAAATATGCTCGGCCGAGGGCGTTCTTAGCATCACAAACGGCCATCATTCGCTAGGCGGAAATGCCAAATGCGAGGGGGCGTACTGTGAGTTGGTCACTGGTCTCGTTCACGCTTGACCAGCCTGCTCCATTGCGGGCGCAAAGAGGAGCGAGCATTCGCAGCTGACCTCACTATGTTGAAGAAGCTGGCAACTTGACGTTCGACGGATCGCGCAGGAATTATCCATTGTCGACCACAGTTCTCGACCGTCCATCTTGCTCACTTCGAGATAACCGGTAGGTCCGTGGTACAGCCATCGACTGAGGGATCCATCGTCCTCAAAACCTGGCGTCATTGTTGCTCGGTATCCTCCGATGGTCTTTGGCATGACTACAGGCCTGAAGTCATGAACGATCCTCCCGCCAGATGGAGCCAATGGAAGATAAGCAACGAGAAATAGCAGTCCGCCATAGTTCATGACCACTGGGAGATGTGCCGTCCGGCAAATGTGTTCAAGCTCGTCAGGCACAATATCACTCTCACAGCGAGCCTTCCTTCAGCAATCATCCTGCAAGTTGGATGCCGATGCTTCGAACACGGTGTCGAAAACGATTTCCGTACGTGCTGAACCACTGCTACGGGAGGTTTTAGCATCATGGAACTCACGTTCACGTCCAGCAGTGACAGCGTGCGACTGTGAATACACCCACGAATTCCGTATATTGGCGACCTGCAGCTCTTGAGAGAAATGTGCAAGGAACCCCCCTGAGTTTGTGGGCTGCGGCATGCTGTAAGCACTCCGTCAATAGGAATATATCAGGTCATGCTCATGTTCGAATTAAACGCCTCACAGAACGTGAAATAATAGACGCGGCATCTCATCTCGTCACTGGTCCAGCCATGCCAATCCATAGGAGATGTTGTAATCGCACTGTCGGCACTATGAAAGAACATAGAGGACACCTATGGAGCAGACTGTCGACATATTGTCAAAAGCACATCTCTGCCACATTGAAAGAATATGAGATCTTCACCAAAGCCAGACGCGATCATGAGGAGCTTCGTGATAAGCAAGGTCTGGCCCAGAACAATCTTGTCTGTGTGGTTAAAGTGTCGCTCCTACCAGACTGATTCAGCGCAAGTGTGAGCTATTCTGCACCGTCGGAATTTACGATGTTGCTCAAGAAATGTTTTGTCAGACGTCGCAGGCACAAAAACTGCTTGCGGTGCTCCGTGATAGCACAATAGGCGAGTATCGGCAACCGCTAGCAGCAAAAGCCAGTACGAGCATCCAAGAATTGGGCGAGAGATCGAAGGTCGCCCAGTGAACGAACGGCACGCGAGCATAGACGCTCGAAGTGTAGGTGCACATACACATCCAAGACATCTAGAGGAAACGTATCCGCGGCAAGGTCCGAAGATATCGGGAACGCCGCTTTTTCCGTCAATGAGTCCAGTGTTGTGGAATGTGGCCACAGGGATCCATGGAACGTGCCGAAACCGCTCCGCTGCCATGACTTCCTCCTCCGTCAGTGGTGAGAGCGGCAATGGCGGCACGCGATCGTGAGCGTGAAAGTTGAATAGATTCACAGCTGTCTCTTCGGCATAGGGCAAGTCGAAGCACATGTGTCCAGCATGTCCGGGTAGGTGGTCACAAAGTTTCAGTCCAGCAGGCCGCCGCCAAAGAAGGTATCATCCCCAGAAGATGCGGTTGCAGTGGGCCCTAGGCCTTGTAGGCTGCGCGATGAAGGGGGCAGTACCGCCTCCGCCACCACTGCCAACAGCATCGCTAGCATCACCTTCTGCGGATGACATGGCGGCTAGAGGAGATGCTCAGGCAGTGCTGACGGTGCCGCGGCCACACTCGATGTTCAGACGGCCACAGCGCGCACACGGCGAGTCTCTCGGATTGTCGTCTCGCCTTTTGGCAAGCAGGGTACGCACAAATTCTGGAACCTGCCGATGGGAGTGCTTGCGCCGCTTGCTCGCCATGAGTCTTTGCGTGGCGCTGAAGGGTATCCCGCCGCGCGAACGTGCTCTGACACAAGCGACAGCGGTGCGAAAGGAGTCCTCTGATGCTGTGTGCGCAAGTGCCGCTGCTGATGGTTCCGCCAGCGGGAATGCTGATGACTCTGTTGGCGGACGTATTCCAGATCCATTGCGCATTGCGTATTTTCTGGCCTCACACGGCAGCGCCGCACCCTCACTGCAGCATATTCCATCCTGTGTAGGCGCCGCTGGCGGTGCAATACCGGAATGCGGGTGCTCCGCCCCCGCAGACACTCGCCACAGCGAAGCGTTGCTTGTCACGCTTGTGTATTGGGACCTGCATAAGAGTCCTTTGCAGTGGCGTAGCCCCTTGGGTCGCCTTGTCGGCGATGCGCTCAGCGGGTCGGTAGGGCCTGTGATGCGTCCTTCCCTTGCTAGCGGCGGATCTATCCCGACGACCCCTGCGCGTCTCGATGACGCTCCGCTCGATCGGCGAAGCTCGAAGAGAGCTCCAGATCTTGACAAACGGCACTTCCCTGAGGTATGTACAGTACATACAGACAATGTGAGTAGATTGATGTATTAAGAGAGATCTACGAAGTCGCGAGAAAGCAAGATAAGCTAAGAAAAGTGGGTGCCTCAGGCAGCTAGGGCCTTGGCATCCAAGAAGTGCTTGGGACAAGCATCAAGTCACCCCCATGACGAGGCTCTAGATGCTGCCGTGGGTGTATCACACACCAAAAGATGCATGCGCTCGCTCACCAACACCATGCCATCCTCCTCGGTAGTTGCCGCGTGGTGGTGCAGGCGTAGCTGCTGCTGCTGAAGTTGATAGGTGTTTCGCGCGTTCTTATTGGATAGCGCTAACACCGCAGTACAACGGTTATTATCTGCTGAGATAAGACGATTGGCGCACTCAATAGTGTCGTCCAATCAGAGCCCTGATAACTGCTGTCAATCAGACTCGGTGTTGTTGTGGTGTCGCCATTGCGGCCTTATGACTCTTCGGTATGATGACAGTCGCTGGATCTGGCCAGTCGGTCGCTGGCATGAAAGCAGTCACGGTCGCATGTGGCATGTCAGCAAGCTGCTTACGGTCTTGCTTGCTAAGCGAGTGATACAGTGCCCTACGCTGCTTCCGGTTGGCCTCAAACTGATAGCTATTCTTCGGATCGCGCACATCAGCCGGAGGGCGCCTATTGCGCTGAGGCCGACCTGATGGTGTAGGTGGTACTGGTGCAGGCTGCTGAACAGGCTCTGCTGGAGGTGTCGTGAAGTCGTCTTGATCCTCATCGTCCTCAACTGTTAGCTTGGGAGGTGTTGTTGGCTGCACCTCCGGAAATTCGTCTGGAGTGTCCTCTTGATAGGCATCCACGACTTCCTGTGCTGGGTCCTTATCAGACTGCTCGAGTGAAGTGTCGGCAGGCTTGTTGATGACCGTGATGTTCTTAGGTAGTGTTGCCACACCCCCAGAATCACCACCCCCAGGAGTCACACCTCGCTCAGCACCCACACGGCGTGGGCCTGGCTTGGTGTTGCGCTCCACCGGAAAGATGTCTTCAAACGAGATGAGTTGATCTTCATTAGTTTTAGGCTCATTAGCCATTACTGTGATAGGGTCATCGCCTTCAATGAACTAGACATCCTTGGTTCGAAATACCTTGTGTGCTGATGGCACGTACACACGGTAGATAGTGCGGCTTTCATAGCTAACTAGCTTGCCTTGTAGTGAGCGTGAGTTGAACTTCTTACCTCGACCTATATTGTGGTTATAGACGAAGGCATGACAGCCATAGGCCTTGAGGTGTGACAGGCTTGGCTTCTTAGGCTTGCCTTGCTACGAGTTGATAACCTCCTAAGGTAACAGTCCCTTGATGGCTGCGCTCGGTGTGAGGTTGAGAAGATAGACTGAAGCCGTGACTACTTCTAGCTATAGGCCGACTGGTAGGCCAGCATCTAATAACAGCTTTCGAGCTATTGTACAAACAATGTGGTTGCTTACCTCCGCTTCGCCGTTTTGTTCGGATGAGTAAGGTGTTGTAATCTGTAAACTGAAGCCTTTATCTTGTGAATACTAGATGAGTGCATTGCCGCTATATTCACCACCCCCATCTATGCGGAAGATAGCAATACCTGTGTTGTATTGTGTCTTCACCTAGCGGTGTACGATGCGGATATGCTAAGTAGCGCCATCCTTCTAAGCTAAGTAGAAGATAGTACGCTTTAGGCTAGCTAGGCAGGTAAATAGGGTGAAGTACTGTTCCTTGCTAAGCCCAAGGTTACGCACTATAACCACATCTACTGCTATAATGTAGTATAGGGTTGTTGGCCTTACTATAGGTATACGGTTGTAGACCTTGTGGCCTATAGCCTTGCGGTAGGGGATGCACTCTCGTGGGTGCTTGCTAAGGTTACCGTTGCCGACAATGATAATGCGCTTGTCGTTATGCAGCTGCACTAGCTTGCGGCTGTGAATGTGTCTAAGGCGGCGATGCTATAGGTCTCCTGTAGCAGCTGTCGATAGCTCGACCTTAGAAGAAGTGAGGGCTGTCGGTAAGTCCTTTAACTTTAAGAATGGCAGTCTAAGATGGCTGTAGCAATGGGCCACCGTACGCTCACTATCCTTCTTTGTGAAGAGGATTTAGTCGTCGTTACGGTAATACACACCCTTACGGCGAAGCGCCTCTGTTGAGATTAGATTGGCTACTAGGCCTGGCACGTACAGCACCTATGAGAAATAGGTAATGCCGAACTCGAACAGGTCCAGTTAGATAATACCGTATGCAGTAGTAGTAATAATCCCCTTGCCTGTCTTAATAGGGACATTGTAGGGTCTGTAACTGACTATGTTGCTAAGCGTGTTTGTTATGTAAGAAGTGCAGCCGGAGTCTATAACCTAATCGGTGCGGTCCTTCGCTGCAAGCATTGCTAAGGTATCTTGAATGTGCTCCTTGAATATAGCCGCCGTGAACATATAATAGTTGCCGTTGTGAGGAGTCATTAGATCCTCGAGACTACCGTAGGCCGCAAATTGAGCGGTCTCCTTCGGCTGCCTCTATAGGTTGTTAGTGGTGTTATTCACCTGCTAACGCTACTGCTAGTTATCTAGAGTCTTAGGCTTAAATCCAGCTAGTGCAAGCTTAGGGTAGAGGTTCTAGCATGCTGTCTTAATATAACCTACAATACTATAGCTATCGTATGTTAGCTTCTACTACTAGTTGTTGTTATTGCTATTCTAACTGCCTCCGCGACCACCGTTGTTCTGATTGCCGCGGCCTCTACGACCTCGTCCGCGTGTAGCACCACGGGGTGTACCGCCGCTACGAGTGTTGTTGCTATTACCCTGTTGTTAAGGGTTAGGGGTGTTCTGCTTTACTGCGAGATTGGCGGTCTTAGACTATTGAGCAGTCGCCTCATTAAGCAGGTCGCTTATTACCTTGTCGAGTATGATAGTCGTGCTGTCCTCGATCTTGCTAGTAAGCTGCCTTAACTGTTCACGTTTTGCCGACGCGAATGTAGGGAAGAATAGTAAGATCTGGTATAGGAAGCGGAACAGGGCCTAGGCCTTTAATATGGCTAATTTAGTGCCGTTTAGATTGGTAAGCTTTGCTTAATATTATTAGCAAAACTTGTCTAGGTTAGAGCCGCTATAGGTGTGTAACTCGAACTCTAGATATAGCGAGTACTCCTTAGATTTTCTAGTTTAACCGTATGTCGACTTGAGATGGTCCTATAGGGCGTCCGGTTGCTAATAGGCTTTGCAGTTGTCGGCAATAGACTGACTGCAATTGGCGATAATGAGTGCGCGGGCCTAATACTTCTTGGCCTTATACGCCTTAATGCGCTCTTCGAGCTCCTAGTCTTCCTCCTTAGGGCGCTTCGTAGGCGTCGTCTTAGTGTTGTCGATAAGTCCCTAAAGCGATTCGCCACGCAACACGGACTCGAGCATGTCGGCCCATCTCGTATAGTCGTCCTTGCCTTGGAGCTTGCTTACGCCTAGCGTGGTGTTACCACGTCTAGAGACTATGTTGAAAGTGAAGCCGCGAGTTGATGCGGGCTTCTTGGTCTTTCGAGGAGCAGCAGCCGACTCGGTCTACTGTTAGCTCTAATCCCCGGCGACAGTCTACTACGCTAGTAGTATCTCGAGTCTAGTGATGTTACCGTTAGTATTAGTATCCATCCACTACTGTAGTGCACCAACTCGGTGTCGCTGCGAATACTCGTCGCGTTGCCGACTAGGTCGCGACTTGATATGTTTGCTACTAAAGTCGCGTTGAGTCGTATCCACTAACGAGGTGTCGCGAACACGCGCGATCAGCAGGATACAATCAACAGTGTCTATCGGAAGGTATGCGCGCAGTTGTATAGCGCGAGGGCGTCATAACCAGACAATGTGAGTAGATTGATGTATTAAGAGAGATCTACGAAGTCGCGAGAAAGCAAGATAAGCTAAGAAAAGTGGGTGCCTCAGGCAGCTAGGGCCTTGGCATCCAAGAAGTGCTTGGGACAAGCATCAAGTCATACAGATCCCATAGCCTGCTAGTCAAGGCGTGATCTCCTCATGCCTTTTATTTATCGGCATTCGAGGTTACAAAACTGCTGAGCTTCTCCAAAACTGACCTCTCACAACAACAGACAAGCAACGAGACATTGGACATAAGAAACCAAGATATGGCTGCATCGGGAGCTGGAGCGGCAGCTAAGAAGAAGCTTATAGTGTGCGGTGGTAATGGCTTTCTCGGAAGCAGAATATGCAAAGCTGCTGTAGCAAGAGACTGGGATGTCGTTTCCATCAGGTAAGACATTCACATCCTCACACCTTCCAATGCAGTACTGACTGTCACTAGTCGCTCCGGCGAACCAAACTGGCCCTCAGTGTCCTCACATCAAACGGCACCGCCCTGGTCAAAGTCCGTAACATGGCGATCCGCCAACATCCTCCACCCCGAGACCTACAAAGCCGACCTCGAGGGCGCCAACGCAGTAGTTCACTCCATGGGCATCCTTCTAGAAGCAGACTACAAAAGTGTCTTGACAGGCAAAGAGTCACCCATATCAGGCTTACGGCGAGCATTCTCAGCGACGAAACAGGGTGGGAGTACAAATCCAATGGACAGACAGCCGGGGGAAAAGATCGAGCCAGGAGAGAAAGATGGACAGCTTACGTATGAGCTCATGAACCGTGACTCTGCGATTGCTCTGGCGAAGGAGGCGAACAACGCTGGTGTGCAGAGCTTTGCGTATGTCTCGGCGGCGGCAGGAGCGCCTATCTTGCCGGGAAGATATATCAGCACGAAGCGGGAGGCGGAAAGTACGATTGCGAGTGCGTTTCCCAAGATGAGGAATCTGTTCATCCGACCGGGTTTCTTGTATGATTCGTCGAGGACGTTCACGATCCCAATGGCTGCTGTGACTTATGGAGGGTTTATCGCAAATTCGCTCACTGGCGGAAATTTGACGTGGTTGATGGGTGCTGGTGGAGCTAAGCCATTGAAGGCGGATTTGGTTGCAGAGGCGGTCGTGGAAGGTCTGTCAGACGATGCCGTGAAAGGGCCTGTGGAAGTGAAGGAGATTGAGGAGCTAGCGAATAGAGCTTGGAGGAGAAATATGCTATAGAAGGCTGTTTTGTCCACCTCTTGAAAGCGTTCGAGCGCGATACTCCGGCTTGAACGGCCGCGTGAACAATGACGACTTTCCTTTTGAACGCTCCGCAAGCCGTGTGAGTGTATGTGCTCGTAACAGGTCGCGCAGCGTATCTGGTCACCGCCAACTGTAGGGCGCACGCACGCAACGCAAGCGGCCTTCCAAGTGCCTTAGCCGTCGAAAGCTCCACGCAGGTACACTGCGCAGTCCTAAAGCATCAGACGCATTGACACCAGTCCCGCTCGCTCACGCCTGGTACTGCCAGTCATGGGCGTGGAAGTGAGTGCTGTACGTTGGTGGAAGCTTATTATACGCAAGTCATCATGTCTTTCGTTCGTGCAACTACGCCCACATCACCAGCAGCATAGCGACACAAGGAGGCAAAGCTGCCAAGCGCCGGCATGACCTGGAATCAGCTTGCCAATGATGGCTTTCGGAGATAGAAAGTATGACAAAGGGAGACGTTCGGTGCCGGTACTGCACCTTTCCCAAGCGTTGGAAGTGCTGTTCAGGACGAGTCGTTGGAATCTTCCAAAGCTTGTGTTGGACCGCACCGCAAGGTTCAGCGCTTCAGCTCCCTTGAGCATGCAGTATAACAAGTCAGCTTATTTTCCCCAGGAATGTAGTGGCTGTGTGGATGTTGACTTCCGAAAGGCCGAGCAAATTGAACGTGAATGGTGAGGTCCATCTGGTTTATACAATAGGAAAAGTATACGCCCACCAACATCTTGGCCACAGATGGACTATGCTGTAGTAGCTGGGCCATGAAGTATTGATGGACAACCTTATCAATTTCCGCCGAAGCTCTCGACCACCACCTAAGCGCCTAGCCGGGATTCCGCTCCAACATTGAAGCGATGTCGCTCATGCTACAAGTATCCCCGCTCTCAAGGCTCTATACGAACGTGAGGGCCCCGAGGACTGGGAACGATAGTGATAATGGCATTGGCGTCCAGATTGGCGATCTTAGTTGGTGGCATAGGTTTGTTTAATTCGATCGCTTACTTATCCATCTCTCCTCATATGGTCTCGCAGGTGGACTCGGCTCAGTGACGGGCAAGGTCCTTCATTCACAAGGCGCCAAACTCGCTCTTCTCTACGCTCCCTTCGAGAGGCAAAGAGTCGAGCCGACACTCCAAGAAGTCTATGGCCAAGATGGCTCATCACGAGAAATTAGCACTTATGAATGCGACATAACCTCAGCAGACTCAGTCGATGCTGCTTTCGCTTCCATCTCCAAGGACAAGCATGCCTTCCCTAGCATTCTGGTCAATACAGCTGGCTATGTGAATTTACAACCACTGGAGTCCTTCGCTGTAGATGACATCCTTCGTCATTACATGGTCAACCTCCATGGACCTACTTTGACCAGCCAAGCTTTCGCAAAGCTATACTTTGCAGCGTCCGAGTCCGCTTCTCAGCCAGACAATCCAGTACCTGGCGGCCGCATTGTGAATATCGCCTCTCAAGCCGCCCACATCGCCCTCCATCATCACGGACCTTACTGCGCTAGTAAAGCCGGTCTGATCGGTCTTACAAAGTGCATGGCTTCTGAGTGGGGACCAAGAGGTATTACTGCAAATTCGATCTCTCCAGGACCGGTGATGACGGAATTGGGAAAGAAAGCTTGGGGTGATGAGAAAGTTGCAGCCGATTACCTTGCTGCTGTGCCGACCGGACGATTCGCTGAGCCTCACGAGGTGGCGAGAATCGTGGAGTTTCTGGTGAAGGATGAGGCAAGGAATATCAATGGTGCTGACGTCCGGTTGGATGGAGGGTTCACCGTGAAGTAGAGCAGTCGGTCGCAATCGTAAGTGCTCACGACTCTACGCATTTGACTATCACCTATCAATGCGATTTTGAAATTACTGACAGATCTCCAAGCTTACGTGCCTTTCAAGTTGTCCTTATCAACCTGGTTTCACTCTGAAATGTCTGATCTACGGCAGGGGATCCCACTCATATGACTCCGATGAGAGCAAATCCGCCCTCAACGTCCTGCTTCCCGTACCGATGCGCACGATTCCACGGCTCAGCTGCCGAAAATCGTGGATTCTGCTCGGCGCAATACTTCTTGACAGTTGACCGTTCGAGCTTGCGGGTAGCTTCTCTCGACTTAATGCGCGCTTTCGCTCGGCATCGTGCAACGACACTTGTACTATCCTTCGTAGCCACTGCGGAGCCGGTACTCCAATAGTCAACTTGCGGAACCTCGACCTTCCACTCGCACTGCGCATCGATGGCATCAAGGAAGCCCCGGGACGAGCGATTGGGGTCGGTCATCTCTAGCAATGTCTGCAGCCGGAGAACCACGTTGAGATCGTTGTCGGGACCTACAGGCGGGTGTTGTGCCTGCCCGGCTGGATCGCCAAAGCCTGACGTCTGATCCGAGGTTGCGATATCAACAGCCTAGGCCATTGCGATGTTCTTGGCCTCTCGGAAGCGCTCTTCGGCCTTGGTACCTTCCTGCATCAATCGCATGCTTTCTTGTAGGTCGGCGAGGTCTGCGTCCATAGTGTCCCGTTTTACAGCCCTAGCAGATCGTCCATGAGCATAATACGCAGCATTCATCGGGTCTTGTCTTCGGTCGTCGAAGCCCTTTCGTTCTTGGACAGGGCCCAGCGGCTGCTCCTCGATACTGTGAGGGTTCGAATTATTCTTCGATGGATCTGTAACAGCATATCGTTCCACGAAGCTGGCTTCAGGTTTGGACTGAGATTGGACGTCTTCATCGACTTCCAGTAGACCTGCATTCTCGAGGACACCATGGAGTAGCATATTCAGCTTCAATTGCTCCAGGCTGGTTCTCTGCTGCGCACTATGTGGACTGCGCTTGACCTCGGCGAGTTCTCACTAGACCGTGCGTAGCTTGCGTTTGAGCACCTTCGATTGAAGCTCTATCGACTGCATATCAGCAACGACATCAAGCGTTTGGAAAAATGCCTGCCATTTGTCTGGGATTTGTTCGACTTCTTGCTGCGTCCAATCTCGGAAGTTGTCAAGTAGCTTCTGCTTGGCCTTCGCGGTCTGCGCCTCAAGCAAACACGCTCGACTGTCTTCCACAGACAACTTCATAGCTCTCAGCAGGTCTTCTGTCGTCAACATGGCGAGTTGGAAAGCACCTTAGTGTATTGCAGCAACGATCATGGATGCAGGCCCACCACCTTGCCATCGAATTCTGCATACATTCGTAAGGTCGCTGAGGTCTGCTCCCAGTAGCGGTCTCGCCTCTCTTGGATTCCTGCGAGCGATGATCGACGCTCATCCTGAGCTTGGCACGGTCATCTTCGACGCGCCCTGTCTGCTGGAGACGTCCTTGGAGGTCTCGTGGGCGAAGATGGTATCTTGCTGCAATATTGCACACACATCCTGTCCTTGCTTCGCACGTTTTGTCTCGGGCTCTTCTGTCCCTCAACCGAGGACTGCATTATACCCGCACTTCACCGCTTTCGACACCTTCTCCATGGTCTTCAGGTCTCCGATTGCTGTCTTGGAGGTTCAAGATGTTTTCTGGGGCATATGTGTGAACGACAGATGCAGCAGACGTAAGAAATGAGACAAGAAACACAATGGCCAGTGGATCTTTACCCCTTTTAGACGGGGGCAACGCGCTATGTGTCGTGTTTGTTCGTTCTTCACTGCTCCGGCCAGGGAGGTCATGCAATACCGAGGTGTCATTGACCAAGCGGAACGAATACGCAAACGCCTCTTACACCCCAATTCCATACACTAAATATTCACATCTCATTCGGCAGACTGGTCTTCACTCGCAACCGCTGCTGTCAACACACGACAGTGCGTCTTGTAAGGAGAATGTCCTGCCACTTGCGTCTCTTCTCTTCGTCTCTCCACTACGAGACGGGAACAACCGGACAGAGTGCCGCTGGCGGCGCCGGTCTATCCCGGCAATTCGGACACTAGAACGCTAGCCCATTTACCTAACCCAGGTCCGGATATCGGTCCGTCCGACGCGCTCTCACCTTAGCTCTTAGCAACTTGATCTTTCTTAGCGATATAGTCCCTATAGCTCTTGAATATTATCTTGCAGTGAATACTGTGTTATTCGCACGTGCTATAGGTACTAACACTAGCCGTAGGTTGCTAGACGACACGTTGTTTAGGCTCTAGAGCGCCTTCGAATACACTAACTAGTCTAACAGCCTTATTGCGAAGAAGCACAAGGTAGACCGCAAAGCAGTCGGTCGAATACGACTTAACCTTAAGTTATTCGGTTAGCCGTATCTACCGGTGTTAAGGGGATGTCGCAATGTATAGCACGCCCACGACCTGCCAGTCGTAGATGAACTAATTCTTGCCTTTTGTTCAAGACGCATCGCGCGTCGCAAGGTGTACTCATGCGTGTCACGTGCGGCTTGGCAGCCGGTCGCGACCGCATGTCACATGCAAGGCCACATGTAGGGGTTAGCCACTGGGCTGCCCCTTACAATTGCCTCCCCTCCCGTGCGAGCTGTCCTCAGCTCGCTAGTTGCTACGTAGAGGCTCCTATGTACTTCCAGAACCATAGTTGCTATGCGGCCCACATGCGGGTTGCGTGCGTGTCGTCATGTAGGTGTAGGTGAGTGAGGCTTGGTTGCCATGCCGACGCAGCTGGTTAGGGGCATAAAACTCCAGCCCAACCCAGCCCTTTCTCAGCACGCTCCCCAGCTCATCACCTTCGCCACACCACCACCACGCACCCGCACCGCACCATCATCGCAAGCGCCTCGCCAGCATCATCATCATCATCATGTCGGCCGTGCCCTCCTCGCCGCCATTCTCTGGCCGCTCCGCCTCCTCCAGCAGCACCAGCAGCGACAGCACCACCAGCGCCGCAGAAGACGAGCGCCGCCAGGCGGCTCTGGTGCGCGACGCACCCAGAACGCCTGGTGGTCGCAAGCGACCAGCATCACCCTCGCAGCCACCAACGCCCTCGCCAGCCACCAAGCTCTCGCAGAGAATCAACATGTGCATGCGGTGCCTCCCGTACTTCGTCAGGGGTAAGTCTCCACGCGCGTCGCCTGCGATTCGCATGCTAACCACTTGCTAGACGAGGCCGATGACTGTGATAGTGTCACCACCGGCGAGCTCCTGAAGAAGTGTGGCCGCTGCAGGCGCAGCAAACACAGCTGCGTGCCCAACACCAGCCACGCCATCGCCTCGCTGGTGAGCCGCCTGCGCGCCGCGCGGTCCCAGCGCGACTTCCTCACGGCCATGATGGGCCAGGCGCCCACAGAACTCCAGCAGCAGGAGCTGGTGGAGCAGATCCGCCTGTGTGCCCAGCTGGGCAACGACATCAAGGAGGTAAGTCGCTGCTTCGCTCGTGCGAGTCGACTGCTACTCGCGGGGGAGGGCTCTAGTGCGTCCCCTGTGCTTCGGCTGACCCTTCCTATAGGCCATCAGGCAGTTCAATGCCTACAAGCACAAGCGTGCCGGGGAGACCCGCATGCGTGCCTCCGCCGCCGCCGCCACCACTGCCGACCAGGCATTCTTGCCTGAGTCACTGCGTGACGACAACTGAGGCGCTCGCCTCACACGCTGCTCGCGGGCTCCTCGCCTGCTACCACTCTGCGTGGCCCCTGGTGGGCGCGCCACTCTTCAGCTTTTGTTTTGTTTATAGTTGAGAAAGGTTTTGTTTGTGCTCCAGTGCCAGTCTCATTTGCTTCTCCTTGACGCCTCATAGCCGGCTACCATGCGATCCGCATTCGCGAGGCCCTCCGCCGGTTCCCAGCTGTTGTACTCCTCTGGCCAGTCCTTCCACTGGACTAGATACTGCAGCTTGCCCTTGCGCTTACGCCTATCCAGCACTGCCTCTACCTCATACTCTCCGTCCTCATTAGCTAGAGGGGGTACGGGTCCATCCTCATCGCTACCGATATACGGCTCGAGGAGAGAGACATGGAAGACGTTGTGGAGCCTTGAGTCGGCTGGTAGCGCTAGGCGGTACGCCTGCGAACCGACAGCGTCCGTAATGCGGTATGGGCCGATGAACTTCGGACCCATCTTCTTCTTTGGCACTGCCAACTTGAGGTTCTTCGTTGACAACAGGACTAAGTCACCTACGCGGTAGGTCTTGGCTTGGTGGGTCTTGTTGTAGTAGCGAGCCTGGCTTTCTGCTGCAGCCTTCCATCGCTCCTCGAGTGTAGCGCGTAGTTTTCGCATGCGACTCGCAGCTGTTACCGCTGCTGGTACTTCCCCCCCCCTGGGTCTCGTCTCGAGATCCAGTTGGTGCAGGGGCAATCTCAGGTCGCCAACCGTGCGCTATTTCGAACGGACTCATCCGCAGTGTTGGGTGGATGCTGTTATTAGCTGCGAATTCAGCAACTGCAAGCCACTCAGCCCACTCAGTTTGATTGTCACTGCAGTAACAACGAAGGTATTGTTCGAGGGTTTGGTTTGCCCTCTCAGTTTGGCCGTCAGTCTGAGGGTGAAAGGCCGTGGATAGCTTGCGCTTCACACGCGCCTCGAAGCAGAAGTCACTCCAAAACTGACTAGTGAAGACCGGACCTCGGTCGCTCACTATGCCTGACGGGACACCATAGTGTCGCACGACTTCGTCTCGCAGGAGCCTCGCAAGCTCCACGGCTGTGCAAGTCTTCGTCGTCGGGATGTACAAGCTCATTTTTGAGTAGCGATCGACTATCACTAGGATCGCATCATACACGCAACCGGCTCGCGTGCTTGGAGGTAGGTCCGTAATGAAATCCATGGTGATTTCCTGCCACGGTCGCTCCGGTCTAGGAAGCGGTTGCAGCTCGCCGTAGGGTCGATGGCGCCTCGCCTTCGAACCCTGGCAGGTTCTGCAGGCTTGGACGTATTGTTTCACGTCCGTGCTAAGTGAGTCCCACCAATAATTACGTCGCAACAGCTCTTCAGTCTTGGTCCTTCCAAAGTGACCCGCGAGGACGTCGTCGTGGTGCATGCGAATCAGATGCGACCTGATTGCGTGATCCCTGGGTACCACGATCGCGTCTCCGCAGTACACAAGGTCATCCTTCACATGCCATCCCTTGGCGTCCCTCGCGCTTGGCGCCTGCGCCAAGCATGCGACACACTGGTCGTCTTGCTGCTGCGCGATCTTCATCAAGAGTGGGATCAACTCACCCGTCGAGCTGTAAGCTTGACCCTGTATCACTGCAGCGCACACTGCTGCTGGTAAAGACGGCTTGTCTTGATGGGGAAGGTCACCTCTCCGCATTGCCATCGCCGCGCCTATGTCGCCCTGCATCGCCTCGCAGGTGGCAAGCACGCGCTTCACCGTCGGCTCGCTTGTCCCTTCCAGAGACTCCTTCCAGAAAGACAGCTTACTTTGCAAGGTAGGCAGCAAGTTCGAAGTTTGTTGCGTTATGGCTGCGTAGTCACTGCGTCTCGAAGGCGCGTCGGCTGGGTTAGTCTTACCCGGCCGATGCTCCACTACAAAATCAAAAGACTGCAGGAACGTAGCCCATCGAGCTTGCCGCCCATTCAGCTGCTTTACTGTCATGAAGCCCTGTAGGTTAGCGTGGTCGACTAGCACTCGCACCGCATGCGTAGCGCCCTCCAAGTATGGCCTCCAATGCTTGAAAGCCTCAACCACTGCAAGTAGCTCCTGATCGTGCGTCTCGTAGTTGCACTCAGCTGGTATCATCTTGCGTGAATAGAACGCGATGGGATGCCACTCAGCACCAAACAATTGGGATATGATACCTGCGATCGCGAAACCTGAGGCATCCGTCTCGACTCGCGTGCGCAGCGCAGGATCGAAGTGCCTAAGTATTGGTGCACCTAAGAATCCGGCCTTAAGCTGTCGAAACGCCTGCTCTTCGCTTAAGGTCCACGTGAGAGGGCCGTGCTTCTTGCCGTCCTTGGATCCCTTTAGCAGGTCCGTTAGGGGCTTGCAGACCCTTGAGTATCCTTCTATAAAACGCCGGTAGAAGTTGCAAAACCCAAGGAAGGACTGGACCTCATGAAAGGTCGTAGGTGTAGGCCATTCCTCGATAGCGGCTACCCTGCTCCTGTCCATCGACACGCCTGCGGCGCTCACGACAAACCCAAGGAACTCTGCACTCTCCTGGAAGAAGTGACACTTCTTAGGGTTTGCGAACAGGGCAAACTTTCGTAGCCTCTCCAGCACCGCGCGTACGGCTCGCACGTGTGCCTCACGCGTCTCGCTGTAGATGAGGATATCATCTAGGTAGACCACGCAAATGTCATCAACTAAGCCGGTCAGCGCCTTGTTGATATACCCTTGAAAGGTTGCCGGTGCGTTGGTTAACCCGAACGGCATCACCAGGTACTCGTAGTGTCCGTATCGCGTGCGAAACGCAGTCTTCCACTCATCGCCTCGCTTAATAGGGATACGATGGTAGGCGTCCTTCAAATCGATTGTAGTGAAGAACCTGGAACCTGATAGCCTATCTAGCGTCTCGCTGATTAGGGGCAGGGGGTATCGGTTCTTCACTGTAATCTCATTCAGGCCTCTGTAATCAACACAGAGCCTAAGAGTGCCATTCTTCTTTGGCACGAACAGGATAGGCGCACCCGCCTCGCTTGCGGACCGCCTAATCCACCCCTTCTCCATTGCTTGCGCAAGGTACTCCTTCAAGGCCTCCAACTCAGTCAAGGACTGGTGGTACAGCGGCTTGAAAGGGGGTTTCTTTCCTTCAACGAGATCAATCGCATGCTCAACCCCGTCGGGCATCTTGCGCTTCGCCTGCTCATTAGGTGCGTATACATCTCGGAAGTCTGCAAATTCTTCAGGCCACGAGGGGCCCTCTCCTTCAGGTACTGCTGCAGCAATAGCCCGAACACTCATCGCATAAACCTGCTTTGAGCTCTCGAGATCCTCAAGGAACTCGCGTGCGTCACGCTGCTGAACCGCAGGCGTCTCTGCACCGTAGTAC
This sequence comes from Nothopassalora personata, assembly GCA_033816765.1. Taxonomy (NCBI): domain Eukaryota; kingdom Fungi; phylum Ascomycota; class Dothideomycetes; order Mycosphaerellales; family Mycosphaerellaceae; genus Nothopassalora; species Nothopassalora personata. The sequence continues at coordinate 778,965 of CM066290.1, forward strand.
CACTGGTCATCCTTATCGGCCTTCACTATCCGATTACGATGCCGCCAGGGTCTACCCAAAATCACTGATGGCCTACCCATAGGCACCGCGTAGCAGATGGCGTCACTCACGCGCTCTACTCCCGCGTCATCAGCGAGTCGCAGCCGAACCGCAAAGGCGCCGTAGCAATACCCTGGGTCATGCGCATACGACTCTAACTTCGGCAGCCTTGCCCCATCAATGGGTTGCATTTGATGTCGGAGTACATACTCATACGACACTAGGCTGAGATCCGCACAGTCATCCAGGAGAAACGTGGCCTCGCGAAAGCCCTCACGAGTCTCGACTGCGCCTCGCAAGTGACGCGCTGGACACGCATCCACTCGCCTCAAGGGGTCGACTTCAGGAAAACTCGGACTCAGGAGCGACCCACTTATGGTCCTCTGCCTTTTCCCTGGTCGCTGCGATGGACACACATCCACTCGCCTCAAGGGGTCGACTTCAGGAAAACTCGGACTCAGGAGCGACCCACTTCTGGTCCTCTGCCTTTTCCCTGGTCGCTGCGATGGACACACATCCACTCGCCTCAAGGGGTCGACTTCAGGAAAACTCGGACTCAGGAGCGACCCACTTCTGGTCCTCTGCCTTTTCCCTGGTCGCTGCGATGGACACACATCCACTCGCCTCAAGGGGTCGACTTCAGGAAAACTCGGACTCAGGAGCGACCCACTTCTGGTCCTCTGCCTTTTCCCTGGTCGCTGCGATGGACACACATCCACTCGCCTCAAGGGGTCGACTTCAGGAAAACTCGGACTCAGGAGCGACCCACTTCTGGTCCTCTGCCTTTTCCCTGGTCGCTGCCCTTCTCAGTCAGAGCCTTCGCAGCGTCTACCCTGCGAACCGCTTGCGCGCCACGGTCCTTCCACAGGTGCCTGTTCGGGCAATCCGTCTTAATGTGACCCTTCTTATGGCATCCATAGCACTCCGCTTTGGTCCTATCAAAGGTCACAGACGATCCGCCGGCGTCCCGCTGGTAACTCGCACCCGGGTCGCGCGACGCCTGACTATGCTTCTGCTGCTTCGAGCCACGATCGCTTCGCCCTTGGTCGCCCTCAGTCTCTCGCCTGCGGCGACCATGCTGCCCGCGGTCGTGCCCTCCGCTGCCACGCTCCGTGCTTTCAATGCGCGAAGCCAGGATCACCAGTTCCTCTCTGGTTGTTGGGATGTCATGAAACTTGACGATTGCGGACCGCAGGCCAGGCGCAAGCTTAGCGAGCATATGTCGCACGCGTTGCGCCTCCGTATAGTCCCCCAACTGATCCTCCATGACATCCAGCTTCAGTCGCAAACTGACGCACTGTCTGGTTGTCCTTCTGTTTCACCGCCTCATACTCCAACATCACGTTGAGCACGCGGTTCACAGGATCACCGCATGCGTCTCGACAGAACTCCTCAAAGTCCTGGTATGTATACCCTTTAAGGTCAAGGACGCTATGGTTGGCGTGCCATCGCTCACTTGCCTCTCCGCTTAGGTACATAACCCCATACAGGACCTTTGACTCGTTCGTCACATACGTGCCGCCTGAGAGGGCAAAGACAAGAGAGAGCTCCCTTAGGAATACCCGTGCTTTCTTGATCGAGTCCCCTCTAAAAGGCGTAGGTTCTTTGAGACGCAAACGTGTCGCATGCGATGCGACCGCGCCTCGAGCTGCGATATCATCGTCAGTTACTACAGATGGAGGAGGGGGAGGGGGAGTAGGGGATAGTTCTCCGCCGGATTCGCCCTGAGGGTCCGCCGGCGGCACGCTTGCGTCCCGCAAGATCTCCAACTGTTCAATCTCCCTCTGTATCTCCTTCTCCTCAACCTCTGCCCGAAGGGCATCCCTCCTTGCGACTAAGGCTGCACGCCTCGCTTGTTGCTGGGCCCTAGGGCTCAGGGGAGCCGCAAGCGTAGCGCTGCTGTCGTCGCGTTCGGACTCCATGGCGTGTATGGATTGCAACGAAGAGAAGAATTAGAACTGTTAAGGGGATGTCGCAATGTATAGCACGCCCACGACCTGCCAGTCGTAGATGAACTAATTCTTGCCTTTTGTTCAAGACGCATCGCGCGTCGCAAGGTGTACTCATGCGTGTCACGTGCGGCTTGGCAGCCGGTCGCGACCGCATGTCACATGCAAGGCCACATGTAGGGGTTAGCCACTGGGCTGCCCCTTACAACCGGACTCTATTAAGAAGGGTAAGTTATCGATCCTATCGTATTACTAGCAGTTGTAGCTACTCGAATATGTCTAGCTTATACCCGACGCGTACCTCGATAAGATAGCCTAGTAGGTATTTAATAACCTTAGAGAGGTGGTGTTAGATCGCACGATATCTAAGTACCTTTATAAGCACGGTTAGAGTCGCAAGTAGGCGCGTGTTACGGTTCTGATCTAGGGCTGAAGGAAGCTAACTAATTAGACCTCTACAATTGGTGGGCGCTTCCGCCCGAGAAGTGCTCTCTTACCCGTAGGAATAAAACTAAGGAACCGAGAGAGCAACTGAAGTAATCTCCTTAATCTCGTTAATCTCGGTAATCTCGAGAGAGCATAGAGAGCATAGAGAGTACGGAGAGCAAACGCTCTATCTCCTTTGTATTTAGGAACGCTAGAAACCCTTATGGTTCTAATGCGTTTAACTTATGTTACTATCTCACTAATTGGAATATAACTCTTATTCCTATTATTCATCTTCGCTTAGCTTGCTTTAGCCTCTCTGAAGAATAATACCGCTACGTGACTTGACTTATCTCTCTTTTAAGACTAGCCCTAGAACGAGATAATAACACTTTAAACGCCCTTAGGATAAGCGCTACTTAAGCAGCTAGTAGGGGAACACCCGCCCCTAGCGAAGTAGGAAGTATCCGCCGTGCGCCACTATAATAGACTACTACGAAGGACGATGAGTCTAATGACAATAACGAGCCTACTCTAAGGAGGAACGACGTTAAGGCTACTAAGCTAGACCTCTTCTATAGAGATAGGGCTAAGTTCGACGACTAGATCAATTAGATAGATATGTACCTTATGTTCAACCTAGTCGATACCGATAAAAGAACTATCTTCGCTATTACGTAGCTTCGTAGAAGCGCGCAGAACTGGATCAAACCTTACCTTAAGGAATACCTTAAAGGTATAGGACGATTAGACCCCACTAGAATGTTTAGGAGCTACACCCTTTTTAAAGAGAAGATAAAATTAATCTTTAGAACCTCGAACGAAGTCTAATAGGCTATACGAATTATTCAACACCTAAAGTAGAAGACGTCTACTTTAGAGTATACCGCCAAATTCGAAGAATACGGACAAATTACTAGATAGGACTAGACGGCGTTAATAACTATGTTCCGACGTAGACTTAAGGACTCCGTTAAGGACGAGTTAATAAGACACGGAGGACAGATCACTAACCTCGAAGAGCTAATAAAGGCGTCGATTAACATCGATGACTAGCTCTAGGAACGACACTAGGAGAAGAAATACGACTCTAAAGTAGGAGGAATAGTAGGATACGCTCCGGACCGTAGACCCTTAGGAGGATACGTTACGAAGGGAGAATTCTCACGACAAAGCTAGCCCTACTATAGACTATAGCTAATAGAACTAGACGTTACCTAACGAGGACGGAAGATCGATAAGAGTAGGGGCTACGGAAAGCCCTTTAAAGGAAAAGGAAAACTCACATGTTATGCCTATAGTAAGGAAGGCTATATAGCGCGGGATTGCCGCGGTAAGAATATAGTGCGCCGCGAGCAGTTTAATATAATGTAACCCCGAACTAGTAAATCTAAGAGTAGCGTTAGATCTTGAGGAGATACCGACTATACTCGGAGAGTAGAGGAGAGAGCTAGTAACAGAAGCACGACGCCTCTCCTAGACCCCTTAGAAGGACGAGGAGAATACTATAAGGGGCAGCCTAGTAGCTAACCCCTACATGTAGCCTTACATATAACATGCGGTCGCGACCGGCTACTAAGCCGCACGTCACACGCATAAGTACACCTTACGACGCGCGATACGTCTTAAACAAAAGGTAAGAATTAGTTCATCTACGACTAGTAGGTCGTAGGCGTGCTATATATTGCGACATCCCCTTAACAGTTCTAATTCTTCTCTTCGTTACAATCTATATACGCTATAGAGTCCGAACGCGACGACAGTAGCGCTACGCCTACGGCTCCCCTAAGCCCTAGGGCCTAGTAATAAGCGAGGCGTGCAGCCTTAGTCGTAAGGAGGGATACCCTTCGGGTAGAGGTTAAGGAGAAGGAGATATAGAGGGAGATTAAACAGTTAGAGATCTTACGGGACGCAAGCGTACCGCCGGCGGACCCTTAGGGCGAATCCGGCGGAGAACTATCCCCTACTCCCCCTCCCCCTCCTCTATCTATAGTAACTAACGATAATATCGTAGCTCGAGGCGCGGTCGTATCGTATGCGACACGTTTACGTCTTAAAGAACCTACGCCTTTTAGAGGGGACTCGATTAAGAAAGCACGGGTATTCCTAAGGGAGCTCTCTCTTATCTTTACCCTCTTAGGCGGCACGTATACGACGAACGAGTTAAAGGTCCTATATAGGGTTATGTACCTAAGCGGAGAGGCAAGTAAGCGATAGTACGCTAACTATAGCGTCCTTACCTTAAAGGGTATATATACTAGGACTTTAAGGAGTTCTATCGAGACGTATACGGTAATCCTATAAACCGCGTACTTAACGTAATGTTAGAGTATAAGGCGGTAAAACAGAAGGATAACTAGACAGTACGTTAGTTTACGACTAAGCTAGATGTTATAGAGGATTAGTTAGGGGACTATACGGAGGCGCAACGCGTACGATATATACTCGCTAAGCTTACGCCTAGCCTACGGTCCGCAATCGTTAAGTTTTATAACATCCTAACAACTAGAGAGGAACTAGTAATCCTAGCTTCGCGTATTAAAAGCACGGAGCGTAGTAGCGGAGGGCACGACTGCGGGCAGTATAGTCGCCGTAGGCGAGAGACTAAGGGCGACTAAGGGCGAAGCGATCGTAGCTCGAAGCAGTAGAAGCATAGTTAGGCGTCGCGCGACCCGGGTGCGAGTTACTAGCGGGACGCCGGCGGATCGTCTATAACCTTCGATAGGACTAAAGCGGAGTACTATAGATGCTATAAGAAGGGTTATATTAAGACGGATTGCCCGAATAGGCACCTATAGAAGGACCGTAACGCGTAAGCGGTTCGTAGGGTAGACGCTACGAAGGCTCTAACTAAGAAGGGTAGCGACTAGGGAAAAGGTAGAGGACTAGAAGTAGGTCGCTCCTAAGTCCGAGTTTTCCTAAAGTCGACCCCTTAAGGCGAGTAGATGTGTATCCATCGTAGCGACTAGGGAAAAGGTAGAGGACTATAAGTGGGTCGCTCCTAAGTCCGAGTTTTCCTAAAGTTGACCCCTTAAGGCGAGTAGATGCGTATCTAGCGCGTTACTTACGAGGCGTAGTCGAGACTCGTAAGGGCTTTTGCGAGGCTACGTTTCTCCTAGATAACTATACGGATCTTAGCCTAGTGTCGTATAAGTATATACTCCGACATTAAATGCAACCTATTAATAGGGCAAGGCTACCGAAGTTAGAGTCGTATACACATAACCTAGGGTATTGCTACAGCGCCTTTACGGTTCGGCTACGACTCGCTAATAACGCGGGAGTAGAGCGCGTGAGTAACGCTATCTACTACGCGGTACCTATAGGTAGGCTATTAGTAATTTTAGGTAGACCCTAGCGGTATCGTAATCGGATAGTGAAGGCCGATAAGGATAACTAGTAGTACTACGGTGTAGAGACGCCTACGGTTTAGTAGCGTAACGCACGCGAGTTCCTTAAGGATCTCGAGAGCTTAAAGTAGGTTTATACGATAAGTGTTCGGGCTATTACTATAGTAGTACCTAAAGGAGAGGGCCCCTCGTAGCCTAAAGAATTTGTAGACTTCCGAGATGTATACGTACCTAATAAGTAGGCGAAGCGTAAGATGCCCGACGGGGTTGAGCATACGATTAATCTCGTTAAAGGAAAGAAACCCCCTTTTAAGCCGCTATACTACTAGTTCTTAACTAAGTTAGAGGCCTTGAAGGAGTACCTTGCGCAAGCAATGGAGAAGGGGTGGATTAGGCGGTCCGCAAGCGAGGCGGGTGCGCCTATCCTGTTCGTGCTAAAGAAGAATAGTACTCTTAGGCTCTGTGTTAATTATAGAGGCCTAAATAAGATTATAGTAAAGAACCGATACCCCCTACCCCTAATTAGCGAGACGCTAGATAGGCTGTTAGGTTCTAGGTTCTTCACTATAATCGATTTGAAGGACGCCTACTATCGTATCCCTATTAAGCGAGGCGATAAGTAGAAGACTACGTTTCGTACGCGATACGGATACTACGAGTACCTAGTAATGCCGTTTAGGTTAACTAACGCACCGGTAACCTTTTAAGGGTATATTAACAAGGCGCTAACCGGCTTAGTTAATAACATTTGCGTAGTCTACCTAGATAATATCCTCATCTATAGCGAGACGCGTAAGGCACACGTACGAGCCGTACGCGCGGTACTAGAGAGGCTACGAAAGTTTGCCCTATTCGTAAACCCTAAGAAGTGTTACTTCTTCTAGGAGAGTGTAGAGTTCCTTAGATTTATCGTAAGCGCCGTAGGCGTATCGATAGATAGGAGTAGGGTAGCCGCTATCGAGGAATAGCCTACACCTACGACCTTTTATAAGGTCTAGTCCTTCCTTAGGTTTTGTAACTTCTACCGGCGTTTTATAGAAGGATACTTAAGGGTCTATAAGCCCCTAACGGACCTACTAAAGGGATCTAAGGACGGTAAGAAGCACGGCCCTCTTACGTGGACCTTAAGCGAAGAGTAGGCGTTTCGATAGCTTAAGGCCGGATTCTTAGGTATACTAATACTTAGGCACTTCGATCCTACGCTACGCACGCGAGTCGAGACGGATGCCTTAGGTTTCGCGATCGTAGGTATTATATCCTAATTGTTTAGTACTAAGTAGCATCCAATTGCCTTCTATTTACGTAAGATAATACTAGCCGAGTATAACTACGAGACGCACGATTAGGAGCTACTTATAGTAGTTAAGGCTTTTAAGCATTAGAGGCTATACTTAGAGGGCGCTACGCATGCGGTACGAGTGCTAGTCGACTACGCTAACCTATAGGGCTTTATAACAGTAAAGTAGCTAAATAGGCGGTAAGCTCGATAGGCTACGTTCCTATAGTCTTTTAATTTTATAGTAGAGCATCGGCCGGGTAAGACTAACCTAGCCGACGCGCCTTCGAGACGTAGTAACTACGTAGCTATAACGTAATAAACTTCGAACTTGCTACCTACCTTATAAAGTAAGCTATCTTTCTAGAAGGAGTCTCTAGAAGGGATAAGCGAGCCGACGGTGAAGCGCGTGCTTACTACCTACGAGGCGATGTAGGGCAACATAGGCGCGGCAATAGTAGTGCGGAGAGGTGACCTTCCCTATTAAGATAAGCCGTCTTTACTAGTAGCAGTATGCGCTACAGTAATATAGGGTTAAGCTTATAGCTCGACGGGTAAGTTAATCCTACTCTTAATAAAGATCGCGTAGTAGTAAGACGACTAGTGTATCGTATACTTAGCGTAGGCGCTAAGCGCGAGGGATGCTAAGGGATAGTATATAAAGAATGACCTTATGTACTGCGGAGACGCGATCGTAGTACCTAGGGATTACGCAATTAGGTCGCATCTAATTCGTATACACTACGACGACGTCCTCGCGGGTTACTTTAGAAGGACTAAGACTAAAGAGCTGTTACGACGTAATTATTAGTAGGACTCACTTAGTACGGACGTAAAACAATACGTCTAAGCCTATAGAATCTACTAGGGTTCGAAGGCGAGGCGCCATCGACCCTACGGCGAGCTATAACCGCTTCCTAGACCGGAGCGACCGTAGTAGGAAATTACTATGGATTTTATTACGGACCTACCTCTAAGCACGCGAGCCGGTTGCGTGTATAATACGATCCTAGTAATAGTCGATCGCTACTTAAAAATAAGCTTATACATCCCGACGACGAAGACTTACATAGCCATAGAGCTTACGAGGCTCCTACGAGACGAAGTCGTGCGATACTATAGTGTCCCGTTAGGTATAGTAAGCGACCGAGGTCCGGTCTTTACTAGTTAGTTTTAGAGTAACTTCTACTTCGAAGCGCATATAAAGCGTAAGCTATCTACGGCCTTTTACCCTTAGACTAACGGCTAAACTAAGAGGGTAAACTAAACCCTCGAACAATACCTTCGTTATTACTATAGTAATAATTAAACTAAGTGGGCTAAGTAGCTTATAGTTGCTAAATTCGTAGCTAATAACAGCATCTACCTAACACTACGGATGAGTCCGTTCGAAATAGCGTACGGTTAGCGACCTAAGATTGCCCCTACACTAACTAGATCTTGAGACGAGACCTAGGGGGGGGAAGTACTAGTAGCGGTAACAGCTACGAGTCGCATACAAAAACTACGCGCTACACTCGAGAAGCGATAGAAGGCTACAGTAGAAAGCTAGGCTCGCTACTATAATAAGACCTACTAAGCTAAGACCTACCGCGTAGGTAACTTAGTCCTATTATTAACGAAGAACCTTAAGTTAGTAGTGCTAAAGAAGAAGATAGGTCCGAAGTTTATCGGCCTATACCGCATTACGGACGCTATCGGTTCGTAGGCGTACCGCCTAGCGCTACTAGCCGACTTAAGGCTCTATAACGTCTTCTATGTCTCTCTCCTCGAGCCGTATATCGGTAGCGATAAGGATGGACCCGTACCCCCTCTAGCTAATAAGGACGGAGAGTATAAGGTAGAGGTAGTACTAGATAGGCGTAAGCGTAAGGGTAAGCTATAGTATCTAGTCTAGTAGAAGGACTAGCTAGAGGAGTACAATAACTAGGAACCGGCGGAGGGCCTCGCGAATGCGGATCGCATAGTAGCCGACTATAAGGCGTTAAGGAGAAGTAAATAAGACTAGTACTAGAGCATAAATAAAACTTTTCTTAACTATAAATAAAATAAAAGCTAAAGAGTAGCGCGCCTACTAGGGGCCACTTAGAGTAGTAGTAGGCGAGGAGCCCGCGAGTAGCGTGTAAGGCGAGCGCCTCAGTTATCGTTACGTAGTAACTTAGGTAAGAATGCCTAGTCGGCGGCGGTAGTGTCGATGTTCTACGCCTATAGGAACTAGGACTACGGTTAGTAGGGTATACGTAGGCGAGGAATATGCGACTTACGGCGCGGCCGAGTTCGAATAGCCTATTAAGGGCGCGGTTCTACTCCTACTAGAGCGCGAGGGCTTCGGCGGCGGGGGCGGCGGTAGTAGTAGCGGCGGCGGCGGAGGCACGTATACGGGTCTCCCCGGCACGCTTATGCTTATAGGCATTAAACTGCCTAATAGCCTATAGGAAGGGTTAGCCGAAGCATAGGGGACGCACTAGAGCCCTCCCCCGCGAGTAGTAGTCGACTCGCACGAGCGAAGTAGCGACTTACCTCCTTAATGTCGTTACCTAGCTAGGCACATAGGCGGATCTACTCTACTAGCTCCTACTACTAGAGGTCTATAGGCGCCTAGCCTATTATAGCCGTAAGGAAGTCGCGCTAGGACCGCGCGGCGCGTAGGCGGCTTACTAGCGAGGCGATAGCGTAGCTAGTGTTAGGTACGTAGCTATGTTTACTACGCCTATAGCGGCTACACTTCTTTAGGAGCTCGCCGGTAGTAACACTATTACAGTTATTGGCCTCGTCTAGTAAGTAGTTAGCATACGAATCGTAGGCGACACGCGTAGAGACTTACCCCTAACGAAGTACGGGAGGCACCGTATATACATGTTAATTCTCTACGAGAGCTTAGTAGCTAGCGAGGGCGTTAGTAGCTACGAGGGTAATACTAGTCGCTTACGACTACTAGGCGTTCTAGGGGCGTCGCGTACTAGAGCCGCCTAGCGGCGCTCGTCTTCTACGGCGCTAGTAGTACTATCGCTACTAGTACTACTAGAGGAGGCGGAGCGGCTAGAGAATAGCGGCGAGGAGGGCATAGTAGACATAATAATAATAATGATACTAGCGAGGCGCTTACGATAATAGTACGGTACGGGTGCGTAGTAGTAGTGTAGCGAAGGTAATAAGCTAGGGAGCGTGCTAAGAAAGGGCTAGGTTAGGCTAGAGTTTTATGCCCCTAACTAGCTATGTCGGTATAGTAACTAAGCCTTACTTACCTATACCTACATAACGACACGTACGTAACCCGTATATAGGCCGTATAGTAACTATAGTTCTAGAAGTTCGTAGGAGTCTCTACGTAGTAACTAGCGAGCTAAGGACAGCTCGCACGGGAGGGGAGGCAATTGTAAGGGGTAGCCTAGTAGCTAACCCCTACATGTAGCCTTACATGTAATATACGGTTGCGACCGGCTACTAAGCCGTACGTAACACGTATAAGTACACCTTACGACGCGCGATGCGTCTTAAACAAAAGGCAAGAATTAGTTCATCTACGACTAGTAGGTCGTAGGCGTGCTCTACATTACGACATCCCCTTAACACTAGGAGCGACGTATAGGTAAGACGCTACGCTCCGAGAAGTAGACATCGATAAATCCTACTTTAACGAAGATAGAAGCAATAAAGAAAATTAGGACCTAGGATAGAACGGATTATGGTTACTAGAACTATAGGAAGAAAGTTAAGAAACTACCGGGCTAGATACCATCGAGGAAGAATAGGATCCGGAAGAATTAAGCGAAGAAGATTCCTCCGAAGGAGAAGAGAGCGACACTAACGACGACAACGAACAACTTACCTTCACGGTAGATGCACCTAAAAAACTGTACGATATAATTATCTACCTATAAAGAAGGCACGAGGAATTCCTACCTAAGATAGGTGGACGAAGGAGGCTACATTCCATTAAGTTTAATAAGACACTCGACACCCTACGAGGCATAGCCTAAGGATACCTACTTATAGAAACAACCGAGAATCTAGTAACTACCGTTATAGAACGACTACCGATAGGAAGCCAAATAATAGAAACCGGATATCTTATACCGTTAGGAATATTTATATCGAATGAATTACGTAACATAGTGCAGTACGCACGCGTACTCTACTTAGAAACGTAGAAGATCTAGGAACGCAATAGACTACAAGTGTAGACATAGGGCAACGAGCTATAGGTTCTAGCCGAAGCCTCTAGGCACGAAGTATAGCGAACTATATACCATTCGGGAAAAGGATTAGCTCCCTAGGAATAAGCGACTGAAGGGAGTTATGCAATACTTAGGCTTACGCATCGACATTAAACACAGTTTTCTAGACATAAGCAATCGTTAACGGACATAAGACTAGTGTTATGATCGACTTAGGAGTAGCGGGGAATTTTATCTCCGAGTCTTTTATAAGAAGAAACGGGTTAGCTACCCTAAAGAAGAAATAGGGTTACGAGTTAATCGCGGTAAACGGATTATCGTTACCTAGCGTAGAATAGGAGACGATACTATTGCTACTAGCTATCTAACAGCACTACGAGAATATTACCTTAGATGTTACTAATATAGCTAGTTATAACATAGTATTAGGTATGCCTTAGTTAAGAAAGCATAATCTAGTAATCGACTAGAGAAGAGGAGTACTTACATTTAGGGAATGCGATTGCGTTATCGACATTTAGCCTACGTAGTAGTAGCGTTCACTAGTAGATAAGATAAGGAAACAGCTAAACGAGATATAGCTTACGCCGACTAGAAGGATAGAAGAACTACCTTCGACCGGGATAGACACTAGCGTAGGGCCGCCGGGTTACGAAGTTACTAGAAGTAATAGAAGTAACGCACTATCAAAGAATACTAACATCTTAGAGTTGAGTATTCCTAAGGAGTACCGTAAGTAGTCGCGACTCTTTAAAGAGGAAAGAGGCAAAACCGCCTTACCTAAGTACCGCCTATGGGATTATAAGATTAACATTTAGCTAGGGAAAGAGCCTCTATAGGGACCCCTATATCAAATGTCTAAGAAAGAGCTATAGACCCTACGAGAATAGCTAAAGGAGAAGCTAGCTAAAGGATAGATAAGAAGATCTACCTTAAGTGTAGGAACTCTATACATGTTCGTTCTAAAAGTAAACGGGAAGTTACGACTCGTACAAGAATATAGGAAGTTAAACGAGATTACGATTAAGAACCGATACCCGCTACCTAACATCGAAGAAGCATAAGATAGATTAACCGGATTAGACTAGTATACGAAGATTAACCTACGAGATGCCTTCTATACTATACGAATAGTAGAAGGAGAAGAATGGAAAACCGCTTTTAGAACAAGATACGGACTTTACGAATTCTTAGTTATGCTAATGGGATTAACTAACGCACCCGCATCCTATTAGGACCTTATTAACGAGACACTTAGAGACCTACTCGACGTATGCGTCATCGTATATATAGACGATATACTAGTCTACACGAAAGGATCCCTATAGAAACACATAAAACAAGTCTAGGACGTCTTCGAACAACTTACGCAATTAGGATTTAAGACGGCACCCGAGAAATGCGAATTCCATAAGAAAGAAGTTAAATTCCTAGGCTTTATTATCAGCACTATAGGGATAACGATCGACCCTACGAAGACATAGTTAATTAGAGAATAGCTAGAACCGAAAACAGTTAAGGACGTACAATCATTCCTTAGACTAGCGAACTATAACCGGAAATTCATTAAGGACTACGCGAAAATAGCAGTACTAATAACGATGCTTATAAGAAAGGACGTTACTTAGAAATAGGGAAAAGAACAGATTGAAGCATTTAAGAAACTTAAGGAACAATGCGCTTTAGCCCCTACGCTTCGACTATTCGATAGTAGTAAGGAAGTCCACATCGAGACCAATACGTCTAATATAGCAATAGGCGCGTGTTTAACATAGACACACGATAGGTAGAGACACCTAGTAGCCTATTACTCCCGGAAAATGACTACAGCGGAACAGAACTACGACATCTATAATAAAGAGCTTCTAGCTATTATTGCTACTATGTAACATTAGAGAGTATATATCGAGGGCCTACCAAAGTTAACGATTCTTTCTAACTATAAGAATCTTACGTACTTCACGACGACGAAAGAACTTACCCGAAGGCAAGCCCGCTAGTCGGAGCTACTAGGACAGTATAAGTTCGAAATTAAATATACTCTAGGACGAGAGAATGGCCGCGCCGACGCGCTGAGCTAAAGAAGCGACTATATAGAAGAAAAAGAACTAGTGTAACACAAAATATTAAAGACGAACCCCGACGGAAGTCTTAGTACTAACATAAGAGAATTTAATAACATCGTACGGATACTAGGCGATAAGGACGAACAGTTCCCTATATCGTAAGGGAAATACTAAGTACCTAAGGATCGAGAAGAAGAATGCATACGACAACATCACGACGGACTAACTTATAGACACCCTAGAACTTTAAAAACAATAGACCTAATATAGCGTAGCTTCTCATTCCTATAAATGAGACTTAAGGTGTTACGCTATATTCAACAATGCGTACACTACTAACGAAACAAGGCTGCGAGACATGCAAAATATGGTTACCTACAGTTTAGGACACTACCGACGAAACTATAGGACGAAGTTATAATAGACTTTATTACGAAACTCCTACCGTTAAGAGATTAAGTTACGAAACAACTATACGACATAATACTAGTTATAGTTAATAGACTTACGAAATACGCACACTTTATTCCTACATCGGAAACGTACAATGTAGAGCAGCTCGGATACCTCGTACTAGATAGACTTATCCGATACTATAGATTCCCTTAAGCGTTTATAACGGATAGAGACAAGTTATTTACATTAAACTACTAGAAGACGCTTATGGGAACGATCGGAATTAAACATAAGCTATTAATAGCATATTATCCGGAAATAGACGGATAGACCGAAAGGATGAATTAAACGCTAGAACAATACCTACGACACTACATTAATTATGCACAAGACAACTGGGTCTTATTACTGCTAATAGCGTAGATTGCACTAAATAACTACAAATTAGAGACAACTTTAACGACGCTATTTTATGCAAACTTTAGTAAAGATCCTAACCTATTCGGAACACCTAGATCCTATCTATAAGCCGAAAGAGTAATCGTGACGACGGATACTCTTAAGGAAGTACATAAAGAAACACGTAAGGCGATCGAAGATGCATAACGAAAACTGTCTTAATAACGGTAGGACACGAGAAAAATGGCACCTCTACTAAAAGAGGGGGATAAGGTCTATCTCCTTATAAAAAACTTGAGAACAAGAAGATAGACTAAGAAACTGGATTACGTTAAGGTCGGACCATTTTTTATCGACAAAGTTATAGGACTAGTTAACTACCGCCTACGACTACCACCCGACGCTAAAATCTACCTAGTCTTCCATATCTCTAAGTTAGAACTAGCAGACGCCGAGACACCTTGCTAGGAGAGCTTCCATTTCGAGCCGGAAGCAGAAAACGAATTCGAAGTCGAAAAAATCCTAGATAAGAAAGGTTAGCGATACCTTATTAAATAGAAAGGATACGACGAATTAGAAAATACCTAGGAACTAAAAGAAAATCTACACAACTGTTAGCAAAAAATCCAGGAATACTACAAGACTAAAAAACGGCCAGCCTACTAAGTTACCGATTAGCGACTAGTCGGCCGGGACTAGCTAGAGTAGGAATCGAACCTACGACCTTAAGAGTGTAGACAGCTTGCGCTCTACCACTAAGCTACATAACTAGGTTTAATAAGGGAAAGGAGAACTTACATAAACATATCTCCTATAAGAAACCAACACCTATCTACTAGAGGGGCCAGCGCTCGAAGAAGCTGCTACGGCTTCCTTAAGGGCCGGATATAACTAGAGGGCATTATCCGGAATCATCGAAAGGTCCTCCTAGGAAGGAATCGACATCTAGAAAACCCCCTCTAGCTCTTCGGGGCTACCTTTAGGAACGAGAAGATAGGACGAAGGCGCGGAAAGGGCATCGACACCTACGCTCGGTAAACTACGAAGATCCTCGAAATCCTTCGCTATCGCCTTTTCCTCCTTATCCTTAGTAACGCGCAGCTATTTCCTAAGACGATGTACCTTTAACATCGCCTCTATTACCTTCTCTTTAGCCTTATTAAGCTCTCGCTTTAGCTTTCGACGCTAGTTGCGAAGCCGCTCCCACTTAGTCTACGTAATAGTTACGTTACACTTAACACCCTTACGAACGTACTCCGAACAACACCTAAAGCGTATATCTACTACATAACGAGGACTCTTCTTTCCTTTAGGCACTCTAGCCTTTCGGTAACTAGAACATAGAGATAGTATCTCGCGGCCCTCGGCTTCGATGCCTAGTGCTTAACGTTCGCGGCGCTCCTAACGTGTTAGCTACTCGCCGCTTATAGTAAAAGATAGGAACTTATAGGAGAAGAAAGAAAACTCGAGGACGAGTTTTAGTAGGAAGGGGGATAGTGTTACGGTTCGGATAAAGGACGGTATAGAACGTAGCATAGGGAGGAAGAATTAGAAGACACGAACTAATCGCTAGGAAGAGAAAGGGACCCTACGCCCGGGTCACGTGTACGACCGCGCGCTTAGTGCATAGTCAAACACGACCGTAGAAGTAGCGTATAGACGTACACGACTACACGACTAGGCGACCGGTCGAGTGGATAGACGGACGCCTAACACCGGATGATATACGAGCCTTCTTTGTATTTAGGAACGCTAGAAACCCTTATAGTTCTAATGCGTTCAACTTATGTTACTATCTTACTAATTGGAATACAACTCTTATTTCTATTATTCATCTTCGCTTAGCTTGCTTCAGCCTCTCTAAAGAATAATACCGCTACGTGACTTAACTTATCTCTCTTTTAAGACTAGCCCTAGAACGAGATAATAACACTAAGGCCGGTAGATAGGCAGGTGATTCTTCTTATCGTTAGAGCCGTCGAGATAGTAAGAGCCCTTCGTATATTGCTTACACCTTAGGTTACTACATAGCTAGTAATCGACGATATCTATTGTCTTATCCCTATGTAACTTGAAGCCCTTAATATTGCTCTATAATGTAGCAGCTTAGACAGTCGTAGCTAACTTCCTTATAGGCTACTGTAACGCTACAATAGGGGCCTTAACTTCTACCTAAATAAGTAGATGTAGGCCCTTCTTATTATAGTTATTCCAGTACTCTAACTTCTTCATAATCTTAGCCTAGTCGTCCTTATTCGATAGCAGTGGAAAAGAGCATGTATCCGGTCTACACTTCTCGTACTTAGCCGTAATATTAGTTCGAGTAGACACGAGCTTTTTGCGCTAGAGAGTCGTTATAATCTAGCTATTCACTCGTACTAATAGAGAGCCTTCGATCTTACTAGTATTAAAGGTCTAGGTGTTGTTATTAAGAGCCTTATTCTTTAACATTATCGCGAGCCAAATATCGAAGTCGAAGAACCTATAAACATTGTCTACCTTATCGAACACCTTACGAAGTAACGATATTATCGAACCACCTCTCTTCGGCGTCTTTAGATCGCGTAAAGGCGTCTCTTTAGCAACACCCTTTCGCTTCGCCGAGCGTAGTATAGACGACTTAATAGTAGGTGTAACTATCGTGTTACGCTTCTTCGGCGGTAGCTACTTGCGAGGTCTCTTCGGCGTAGGTCTAGGTAATATACCTTACTTGCCCTTTACGGCCTTATTAACAATCTTCTTAGCTATTGCTTCGTTGCCGATATTCACCTTTAGCTTATAAAGAGCCGCTGCATCGCGTTTAGCCTTCTCCTTCGCCTTATTAACAACACGCGCGTGTCGAGAGTACTTCTTACGAGCAGTAGCTTCTTTAGTAGCTACCTTACGTTTACGGCGAGCGACCGCTTTACGAGCCTTATGTTCATCCGCCTCTTTAATAACATCGTCTAAGTTCGAGGGTAAGGTAGGCAGTTCGGAGCGTAGAGCTAGATCGCTAACACCTTTATTAATAGTAGTGAACTTCATAGGACTGCCGCCGTCGTTATTACTAAGCTTATCCTCTAAGAGGTCGTCAAAATAGTCTTTATCTACCTCCTCAATAACACTAAGGTGTAGATTAGCCCTAGGTTCCTTTACTGCCGACATAAACAATCTACCGGCCTCTTAACTATTACTACTACCTCTACTTCCTCCGCTCGGCGGCATCGTCTTACGCGCTAACCGCGCCGTGTTCTAGAGATCTAGTAGCCCTTTAGCTGCTACTACTACATCGCGCTTTCGAGGGGATCGACGGGTAGGACTAAGAGAAGGAACGCGACTTAGATATTGAGGTAGTAAGCTCGGCGGAGGGCTCGATTAGATAGCTAGCGGAACACTGCTGCTTCGTAAGGCCGGCGGCATAGCTAAACAACACCTAGGACTGGCTATACAGCTGCAATAGCGACGACGAGGTGTATAAGGCCTATAATGGCTGTATATCTACGAAAAAGATATTGCTACTGCTAATCTTGGTGAGAGCGCGTCGGACGGACCGATATCCGGACCTGGGTCAGGTAAATGGGCTAGCGTTCTATGGTGAGCTGCCGACATCGGTGATGGTCTGCATGAGCTAGAAGGCTACTCGTGTTGCTATTGGCACTACGGCGGTGAAAGGCGATAGTGGCTTAGTGTCAAAGACACCACGAGTATCCTTGAACGTCTTCCCCTGCTGTTCGAGATACACAGCCAACGGTCGACTGGTCATATGCAAGTGGTCACCAAGCAGACCACCTTACCACTGGCGTCGCCAATCCATGTCTTTTGCATCATATTTAGTGCACTCAGAAGATCAATCCTCCGCTCGCCACTGCCGGGGAAGCGTGGCCGGGCTATCATATGGCTTGAACGACTCATGCAAGACCGCTTTGCTGGGACAGCGGCGGCAGCAACGATAACAATTTCGTCGGACAATTCCTCCTATTGTCGTGATGGGTGATATCATCTACCCTTTCACCGCTCAGTGTGGCTTTTTTACGCCAACCCGGAACGATGGGCCGGGAAGGAAGTGCACGAAGACCGTGCGAGAGACTTTGTGGCGTCGCGCAACGGTCATAAACTTCTTAAGGCTCATCAACCCAAGTTTGCATCCTGTGAGGCTTATTGAGGCCATCGCCATTATGCTGAGCAGGCAGTCGAAGTCGAAGTTGGACAAGCGTGCTGGTTGCAAGTCAGAATGATGATTGTGTAGATGCTTGACATCGTGAGACTGATCTGGTAGTCAGTACTGCAGCTCGAGAGTCAATCAACCAGGCGGCGCGCTAGAAGCACGTCCAGGTCTTCGATCTACTCGGAGAGCTCGTTCTTCGTTTCCCGAGCCTTGGTCTTGAGCCAACGCGACCCGCCCGGCAGACGATCCCAGCAGCCGGACTCATCCATATGGCTGCACAAGGCACCGCATGTTGAATGGCTGACAAATTTATAAATACTCAAAGTAGCTTCATAACCATAAGCCGTCTCGATCATCATCGTTTACCAGCAATCACCTCTGCTTTGTCGCGCTTGACGCATGGCCTGGGGACTGCATGTCTTTCGGACAGGTCAGTTTGCCTTATGCAAAAGCAGCAGGCCGCGCGACGGCGAGCGAATCGAGGGCTACTTCGCGGTTTCTGCACTCTCATTCGTGGGCACTACTGTAATCAATCCTAGAAAGTAGCCATCACTTTGCACTCGTCAAGGGCCGTACCCCACTCCACCCTCTACGCAATGTCGACTTGCGTTGTGACAACCATTCGATGCTCTCTGCAGCTCATCGAGCTCATGGGACGGTTCTTGGTCGCACAAGTGTGGTCTTTGTGAAGACTGTGTCAGCTAGCGCCGCGGCCGTCGACTTGTTCCACTGGCCCCATCGAGGAGTGCCGACTGGGCAGGATGCACACACCCGGAAGACAATCGTACTACTCAGTTTGCTAAGTGCATGGCATATTTCTACTACGACTTCACGAGTACCGGACCACATCACAGCACGCCTTTTCGAGAACGAATCGATCATCGACCTTTCCGTACTCCACCAGGCTCAACGATCCATATTGAAACCCATACCAAGCATTGAAACCCCGTCAGCTTATCGATATGTGCGAGTACACCAAGGTCGAGTACGCCTGTGGTCATTTGCGTTATACCGTACGCGCGTGGTGTTAGTCTTCACATTGTTGTAATTGGAGGAACAGTTCGTTGACCAATGACAGGCATCAAGTATCAAGAATCACATCGGCGCTGTCCAGCGAACGTTGTCGCGGTCGAATATCGACTGGATGAGAAATGCGGTGAGTACACCACGCCCTCCCAATTGCGTCATTAACTTACGATTGAACGCAGGCGACTGCCGGGAGGCTCCCAAGCCTATGTACTCTCTACCGACCCTTAGGAAGAAGGCTTCAACACTGCCGAGCAGGAAGGACAACAAGCCATCGAATGCTTCATCGAGTTCTTCGTCGACTTTCTCGAGATAGCTGTGTCAAAGGGTTCACTTTTATTATCGGTTGTCCAATCACGGGGGCAGGATTGAGTCCGCTACGCAGAGGATACAAGCATCATGCAGTCTCCGTCATATGCCGGCCTTGACAGTTGTGATCGATTCGGCTTCACCCGATCAGAAAGGCGCAGATTTTCTCTGAGCAGTAATACAAGACTGGATGGTGGTCTCGAATCTCGAGACGGACAGTGCAACGCCGCACAGCACCGAGTCACGTGACATATCACGATGTGGTACAACGGGTTGGCACCCCTCGGCATGGCGACCTGCAGATGGAGATGCGGTACAGAAATATGAATTCATGGAGTCCTGGAGCTGAAGGATGATTGCTGGACTGTACCCGTAGTAATAAAGTGGCCTTCCCGGGTGCTGCCATGGTGGAGCTTGTCGGATCGCAAAGGATGTTTGCTACTGCGAGCAGGTGCTCCAAATCCGTCAGGAATAGACACGCGACGATTCTGCTGCCGTTTCAGATCCATCCATCCTACGCTATATCAGGCTGAGCTCGGTGCTAAAGGTCCTGATCAGTCAGTGACAGTCACCATGCCATCATGGCTGGAAGACGGGCATATGTTGCGAGGCATGTGAGAAGGATCGCGGCAGATATATGGATGGCTACAGATCATA
The DNA here is from genome assembly GCA_033816765.1 of Nothopassalora personata. Classification (NCBI taxonomy): domain Eukaryota; kingdom Fungi; phylum Ascomycota; class Dothideomycetes; order Mycosphaerellales; family Mycosphaerellaceae; genus Nothopassalora; species Nothopassalora personata. Next base: position 799,180 of record CM066290.1, read on the forward strand.
CATTTGTACACCCATCATTGCTTTCAACTGTGATTGCTGTAGCACGAGGTTACCAAGGCGAGGCCGCGCGAATGGGCTGCACCTTCACGTGGTGCGCGGTGTGAGTACCTCGCTGTCGCTCTGCGACCGGCGGGCGAAACCAAGACAGCCTAGCAGCAACAACCAAACCCGCAATATCGCTACCGTCGACGTATACTATCGCCGCCCCGGAATAGGATTTTCGAAATAGAGGCGTACGTAGCATACAACACAAGGAGTCACTTTTATTCGCCAAGCCTAGAATTCTAGATCGCACAAACAAGCCTAACGAAAACAAACAAACGAACCGAATAATACGACGACGACTATAATACGCCTTTACGTAGGGAGAGACAGAGAATTATCTATTTAACAAGATACGACATTTTTAATACGATTACGACTAAGTACGATTTCTAAACGTCGCCGCGATATTTTTGCCCCGGTACCGACATCCTAAGCAACCACATACCCTCGCACCAGATCGCTACCTGCTAAACAGTCCGACCTCGGATAGGCCAGGGGTATAGAGGACCATAGGCTTGAAACGGAGTGACGTCCGGCTATGGACACTGTCAAAGGGCTGAAATACTGTTCTCGTGTATCAAATACCTCTGGTGTTCATGCCGCCGATGAGGAGTAGCAGAGCCCCTGACCATTCTTTCAGTTCGAGGCACCAATACATTGAGAAAGCTTTAGGGATCTACAAACAACCCATGTGTTACGTGGACCTCTACACAAAGAGACTCTTCGTCCACCACGCAGTTCCGAGCATCCTGGACAGACTACAGTCCTCGACGCACCGGCGCATGGATATGCTATGTGATTGCATCGCTCTCGACGCTTGCGCAACAGCTAGCTCAGCAGTGTGACGCGTTCCAGACACAAATGCATCGGAGGCATTATTTTCAACAGAGCTCTGCCATTGCCCAGAAAGGGGTAGTCCGCCGCGTACGCGCACCTACTGTCAGCTCTTTGCCCGATATGTACAGCAAATGACACATACGATGCTGTGGACTGACCAACGGGACAGTATTTGTGCCGCAAGAGAAGTTTTGCACTTCGATAATCACCCAACACATCCACATGATTCGCGGCAATGAGCTCACGTCTCTCCGCCGGGGTACCACGCAGGCCATGGTGTTATCATACCGCCAGCCATCATCAACGATGGTGCTTTGCTCATCTCGATGACACTATATCACATCATGGTAAATACAATAGAGTGCCGAGGGGTATATCATGCACACAGGGGCCCTGGCGATTGCTGCATGCTGTTGTATGCTGTATGTGGACATCCATAAGACGACACTGCCTTTCGTCTAAAGATCCTGGGAATATGGTCATGCACACCTGAAGCTTTCCTTGCACGCGGTGTGGCGAGAAGGGGTTTGGCAGCACTCTCGGGGGTCTCGACGCTCCCACGGCTCGAACTGATGAGTCGCCTCGCACTGAAACTTCTGAGTAGAGGTGCGGGCGCCCTCCTGATGGGTGAGAGCTGATCATGCATCAGGCTCAGGTCCATTTGCGCTCCGAATGCCTCCAGATCATGCGTTGACCAACAGCAGGGCATAACCTCGTCTGAGTAGGACCGAACAGCATAGCAAACCTCCTGTCTCCTGCGCGGGAGATTTGATGTTATGGTGAAAAGGAATTCGCCAACATAAGGTCGTCCCGACAATGTCTCCGTCGCAAGCAATCAAAGGAAGGCTTTCCGACCGCGAAAGTACTTGTCGCGGAAGCTGCGTGGTCAGACGCCCCCACTTCTGAGTGCTGAATCTGAACGAGGAGGAGGTGCAAGCTCGACATGCTGACGGCAGTTCTGTTGCCAGACCGCTTACAACAACGCTCATACCTGACCTCCAGAGCTAACAAGCTGGCGATGCGACCGATACTGATTCGACCAACATGTGTCGTGCAGCGACATCTCACTTCCAATCCTGGCCGAAAGAAGACACCGACTGCGGCTCGAGCCTTCCTGCATATTCATTTCTGCAGCTGCCCGCGTTTGCAATGGCGACTCACATTCAACACGCATCATGACTGCGAACACTTCCAAACAATGACAGATCACCCGCGAGACTTCCAAGAGGCACGCGACTAGGTTCCAGCAGCACCTGACCAATTCATCGCGCACATAAGACCGCACTAAACAGTTCTCTCTGCAACACTCCACGACCACCACAACATCAAGCTATGGCCGACACGACTGCGCTCCAGAAGCGCCTTCTGCAAGACATACGCGAGATCCAAGAAAAGCCATATCCAGGCATCGCTGTCCACCTCCAAGACGACCAACTCACCAAGGCTTGCCTTATTCTCCAGGTCGAGAATGAGAGGCCACTCCACCTTACCATCCACTTCACGGCCTCATATCCGCTCGACCCGCCACGCATCAAGATCGAGAGTGCTGTCCGACACCCTAATGTGTTCAACGACTACATCTGCATCAACGTTCTCAATCACGATGAAGCATATACACCGGCGTACTCACTGAAAGGCATCTGCATACAGATGCTGAGCTTTTTTGCAAGCGACCATGTGGAGCAGATGTATGGCGAAAATGGCGGTATCGTGGACCGGAAGCAATGGCAGGCTGACGGCTGGAAGAGCGATCCCTATGGGCGGAGAGGTGCGAGTGAGGACAACTTCAAGTGCGATAAGTGTGGCTTCGATGCTCACGCAACATCTGACGCTACAGCACAACGAGTGACATCGATTGACTCTACTACAGAAGACACTATCATGAGTGGAGTGAAGCCGGAAGTCGTGACGGAGGGACCCGAGGAGAAGAAAGAGCAGAAGCTCTTCTTGAAGGACTTGCCACAGGAGATCATCCTTACCTTCTGCGACTACCTCGATGAAGAGTGTCTACTTCTCGCAGCTCGAGCCTGGAACGGGTTTGGACGAGTCATGCGCCACTACAACGTCTTGCGCACCCGAGAGCTGCAATGCTTCACCTTCAAGCGCGGCTTCAAGGAGCTCGAACTGGGCATCGGCGTTACCATCGACCACGCCCAACAAGGCCGCAATATCGCTTCCGAGTTCGACCTCCTCTCACGCCTGGCCTTCGACCGCTACAATGTGCGGCAGTCCATACAAGGTCTTCGTTTCCACTACTGGCTGCCGCTCGCTCTGTCACATAACCACTGGATACGAGTCCGTGGCGATGTCGACAATAGACTGGACAGGATAGCGAAGACGAATAACATCAATGGTACTGTCGACAATGTCGTCTACGCTTTCATGAACGACATCGTCGTGCGTCTTTCGCGTAGCGCAGAGGAGATCGAACAGCGCCGACCTCACGTCTTTAGTGAAGAAGAGCCGAAGTCTACCTTGACTCATGCATCGGAGAAAGCCATCGAGAGCTACTTCCACCTCTTCCACCTCTTGGTTTGCTTGGTTACCGACCGGCCAATCATGGCCAAGCGCGCCAACGACGCCATCAAGAACTTCTTCCACGGCCATCGCAGCAAGCAGGACTGCCCAAACCTGGGTCACCTCCTGATCATGAGCCTCATCAGCGATGCCGAGAACTTGGAGGATCTCAACAAGGCCATCATCGAAGAAGCCGTCACCCGCAACGTGGTCTGGATGCTCGAGCCGGAACCACGTGGTCGAGGCATGATCGAGTTGAGCTACATGGAGCCCTCCGCCATCTCCTTATACCGACTTGCAACCACCTTCCAGGCCAGCAAGACCAGTTACCGCATCATCATGTTCATGAACCTGATGCGGAAGGTCGTAAACTCAGTCCGCCACGTCAAGCACCAGGGAGATGGCACCATCGAGAAGCTCCCCCTTGATAAGCTTCGCAACGCCCTCTTCAACCGCCATGGCGCCCCGCCCAACGGTGCGGCCGCGATCCTTGCCAAGAAAGTTCAAGAGATTCAGAAGGTGAACGACTTTCCAAACTTCTTGACGAACATGGGAGTCAAGCCTGGGCCCGCCTCGGTATTCACCTCCTTCTTGCGCGGTTCAGTCAAGGCGAGTATGGACAAGGGGTACAGCAGGCCGGCGCTCACACAGGAGGAGGCGCTATACTACCGCCTGGCGAAGGAGCCTGAGGTGGAGCGTCCAGCGGGAATGGAGCCGAAGAGATATGTGGGTGCTCGCCCGAGCTTCTTTCCTGGTCGTGGTGGCGCACAGGGTGGCGGCAGGGGCGGACGCGGTCGCGAACGCGGTGGTAGATACTAGGTGGACGTGCATTGCGCCGAGAGTGCGACGAGTGCAGAAGGTGCTGAAGCACATGCAGGTCTGCATCAGGGTATCAAATTGATAGAAGTCACCGAGCGGCGCTCAGCAGGATACAGATGTGTGTAGTGCAGCTTGAGCCTTGCTATCCAGAATGGAAGCATTGCACTCATGTAAATACAGTGGTCCTCCTGAGTTGAGCTTAGCACCAGGATACAGAATAACACCCCCCCCCCCCACCCCTGGCGAAGCTTGTCACTTCCTTGTACGTCCTCTTCTTCCGCTCACTGATCCGGAAAGTGCGCCGTCTCGTGGACTGCGATTACTAATTGATTCATCGAGATGCCTGGCAGTTCCTGGGTTGTGCACATCTCGGTAACAACCCCATTAACGAGACTGAAGAAGTGAATACACGAAAGAGAGCACTTTCACTAAGTTCCCATTAGTTGCAGCAGACAAAGTCATTACTAGCTACCGTCACGTCGTGTCCGTCCATGAGATCACCGTCCATGGTAATCGCTGTCAACAGGACAATGATTTCCAGCTTATGCGGCCCGCCGCCCGCTGTTTCCCGTCCTTCCGAGCTCATTATTAACCCGCGCGCCTAGTAGGCTGCAGTCCGATCTCCCTTGAAAGCCTGCTTCGCCAGCATTTGGCCCTGGCCGCACTGTCCGGTCGGCAGCTCCAAAGGGTATGCTCCGTCTCCGAGGACCACGTCTGGACCTGGCTCTGGGTATCGGAGCTCGGCCGTGGCACGTGGTGTGAAGCAGTCGTTGCCGTCATCAGCCACGAACATGAGTGGGCGCTCACTGAAGGCCATGGACTTGGAGTCGTTGCGAGCATTGTTGCGGTAGGTTGGCGGTGCGACTTCAGTGGTGATGACAGGAAGAACAGCGGTCTGGGTGGTAATAATCGTGAGAGTGGTGATAGAGCCTTTTGTCGGGAAAGGCGTGTCTTGCTGAGCCAAGGAGCGGACGATCTCGACGGCGGCACAATTCATGTTCAGTTCTTGTTCCTGCGCGACTTGTAAGCTAAACTTCGCCACATGCCCGGTATTGTCTCGAACTCACGCGATTGTACCAGATCCAGGAGAACAGGTGAACGCCCGGCTCGATGTCGCCAGGCACGGTGATCTCGAAGTTCTGGCCATCAGGACCGTTTCCGTTGTCGCGATGCGGGCAATTTCCCATGTAGGAAGTAGCGACGTGAAAGTTCTTGCCGCCGTCGGTCGAGAAGCCCACTTGGCAGGAGCCACCGAAGTGATTGCCTACGCCGCTGATGTTAAAATTCTGCTTGGTGCCGGCCTCCCAGGTAGCAGTTGGAGCGCCATCCGGAGTGCCTGTCACAGTGTCAGCATGTGCAGCGCCCGAGTCGAAAGGTCAACTCACCCAGCAGCTTCTCGTAGCCGCGACACGGATACAGCCAGCGAGCGTTCGGACCCGCCTTGTCGTACGGATACTCCAAGTACGGATCGGCAGCTGTCTTTCGATGGGGGTTGTGGGTCGCGTTGAAGGGAGCTGGGTAGTCGAGCATCACTACAGGCCAATCTGCTTAGTATTGGAACTCCATTCGAAATAATGCCATGAGCTGGCCAGAAGTGACATCGGCGTCACGCTGTGGAGGCCGTCTCTTGAAGGAAAACTTACTGTGCGCGCTACAGGTCACGAGGGAAAGAACGCCAGCCAGGGCGCGGATGAGGAGCATTTTGAAGTATCTGTTGAAAGAGTGCAGGTCGAAGAAGAAAACGAGTGTCTGGTGTTGAAGGAGTGGATGTCTACTAGCAAAGAAGTAGTACTGTGAACGAGTGTGTTGCGTGTTTTTGCGCCAGCCGTGAAGAAAGTTCCGGTAGTTCTGTTTGAGGAAGGAAAGCTCTCGGTCACTTGCGCGTCGAGCACATGCAAGGCCGTTAGATAAGGATGGAAATATACAAACGCTCTCAAGACAGCCTTCACCGTGGGAAACGTGGTGTGAACATTGCTCAGTCACATACCGTATGCTGCCGCCGTCGCGTAGTAAGAATCGAGTCTCACGTCCAAGGGTTTCGAGGATGAAGCTGAACCACTCGATCGATACAGATATCTCAGAGGTTGCAGTCGCACAAGGGAACCCCTGTTCCAATCATCCGCAGGGTCTTGTTCCTGCAGCTGGTTGTCTGACAGGAAGGATTGGCTACCCAGCGGCAATACCATCTCGCACTGTCAATCTTCACAAAAGCTGCTACAGCTGAGCCACAGACATGCCACTTGAAATTGTTCATTGTTGACGCGTGTCGTGTAGTAGCCATCGCGTGGTGGTGCTTAGATTTCTCCGAGTTGTGCTCATCATAAGGTGCAGGATGGCAGATGAATATCAAGGTCATTTGTAGGATGCATAGGGAGACCAAGGTCTTGGGTGGGTCGGGTCCACTTTTCCCCGCCACGTGCTTGCAGCTTGCAACTACATCATCCCGATCCCGAGTGTTCGGCTCCAGGATGTCCTCCACTTCTTCCACAGAATGAGTGCTTCCTGGTACATGTATACATTATGGTTCCGTCACGGCGTTCCTAAGCTGATCTCCACGCCGTGATCATGCTGTAGATATAAACGGCCGCGTCGACCGCATTGCGACAACGACATCCGTTGACTTGGACCCCAACTCAGCGCGATGCCACACAATGGCGCACCCTACAACGTCCAACTTGCCCTGCGAACGGTATTTCGCGAACTGCACCCCGGCCCACCAGTCTTGCCTGGTATCGCGCAACGGCGCCACTTCCACGAATACTTCGTAACGCACCTGCCATCATCATCGCTCTCGCCCGACAAGACACATCCCTCACATCATAAACTGCCACGATCCGATTCGAAACCTCACCAAGGCTCGTCAGAACGAAGCAGCAGACCTCCGGCGGCCAGTCGCGACACCACTGTCGTGAGGATACCTCTCAAAAGTGCGAAACATCATTTCGGCGCGGCCGTCAGTCGGGGCAGCAGACCTTACAATGAGGATGCATACCAAGCCGGCACGGTTGAGATTCCGGCATTCGCGAAGAAACAGCCCATGAGCATCAGTCGGAGGCCAAGCAGTGATCAGACCCAAGGCTCTACCCGTGGGACTGGTGATCCGCAGGTCTTCTACTTTGGCGTGTTCGACGGGCACGGTGGAAGTGAATGCTCTGAGTTCCTGCGAGACAGGCTACATGGCTACATCGAAGAGGCAGCGCTCTTGTTTGGCATGCAAAGCACTCTGAAGCGACCAGGTAATGCTTCCGAAGATGACGATTCCCCGGGCGGCATCATGGGCGAACAAGATCCCGAAGATCTGCAAAAGTCACTCGTAAGCTCGTGGAAAGAGACAGTTGGAGGCTACTTCAAACGCTTCAGACCCGAGCACTTCCCAGCAGTGACGAGCACCGACGAATCATCAACACAGAACAACAACTCGATTGAGACTGTGCTCGCATATGCCTTCTTGAAGGCTGATCTCGACTTCACAACAGCGCAAGCTGCGAAGCAAAGCGAGAATGCTGCTGGAAAGCAGGAGCAGACGCTACAGAGCGATTCAGTCATTGACGACAAGCCACTTAACGAGGACGATATGTTGTTCCATCCAGATCGACCAGCTTCGCAGAACTTGAGCAAACGACCTCCCGCAAAGGGCTCTTCGCCAGATCTGGATAAGCCGATCGGTGGCAATTCGCGCTTCAAAGGTGGATCGACAGCATCCATTGCATTGGTTTCGACGCCTACACCGACACCATTCTGGCATCCCGCCAGCCCTAGTACACTCATCGTGGCACATGTTGGCGATACAAGGATCTTACTATGCAGGACTTCAGATGGCGCATCAGTCCCACTCACGATCAACCACCATCCATCCGCACCCACCGAGGCGCAACGGCTACGACGATATGCAGCTTCTTTCGTGACAGATAGCTTCGGCGAGGAGCGTGTTCTCGGACTGGCCAACACCCGCGCTTTTGGAGACATTGGCAGCAAACGGATCGGGGTGTCGGCGGAGCCACAACTTGCGACGATCCAGCTACCACCAGCTGGCTACGCCTTTATGGTGCTAATATCGGATGGTGTTTCAGGACATCTGGAGGATCAGGAGATCGTGGACATTGTCAAGGAGGCTAGGACGCCTGATCAAGCCGCGAAGGACTTGGTATCGTTCGCGGTGGAGACTGCGGGTGAAGCAGATAACGCCACAGCACTGGTCGTGAGGCTGGGAGGATGGGAGAGAAGAAGCGAAGGTGGCGGTGGCAGCTTGGGTACGAAAGAGCGGCGTGACTTCAGGAGACGAGAAGCAGACGATCCTAGATCAAGACGGCAATGAGCTGCGTATCAGTCCACAGACGGTACTAGCCTCTATCTCCATACCGAAGTTTCGTCGCCCTGTGTTGATGCGTCCCTGCAATTCATTCGCCTAATTCTGCGAGCTCGAGGACTGCATACACCCTAGCCAAGCGCAGGATCAGTAGGTTCCGCAGACGAATCCCCAGCGTGCTCTGCAGCCTCAGGTTCTACACGACGCTGCTTACCTCTTGCAGGACTTGCACTGAACGGAAGCCCCTCGTGCAACGAAGCCACACTCGCCACACATCAGTCTTTACTGCCCTCCCAGCAAGTCTCGTAGGTATCACCATCTTTCGTAAAGTACTTCCTCTCATCCCTGGCCTGCATCAACTCGTGCTTCCGCGGCTTCCAGGATCTGGGATCGTCACATCCCGCTGGCTTGAGCAATTCCGCCTCTGACTTGGGAATCTCTGCAAGATTGTCGAAGCAGGTCGCAAGTGTTATTTATCATCTCTTGCGCACACCTCTTTGCCGCCCTCTATCTAGGAGGTGAACAATGTGATGTAGTCCCAGATGATGTCTCGAAACTAGCGACGCATGTCCGTCCACGTTGGGGCATGTTATAATAGTCAGAGGCATCGGATATGTCGCTGTCAACAGAGCGCGTAGGGCATCAGTTCCTTGGAGGCGTGCTCGCTGTCCGTGTTGACTATTCTATCGAGTCGAACCACGGCTCGTTCTGAGAGATGAAGAACTCGAATGCTTCGGCGGCATCATACGTCTGGCATGTAGATCACATTCGTTATCCCGTCTTCAAAGCGTTTCGGTATGAGCGCGTTGATGAGCCGTTCTGCGCCGGCACAGGAAAAAGGTCTTTAGGCAGATGGAAATCGCGCTGTTCTTCGCCAGAGCCAACTCAAAGTGCGATCGGCTCATTCTTGATCCCGGGGCCTCATGAATCGCATTAGATTGGCTGTCAGAGCTACGAGGGAGGCTACTTACTTGAGATACTTGCTCCATTGGTGACATCTTGGTGAGTATGACCGGCAGTGACGACGCAGCTAGCTGAACTTTTGAACGGATGGTGTGTAGTGCGTAGCGTGGGCTGGTAAGTGTTGGTAAGTTTGGCCGGGGAAATGCTGTGCGGTTTGAGGTTTGTAGAAGTGAGAGAAGTGACAGACGCGTTTTGAAGGCTCGAAGTTGTCCCGGAGAACACTAGCGCGCACAGACCCTTTGCTTACGGGCCGCTCACATGTGAATGTCACTGCCACAAAAGTAGTGAATGAGGCCCTTACCGCTCTGAGGGGTCCGTTTGACGATGAAGCCGTAGCAACTTGTTCCGTTTCGAAAGAGCATGACAGGACGTTCGAGGATTCAGCTCGCTGCAAATCTAGATTTAGGCATGTAGCTTTCGTCATATCTATGCGATCGGCCGTTCCAGCGCTTTCACGTTGACGCCCTTCTTGACCAAAACCCTCGGCTTGGTCATGCGTTGATGCACCTCTTTCGTAGTCCATTCAGGCCCCATCGGCAAGCGTCTCGACCTCTCGTACTGCTCCTTCGTCTCGAACTGATGGGGTAGAACAGGAGCCAAGTACTTCTTACCCTTGCGATCTGTCTTCTCACTGACAATGACATTCGTCAACTTGGCATCCTTGCGATCGGCCTGCTTCACGCCATCAAGCTTCGTCTTCCACAGCGGGTTGTGCGCGGCCTTCTTGTTGGCTTTGCGGATCGATCTGGATAGACCATCGCCAGTCCATGATCCCCAACCTGGTAAGTGAGTTGAAATCTCCTTTTCGTCTTCCGAGGCGATTTGGTCTGCCTTCTCCGCTTCAAAGGCGGCTTGAACATCGTCTCCAGCGAATGCCCGTTGCTGGATGGAAAGCTGCTGCTCCTTGGCACTGAGCACAAGGTTGGATGGCTCGTCGTCTTCTCCTTCGCTCTCGCCATCGTTCTTGTAGGTGACAGTCGTCCAGCCGTTGGTGTTGCCAGATGTGCTCTCTGGAGGAGACTGGGTTTCGATCGCTGCGTTGCCTTTGCTTGATTTCGATGGTGCAATTGGATCGGCGTTAGTGATGATGATTATGCTGTCATCGTTGCCAGATGACTTCTTGGACTTGTTCTTCGGAGCTTGCAGCCAAGCATTTGTCGTGCTAAAGGGTAGAGTCTGCGTCTCAGCTCCCATCGAGAGACCTTTGGCCAAAGGTCCGCTGGCCGCATTAGACTTCTTTAGTATGCCTTTCGGCGCAGTCTTCTCTAGAGGCCCTGGTTGTTCTGTCACAATTCTGGCTTCATCGTCGTCTTCACCATTAGACCCCTCGGGTGCCTCAAACTCAAGTCTCTGCTCCTTCCCAGTCGGTTTATTTTCTCGCGATTGAGGTCCGAAGATGGCACGGCCAAGATCTTGACCTTCGGCGTCGCTCTCTTCTTCATCGCCATCGGCAATAGCGAATTCTCTTCGAAGACGCTCCACGTCCTCATCGTTGGCTCTTCGTTTTCGTTCCTCTGCGCTGCGCATGAACTTCAGCGAAGATAAGCCCTTCTCCTCTCCCGCGCCGTCCTTTGCTGACGCCAATTTACGTAGAACATCGGCTTCGTCATCGTCATCGTCTTCATTCGCAGAGGGTAGACTACCATCTTCGTCGAATGAGACATCCTGTCCAGCCATGCGCTTCTTGAGCTCTTCATTACGCCTAGCTTGCTCCACAACCCCATCTCGAGCACCTTCATCCCAGGCAGTTCTGTTCGTCTGCTTGAGCGTCTTGGCCCACTTCGAGTCCTTGTGCTTTGTACCCATTCTCGCCTCTGCTCGCTTGCGATCGAACTGTTCCTCCGCAGTTTCGTCCATACCACCCATGCCCATTCCCTCGAGCTCCAGCCGCTCCTGTTCAGCTTGTCGTTCTCTCTCCTTTCGATGGACACGCCTGTAGCTCTTGCTCTTGATCTTGGCGATGCGCTTGGCCTTGATCTCTTCTCTGAACAAAAGCTCCCGCTGCCGGCGAAGCTCTGCTCGCCTAGCCATGACTTCCTCGACAGGTAGCTTTTTTTCGGCGAGACCTTCAGCTTTGAGTAAGGCAGACTCTTCATCTCCAAGATTATCTCCGTCTTGATCCTGCTTGGCGGCCAGTCCTGACTCTTCCATGATCCGTTGAATGCTCTCCTCGAGCTCGGTCTGAGGTTTTTGCTGTGTAGACGGCTGGAATTTCTCCCTGCCTAGTGTCACGCCCTGATCTGCGGGATCCTGCAATGGAAAGCTCAAATGCTCTGCTCGACGATTTCTCGTGACCGTATCTCGCCACTTGTCAAGCTCTTGCTTCGCCTTCTCCGTCGCAATTTCGCGATCGATGCGGTCCTGCTGTCGCTTCGGGAGTGGGGCAGCAATTGGCCCAGTCTTCATCTGCTTCTTCTTGCCCTTTGAGATCATCTTCTCCGGAGCCAAGCTCGTATCCTCCATGAAGTCGTCTAACGTTACATCCTCGAGAGGCTCAGCTGTCGGAGCGGCACGACTCGGTCCACTCATAGCCTCGATACGGTCTCGCATGCGCGCCACTCGCTCCTCGTCGGCCATATCGTCGTCTTCCTCCTCTGAATCTTCTTCCTCATAGTCGCCTTCGCTGGCATCTTCCGAGTCTCCTTCGTCATCGTCGTCGGATCCCTCCACATCCTCATCATCATCGTCCAACATTGCCGCCAAGTCGACAGCATCGTCGCCAAAACCAAGTCCTTCGTCGTCCTCACTGTCACCATCATCTTCGTCGCTCTCCTCCTTCTCGTTCAAGTCCAACTTCGTCGAAGTTGCGCGAGGCGTTGGGTTCTTCTTCGATTTGCTCTTGTTGCTCTTAGATCCTCGAAAAGTGAAGCCCTGCTGGAACTCGTCGTCCGACTCACCAAATGCCTCGTCGGAATCCAGATCACTGTCATCATCGTCCTCGGCAATGCCGCCCATCGTCCACTCGTTGCCTGAACTGTCGCTGCCATATTCGACATTGTCGTCTTGGCCCGTTGCGCGTCGCTGCTTCGGCTTCCGAGTCCTCTGGTCCAAATCCTTCTCTAAATCTTCCGCCTCGTCTTCGTCATCATCATCGCCTGCCTTCCGTCGCTTCTGTCGTGGCTGATCATCGATATCTTCACCGAGTCGATGCTTCGGAATGCGCTTTTCGGTGACCTGTTTCTGCGCTGCCGAGTATGCGTCGAAGGATCGCTTCTTGTTCTTGTTACGTGCAGTCTTTGGTGGTGGTGCAATATTTGCTCGTGCGACTCGACCCGGCATGTTGGTGTATGTACAGATAGTGATGATATTGTCCTCCCTCTTACAGAATTCTGGAGGCTTTCTTGGGGAAGCCGAAGTCTTGGCATCTCATCATTGAACCGCGGATCGCTGCATTGTGCTCACCCCCGACATCTCCGTCGACAAGGACATTAACATCCGTCACGACCATCGGGTATCGTTACTGCGAATCCGTCGCTAGCTCGAACATCACCTCAACAAGATGCAGCCGACACCAATACTACAACGTGCCATCAGGCGACTGGCGCTGACAACGAAGCAAGGACCACACAACTACTACAAGGGCAACCGAGTGGGAGCAATGGGAAGGCATACAAAGTGGGGAGGATACGTGATCGACTGGAAGAAAGTGCGCACATACGTCTGCCCGGATCTGTCGGATTTCAATGTGAGATCGAGCTCCTACCCAGACATGGAGCAATACTAACCATGAACAGCTGACTCCATTTGTCGCAAGACGGATCGAGCCACGACGAGACAACTTTTCTCATACCAAGACCGGCAGCCCGATGGACGCTCAAGAGTACATTAGAAAGTGGAAGGAAGAGGGTGGGAACATGTGAACGTCACGAGTAGAGGGGATGAAAACAGAGAGAGCAACACGATCCACAACGACTGGTTGCGACTTGACGTTCTGGTCGCTGCATGTCGATGAACTGCTCGCGGGTAGAGTACCGCCAGCCTCCCTTAGACGACGCTCAAGAGACATCAAAAAGGCACAGTGGACTCGCTGTCCATTTCACAATGCACAGATTCTCGTTCAGCCACTGAGTTGAGCAACCGATGGTCCTGAAGTGGAGCACATAGCAAATGGCAAAGGACCGTTGATGATCGAGAATAAGAGGCAGCTACAGAGCAACTGCGAAGTCAGCTTTGAGTCATGTACTGCAGTGACAGCCACAGGGCGATTGCAGCCATTCACCTAGGGATAAGCATGTGGAGAGTGACTACTTGGCGTGCTAAATATGTACAGAATGCCTGGATTGTCCCCTAAAGTCTTGAAATCCACTGCCAGCCAAAGCCAAACAACTGAACGACTTCACCATCCACTCAACGTAACAATGCCTCGAAGACGTAGATCCAAACCCCAGGTGAGCCAGCTAACACCACCCATCGCAACACCCGACACTAACACCCCTCGAGCCCCTCACCCTCCTCTCCGTCCCCGCCGAGCTCTTCTCCAAAAGCGGCAGACTCGTCGTTAAGCAGAAAGACACCTTCCACCGCCACAGCTCGTACTACCGCGACAAACCATCCAAGACTCTCCCGCACCAAATCCCCATAACCCACGTCTGTCGCGTCCTCCGCGACGAGCTGTTTCCGTACTTGTACAGTTCCCACGTCTGCCTGCAAACTCGTGCCGTACCCCATCAACACTATACTTAAAATCGGCGAGTACGAGTTGGTCGCTGGTTGCGCGCCATGGGAGTGAGGCATCGCAGAGATCTGCAGAATGTATGGGCGAGTGTAGAAGCGAAGATGCCATCAAGTGGGTGGGAACTATCGATAAGGTCTGGAAGGTTGGATTTGAGTTGGTGCATGACGAGACCGAGAGGGCGAGAAGGAGAGCGGGGAGCTACGTGTGGGAGATGTGCTGCGACTTGCTATCCTAATAGAACGAGTGATGAATGCCGGGAGGGGAAGGAGATGTGTGTTCAGGTGAAGTGAGGTGGGAGGCGGCATGATGGGGTGGAAGTGTGCACATGGGATGGCCTGCTGGAATTCCAGAATGTTATCAGTGCCTCTCTGTTACGCTCAAGTCTTCTTCATAAGGACAGTGCGTGCGCGTTGAGCACCATAAGGAAGCCCGCACCGACAGAGTAGATTCCTGTGACTGATTCATTATGCCTTTGCAGCGACTACCAGCTCGTTCTGTACGACAGGCTTGTCAAAGTACTCCTCTGCCTTCACATCGAGCTCAGGGACCATGATCTGAACCACCTCCCCGCCGCCTTCAGATGCATCTGGAGCTAACTCATTCTCCTTAAGTGCTTCTTCAGACCCAGCAATGGACTGCCTCCGCTCAGGCGTGACTGAAATAGTATGCACGGGTGCCTTATCGACCACGTGAGACTGCACCCGACCCAGTGCGTGCTCCTCGTCATTCTCATGGTCGAACTCAGGCGTGATCGCCTCATCTTCATCCTCGCTGCTCTCGGTTTCCCACTCTGCATCGTTCTGAAGATCACTCCAAGTAATCGTCTGCAACTGCGCTGTGGTTGGCTCCTCGTCTGCCTTTGTCTCTTCTTCGACGGAGCCGACATCGAGCTCGTACATCAACGCTATACAGCATCAGCTCTCGCAAAAGCAACACTGCAGGCGAGGACTACTGTCAAGAAAATTCGCATGCCCCACCAAACGCCTCAGATCATGCGACCCGCGTCGTGCTTCTTTGGCGAGCTTGGAGCTGGCGCGTGGGACGACGGGCATATATCGAAGAGTGCGTTCAAGAGTTGGGCGTGGCATCGTGGGCGATGTGGATTGTGTGAGAGTAGACGAAAAGTCTCGACAACACCTCGATCACCAGCAGAATGAGCTATGGTGATCACCATGCGAAGCCTGATGGGTCGCAGTGGCGAGAAAGATCGGAGAGCTGTGCTGTTGTTAAGATTGATGCGGAACCCTATCGGCACATGTATGTGGCTGGCGTGTAAGCATTACCAATCCTGTAAGGGAATGCATATACCTGTTGCACGACCAATAGAGCACATTTCTCTCTTCGTCGAAGTATCAGCTGACCTCGCCAAACGACAGCGCAATGCGCTACTCATCCGGTTGAACCAATACTGTCCTCTCTATACAGCTGCGCGTCAGCCAGGCAGAGCAGATCCTGTAGCCAGCCGAAACGTCTTCCCCCAAACACTCAATCAAGCCCACGCCTCCGAACCCTTCATCCAACCCTCCCCGACCCAACTCCCTTCCACGGCTCACCACCATCACCCCTCTTCACCATCTGCCTCACCCACGCCTCCTCACCAGCCCACGGACCGCCCCTCTCCTCATTAACCATCTCATTCCTCACCACCTCACCTCCCGTCGACCACTCCCTGACCGGCACGTTCGGAACTCCCTGCTTCAGACACAAAAACCCTCTAACAATCTCATTCCACACCCCAAGCTCAAAACTCTCTTTCAGAGAAATCTCAATTGTCCTCTCATTATACCATGCCGGGCTAGTGTATCGATTCTCCCCAAACATGGCATCGATTTTTTTATCTGCTGCGAAGACCGCCACAGCCCGGAGCTTCCCCTCCCCCGCGCGGCCTGTGGGTGCCATCATGTGTACGTCGATTTCGCGGAGGCGGTCCATCTCTGGCTCGACGGTGGTGGCGGTCATTCTCGCCCATGTTGCCAGCGTCCATGCCTCGCTTTCGTCGATTGTGAGAGTTCGAGTTGGGAGGCGGCATTGCTTGGTGCCGGCTTCGCGGTTCCAGTCTGTCTCGGAGACGAAGATGTAGGCGCTTTGGGGGAAACGATGCTTGCTCCGAGGGTTGTCGGCGCCGGTGCCGAGGACGTAGACGATGATCTGCAGTTCGAGGGTGGTGAAGGGGAGATTGAACTGTTTGCGGCCGGCGAGCATGATGTTGTTGGGGGTCCAGTCGCCGATGTAATTCTTTGATGGGTGGGTGGGTTGCATTGTGGGGAGGATATTGGGATGTTGGTCGAGTTGGAAGACCGTCTCGACTTGGGATGCAGGAATTGGGTCGTCCATCTTGACTTCCGGCAGAGAGCTGGAGGCGTCTAGTCAGAGGTGAGTAGGAAGGTGCACGGGGCTCAGTCATACGTTGTTGCTTGAGATGTCGGATGTGGGTGGCGATGTCCTAGGTGACAAGGAGTTTTAGTGCAGAGCAACTGCTCTTAAGATGAGGTTTCGTCTTTGATGTGTTGCTGCGTTTGCAAATGTCTTGGCGGCATGTGGCTGCATATAAGATTGTGCTTTGTGTCGACTCCCGCGCTACAGCTCATCTTGCCATGTAATCTGAGAGTTCCGACAAGCTCCATTGCCACCGAGCGCTTCATGCCATCCACCACAAGATTTAAAGCTCGAACCTTCAGGCAAGCTATAGCTGCGCGTAGTTATATCTTTCCACGTGAGGCGCAAGGCGCGTCGTCATGTCCGCTTGAATCAGGATCAGCGGTAAGAGTGCTATTGCAATTGAGGGCTGGAGTATCAAAGCCGCGATCAGCCCTGTCAACAGCGATGGACTCGGTACAATATCCTCTGGTACCAAACGCCTCCTTAGAGAAAATCTTTTGACTGCACTCGCAATGATCTTGTGCACATGGCTTGTGAGGTGCCCCGAGTTGAACCAGCTGCATGTTGTTAGTATATGCCACTCAAGAACACTTTACACTCACAAATACTCATCCAGCGACAAGCACCCATAGCTTTCAGGATCTTCATTGATGTGTGGTTGGTTGTAAGCAGGACCTGCACGTGTCAGTCTGGACGCCACAACCCGGTAGTGTTGTGGAGCAACTCACAGTAACCCGTTACATTTCGAATTCCGTACTTTTCAGGTTCATCGATAACACCATTCAACAGCCCATTAGCATCAAACACCTTGACATTCGTATTATTATGGGTCTTGCCGATGTCCATCACCTGCCTCTCCAGCGCCTCATTCCACCAATTGATCATAGTTCGGTTCGGTCTAGGATCATCCCCATTTCCCGCTCTCACCAAATTTCCAGGACTTCTGTCCAGCGGCGGCAGGTTCATGAACAAGAAGTTGCCATATCTCAACTCATAAACCTCCCCGACAGCCTTCAACATCCGGGCAATCAGCCTATCGTAGAAACCCGGAAAATCCAGCTCGCGGTTCGCAGAGTCATTGATATCGTTAATCCCGATCCACACCGCCGCAAGCGTATTCGATTTGTCAGTGAAGTTCTCCAAAACAGGGTCTCCATATAACCGAAACTGCTCAATCTGCTTCACGAATGAGACCGTGTCGTTATGATGCAGTGGAGTCTCTGCAAACTCCGCACTGATGTCTGCGCCACCGAAGGCGAAGTCCCAGAGCTGGCGGTCGCAATCCTTTGGTGCTGTCAATCCTCGCTCGACACCACAGCCGGTCAAGAATTCTAGCCAATTTGGTCCGCCTTCTGCGGTAGCAGTTTGGTTCTGCACGATTCGGTCTGAGAGGAGTGTTGAAGCGTTGAATGAGAAGTTCTGGGCATCGCCGATGAAGCTGGCATTTTGCCGGCCGTGGGTGCCTTGGACGTAAGTGTATGAGTCGCCGAAGGCGATGATGTGCTTGGTGTCTTGCCAGGGAAGAGAGGAGTTCGGATTCGGACTAGCGACGGTGAGGGCAAAGAGCAAGGAAATAACGAAGAACATGGTGCGGTCCATGGATACGGTGGTGAAGTGACCTCCTGACCGTGGTCAAAGTGTATATGAAATGGACATCATGAAGAAGAAAGATAACTGTAGGTAGCTGTTAGACAAAGACAGATGTTTATCCCATTTCGTTACGCGCGAAAGTAGGTATCCCGCTAGCGTTATTCGAACAGATTGAGTACATACGGATAATTCCCCTGTAGGCCCGTTTGCCTACCGGCGGGTTTTTTTTAATGCCGTAGGCGTAGATATATCGAAGAATCTATCGTATCGAGTCGTAGAATTCTTAAGTCGATAGATAATAGAGCTCTTACCGGCGCATAACATGCACTATAACCGTCAATAAATGCAGTATATATTGCAAAAGTGGTCCAGGAATCGCGTGGTCCGGGAATCGCGTGGTCCGGGAATCGCGCACGGCCCTGTCTGACAGCTACCGCATACAGTACTAGAGAGATATGAAGCAACGCCAAGCAGCGATGGTGGCTCATTCTCCCCACGCGGTCGCTTCGTGATCGCGCTAAGCGCTCATAGCAACCACTGCGGTGTAAAATTATTGTCCCGGAAACCCGTCCAGGAAGCTTCTACATCTCACCACGCTGTAATGTCCTCGACCTCGGCTTCGCCGAAGACGCTTGCCTTGGCTTCGGAGGTCTCTTCTTCCTTTGGTGGCCAGTTGACAGGCTCGCGTGACATGATATGTGCCAGCTCGCGCTTCATGAAATCACGAAGGAAGCCGTTGACTTGCTTGAACTCTAGCAAGAAGCCATCGTGGCCATCTGGACTGTCAATAGTCTTTAGCTCGCTGTTGGGGATCGCCGCAGCCAGCTCCTGCTGTTCAACGTAGTGAAACAGTCCGTCGGACTGAATTCCGAGCACCAGAGTAGGCTGCTCGATGAGACCAAGCGCCTCTCTCACCTCTGCTGGAGTTGGCGAGCCAGGATCGCTCTTGTCAGTGCGGCCACGGGACACGTCATGCGTGTCTAGCTTGCGCGTGATGGCAATATAGCAATTGGCATCAAAACGGCCAATGAACTTCTCACCCTGGTATCGCAGATACGACTGCGCCGAGTAGTAAGTAGGAATCTTATTCCTGTTCGGATTGCGGCTCGGCTTGGTCTCTACTTCGACATCCGTGGACCCTGAGAACTGCGGATCCTTGACTGATATCTTGGATGGCTGGATTGGAGAGCTTCCATTGATGGAGCCTGCACGAGAACTAGGTCTAGGCGCGCCAGCAGTCCTGTGGCCTTCGTTATGCGTGGCGAAATGCTCGCTGTTGGCATTCAGAGGCTGCTGCTGATCGTTGATGTTCTGCTTCTTCTGAGCAGGGTCCTGGTGGTGTCGACCGAAGCGTGTCTCGAAGGAGTCGCGACTACGATATGTGAGCAATGCCTGCATGCGTGCTGCGCCGAGTCCGCTCTTTGGTGGGTCATCGTATGAATAGTAGCCGTCGTCGTACTTGGGATCACTGTAAATGCTCTGACGTTGCGCTTCGCCCCAGCTGATACCCCAAGCACTATACCTCGCAGATGTGGCGATCGGGATGATGGTCTTGACATAGTCTTTGCCGAAGTATGCGAACTCCAGCACCAGCATACCACCCATCGAGCCTCCAACAACCGCTGCAATCTGCTTCACGCCGAGGTCGTCGAGTATCACCTTGAACAGATGGACATCGTCGCGAATGGTGGTCAGAGGGAACTCTGGTCCGTAGTTGCCATTGTCCGAGTTCCCGTCTTTTGCTGTGACCGGACTAGCACTACCGTAGGGGCTTCCCAGGCTGTTCATGCAGAGGATGAAGAATCGTGACATGTCGAAGGCTCGCGGCTCTTCTCCGTTCTTGCCCGGGCCACCCACCAAAGGACCCCACCAGTCCTTGACGTCCGCACTGCCTGTCAAAGCATGGCATATGACCATGGCATTGTCGCGCTCGGGGGATAGAGTACCGTAGGTTTTGTATGCGACCGGGACATTGTGCAGCACGGTGCCGGATTCGAGGGTGAAGGAAGGGACGATGGCAATATCTTGGTTTGGGATCAGCTTTACGAAGGGGTTCTCCTTTTGGTCGTCAGGCTTGATGCGCCCTAGGACCTCGTCAGCTGAGCATGTCGGTATACCATATGATGCCCGTCACTCACTGAACTTGTGCGTGTCGGCGGCGTGAACCAGTCCATTGGGGGCAGTCGTCATCTTTCGGTGCGATGGTAATACAGCATGAGCTGTTGTGTGTGTGTGTGTGAATCTTTTAAGTGGAAGTGGTGTGTGAAGGTGTGTTTGTCGGGAACAGTCCTTCTGGTGCGCGGCAATGGTACAGTAGTTCCTCACAATAAATCTACATGGCCACGGTTCGCTCCATGTACCTGGATACAACACACCCTCGTGGAAAGTGTTTTATATTGCATTATCTATCCCGGACATCCGAAATGATGCACGGTGATGATATTGCCGACTGATATAGTGGGAGCTCCACTGTCAATCAAGATATCATGTCCGACGGCGTCTGTCCGCAAGATGCCCCGCGCCAATGAAGCGCCGCCTTCAACGCCTTCGGTCATTAGGAAGTGCATATGGGGCATATTTGATCACCTCTGCCTACAGGACGTCACCGTTAGGAGGTCCTTTCAGCCTCGTATACTGATGCATTAGATCAGGACAATCCAGCTTGTCAATCGGCAGCTTATCAGCTGATTACAGGTGACCCCGAGCCTATCATGCTTGCCATCGTCTCACCTTGGAGGATCAATTAAGACGAAATCGCCGAACGCATATATGTTTCCCTCGTAGTCACACCACATTTGCAACAAGCAAGCTTTATAACCACGTTTGGCAAGCTGGACGGGGATGGCTCACATCCTGCTGCTCGTCTGCAGCTGGTGAACAGAATCGGCGGACTGGGCAAATTCAAGACATTGCCGTCTCTACAAGAACGTCTCGCTCTGGCAGATGTGCTCGACTCCACTGCCAACGCTACCGGGCCAAGATTTGGCAATTTGTAGCAACACAGAGTCGCTCTTGAAGCAGCTCGTGCCCGCTCTTGCGCGCGTGTTAAGCGATGTTGAGGGCCGAGTGTGCTTGTCATTTCGAGCATCACATCTTAAGGCTGGAAGCGGGAAGTACGTACAACGATGGAACGAGACAGACGTCTTCGATATCTGCTTTATCGCCTCTGATGAACAATTGCAAGAACACGATCAAGAAGGAGTGGTCGCTTGAAGGCACGATAAAGTTTCAGATACTGACGACGGGAGCCACTTGCGCTGTACCTTAGGCTGTACACACATTCTCGAGATCTAGAACTAAGCACCTTCTGTGGCCCCCAAATCCCTGCTGGCCGTGCATCATCCCTGCGCATCACAACATGGTGCCATGAAGTCCTTGAGATCAGCAGATTGATTCTGTAAGCTGGGAAAATCGCGCCGCGCCAAGAGTATAGTCGATAGTCAGCATTTAATCACGGCGAATGCCGACTGGGTCGTCGATGTCGAGACATGCCAGCATTGATGGGCTTCTCAGTGCTTATAGTATTCGTTCCTAACCTCGAGGGCATCGTGCGCCTGACCAGTGAGACCACGGATCGAGGCGCCGAATGGCCGTGAAGCATCAAATCTCATGCATTCGCTACGTAGCAATAAGTCGAGTAGCTATGCGCAACACATGCGCATGCTATTGTACCGTCTCTTGAAGCCATCGACCCACCTCAGAGCCCTGCTCAGTTCTACGGCCCACGACGTAAGCAATCTACTTGCCGCTAATCTGGCCATCAACAAAGTCCAACGCCTGCTCGCGACTGACCACATCGATGCTACTCGCCTTGTTCAGGTAGCTCACACCATAGCACTTCTCCGCCACGTGCAACATCTCGGGCCTGAAAGTAGTGCAGATGAACTGTCCGGTCTGCGAGCACTCTTGCAGAAGCTGCGCTACGGCCGTACGGTATTGCGCGTCCAAGTTCGCATCGATCTCGTCAAATAGATAGAATGGTGCAGGATCCGAGAACTGGATGGCAAAGACGAGAGCCAGCGCGCAGAGCGACTTTTGACCTCCTGAAAGCTGCTGAATACGTTGTTGCTCATCGTCCTTCGAGTTGAATGAGACTGAAATGCCAACGCCGATGTAGTTCTCGACGACAGACGACCGGTTCTGGTCTTCGTCGTCGCTGTCGTCATCATTCGCAGCGCCTTTGGCTTGCTTATCGCTTCGGCGTTGGATGATCAATCGACCTTTACCAGCCGGCACAAGTTTCTCAAAGACGGTCGAGAACTCCTTGCTGACTTGCTTGAAGGTGCGTACGATGGCTTCATCCTTGCGTTGATCGAGAACATCAATAAGCTCTCGGATGCTGGTGTCACTTGCATCCAATTCTTTGCGTCGATTCTCAAGCTCGGTCCGCTGGGTTTCGAACTGCTTGAACTGCTCGAATGCTTTCTTGTTGACATGACCATACTTCTTCAAAGCTTCTTGCACCTTGTGCAGCCGCTGTGTTGCAGTATTGGTGCTCATGTTGGTGTACTGAACACTAAAAGCCACCTCTGGCAGTACACCGAGACTGTTGATCTGAGCGCGTACCTCTGTCAGTCGGGCGCTGTATTGGGCGCGCCGCGAAGCATTCTTCTCAACATTCTTCTGGTGATTTCTGATGGCTTGTTCAAGCCTCTCCAGTTCGGCAGCTTTGTTGGCTCGAGTGGTTTCGACGTCCTGAAGCTCTTTTTGTTGCTCCTCGATGGACTGTTCAATCTCTTGCAGCTTGGCCTCAATGTTGTCAAGCGCCTTGGTGGCGCGCTTGCAGTCTGCCTTGAGCTCCTTGAGTCTGGCACTACTACTTCCGCCAACACTCAGGGTGGTGTCCAGATCATTAGATTGTAGCTGGTCTAAGCGTGGTCGCAGGTTGACGTTCAGTGTATCTTCAACTTCGCGCTTCTGGCCATCGAGCTCCGCAAGCTCGGCGCTCAACTGGGCATGCTGCTTTCTCAGGTCTGGTAACTGGGCATTGAGATCATTCAGCTGGCGTTCCTCCTGATTACTGAGCGCTTTCTTGAAGTCGGCTTGCAATTCAGATTGATATCCAGAGAGCTGGTTGCTGAAGTCGTTGAGCAGAGCATCGATGTTCTCCTTCTGACGTCGCTTTGCATCAATCTCGTCACGACGTTCACTCAGCTCGCGCGCCTTGCTTCGCAGTTCTTCTCGGAGAGGGCCATATCCGCCTTCAAGCTGTGTGCGCTTCTGTTCGGCCTTTTGCAGAACGCTCATCGCTTTTGTCACCTTCTGATCGATTTGTTGCAGTTCATGACGAATCTCCTGTTTGCGGCGGTCCGTCTTCTCGAATTCATCCCGAGCTGCAACAAATTTGGCAATGCCGTCAAGACGTGATTTCTTGTCGTCATAGTATCCTCCGGTAAGAGCACCCTTCTTGTCTGAACGATCACCTGATGGTGTGATGGCACTCAACGAATGGCTGCGGGCATATTGTGATGCAACGTGCAGGTTTGGACACACGATCGTCTTGCCAAAGACCTGCTGCATAGCGTTCTCGAACTTTGCCTCGTACTTGATCCTTGACAGCA
This sequence comes from Nothopassalora personata, assembly GCA_033816765.1. Taxonomy (NCBI): domain Eukaryota; kingdom Fungi; phylum Ascomycota; class Dothideomycetes; order Mycosphaerellales; family Mycosphaerellaceae; genus Nothopassalora; species Nothopassalora personata. Next base: position 822,872 of record CM066290.1, read on the forward strand.
GCGGTACGGCATCGCTGGCCTTCGGAAACTCCGTGTGTCTACTGTTGATACGGCTGAGTGGGACGAACGTAACACGGCCAAGCTTGTCTTTCTTCAAACGCTCGATGAGCTTTGTGGCGATGTCATCGTTTTCCACGACGTAATGGAAGAGGGAGACACCAGCGGTGACTTCAGCAGCGGTCTTGTATTGGCTCTGGCACTTGAACAGCTCGCCAAGTTGACCGTATGCTCCTTCAATTCCCTCTTCGCGGACAATCTTTCGCACGTTTGCAAGACCTCGAGACGTGTTCTGGTCCACCATTTGGTTGAGGAAATGCTCGGCGTTGTTGAGTTGTCGACGGGCGTTCTCAATGACAGAATCCAGCTTGGCTTCCTCACGCCACAGCTCCTTGCGCTGGTCTTGAAGACGATCTCGCTCATCCTTGGCGCGTTGTACTTCGGTAGCAATGTTCTGTTGATCGCCGCCACGATTTTCGATGCGCTCACGCAGTTCGGCAATATCGGATTCGAGCTGGTTGATGATCACTTCGAGCTCAGTCACATCTTCTGAAATCTGCATTGAGTTGGCTTTTGTCTTGGCCAAGGATGAGTTGCTCTCGGCAATGCGCTGCTGCAGCCAGGTATCACGCTCCTTCTTAGTGCGGAACTGATTCTGGCGCCCTTGTTGGGCATACAGCCGTTGTACAGTCGCCTGGGCGTCCTGCAACTGTTGCTTGACGGCACGCTCCTCTTCACGCTTGGCATTGTACTCTGGGAGGAGCTGCTTGAGCTGCGCTTCGTGTTGTTTGATCTGGTGCTGAACATCTTTGAGATCTTCAGCCTGCTGAGCTTGAGTCTGCTGGGCAGCACTCTGGCTGTCCTGAGCTGCCTGCAGATCAGACTCTGCCTTAGCCTTGGTGCGGGCCGCTTCTTTGCGCTCGTCCTTGTATTGTGCTCGCTCTTGCGTCAGCAGCTTGATCTGCTGCTGTAGAGACGTAATTTGCGCATCGATCGTTTCTAGCGCACTCTCGGCTTCTCGCATTGCTTCGCGATTGTCGTCGTTCTGGCCAGTGCGGCCTTCGACAGCCTCATCGATCCGCTCCAGCTGCTCAGATATGGACTCCTCATCCTTCTTGTGAATGCTGTACTCTAGGCACTTCCGCTCACGCTCCTTGTCCTGGAAAGCGCGCAGCTCTTCCTTCTCCGACTCCAGCTCACCCAGTCGCGTGCGGATGTGATCGAGCAAGTCATCGATTTTGTTGCGCTTCTGCTCAGTCTCCTGCATGATCTTCTGGGACTCGGCTCTTCGGCTTTCGTACACCTCGGTACCGGCGACAGTCTTCAGCATGTTGAGGCGCTCGTTGTCCTTCATGTTGGTAATGGCTGTGACTCTGCCCTGGGGCACAATGTAGTATGGGTTACTCCTGCTGAAGCCGGCACTCTCCAGGATGTTCAGAACCTCGTTCTTGGTCGTGTTCTTGCGATTCAGACTGTACTCGTCCTTCTTCTGGCCGATTGTCCGCCTGAGGATGACTTCTGGCGTGTTGGTGGGAATGCGCTCATCAGCGTTGTCGATGATGAGTTCGACGTAAGCGCTCATCACGGCGGATCCAGCACCTTCATGGAGCAGACTCTGGCGGTCCTCGCGACTGAGCTGCGTGTACTTGTCGCTGAGCACGAATCGCACGGCGGCGAAGAAGTTACTCTTGCCAGATCCATTGCGACCGACAATCACGTTGTGCTTTGGTGAGAAAGGCTCGATGACGGTCTGGTCCTTGTAGGACTTGAAGCCTTGGATGATGATCTGTTTGATGTACATCGTGGCGGTGATGTGTCACCGTGGTGCAGATGGCGTGGGTGTGCGCCAGAGACGGCGCTGCTGTTATGTTGGTGCCAGTGTCTTCTGCTGCAGACTACTGGTCGTCTGGTCAATGTGATGTGAGGCAGCTTGATCGAAGTGGAAGTGTTTCTGGCTATGGACGCGTCGCGGGACACTCAGACGCGCTAAGCGAGAACTGACTAAGCAAGCTATATGGGGGATCAATTTAGTTCGACAACAGTGCTAGATTTCTCAAGTGCAGGACGCAACGCACTCTTGCAAGAATCATATTTCACAGTCCACGATAAGCAATCACTCAGTTCGTCTGGTGTATGTTCTCGAATGTCGATCACCAGGGGCCTGCCGCGGTGGTTTCCCAGGCGGAAGACGTTGTCTGAGGTAATCGTGTAAGGAAATCCTGTAGGTAGTCGGAGCTTGCTTGTTGTCATTGCATGTTGCAGAGGGTGCAGGTACTACTATCCTGCACTCAGTACCGTCGGTCTTCGGGCTAGTCGTTCCTTCCACATCTTGTCATCTTGCAACGCCTCTATCTCGCGTACCAATGTCAGTATGAGAGTGATACACCACTCCCGCTGTGATTGATGATCGATCACAGATGTCGTATCGTCAGCATAGAGGCCGCGCTTACAGTAGCACTGCAGCCATACCGCCGCGCAGACACTGGTATTACGGCAGTTCCTCCCATTCGCATGGAGTAACATACCCTCACTGGGACCATTCACATTGAGACGTGTTGCGAGCCAGATTAGCGACCCACGAAGTCCTCGTCTTCCAATACACCTACCGCTGTAGGTGCCGTCAGTTACCACAGCCTGTCTGGACTTTGTTGCCCGGAAGTCGCAGATCTGTGACTGGCCAGCTCCATCCTCGTTTGCCTGATGACATTACGCGGCATATCCATCGTCAACTTTCATCCCATCATTTCACGCATGGCAACCCGAAGGCTGTAGGACACAGACCGCTGATGTAGTCGCATACAGTCGTAGCCGCCGGCGAGAGGAGAAGTCAGAGACTGATGCTGAGGTCCAGGAGTGGAGGAGCATTTCTCACCAATCGATACAGCCATCAATTTGGAGCGGCGGCGGCAAGGATTCCGCAACAGCTCACAAGCAGCCTGCAGGGACGATGCACTCCAATGAACTCTATCTCGTCGCAAACGAGACAGGGGAGACGATACTCATGTTTCAGGTAATTCTGGTATGCCAATGTCCACGCGACAGCAATGCTTCTCGTGTTGTGCAGCGTAGTAATGATGCAGGCGTGAGGCAGTGATGTGATCGTTGGCGAGGCTCGCAAAGAAGATACAATAAGGTGAATACATTCCAAGAATCCCAGTTTCTGGATGGAAGCTACATCTGCACGAGGTCACATTGTTCTTGCTTGCTTGTTTTTCCGGTGCTGGACACCCTTCACGCCTGGCACGATTATCAGATCTGCCTTCCATTTCGCAAAGAACACACAGTGTCTGGTACACTTACTGTTCGACGCCAACAACAATCTAGTCCATAATCCATAATTAGGCATTCTTCGACTGCTGCTCAACGCGCATTACATCGACAAGAAGCAAGCAACAGTCATCCATCCCCCATGGCGATAACAGACACCCTCCGCTCGCGTGCCTCAGACTCGCATGGCGGTCTCATCGGCGGCATTCTTCGCGGCCTCCTGCGCTTCTTCCAATTCGTCCTCGCCCTCACAGTCTGCGGCCTCTACGGCGTCGACCTCCACCACGCCGATCAAGCTCCCAACGGCTACGCAGACAGCAAATGGGTCTTCGCCGAAGTCGTCGCGGGCCTGGCAGCCTTTACCGTCATCCTATACGCCTCCCTCGGTTGCTGCATACCCACCTTATCTGAGAAGCTGTTCGGCTGGGACTGGATCATGTTCATCCTCTGGACTGCGGTATTCGGACTTTTCGGAAACATCTATATCCACGCAGATCCTTCGCCAGAGCAACACGGTCAGCGGCGGATGAAGCATGCGGTGTGGGTGGATCTGGTGAACATGTTATTGTGGTTGATCTCGGCGATCTATGCTACATTGATCTTCTGGAAGAGCAGGCACAACCGGACTGTGCATACTGGCCGTGCGAAGGTCTAGAAGTCGACGCAGGTGCATGCACAGCCGTATCATTACTATGGCAATGGACGATTCTCGAAAGGATACTACACCGGTTTCGATAGTTGGAGGAAAGGGGATGCGGCTGTTGGCGAGTTCGAGACTGTGCCGGTCGGTGCGGAGAGCATGGTGAGAGAGTAAAGCCACCCTTTGGGACGAAGGGGCACTACTTGGTTGTGTTTGTGGATACCCTTTGCTGCTGTATTAATGCTGTTGTGTGTAAGCGATTCGATCGAATTTAAGGTGGGCAAGCTATCTTCGCTGCTCATGACTCTCATCAATACCTTTCTCCTGGAGATCCATGACACTTTCCATTGATGGTATGGTATACTACTGATAGGGTTGATCTGAAGAGACTTGCGAGAACATTGCAGAAGTAAGATGCCAAGCCTGCAAGTGGTATGACGCGTCACCGTGCTGCGACTTCATTTCGTGCTAGATCTGCACTTCGGGCTATCGATTACTGGAATTTGGCTTCCTCCTGTGACCAATCGAGACTAAGTACAACTAAGGCTACGGCGACGCACCTACTACTATACCCAAGGGCTTAGGGGTAGCGTAGGTACTTCGCTATTACGCGCGTCGCGATTAGGCTCTATAGTATATATAGATTATAACGAGGGGAAGATTTAGAACTTCAAGGGAATATCGTAATATATAGTATATCTACGATTGTAATTCACCTCGCGACGACGTATGCCGAACCCAAGAACAGCGAAGACTGCGTTGAGTGCATGTGCCTGCTTTTACGCTTACAGCATGTGTACTGTCGCAGGGAAAAGCGCTGCATGCTTTCGGTCACTGCCTACCAACAATTGACAACCATGGCTGCCAAGGCGGCGCAGCATCGACTGTACTGTCTAGAAGTTTCACTTCGCTCATTATTATTTGCCCCGTTCGCTTGATACAATGGCCTGACCAAGAGGATTCGTTCATTCGCTTCTACCGTCTGAGCATCCTGGCCGAATATCCTCTTCGATCATGATGGAGCCACGATCTCCTGTCAGTTGGCTTTATCTGGTGGTAGGACGTTTCATTCCCTGAATTGATGTCATCAGTCCTATGATAGTCGTTATCGATACCTATGTGTTCTCTCCGAATCACTAGGTGATTAGAGTGTCATAGGGAGATGTACCCGCAACAAACCGGTAGTAATGCCCTTGTGAGGTCTTGTGATATTATTACATCCATGCGGAAGTAAAGGTTGCTTGAAAGACCTCTAAGCTCGAAGTCTGCACGTGGCCGCACGCAACGTGCTCGGAGCCCGCCATCGACTCCTTTCTCTGCTCACTTGGAGCCACGAATGGTCCTGTTTCAGATCGTCTAACCGACAGGCATGGATGACATTCGTTTCAGAGGGTTTCCATTAAGGACAATACTAAAAGTATATAGCGATAGATTGAATATCGACTTCTCAAAATCTCAAATCCCGAGCATTCACTTATCGGCAAACACTACAGTAAACCCTAAAATTTGTGTCTGAAACTTCCAGGTCGTGAGCTTTAAACATACTGTACGATATAATATTATCGAACTCTAAGTCTTGCTATATACGGTATGGACATAGGAGTATATTTTGGCGATAATGCGCGTGGCCCGCAATCGTCACCACCACATATCTATGCATCAGCCTGGGATCCATAACATGTGCATTCCCGGGTGCATATCAGCGCGAACGTCATCTCGAGATGCATATGGGTGTCGGCCTGCAGATGGATGTTCGTGAGATCGGAGGCAGGCGCAAATTGCGCCCGGCTGCCCTTGGTCGACATAAGTTCCTCATTCGTCTTACGTCTTTTCTGGACGTTGCCTCATCGTAACCACCACAACCGCACGGTGATATTGCTGGGTGGCAGAGCAACTGATGGCATGGAGAATAGTTGATCAAGATCACGGTGCGCTGCTCGAACATGTCAAATGGTGTAGTGCGCGGGAGGCGGAGCTGTATGCTTGACGATGATGGTGCCTTGGCGGGGTGGCATAGATGGTAATGTGATGAAGATGCGAAAAGACATCGACGCCATTGCATTTTCTTACGATTCGATAGCTGGATAATTCAGGAGAAGTAGTACAGAGGCACAGGCACCTCGGTGCTAAAAGCTGGCCCTAATCATGCCACAAAAAGATGATTACCCACCCAAACAAGTGCCGACCCATCCATGTTTTGCACTTTATGGACAGCTTACGACTAACGATCAGTGCGGAGCTTCAATGGCCGGGGTCGTTGGCTCGTTGCAAGAGCTCAAAAAGGAAAAAAGGATAGAGAATTTCGTAGCTTTTCACCACGAGTTCCGAAGGAGTTGTACTGCGACAAGCGTCCCGACAAATGGATCAGCACCATCTAACGACACCTGTGTGATTCGAACACACGCTCCCGAAGGAACTGGCTATCAACTTGCTCGTGAGAGGTAGCAGGCCAGCCTATCGACTATTAGGGATGTTTCTCACTCGTGGAATGATAGGTGAGCTTACGCGTTAACCACTCCGCCAAAGTGCCGCTTGGTGAAAGAAAAGGTAGTCAATGACATATATAGCGCTCACAACTTAGTTTCGTCAGCTGGGGCGACGGAGCACAAGATTTCCCCTCTTGTGGGTCTTAGCATACCACTGCCTTGGTCAGTCCTTCTGGACAAAACTGAAGAGACCAACGAGTATCATTCATCGTCGTTGTATCACAAAAAGCTGTGTACACGTAACAAGATTCGATCGTCCAAGTTTTGAGAGAATCCTCCGGCTGCGGGGAAGACGGCCGCTCATCTCCGCAGACGATGAGGACGACAGCTTCCTTTCCCTTCACAATATCAACCCAGACCAGCGTACCAAGCATGTGGTCCTTGGCATCGCCTGGACCATTTCCATTTCTTACCGCTGGCTGTTCTGGTTGTTTTGTCGAATTCCACGGCCATAACATATGGATGCTGCTGAAGTTGGAAACACAGCGAAAATGTCCTTCACCGGTTGGCTGTATCTATGCCCCACAGGAAAGCAACAACGGTGGAGAGTGTGGACCTTTACATCAGTGTCACAATCCCTCCGATGTTTTAGCAATTCGTCACGCGCCTCTCATGAGCGCCTATGACGGACTTTCAGAAAGAGTCTGATGGCGATTGATTCTTGGAAAGCCCCTCTCCCAACCCGCAGCATACTCACACTGGTAAGAGCCACAGTATTTCTCTTTCGGCGTGTCTCGGTGCATCTTTTACCAACTTCATCACTTTCGCAAAGCTACCTTTCGTTCAGTAAAATTTGTCTGAGTGGTTGGCGACTAGCCGTGTCGGTCCCCATGCACCCGCAAAGCCTGAAAGACGCTGCATCAGCAACACAGAGAGTCGAAAGGACACCGTCGATCAGCGACCGGCTACAGAGACCCGGCCTCCCACGCTTTACAACCAGCAAAGAGAATGTCCTTGCACAGTTCTTTATCGGTGCCATTGATCAAGGAACAACAAGTTCTCGATTCATCATCTTCGACGGCACGGGCGTGCCGGTCGCAAGCCATCAGCACGAATTCACGCAACACTACCCTCAGTCCGGCTGGCACGAACACGACCCGATCGAGCTCGTGAAGAGTGTACAAGCATGCATAAAGAGAGGCACTGCATCTTTCATCGAGCAAGGCTATGATATTGATGATATCAGAGCTGTCGGTATTACGAACCAAAGGGAAACTGTCCTGGTTTGGGATGTTGAAACTGGTCAGCCACTGCACAATGCAATCGCATGGCCCGACACTCGTACCAAGGGTCTCGTCAGAGATTTGAAAGAGAAGGAGAAAGGAGAGGGATTGAACATATCGGAAATCACGGGTATGCCCCTATCTACGTACCCTTCAGCGGTGAAATTGGTATGGCTGCTCCAGAATGTGCCCAAAGTGAAAGAGGCATACGACCAGGGCCGTCTCGCATTCGGAACTGTAGACACTTGGTTGCTGTACAACCTCAACGGCAAAGACAAGCAATACTTCGTAACAGACAGCACTAATGCTTCAAGAACCATGTTCATGAATCTGCATACTGTAAAGTATGATGAGAAATTGCTCGAATTCTTCGGCTTAGACATTAAAAAGCTACATCTGGCACGCATCGTTCCATCATCAGACCCTGATGCGTACGGTAGGCTTGCGAGCGGACCACTTGGTGGTCTCAAGATTGCCGGCTGTCTCGGTGATCAGTCCGCTGCTTTGGTCGGACAGCAAGGTTTCACGCCTGGAAGCGCGAAGAATACGTACGGAACAGGTTGTTTCCTGTTGTACAATGTTGGCGAGAGGCCAGTGGTATCTACACATGGTCTACTGGCCACTATCGCATATGATTTCGGGCGCGACCGCAAACCCGTGTATGCGCTGGAGGGTTCAATTGCTGTAGCAGGATCTGGTGAGTTGCGTGAGATCGAGAATTAACAGGATCTAAGAGGACGACTACAGGTGTCAAATTCTTAATGAACAACATGGGCTTTATCACACACTCCGACAAAATCTCCGACCTAGCAGCTTCCGTCGACGACAACGGCGGCCTCGTTTTCGTGACAGCCTTCTCCGGTCTCTTCGCCCCTTACTGGATCGACGATGCTAAGGGAACCATCTTCGGTATCACCCAGCACACACAGCGAGGTCACATCGCACGAGCGACCCTCGAGGCAACCTGCTTCCAGACCAAAGCCATCCTGAACGCCATGGAGAAGGACAGTGGCCACGCACTCGGCGATCTCGCAGTCGATGGAGGCATGTCGAACTCAAACCTTGCATGCAAACGCAGGCCAACATTATCGGAATTCCCGTCAACCGACCTGCCATGCGTGAGACGACTGCGCTTGGTGCAGCGATTGCGGCAGGTTTCGCTGTTGATATTTGGAAGGAATTTGATGAGCTGAAGGCGATTAACCAGAAAGATCGCGCTGTTTTCGAGCCTGATATTACACCGGAGCAGTCACAGAAGATGTATAAGAAGTGGTCACGGGCTGTGGAAATGTGTAGAGGTTGGTTAGATCCTGAGGAGGGAGGGGAGGACTTTTAGAATCTGTCTGCCACGATGAGCATTCTAGTGTTCGATACAGCTGGTGGAAAGGTTACGCTTAGTTCAGCTACTCATGCAGCGCTCTGCCGCATATACTATTGCCAACACCGGGGGCTGATGTCAGAGAGGCAGAACGCACGAGAAGCTTGGCGCGCTCGGTCAGCGAAGTCAGTGAATGATTTCAGAATTTCCCACAATTGTTAAGCTCTTGTTGTACGCGTTATTGAGTCAGGACCAATGGAGGGCACGATGGAGACATCTCTGGAATCTGCCATCCTTACACGTTGGGGAAAGAGGTAAGTGAAACCAAATTCAACACCAATGCATTTCCAGGAAATACATGCAGAGAAGCCATTCGTCGCCGTCATAGGCCTGAAGCTTGTATGACTGATCAGAACCTACAGGTCCCAGGGCCTACCATGTCCTCGCGCCATGCCTTGTCCATAAGGCATTGAGGGTTGGATAAGATAGGCCCACGGCGAGACCACTTGATAGCCTCCTCCCAAGCCCTGGCCAAACACAGCTCCTTGCGTGTTTGGGTTGAATGGAGGGTTACTGGGGTGAGATTGCGTTCTGCTTTCATCAAAACTGGGGCGGTATCGTCCATCGTTGATAATTTTCCCGTATGGATTGAAGCCGAGTGGCCAGGAAGATGACATGGTCGATTCTCTTGGCGGTGCTGGAGAGCGATGAATGTGAGCGGGTCAGATTTTGCTCTTGGCTCAGTGGTGCGGAGAGTATATTATTGTGGGTATGCATCGTGATGTATACTAGTAGGCAAGGTGCGGTGAATGTCGCCTTCTGTATCGTATACGGCGGCGATTTGTTCCCTGATGTGGCGCTCGAGTGCGGCATCGTACAGGCAAGCGGGCCTCCCGCCGTGTACATCGCTTTGCTGCAGCATACTCAAGACAACAAGTACCTACTACGGCAGAGTCTTGGTGAAGTACATTACAGCCTACGTTCTGTGATAGTGAGTCACTTTGCCATCGTGGAGATAATCGTACGATACCTCTATGGTTAGCACAAGAAAGATAACGCCGCCCAGGCTGCTTTCACAGCAAGCACCTAACGCCACGCTAACCCGTTACAAAAAGCAATATCTGTAGAGCTTCGACTCCACTACGAGACGTCCTCAAAGTCCAGTTCGTCGTCGTCTGCATCGCTTGCAGCAGGTGTATCCGCCGCAGGCTTCTCCGCTCCGTTCGTGCCATTTGTGGGTGGATCAACGCGAGCTCGCTTCGCATCTCGTTCATCGTCAGTAGCATTACTACTCTCGGCGTTCAGAGGCGTGTTCATGCCGGTCGATGTCGCAGCTGCACCATTCGCAGGTGTGGCGTTGCCATCGGCGAGAGCAATATCTTCGAATTCATCCTCTTCATCATCGTCCTCCTCTTCCTCTTCCTCTTCACGTGCCTCCTGGGCTTCCTTTTTTCTCTCCGCCTCCAATTGAGCCCAGTAATCTGCCATGACGTCGTCCTGCTTGCCTGCGTCTAGCTTCTTCTCGCCGGTATCTTCTCTGCTCGCGCCGCCTGCGTGCATCTCACGCGCCTTCCGCTCCGCAGCCTCTTTCGCGCCCACGACTGTCATGGCCTCGGTAATGGTACTCTTAGAGATCCACTCTGGCAGGGCGTTCTGTTTTGCCTCCTTCTCCCTCTTTGCAGCTTCGTCCTTTTCGGCGATCTCCCTCTTGACATCCTCGTCGTCTTGGACTTGGACCGCAATCTTCTCGGGCTTGATCTCGATACCTTTCGCACTTTGTAGGCTGCCACCTTTCGGCACGTCGACCGTCTCGGTTCTTGCGCCTGGGTTAGCATCTGTTCGCGACACCTTGATCTGCTTGCTAAGTGCTGCCTGGAAATCGTTTTCCGGCACTACTGTCGCATCGATCTGCTGCATGAGGCTCGTGATCTTTTGCAACTGGATATTCAGACGCTTCATGCTCTCGTTCTCGTTGGCGCGCTCCTCCTCGTCGATTGGGTCGAGGACGGCACCGCAGCGCTTGCACGTGTGGTCCCCCGTCATGGGATCTTGGGAGTCCATAGCGTCTAAATATGTGTAGGACGACTTGCACCTAGGACAGTTCAGGTCCATCTTCTCGGTGGTGGGCGCGCCCATGCTCTCGATATGCTTGTTCAGCTTGTGGGTGCGCCATTTGATGCTGTCAATGGCGCGGTGGTGGTTAAGGTAGTACCAGTCGCGATTCGTCATGCGCTCCTTGCCCGGCTGCATCATGTAGCCACTGGTGCCGTCGGTCCGCTTCTCCTGCCGGGTCTGCACGCTGAGCAGCCCATCTTCCTTCAGGCGACCGCACGAGCGCCGCAGCTGCTTGGGCTGCACGCCGAGAATGGTCGCGAGATCGTGGTCCGAGGCTGTCGAGTGGGTGACGAGCGCATCAATCACGTCGATTTGCTCGGTATCGTAGAAGGTGCGCACCGTGACTCGGATCAGCTCAATCGCCAGGTCTGCCATGAGTGCTAACACTGACGGGAGAGGTACGGCGTGTCGGGGGTGGTGATTAATTGCTCTCTGCAACTGTCCAGCACACACAGTCAAGTGGTACTGTACTGATCAAGGAAGAACAAAGGCAATCTGTGCAATGAACTCCCGCGGCAGATGTTCAAGCTGTTCAAGGGCGTTTGCGCCAGTCTAATCAAAGCCAACTATTGTCCAGGTGACCCCGAATAGATACTTGATGAGCACCACCCAAGTTTAGTGAAAGCGCGTGGTCAGGTGCGACCGTGCTGCGTGCAGATGGGGTAGACCGGCGACAGGTCCGCGATGTGGGGTTCAAGATGGGTGCAGTTAGCTGAATTTGCATGCTACTTACTCTATCTACACATTCTACTACCAACCCCCATCCACACGCATGTCGCCAGCAATATGGACCACTCAACGGCTATCCTCGAAGATGCTGGCAACAAGATCGACACTGCTGCCAAGGCTTCATCTAGCGACAATAATGGCGACCGCGGTGAGAAGAGACACGACAAACCATATCAGTCACGCCACAACCAGCACAACGATCGCAAGAGGAAAGGCAACTTCAACGACAGCAGCATGCACCACGGATCCCGACGAGGTGGACGTAACGACAATAAGCGCCATAAGAAAGGCGATATGGGAAGAGGAGAGTACTTGTAAGTAATGCTATCATCGTATGCAATTGAAGGCTCAACTGACATCTAATCAAGTGCCACAAATCCAGACAAGCGCCGACGTAACGAGGAGGCTACCGAGAAACGACTTCGCGAAGGTGCCAAGGGCCAGGGTGTAGAGTTCACCAAGGACGAGATTGACGCCGAAGAACGACGACCCAAGCGCAAAGTCGCTGTGCTGATCGGATACTCTGGTACGGGCTACAAGGGCATGCAAATATCAGGCACCGAGAAGACCATCGAGGGGGACCTGTTCCAAGCCTTCATCAAAGTTGGTGCCATCAGTAAAGCGAACGCCGAGGATCCTAAGAAGAGTAGCTTGGTTAGGTGCGCCAGAACGGACAAGGGTGTGCATGCGGCAGGTAACATGATCAGTCTGAAGATGATTGTAGAAGACGACGACATTGTGGACAAAATCAACGAGGCATTGAGTCCACAAATCAGAGTCTGGGGCATCGAGAGGACCGTAGGCAGCTTCTCGTGTTACCAGGCTTGCGACAGTCGGTGGTACGAATATCTGATTCCGTCATATGCTTTCCTGCCACCTCACCCGAGCAGCTGGTTGGCCAAGCAGATAGAAGCTGCAGCGGACGCTGTGGACGATCGCGAAGGGTACGAGGCAAGACAGGAGGAGGTGAAAGGCTTCTGGCAAAAGATCGACGAGAACGACATCAAGCCGATACTCGAGACAATCGACGAGGACATCAGGTGGGACGTTGTCAAGGCTTTGCAGGGAGAAGAAGAGGCTAGCGCGAAGACGGCCAAGCCAGAACCCGACGATGAGCAGCCTGAGGAAGAAGGCAAGAAGAAAATACAGCAGGAGCCCAAGGATGAGAAGACCGAGGAAGCCGCCATCATTGTGAATGACTCGCAATTGAGCGAAGAAGTGAAGATCGAGGCGAACGCCAAGACTGCACCCGATATGAAAGTGAAAGCGGATGTCAATAATGAAACCCAGGAAGAGATTGTGCCTCATGAGATGGCCGATTCTGGAGTCGCACTTCCTCGATTCAAAGCAGAAGATGGGGACGATACGAAACCTGGTGCACCGACCACAGAAGCCATCGCACCTGCGCAGCCCGCCGTGGATCCAGAAATGGAGCGCACACTTCGACTTCGCGCCGCAACGAAGCGACTTCGTAATGCTTACATTCAGGCCAAACGGCGCTATCGCATCCCACAGCAGCGCATCGCTCGCATACAGGACGCGTTGAACCGCTATCTGGGCACCAGGAACTACCACAACTATACGATCCAGAAGACCTTTAAAGATCCTAGTGCAAAACGGCATATCAAGTCCTTCCAGGTCAACACTAAACCAGTGCTCATCGGCGATGGACCCGAAGACGAGAAAACCGAATGGCTCAGCATGAAAGTACACGGTCAGTCATTCATGATGCACCAGATCCGTAAGATGGTCGGCATGGTCACCATCCTCGTCCGTTCAGGAGGTCAACTCGACCAAATGGACAAGTCTTTCACCGAGGCACGGTACAGCATACCGAAAGTTCCTGGACTTGGCCTGCTGCTCGAGAGACCAGTCTTCGACAGTTACAACACCCAGCGAGCGACAAAGCACGATCGACCGACGCTGGAGTTCAGCAAGTATGATGACAAACTACAGGACTTCAAGGAACGTGAAATCTATCAGCGCATTTTCCGCGAGGAAGAGGAGAGGAATGAATTTGCGAGGTTCTTTAATCATGTGGATAATTTCAAGGAGCCGTATTTTTTGTTTGTGACGAGTAAGGGCTTGGATGCGACAAAGGATATTGAGAGGAGGCAGTAGACTGTGCAATGTAGATGCAATCATCGATGGCGTCTTGGCCGAAATACCTAGCAACGTCGTCTCAATGCGACACCCAGTCCACGACTTCAGCAGAGACCTTCTCAGGTTGATCGATCATAACCAAATGCCCAGCATCCGGTACTACAACAAAGTCCTTCATTCGATCGCCAAGCATACCCGCCAACTGCTCGACTTTCTCTCTGGGGATCCACATATCCTTCTCGCCCCACAGGATCTTCACATCACAGCGCACTTGGCCGTACATCTTCTGATGCAGCATCTCCGCAACATCATCATCATTCGCCTGCGCAATCTGGCGCACAAAGCTCGACTGCCGCTCAAGACCATCACCTTCATCAGTATCGATCCAGGGCTTCACAATAAGGGTTTCCCACCCACCCTCAAGTTTTCTGGGGTCGAACACCGCACTCTTCGTCACAGCCCTAACGACAGCCTCGAAGATCCCCGGTGGAAGCTCCATAAACACTTGCGGATTTGCCCTAGCCAGTTTATAGAACCCATCACCCCACGGTAGCACCGCATTCGTATCCATGAGGAGCATACTTCGAAACTCGCATTTGTGGATTAGATGACTGCGGAGTACTATGGTCCCGGCAATGTCGTGGGCGATGACTGCTGCTTCTCCGCCATCAAGGTGGAGTTCGCGAAGGAGAGCGGAGAGGGCGTGACTTTGGAATGATACTGAGGTGTCGCCGGAAAAGAGGCCTTGCTGGGAAGTCTCGGATATTGGAGGTGTGTAGGATTGGGATTGGCCGTAGCCTGGGAGGTCGTAGAGGAGGATGCGGCAGGAGAGGGAGGCTTGGAGAACTTGGACGATGGGTTGGAAGACTACCGAGGACCAGGGTGTGCCGTGGACGAAGACGATGGTGTGGGTTGGAGTAGACCGGGGTTGTGTGGGCTCGAGGAGCAGGTACTTGATGTTCCAGCCAAAGTAGTTGAAAGTCGAGGGTAGTTCCATGGTCAGTAAGCTGTTATGCTCTCGGATGCCTTGTGAGAGGCTTCAATACACTGAGGAGGTTGTGTCTCCTTTTGCGAGGGCTGCTGTCTCTTTTAAGCAGTTCCATTGCAGAGCAACACGTTTCATCACGATGACTTGATTGCGGTGCAACTTAGGTGCTGCACGTCGGCTAGGAGCTGCATCACTCGTCTCTACCACTCAGTCATTGGTCAGAGATGATGAAGGATATTGCTATGGATCTGTTGCGAACGTTGTGACCAATAGACTTGTCCTTCCAGCTTTGTCATCGCTGCAAGGAGGAGGACCCTTCCCGTCATTTTTGTCATACAATTGCTCTTCTTTGAAGGCGACATGGTCGTTGTCATGTGGAAGATGAAGCGGGCGTTGGTCGCGCCAACCGAGACCGAGGACCGAGGCGAGAAGCGGCAATGCTTGTACGGTACAGTACAACTTCGCATAGACCTTGAAGGCAGCATCTACATACCTTTCTCAGCTCCGTCGAACCACCGCAAAGATGGGCATCCTCTCGACGCAGCCCGTCAAGGGCATCTGGACATTGATCGCCATTTGCATCGGTGCTGCAAAATTGCCGTTCTGGCTGGTATACTACCTTCCACCTGCGACCCGTCCACATCCGCAATGGAGCTACAAGCAATCAGTCCTGGTCCAAATCGTCAGGTCTTTCCTGTGGAATGCTGCCATGGTCCAAATGAAAACACCTCTTTCATTACTTCCTCAGGTCGAGAAGGAGCGATGGGTTGTAGTCGAGCCAGCAGCACAGCCATCATACATCAGAGTCGCCATTGCTGACCCTCAAATCAAGCCAGAGGCCGTCGGTGGCACCTGGTATCCGGCAAAGCCCAGCCTTACTGGAAAGCCAGGCATCGTCGTTCTGCACTTCCATGGTGGCGCATATGTTATTGGAGACGGCAGGACGAAGGATGCAGGCTTTGCTGCTAAGACATTGATCGCGAACACCGATGCCACTCATGTCTTCGCGCCACAATACAGGCTAGCCTCGAATAAGGGCTGCCGTTTCCCAGCTGCTCTGCAGGACGCCATTACAACGTATGCTTATCTCGTGAAGAAAGAGGGCATTTCGCCAAGTAAGATCGTGCTGTCCGGAGACAGTGCTGGTGCTAACCTTGCTTTGTCGCTTACTCGCTACCTGACCGAAAATGGCGATCAGGTCGGGCTCGAAACACCTTTGGCAACTTGGCTCTGGTCCCCTTGGGTCTCGCCTGGTGGCTCTTTGACTCAGGACAGCTTCAACCGCAGCCCGAACATCAACACAGACTACATCACCGGAGCTTTCGGTCAGTGGGGCGCACAGGCATACCAGCCAAACCCACAAAGCGGCATCACTCTAGATCATCCGTACATCAACTTCGCCAAGCACGCTTTTTCGACTCCAGTGCCGATCTATGTCTCCACTGGAGAGTGTGAGGTACTTTTTCATGATGACGTGAAGCTGGCTAAGGACTTGAAGGCTATCAAGGGCAATGTTGTCGAGTTGCAGATTGAGGAGCACGCTGTGCACGATACGATTCTTACCGGCAAAATAATGGGCTTTGAGCAGGAGGCAGTGAAGGGAGCGAAGAGAGCTGGCGAATTCCTGCGAAGAGTCACCAGAGGCTGATCTATCGAGCCATCTTACGCGATCTACAGTTACACTGGTGAACACCATCTTGGTGGTAATACAGGATCTTGACGGAAAATTGTACATATCTCAGCTACCCGCATGGCAGATCGTGGTAGACGGCAAATGCAGCAGTGGCACACGCGCTCCGTTCAATCTCGTTGATTCGGTAGAGCATATCGTAGCGATCCGCTCGACAGTATGATGTTGTCGCCGCCTTGAGGCATCACTGCATGGAGCTTCGCAACAGTCACCACGGTGCCCTCAGCAGACCGAAACACTTCAAGCATTTCGGTACTTTCTTACTGGTCCTTTTCAACAACTACCCATCATGAACATCTCAAATCTTCACCACCCGCGCCCTCACGGCATTGCCTTGGTGCCGCAACCACGACAGTACTGGAACCAAAGAGCGTACTACAAGCAAGACGACTTCCTCCCACTTCCTCGTGCCGGCATCCAAAATATTACTCGACGTGTACCCGACCATGTAGCATGCCAAGCAACACGAGTACTGTTCGCCTGCAGCCACGTCTTGCACGAGCATCTCCCGTGCAAAGGGGCAGGCATGCGCGGCAAGCCATGTCCACTGATGAACAGCTATGCACCGCGGCATCGTGACGACGTCTGTATCAGGTGTGCCGCAAAGGAAGGTAACACCATGCAGGTCTCGGATCTGCTCAAGCCGCGGCACCTCTTCCTGCAAGGTGATCCTGCAGATAAGTACCGCGAGTATGGCGGCACACATGTGTGGCAGCCACAAAAGTACCGGTTCGATCAGACCACCAGGGTTGGAGAACGCAAGAAGGCTGAGCAAGAGGAGAGGAAGACGGGCGTAAAAGATGTTTGGAAGACGAAGCCAGTGTCGCCGCTCGCCACGGGAACGAAGGAGAAGATGAAGGGTACAGCACCGATGAAAAGCCGCTAATGAATGCTGGGCGAGCAGGTGAATGGAAGGCGGAAAGTGAATCTGAACCAGGCAGATGGGAGGCGCTTTGCTTGGCGCTTCGAATAAGTAGTTGCATATGTGATCTTCTTTCTTCTTTCTGACTTGACTCCTTCACCCGGCAGCCGATGACCTATCCGAATCGCAACTGCTCAAAAGGCACCAACAGACTACACCGCACAGCATCTCTGCGACATTCGGAAAGTGTCGAGTCTACTCACGATCCATACTTGCGTCGCGCATCTGCCAACTCGTCAACTATGCTATTTTCGGGGGGCAGACCAAGTCCTCTCGACGGCTCCACGCCCCTGATTGAGGACGAGTCCGACGCTCCGTACTCCAGCATCCGCTCCACGCCATGCCCACCAGGACGGGATGCGACGTCTCAGGCGTACAGTGAGTCTACTCATCCACCACCACCATCAAGCAACCGCGCCACTCCTGGCGACCCAGAAATCGCCAGCGCCCCGCCACGCCATCTTGAGGGCCGTCAGACCGCTGCTTCTACAGGAGAAGAACGTCACCTCAAGGAGTCTATCGCTTCACTGCGTCAGAAGCTGGAGGATTCCACTGCACTCATCGACAGACTACACCTTCGTAACGAAGTCTGCCGCCTTGAGAATGAGTTGAATGACAAGAAGCTTCAGCAGGCTGAGATTGAGCAGCAGTCTGTCAAGGAGGAAGCGTCCAAAGCTACTGAGGCTAGCCGCAAGAGCCAGACGGTGCTGGGTTCGGTCCTGTGCTTCCTTTTGCTGGCTCTTGTGGTGTACGTCAGCTGGTCGCTGTTCTGTTCGCCAGAGGTATCGTACGTCCGTCGACGAAGGAGGGCATTGCTGGGACTGTGAGCCGGTTGGGTAAGGATGAGTGAGACATGTAAGCAGGCTGGAAGTAGAGACACTGCACAAATAGATCAGTAAGATATCATCTGTAAAATAGCCAGTATGAGACACTATCTGAGCCGGTCTCTGACGCCGATTCACCATTGACTGTGGATGAAGCTCGCTGGTGTCAGCGAGTGAATCGTAGAAGTGAATTCCAACAGTTTTGACTTACAGCACTGGACACACGACGCCAGCTTGCGTGCATATATCATGCGTTGCGTAGTATCCTGAGCTAAAGTCTGTCAGATCAGACCAAACTTGCAAGCCCAAAGCACAACTTTCAGTGCAGCAAAGCATCAACCCTCCTGAAACATCCATATCGACAACACTGTTCGATTTGCAACAAACATGTTCACACCCAATCGCTGCGAGCACGATAGAATCCATCGCAATCTATCTCCAGGGGCAGCTTGCGACTCCATCTCCAAGGCAGAAGCAGACGAAATCGTCACTCCAAGGCGAGCACCTACAAAACAATCGATAGCTTCAGCTGCGACCAAGAATACAGCTTCTCCCGACCATTTCACTCCCACGTCTTCCTCCGTTCCTGTCCAGCCGGGTGCAAGATCTACAGCGTCGACGGTATCAGACCATCCAGCAACGCCAACTCCAGCACCACGCGGGTCAACGCTCACCCTTTCTGCTCCTGGAGAACTCACGCCACAGGCGACCCAAGAAAGTGCCGTTGAGCAACAGCCCGACGACGACTTCGACATCGGGGAGAACATCAACGTCGCCTCAAGACGTTCAAGTCCGGCATCCAGCGGAGAGGGCAGCAACATCGCCAACGAACCGTCTCAGCCAGACTTCGAAATGGGAGACAACATCCGTGTAGCTCCCCACCAGTCCCTCATGCACGAAAGGGCGCCCTCTTCAACAAGCACAGTCCTCGTCCCCGAGACACCTTTCGTCAACGGACGACCAGTACCTCAGGACGCAGGTCCTCCCGACCGCCAAGATCCACCTCAACGTCGCATCTCTTCAGCTGCTCGTGAGGCAGTCCCTGCGCCAGCTTCCAATGATATGGCACAGCACATGACCGATCTCGAGATTCAGCATCTGCGCCGCTCTCGTGCACAGTATGCGCACGAGCTAGAGGAGAGCACCGGTCTCGTCGACCGTCTCCAGACCCAGCGACAGATCCACGAGGCTGATGCAGCCATCAAGGGGGCTATGATCGGCCAGCTTGGAGAAGACAGGGAAAAGGCGTGGCAGCGGACGGGTGAGGCAGAGGAGCAGAGGAGGAGGACCACAATGCGGCTTGGTTTGGCCTTGGCGCTGCTCGTGTGCAATGTGCTGGCCTATGCATGTTGGTGCGTCTATATGTGGCCGGAGATGGAGTATATCCGCGTGCGGCGAATCCAGGTGCTGCGGCATGACTTGCTCTTGCTTACAGATGGCGTTGAAGAATGTTGTGTCAGTCCAGCAAACCACACTCACTTCCACTAAACTTAGCTAGTGCTCATCAAGTCTTTATTTGGGTCACCTATACGACAGCTGGCTTTGATTAGACTTTGATGGCTCCGGCATCGGCACGAGAAGCATTTGATGACCACCCAAAAGTTTCGTGAGACTTAGCTCTGAGGTACTGTGCACATACATACCTTACTGTAGATAGGCACATATCATAATAACCATGTTGGCTCTACGAACGAGTGCCTCTGCGCACTCAGCCCGGTGGTCGAGCAGCCAATGGCACTCAATGTATGTGTGCTCCCTGCTCGCCGTTGCCACAACGTCTTGATACGTCAAATGGTTATTTCCTTGGCCTAGCTTTGGCGAAAAATAACACTCGAGTGTGACCCATTCATTGTACGAAGCGCTCGACTGACCACCCCCCATCTCAGGCGAACGTTATCGAGCTCAGCACGACGATCCAAACAGCCATTTCCCAACGAAGCAAAGGGCCTCAATGTCGTCTCGAAACACATCACCCAACCGAAGGCGCAGGGCGCATCACAGGCCATGCTATACGCCACCGGTCTCGATGAGGAGGATATGCACAAGGCGCAGGTTGGCATCTCGTCTGTCTGGTACGGTGGCAATCCTTGCAACATGCACTTGATGGACTTGAACCACAAGGTGAAAGAGGGCGTGGAAAAGGCTGGATTGTTGGGCATGCAATTCAATACAATCGGTGTATCAGATGCCATCAGTATGGTATGTCTAGCCGTGGCGCACGCTGTCGTGGCTTGGAGATGTGCTTTGCACGACGCGCTCACATCCTGTACCAAGGCGTTGCTACGAGCTTCTTGAGCTAACAACACTCTCTGCGCAGGGCACATCCGGTATGCGATATTCCCTACAAAGCAGAGACTTGATCGCAGACTCGATCGAAACCGTCATGGGTGGGCAGTGGTACGACGCAAACATCAGTATACCTGGTTGCGACAAGAACATGCCCGGTGTCATCATGGCTATGGCAAGAGTGAACAGACCCAGTTTGATGGTCTATGGAGGCACAATCGCGGCAGGGTGTGGTGTGAAGCCACGGAACGCCAAGCTGGATATCGTGTCTGCTTTCCAGTCATACGGCCAGTTTCTGAGTGGGGAGATCGACGAGGAAGAGCGATTCGACATTGTGCGAAACTCGATTCCAGGCTGTGGCGCATGCGGTGGCATGTACACGGCCAACACTCTCGCATCCGTCATCGAAGTCATGGGCATGTCGCTTCCTGGCTCATCGTCGAACCCAGCAGCCAGTAAGGCGAAGCAGCTCGAATGCTTAGCAGCAGGACCAGCGATTCGCAACTTGCTCAAGGAAGACATCCGGCCAACCGACATTTTGACACGTGAAGCCTTCAGGGACGCCATGGTCATCGTCAACATCACGGGTGGTTCCACCAATGCAGTCTTACACTTGATCGCTATCGCGCACTCTGTCGGCATCGACCTGTCCATTGACGACTTCCAGGAAGTCACCGACTCGACTCCCTTTCTCGCGGACCTCAAGCCATCTGGTAAATACGTCTTCGAAGATCTCTACAACATCGGTGGTACTCCATCTTTGACAAAGTTCCTGCTGAAAGAAGGACTGCTCAGCGGAAACCGCATGACTGCGACCGGTAAAACCTTAAAGGAGAACGTCGAGAAGGCGACGGACTTCCCAGCAGACCAAGACATCATTCGACCTTTCAGCAACCCCATCAAGAAGACCGGCCACATCCAGATTCTGCGCGGCTCGTTGGCACCTGGTGGCTCGGTCGGCAAGATCACAGGCAAGGAAGGCACTGTTTTCACAGGCAGGGCCAAGTGCTATGACGCTGAAGACCTCTTCATCGAAGCCCTTGAGCGAGGCGAAATCAAGAAGGGCGAGAAGACTGTCATCATCATCCGATACGAAGGACCAAAGGGTGGACCTGGTATGCCAGAGATGTTGAAGCCATCCTCGGCCATCATGGGAGCAGGTCTTGGCAACGATGTCGCTTTGATCACCGATGGACGTTTCTCTGGTGGATCTCACGGTTTCCTGATAGGTCACGTCACCCCCGAGGCACAAGAAGGTGGTCCAATTGGTCTCGCGAGAGATGGCGACGAGATCACGATCGATGCCGAGAAGCGTGTCATCGATATCAACAACATCACCGAGGAAGAGCTGGAGCGGAGACGGCAAGAATTCGTGCCACCGCCACTCAAGTACCAAAAAGGTGTACTTTTCAAGTACGCGAGGAACGTCCAGGACGCCAGCCATGGATGTATCACCGACGCCAACATCAGCACCGCGGAGCTCGACAGTGCAGGAGGTGCTGCGGATGCTTTTGGGGTGCAAAAGTGAGCTACATCATTGACAATGTACATAGCAGCATGGCGTCGGGGCGCAGGAACGTCGAATGTATACGGTTCCAATATTAAGGTAAGGGCGTTTGTCATAGTGGCCGGCGAGCCAACGTATGCATGGAGCATATCGGCGGGCGTGAGTAGCGCTTTATGCCGTACTACTAAACATGTATTGACTATTCTCGATCTCGATTCTATCCTTCACTGGCCTCTCGCGCATTGAGGTCCGCTCACGCAAGGCGCAGTATCAAGCGACTTTCTTGAGAGATACTCCGTGACCCGTGACCTCACCCACAAAGACCAGGACCGATCGACACGACAACAAGCTGCCTAGCAAGATCCCACGACTGTGCCTTCTTCATGCACGATACGATTCCAGTGTATATATAGTCAAATTTCCGATGCAACGCAGCGTCTCTCCACCACCCACCAATCCCGACACCCGCCGCAAGACACTCCTCTCCTCTCCTGACCTAAGTATCCCTTCGATCCTATCCTTCCTACTCGTACGAACGAACGAACGACCGATCCGTCCGGTCGCGAAACAACCTTCCAACCCGCAGCATCATGCCTTGCCAAACCAAACCTGGCACGCCCACCGGGTCCTTTAGCAGCAGCACTGAATACCACCCCACCCCACCACCCCAATCGAAAGCGAAAGTGAAATTGAAAGCGAAAGACTCGCGCGCAAGCCGCATGGAGAAAGGAGAAAGGAGAAAAATTCCACGCCAAAATTTAAAAACTCCCCCCCCCCCGGTCCCTAACGAAAAAAAAAGAAGAAAAGAGGTCAGTCCCTCCAGCACAAATATCCTTCCCCCCCTCCCCCCCTCCAGCGTGTCACGATGCATTCGGCCAAAACACAGTGGAGGAAGACTGCAGCGGAAGCTTCAATTTTTTTTAATTTTTTTATTTTTTCACCACCGGACACACTCACTCACTCACTACACATTTCGGAGCTAACCCCGAGCGCAGGCCGCGCTCTACGTGAGGTGATGTGGGAATTCTCGAACGAGGAGAAGATGGGGTTTGAAAATTGGCCGCGGTCATGGACGTTGGGAGGGAGGAAGGAAGGAAGGAAGGAAGGAAGGAGATGGTGTTGCTTGATGCGCGGGCTGTGGAGCTGGTCAATGGTCATGTCATGCAGGGGTATATTGAGTCACGAGCGCTGGGTCGATGAGATGGGGGGGGGGGGGTTTCTTTCTTTGCCTATGATGGAAATGAGTCCGGAGGGGTAAGGAGTAGTGAGTGGATCCTGGTGGGGTTTCCGTGGGTTGGAGATGATGTTGGTGAGAAGAGGGTCATGTAGGATCAGGCTGTTGGGCGGGCGGGATAGATTTGGTGGTGAGCTGTGTCGTTTTGGTGAGAGGTGGGTTCGACTTGAGCGTGTGGCGATAAGAATTTCCGTCGTGTATGGTGCCGTTCTGCGAGGTGGTTTAGACTGGCGGGGTGTTTCGCGGAGTGTTGGTGTTCAGGAGGTTAGTTCAATCATAATTTGTCTTCACATTCATTCGGTATGGCTCTGTCTCGCGGTTCTCTTCCATTTATTCTCAGTTTCGCGTATTGTAGCGTCCTTGAGGGCTGGGATGTTGTGCTCTTCCAGAGCGGAGCAGGGTGTCAGCAAACCACCTGACGTCTTCAGGCGAACGAGAGAATGAGTGTCATTGTACGCAGATTTTATGGCACTGTGTTCAACTGTCAATACGTCGTCTCCTTAATCCCAGCCGTATACGCATCCTTATCAAGGTGCCTGGTCATCGCCACACCCTGTGTGCCAGGATCATCGGCGTCAAAGTCGAGGCTCTCGGGCACCTGTAAGCCATCTTTGGCATACCGAGACAGAACAGTGACACTCTGTCCATCGCGATACAGCCACAGATCGCCAGTCTGTTTCTGCCACTCAGTGACTTTCTCGCGCATCTCAACTAGAAGGTCTTTATGCTTCTCGTCGTTGGCCAAATTATTGATCTCTTGAGGATCTCGCTCCAGATCATAGAGCTCCTCGGCTGGGCGGAAAATGTAGTCTTTCAACGTTCTGTTGCCCACCATGACTGGCGGAGGCATGTTACGAATCTCCTCGAAAGCACGGCTAGCGTAAAGATCTGCGGCGAAAGGGAAGTCTAGGCGCCAAGCTATGTTGCGGTGGTATTTGTAGCGCTGCGTACGGATGATTCGGGTGGGCCAGTAGTTCTGCATCTCGTGGAAGGTGTGGCTGCCAAAGATCTCCTGGGGCCAGTCTTGGGTCTCGTGATTCTGATGAGACGAGAGCAGCGGGAGGAACGAACGCCCGCGACGTTGTGGTGATGCGGAGTTCGATCGCGTAGATAGCGATATGCCAGCCCAGTCGAGCATGGTCGGAAGGATGTCAACGAAAGAGATCATGTTCGTATTGACGGTGCCTGCACTCGCTTCTGGAGACCTCACGATCAGTGGTAGGTGGATGCCAGCATCGTACAGTGTAGTTTTCGAATTGATAAACGGCGGGCCATTATCAGAGGTAAAGACAACGAGGGTGTCGTCGGCAAGCCCTTGCCTTTCGAGGGCTTCAAGGATGAGGCCAACGCCGGTGTCGGTTCTGTTGATCGCCTTGTAGTACTCGACGAACTCTGCTCGGGTCTGAGGTAGATCGTTGATCCAGTGCGGAATGTCTACCTCATCCTGCTCGACTGCGGGTATGGAGATGCTGTCGCCGTACTGCTCCGGAACATTGCCGAATCCTCCTCTGGTTTGAATGTCTCGATGTGGGTCAATGTAGCCTACGGTGAGGAAGAATGGCTTGTCCTCAGCCTTGGCAGCTCGGAAGAAAGCTTCGCCTTCACCGGCGGCCCGAGCCACGTCTCTCGTGTCGCTCTCTTTCCTCACCTGCCAAGGATATGTTTCAGGCGGACCGACGTGGATTTTGCCCACTATGCCAGTCTTATAGCCGGCCTCGTTGAACAACCGAGGGGCAGTGTCGATGTGAGCAAAAGTCTGCAGTGGTGATAAGCACGGCAAGAAGGCAGCGCGAATGCGGGCGAATGCGATCCGCCTACCTGAAAGTGTGTACGGAACCAATGCAGACCGTACTGCCCATTTTCGTGAGTGTGAAGACCCGTATATAGAGTCGATCGAGAGCCGCTGCAAGACGCGGTGCTCGCGAATGCGTTATCAAACCTCACGCCCGCGCGGGCGAGCGTGTCGAGAGCGGGGGTCTTGATGGACGTGCAGCCATAGCAGCCTACGAACTTGCCCAGGTCATCTTGTGGCGGTCAGCTTGATCTTAAGAATAATAATAAGAGCCGAATGGTCCGCCGCACCTGCAATGAGCAGCAGGATGTTGTTCTTCTTCTTCTTGTGCTGTTCAGCCATGGCCGCGTGCCGGGTGCTGCCGTCAATGTACCAATTGGCGCGAAAGCTCGAGCTGGGAATACAGTATTTACAAGGGGGAAACGTGTTTCCAGGGCTGATATCACATCACATGCACCGGATCTCGCCTGCAGTGTAGGACCGGCTGATGACCACCAGAGGCAGAAAATCGCTCATACAAAACCGCTCTTATCCGTCGGAATCATCCCCTTTTGTGCTAGCCGCCGACCATCTCGCTTTCCGCTTCCAACCACCCACCACTGCCGCGATGATCATTACTGCAATACCGCACCCACGCGCTCTTCCACCAGTCGGCGTCTCCGCTTCCAACAGCTGCCTTTGTCACAGATTCATTGTGATTGTATCGTGACATTGCACGTGGTAATGAGGCCTCGTCCACGTGCGTGCCACGGCGAAGCTAATCTCACTCTTCAGCTGTTTTCCATGCGCGGTATGTATGGTATGGTATATAGAGCTAGCCTGCCCTACATTTCGCATCCCTTGCTTCCTCTTTCGTATCCCCTGGTCTGTGGTCGTTGCACTTGTCTTTTCTTGCCCCCTATTGCGCTACTCGACCCCTCGGCAAGATGGACGAGTCGATGGAAAAATTGCCCAAGGCTCAGACGCTCGCCGCCGGTGAGCTTGAGCGCACCACGACCGGCGACAGAGGTCGCGTCACCTATGCCACCGATGCTCGCCCTCGTCGCACCAGCACAGATCGATTCGGAAGGAGCGTCAGCCATGCACGGTCAAGATCTCGGGATTCGTCAATGTCCGTCAGGACAGCTCGCAGGAGCATTGACCCCAGCCTCGCCCTTCCGCCACAATTCAGGACCCTTTCATTCGGTATCGACGAGGCCAACAGGAAGAGCTTCGCCAAGGACGAGAAGCCCATCGCAAGCAAGAAGAAGAGCAAGAAGAGCAAAAAGGACTCAGCGCAGCTCGAACTTGGCAGCGTTGACTATCACAAGCTTACCACTGATGCCCTGATACAAAGCTTCTCGACATCCCAAGGCCATGGACTCTCGGCATCACAAGCCGCTCAGAAGATCAAGGAGATTGGCCGAAATGTGCCAACGCCGCCTCCGTCCCGATGGCTCCAACAGACAATTGGCTACTTATTTGGCGGGTTTGGGACAATTCTCTTCGTCGCCAGTATCCTGGTCTTCGTCTCGTGGAAACCACTAGGTACGTACAGATGGGTAGCATACATTCCCTTCCGCAGGAGCTGCTACTTGCGCGTTGCAACTAGCTTTCCGCAGCAGAGCTAACATTTTACCTGACAGGCGAGCCCAACCCGGCTGTAGCAAATCTCGCGCTTGCCATTGTGCTAGCCATCGTCTGGGTCATCCAAGCAGCCTTCTCCTTCTGGCAAGACTTCTCGAGCTCAAGAGTAATGGCTTCCATTACACAAATGCTACCTGAAGAGTGTATCGTCATCCGCGATGGCTCACAGCAACGAGTTGACGGCCGCGATGTTGTACCTGGAGATATCCTTCGCATCACGATTGGCAACAAGCTCCCTGCTGACGTTCGTTTCCTCGAGGTCTCGTCAGATGCCAGATTCGACCGGAGCATCCTCACCGGAGAGCCAGCTCCGTTGCTTGGTTCCGTGGAGTCGACGGACGACAATTATCTCGAGACTGCAAATATCGGTCTCGCAGGAACACATTGTGTCTCTGGTAGCGCTTGGGGACTCATTCTCGAGACCGGCGACCGCACAGTTTTTGGTCGCATCGCCAAGTTGACGAGCACACCGAAGGTTG
This sequence comes from Nothopassalora personata, assembly GCA_033816765.1. Lineage (NCBI taxonomy): Eukaryota > Fungi > Ascomycota > Dothideomycetes > Mycosphaerellales > Mycosphaerellaceae > Nothopassalora > Nothopassalora personata. The sequence goes on from CM066290.1 coordinate 850,098, forward strand.
GCATGTCGCCATTGCAAAGAGAAATCCTCTACTTCGTCTTGCTCATTGTCGGCATCATGGTGACGATGGTCGTCATCGTCATTGCGCTCTGGGCTGGCTGGCTGCGACAAGACCATCACGACTGGATCTCCGTTTCGGCGCTCATCGTGAGCTGCGTCAGCGTGGCAGTGGCCTTTATCCCAGAAGGTCTTCCGATCGCGGTCACGGCTAGTCTGACCATCACAGCGAACATCATGCGGCAGAACAAGATTCTCTGTAAGAGCTTGAAGACTGTGGAAACGCTCGGCGCTGTCAATGTCATTTGCTCGGACAAGACTGGTACTCTTACTCGCAACCAGATGTCGGTCACGGACTTCCTGGTCGGAAAGACTGCTTTTGCAGCCGTTGACGCAGAACAGCGGTATAAGGACAGCGAGGGCATCAGACAGCTGGCGAACATGAGTGCTGTCTGTAACGAAGCAGAGTTTGACGCGTCGACACTCGACAAGCCGATTATCGATCGAAAGGTCAACGGTGACGCCACGGATTCTGCTATCCTGCGCTTTGCTGAGTCGATGCAGAAGGTGCGCGACTTGCGAAGTGACTGGCGTTCGATTTTCAAAGTGGCTTTCAACAGTAAGAACAAATTCGCCATCAACGTCGCTGTCTCCGAAACATCAGAGAAGTTCGACAACGCTCTGCTCATGATTAAAGGAGCGCCAGACATTCTCCTCCCGCGATGCACTTCGTACATCGATCTTGATGGCTCCACAAAGCCAATGACGGAGTCAGACTACCGCACACTGGAAGGGATGAAAGACTTTTGGTCGTCTCAAGGCAAGCGGGTTATCCTGCTGGCCGGGCAGCCTTTAGAGAAGCTCACTTTCGACCCTATTGAGCAGCCTAGAGAGTACGAACGGGAGATCCTGGGACGGGCTGGACACGATCTCGCTCTTGCCGGACTGGTCGGCATCGTTGATCCTCCACGCCCAGAAATCCCTGAGGTCGTCAGCACTCTTCGCGGAGCTGGTGTCCGGGTTTTCATGGTTACTGGCGACTTCAAGCTCACCGCTCAGGCCATCGCTGCGGAGTGTGGTATCATCACTTCGACCCCAAAGAAGGTCAACGATGTCACTCATCTGGCATTTGAGAATGATTACCTAGAAAGCGCCGACATAGTCGATTCCCGGTCAAATTCGTCCGATGATTCCCAGCCTTACCTTCGCAAGAGTATTGTGCTCAGCGGCGCAGATGTCGAGACTCTCGATGAAAGCATGTGGGACAAGCTTGCCCGCTACGAAGAGATTGTCTTTGCGCGGACGACGCCAGAGCACAAGCTCAAGATCGTGAAGGAGTTCCAGAGCCGCGAGCTGACCGTCGGTATGACTGGCGATGGCGTGAACGATGCACCTTCGCTCAAGGAAGCCGACATTGGCATTGCCATGGGGTCTGGGTCCGACATTGCTATCGAAGCCGCCGACATGGTCCTTCTCGACTCTTTCGCCGCCATCATCGAGGCTGTCAAGTATGGACGTGTGGTCTACGATAACCTAAAGAAGACGATCACGTACCTGCTCCCCGCTGGTTCCTTCTCCGAATTCTGGCCTGTCATGACGAACGTAGCCTTCGGTTTGCCGCAGATCCTGAGCAGCTTCCTCATGATCATCATCTGTTGCTTCACAGATTGTGCCGCTGCGACCGCGCTAGCTTATGAGAAGCCTGAGGCGGATGTCCTCACCAGACCACCACGAAACGCTAAGAAGGATCGTCTGGTCAACTGGAAGCTCATCCTTCAGGCCTACGGCTTCATTGGCATCCTCGAGACCGTCTGCTCCTTCGCAATGGCTTACTGGTACGCGGAACGCCGCGGGACCCCATTCTCCTTGCTTTGGTTTGGCTTCGGAAGCGTCCCAGAAGGAATGACCGAAGCACGGTACCAGCATATCCTCAACACAGCTAGCTCCATCTACTTTGTGAACCTGGTAGTCATGCAATGGTTCGTCCTGTTTGCGGTACGGACAAGGCGCCTATCGATACTCCAACACAGCATGAACTGGCTTTTGCTGCCGGCGATCTGCTTCGCGCTGGTGTTTGCCATCTTCTGGCTATATGTTCCGGCCTTTCACGATCCGCTGTCAACGACGACGGTGCCCGTTGCCTACTGGTTCCTGCCCATGGCATTTGGCATGGCCATTCTGCTGTTGGATGAGGCCAGGAAATTCTTCGTTCGGCGATATCCCCAAGGTTTCCTGGCTAGGATTGCTTGGTAGTCGCGAGCGGTCTTTGTGTAGACGGCATGGAATTTCGGTAGATGACTGCCACGACACGATCCAGTGGCTTCTTTAGCGAGGTGTTGGGGGGCATACATTAGCATTATCATGCTAGAGAAACATTGTGTGATTTTCTCTATTCCCCTTCCCAGAACTTTTCTATGCTCTCATTCCTCGCCAGTTCCGGATGACATTGCGACGCGTTCGCAGAGTGGCGAGAGTGATACCTCCGTGATTGTCGACTTTGGTGGCATGATGTAGAGTCGAAAGACATTGTTTGATAATGGCAAACATCCAGGAGGACTATACAGTATTTCCGCGCTGCGATGCACAGATAGATAGACGATCAATTCGCAGAATTCTCTACTCGTAATAAGCAGCCAAGCAGTATCCCCCCCGCACAACGTTAAAGCCTAAGTCTCGGCCGATTCTCTCCATTGGCAAGATCCACGTCTCTAGAGACTCTGACCACTGATGGACCACCGGAAACACTACGAGAGGCTGGCTCGAGCAGCCGCGGCCTTGGGCTGCGGCAGCTCGAGCAGGTGGTATGGTATACTCTTTGACATTCTGTCGTCTTCCTTACCTCTAACGTCAATACCCAGACTCTCATTGTTGTTGTTGTTGTTGTTGCCGCCACCACCATGCCCTTCACACCTCCATCATGGGTTCCTCCTCTTCCCAATATCCCAGACTCCATCTCCATCGAACGCTTCATGTTCGACGAAAACTACGGCCGCTTCCCGCTCGGTTACTCCCAACCTCCATTCTCCTGCGCTCTGACCGGTAGAAAGTTTTCCGCTTTGGAGTTGAAGGAGCGCGTCGACTATCTCTCGCGGGCACTGTGCAAAGAATTCGGGTTTCAGCCTAATCAGGGAAGCGCGTGGGACAAAGTCATCGCCATCTTTAGCTTGAACACGATCGACTACTTGACTCTAGCTTGGGCGGTGCATAGAATTGGAGGCATTTTGACCTGCGTCAATGCGGCGTACAATGCGAGTGAGTTGGAGTACCAGCTGAACGATTCTGGCGCCAAGGCCATCTTCACGTGCTTGCCATTGTTGCAGACGGCCAAGGATGGGGTGCAGAAAAGCAAGATGAAGGCGGCCAAGATTTACATTATGCCTTTGGCCGAGGCCGTGACTGGTGGAGCATCTGCACCGGACAGCAAGACGATCGAGAACCTTGTAGATCTGGGAAAGACGCTGGACAGAATCGAGCCGAGTGACGCGAGCTGGAAACGAGGAGAGGGCAAGGAACGATGTGCCTTCCTGTGCTATAGCAGTGGCACGAGCGGATTGCCAAAGGGCGTGATGATCAGCCATTACAACGTCATCGCAAACACATTACAGATGACAGCCCACGAAAGACCGAGCCGAGACGCGATCATGAAGCAAGAAAACGACCAACATTACACCGAAATGTGTCTCGGACTCCTGCCCATGTCCCACATCTACGGACTCATCGTCATTGCGCACGTTGGCCCTTACCGCGGCGACGGAGTCGTGGTACTCCCCAAATACGACTTCAAATGGCTCCTGCAATCGATTCAGGACTACAACATTAACATGCTGTACCTCGTCCCGCCGATGATCATCCACATCACCAAAGCAAAGGAGATCTGCAAGCAATACGACCTCTCCTCCGTCCGCGCAGCATTCACAGGCGCAGCACCGTTAGGACAGGAAACTGCCAACGACCTCGCCAGGATGTATCCCAAATGGGCTGTGCGTCAAGGCTATGGTCTTACAGAGACCTCCACAGTCGTCTGCGCTACCGTGCCCGAAGACATCTGGTTCGGCAGCTCCGGCTCCCTCTTACCCGGCATCACCGCCAAACTCCTCACGACCGAAGGCAACGAAATCACAGGCTACGATCAGCCCGGCGAGCTCTGCGTGAAGTCTCCAGCAGTGGTGTTGGGCTACCTGAACAACATCAAAGCCACCAAGGAAACTTTTGTCGAATTCTCCGATGGCCGCTATATGCGCACCGGCGACGAAGCCGTAATCTCCAAATCCCCCAACGGACACGAACACGTCTTCATCACGGATCGGATCAAGGAACTCATCAAAGTCAAAGGACACCAAGTCGCGCCTGCCGAGCTCGAGGCGCATCTCCTAACGCATCCCGCCGTGAACGATTGCGTGGTGATTGGAATTCCGAGCGATCGTGAAGGAGAGGTGCCGAAGGCGTTTGTGGTGAAGAATCCTGCCAGCACCGGTGGCAAGAGTGATGAGGAGTTGGGGAAGAGTATTGAGAAGTATGTGACGGATCATAAGAGTAGTTACAAAGCGTTGAAGGGTGGAGTGGAGTTTATTGAGGCTGTGCCCAAGAGTCCCAGTGGGAAGATTTTGAGGAGGTTGATGAGGGATAAGGAGAGGGAGAAGATGAAGAAGGCGTCGAAGTTGTAGATGTGGTGCATTTTGGCGGTCATCTTGTTCCGAAGATATGAGCGTTTTGTGGGGGGGGGGGGGGGGGGTTTAGATGTGATCTGTGTATAGTGGCGATCAGATGTATATAGCAATGTCCAGAACCTCGTTTATCTGCCAGGTCTCTAAGGTACAGAGTCGGGAACCGGTCTATGCCTTGTCGGAGAGCCGGTACATTTCGCAAACATGTCGCCGAGACGAAATCTGTTGCGTGCATAGATTTGTTTCAAACAGTCATGTTTCAGGTACGAAAACACGGCAGGATGAGCCGTGGAACTACAACGCGCGCAGAAGGGAACGCGAGAGGGAGCCGAGGACCGTTGCGATCAATGCCACCAAGCAACCTACCACCCGTATAGATGCGAAGACCATCCTCATCATGACAGCTTTCAATACACATCGATATTGGCAGTCTTTGCGCTAGAAAATCATGCCGGCGCTGGCTGGCCATTATTCTGATCTCGGAGTTGTCCTAGCATATCTTCTCTCGATCAGCACATTCCAAGTCGGCAGAATCGGTGGCGCCTGCAGCACCAACAGAATCGGTATCGCCACCACTCCGACGTCCCATGGACGACGCGCCTGGATATGGTAGCAAGCCGTTCTCCGAGGACGAGTTGCCGTACAGGTTCCCGACTCTGAACATTGCCAACCTCGAGACCATGGCTCCGCACAACGATAGAGGTGCGGGCCACGCGGCCTTCGCCACGATGTTCCGGAGTCGAAACCTTTCGCTGGAGAACCCCTACTTCCTCGCCACGCACGGAGTCGTCTACCGGCTGCTCTGGCGTGAAGATGTAGGAGTCAGCAGCACAGTATGTTCAATGCTGGTGTTAAGGGTCCTTCAGCCCGATACGGCGATGGACGAGCTTCTTTTGGGCGACTTTCAAGATGTTTTCCCCGAGCAGGGTCTTTTGAGCCATGTCTTCCGCTTGGACGGACCTTTTCCAGAAATAATTAGCGGCAAAGCTTGGAATGGTGATCCAGATGTGACCGTTGGTTCATGAAGGACCGCATTGGACGGATGGCATGTTTGCGAGGGCGTGGGAGGATTGGAGTGCCTTTTATCCCAGCGAGGAGTTCGACGGCATGCGTGCGCGGGATTCCAGTTTTTTCTTCAAGGTGGTGTACTTAACCACGAGAGGGCATGTAGAGTCGGCACGTAGCATAGCGGTATCAACGGTTTGATGATGTTGTGGCGGTGTTGATGTCGGAGGCAGCCGTGAAAGTAATCCTTGTTCTGTAGCCAAGACCCTGCGTCACTTCTTTCAGGGCTCTGGCTCAGGGCTGGCAGCTGCGCGTATGATTTGTGGCTTGGCGGTTTGCTGGGAAACAAGAAGAGCGCAGGTGGGAAACCAGGAAAGCCGCGCAAGCAAATCGTTTCACGGTGCCATATCTCAATCAGCTCCGCGGCGACTACTGTACAGCCACTCGTCCGCCATACGAAACACGTGTCAGCTCGTCCAGCCTTTGCCCCTCACCGACAACTCCCAATGCCGCTGCCTTGAGGCTCAATATCTCGAGTGAGAAACGCATGAAACGCATGCCATCACCTACGACCACCCATACCACGGACTCAACATGTCAGTCACACACGGAACGCATATGCGAAAGTGGCTCCTCTCCTTACCGCCCGTCGAATACATGATTCAATGTCTACGCGAAACATTGATAGGCGCACTGCAGTGCGGTCCCATCCCCGAGCATGTTGCCTTTGTCATGGATGGCAACAGGAGATGGGCGCGGAAGTCCAAGGTGGAGACGGTGGAGGGTCACAACATGGGCTTTGAGGCATTGGCTAGGATCCTCGAGGTCTGTTATAAGAGCGGCGTGCGAGTCGTCACCATCTATGCCTTCTCCATCGAGAACTTCAAGCGCTCCAAGTACGAGGTTGACGCGCTGATGGACATGGCCAAGACGAGGATCGTCCAGCTGTCCGAGCATGGAGCGTTGCTCGATCAGTACGGCGCGAGTGTGAGGGTGCTGGGAGACAGAAGCCTGATGAGGCAGGATGTGCTGGACCAGATCGATCGCGCCGTGGACATGACGAAGCACAACGACGCCGCAGTCCTCAATGTCTGCTTCCCATACACAAGTCGAGAGGAAATTACCCACAGTGTAAGGGAGACGGTGCGCGACTTCACGAAACCGCCCGCCAGGCCAGCTTTGAAGCGGCCTTTTAGCGAAACGCACATTCAGCGGAATATTCTCAGCCGGCAACTACCTTCGGTCGCCGAAGAAGATCAGCGGCCCAGTGGATACCTGCCATTCTCGCAATCAAGGTCAGACGAGAACCCCATCCCATCCGACAGCGACTCTGCCATCTCAGAACAGGACCTCGAAGCTTCGTCAAACCTGCAACCCACTTCATCACGCACGAGCCACTCACCTTCACCAGTCTTGAAGCCCACTGCGCGGCCGAGCGATCTGCCCGACCCGGAGGAGATCACGCAAGCGACGCTGACCAAAAACTCTTACACTTTCGACGCGCCACCCTTGGACCTCCTCATCCGAACCTCAGGCGTTGCACGCTTGTCGGATTTCATGCTTTGGCAATGCCACGAGAATACCGAAATCCGCTTCCTGGATTGTTTATGGCCAGAGTTTGATCTATGGCACTTCCTGCCCGTTCTGGTCGAGTGGCAGTGGCGACAGAAAAAGCTCGCGCAAGAGGGCAAGCTTCACTTGAAGACGGCATGAGCATATAGCGGCTCCTTCTATCATGCAGCATTCTTTTCAGCGAGCCGGCGGAGTTTCTTGAGCATGACTGTTTTGCATAGATGGATGATACCCTTCTGTAGTCTTTTTACCTAGAGTCCTCACCCGATAGGCATTACCGACCTGACTCAACCCCTCAGATCCAGCCGTAAAGCTGCGCTTCATTCTCCGAGCATCGCGGACATAGCAGCCCCATACACGCATGCACGGACCAGCGGAGTCTCGGAACTAGCACTTGCCCTCTGACCTCTTACCGCAGCTGGTCAGCGTCCCCCTAGCATTAGCCGTAGACACGTAGTACAGTCTAACGTGTTTGATAAGCATGTGAATCAGATAGGCATGTGCATCAACTTTACGAGGTGGATAACTTTGATTCTTGATATCTTATGCTATAGGTGTTAGAACTACCTCAAAGATGGATCAATTAAATGCTCAGAAGTTACTCTATCTAATAGACAACCCCTTGAGTTGTGTCCTTGTATACCACACTTGCTACAGGTTGGTTTAGCTCTTGGCTGTTTCTCAATCTGACTAACTAACTCCATTACTATTTAAGCCTATGACTAAGCCATGTCTCTAGCAGCCAATTCATTAGTGTTAAGTCCAAGAGTAAGCTTGATTTTCTTCCTTAGTGCCCTATAAGACTGTAATTCTTTAATTATAGTCTTTATATTGGTTTTTTCAGCCTAGAGTAATGTTATAGCAGCCTATGACCTTTTGAACCCTCTTAACAACCTGTCCACTGCCTCAAGGATTGAAGTTGGTGAGCTATTCTAATGATTCACAACCCTAGCCTTAATCTTACTTGTTTGCCTCTTAATCTGCCTTAGATTCTAAGGGGTATTCTACGTGTCTAATAAACAAGGTGGTAGTAGAGTTAGTGTTTTGTAACGCAGTATTAGCTTAGACAACATAGCCTCTGGATCTAATAGCAATAAACCTAAGCCTCTAAAGGCTGCCTTAATGTTCTAAGAAGTAAATGCAGCCTTATAGGCAGGCCTAAGTTGTAGTAAGAAGTCTTCCTTAATTAAGAAGTAATATCTAACTATGCTAAGCCTTTAGATTCTAGCTAAATATGCCTTCTTTAATAGACTAAAACAGCCAACATCTAAAGGCTATAATAAATAAGAAGAGTGTGCAGGCATATAGAGGGTAATAATGCCTTGTTCCTTATAGAATAACTTAAACTCTAGTGTTATATAGCTGTTATGGCTATCTAGAATTAAGAGCCTCTTCTAACTAATAGTTCTATACTTAGTATAGTTATTAAAGTGCTAAATCTATGCTATTCTATGGTTATAGGAAGTCTAGCCTTTAGGACTAACTCTAAGCCTCTAGTTTGTTAGTAGGTGTTTAAACTAGGCTCTGTTTATTTCCTTGCTAGAGAAGATAATATATAGAGGCACTAACTAGCCTTCTGCATTAACACAGGCAATAACAGTATGCCACTGCGTTAAATTAGAAACCAAGGCCTTAGGTCGTTACCTACGCTCTATAGCAGTTACAACCCTAGTATTCTTACTATGTCCAAGCCTAAATCCACTCTCGTTAAAGTTGTAAATGTCGTGTTGTGTAATTCCATAGAAGGCTATTATGTTGTAAACGAGCCTAAACTACTCTAAGATAACCTCTAGGTCCTTATTCTTTGCCCTTTAGCTTAATAACCTCCGTAATAGCCTTGTTTCTAAGCCTAGATAACGATTAACAAAGTTATAAGCCTATCTTTAGCTAACTTCTTGTCCATTCCGTGCCTTAGTTATTGAGGACGCCCAGCTTCTAATTACAGCCTATATTAGCGAGTAACTACGTGAATCTAGGTCTAGAATCTTCTAATAAACTACCTCCTCTTTAACCGGAGTTAAGGCTCTGTTCGTTAGCGGTGTACTAGTCTTTAGAGCCGTACTATAGAGTCTACGGTTAACGGTAGAATATTTAACTCCGTAGGCGGCTATAGCGCGTCGTACGCTTAGAAAACGACCTGACAGGTAATCGCGAACAGCAGTCTAAATACACTCTTCGTTTAGAGGTGCTATCGCGTAGAATAGTGGAATAATGGACGCGTTTAGTAGTGGTGGTAGATACGAGATAGAAGTTAATACACATGCCTATCTAATTCACATGCTTATTAAACACGTTAGTATAGGAACTTTACAGCCCCTGTCGAAAAGTCTATAGGCAGCCCCCGTCTATAGGCAGCCCCTATACTAAGTTATTATTGCACATAACTATACTATCGTATACGTTGTTAACGCGACGTTATCGCTACGTTATCGCTTGTATCTCACGCTACTGCCGCCGTCGCGTCTTCGCGTCGTTAGGTGTTTCTTAAAGAATTTATCGCTCTTGTAAAGTTGAGACCTTACAGGATACGTAGTTAGCAGCGGAGTGGAGTAAGAGATTAATCTTCAACTGGCTAATAGCCACAGGGCATGTAGCAATATATTAGAAACCAATGCGTTAATTGTGTTAGATGTCTATCTAAGCTAAAGGGGAGAGAAGGTGTCTTCCGATAAGCTAAGTCATCGTAGATGCCTTAGGCTATTAGATCACAACCTAACTGTTAGCTCCCCTTAAGATGCTATATCTTAACACTCCTACTTATCTTACATAGGAGGTTATAGTCTACTCTTCTCCTGTTAGTAGTATTTGGACCTCTATAATAGGTTAAGCTAGCTTATAAACCTCTAGAAGTGTAGACTAGTCTTTAGCTTTATAAACCCATCTACAACTATCTTAGATGTTAGGGTGTACTTAATAGTAATAAGCCTTTTCTACTAAAGTTTCCTAATAGCATTGTAGGCAATGTTAATATGCTTTAACTTGTTATAAACATGTGCATCCCTTACTAGGGTAAGGGTAGCTTAGTTATTACCTCTTAATTAGACTAGTCTTAAGCTTAATATAGTCTCCTAGTTTCTAGTAATCCTTAGTTAATAGGAACAGTCTCCTACTAACTCTAGACAGTCTATCTCCCTTAGTAGTAAAGCTAGGAATTGGGATTGCTTTATATATGCATTTATAGCTATGTATTTAGCTTCTATTATAGATGTTGCTATAGACTTTTGCTTCTTGCTTATCTAGGAGACTAGTGCCCTATAGAGGAAGAAGACATACCTAAGGATAGAGACTCTATCTGCTTTGTCTATTACATAATTAGAGTTATAGTATCTAACTAGGCATTCTTCTCTATGCCTAGAGAAGACAAGGCTAAGATTAGGATATAACCTTAGATATCTTGTAATCTTCTTTAAAGCCTTTATATAGTAGGTGGATAGGTCACTTACAAATAAGCTTATCCTTCCTAGGGCAAAAGCAATGTCTAGCCTTATAATTGTTACTAGCTACATCTATGTACTATTGATACTCTAGTACTCTACCTTGTTATACCTCTTATCTATATAGCTTAAAGGTTTAAGAGCCTTATAGCTATCTATAGGTAAGTGTATAGGTGCTGCCTTCTTATAGTTTATCCCTATCTTAGTAAGGTTGTCCCTAATAAAGTGTCCCTAGTTAAGTTTTAGGATTCCTCTCCTCCTGTCCCTTGTAACTCTTATACTAAGGATCTTTTTAGGTTTACTAAGATCTTTAATCTTAAAGACTTTACTAAGTTCTCTTTTGAACTAGAGAACATCTATTAACTTTAGTATAGTAATTAGAATGTTATCTATATGTGTAAGAATTATAATCTCTTTTTCCTTATAAATAAGTAGGCATGGATCTACCTCTAACTATATAAATCCAATCTCTCTAAGCTTTAATGCATAGAGTTGATTCCAATCTCTAGCTGCTTACTTAAGTCTATATAAGCTTTTAAGGATCTTAAACACTATGTTTAGTAGAAGCTTAACTCCTAGTAGTAGTAACATAAAGATGTCTTTATAGAGGGTGCTTTCTATAAACGCATTGTTTACATCTACTTAGTAAAGATAGAGATCCTTCTTGCATATAATAGCTATAAACACCCTAAGGGTGTCCTGTCTAACTATAGGCGTAAATGTCTCTATAAAGTTAACACTAAACTTCTATAAAAAGCCCCTTATAACTAGCCTAGCCTTAAACTTTTTAATGGCTCTACTAATGCTTCTTTTAACATTAAAGACCTATCTTAATGTAACTAAGTTTACTCCTTTTAGTAGAACAGTATTCTCCTAGGTGTTATTACTCTATAGAGTATCTAGCTCCTTCTAGATTGCTTCCTTCTAAAGGTGTCCCTATTTCTTATTATTTATAGCATTCTTATAGGACTTTAGAATTAGGATCTCTTGCTTATATGTAATAACTTCTATAGTTGCTACAAAGGCTATCTCCTTAACTTCTTCTAGGAATTTACTATCCTATAGTACTAAATCATCTACTAATTATATAGCTATAAAGAAAGCTTAGTGTAAGGGGCAGCCTAGTGGCTAACCCCTACATGTGGCCTTATATGTGACATGCGGTCGCGACCGGCTACTAAGCCGCACGTAACACGCATAAGTACACCTTACGACGCGCGATGCGTCTTAAATAAAAGGTAAGAATTAGTTTATCTACGACTAGTAGGTCGTAGGCGTGCTATACATTACGACATCCCCTTAACAGTTCTAATTCTTCTCTTCGTTGCAATCCATACACGCTATAGAGTCCGAACGCGACGACAGTAGCGCTACGCCTACGGCTCCCCTAAGCCCTAGGGCCTAGCAACAAGCGAGGCGTGCAGCCTTAGTCGTAAGGAGGGATGCCCTTCGGGTAGAGGTTAAGGAGAAGGAGATATAGAGGGAGATTAAATAGTTAGAGATCTTACGGGACGTAAGCGTGCCGCCGGCGGACCCTTAGGGCGAATCCGGCGGAGAACTATCCCCTACTCCCCCTCCCCCTCCTCTATCTATAGTAACTAACGATAATATCGTAGCTCGAGGCGCGGTCGTATCGTATACGACACGTTTGCGTCTTAAAGAACCTACGCCTTTTAGAGGGGACTCGATTAAGAAAGTACGGGTATTCCTAAGGGAGCTCTCTCTTATCTTTACCCTCTTAGGCGGCACGTATGCGACGAACGAGTCAAAGGTCCTATATAGGGTTATATACCTAAGCGGAGAGGCAAGTGAGCAATAGTACGCTAACTATAGCGTCCTTAACCTTAAAGGGTATATATACTAGGACTTTAAGGAGTTCTGTCGAGACGTATGCGGTAATCCTATAAACCGCGTACTTAACGTAATGTTAGAGTATGAGGCGGTAAAATAGAAGGACAACTAGATAGTGCGTTAGTTTACGACTAAGCTAGATGTTATAGAGGATTAGTTAGGGGACTATACGGAGGCGTAACGCGTGCGACATATACTCGCTAAGCTTACGCCTAGCCTACGGTCCGTAATCGTTAAGTTTTATAACATCCTAATAACTAGAGAGGAACTAGTAATCCTAGCTTCGCGCATTAAAAGCACGGAGCGTAGTAGCGGAGGGCACGACCGCGGGCAGCATAGTCGCCGTAGGCGAGAGACTAACGGCGACTAAGGGCAAAGCGATCGTAGCTCGAAGCAGTAGAAGTATAGTTAGGCGTCGCGCGACCTGGGTACGAGTTACTAGCGGGACGCCGGCGGATCGTCTATAACCTTCGATAGGACTAAAGCGGAGTACTATAGATGCTATAAGAAGGGTTACATTAAGACGGATTGCCCGAATAGGTACCTATGGAAGGACCGTAACGCGTAAGCGGTTCGTAGGGTAGACGCTACGAAGGCTCTAACTAAGAAGGGTAGCGACTAGGGAAAAGGTAGAGGACTAGAAGTAGGTCGCTCCTAAGTCCGAGTTTTCCTAAAGTCGACCCTTTAAGGCGAGTAGGTATGTGTCTAGCGTAGCGACTAGGGAAAAGGTAGAGGACTATAAGTAGGTCGCTCCTAAGTCCGAGTTTTCCTAAAGTCGACCCTTTAAGGTGAGTAGATGCGTGTCTAGCGCGTCACTTACGAGGCGTAGTCGAGACTCGTAAGGGCTTTCGCGAGGCTACGTTTCTCCTAGATAACTGTACGGATCTTAGCCTAGTGTCGTATAAGTATATACTCCGACATTAAATGTAACCTATTAATAGGGTAAGGCTACCGAAGTTAGAGTCGTATACGCATAACCTAGGGTATTACTACGGCGCCTTTACGGTTCGGCTACGACTCGCTAATAACGCGGGAGTAGAGCGCGTAAGTAACGCTATCTACTACGCGGTACCTATAGGTAGGCCATTAGTAATTTTAGGTAGACCCTAGCGGCATCGTAATCGGATAGTGAAGGCCGATAAGGATAACTAGTAGTACTACGGTATAGAGACGCCTACGATTTAGTAGCGTGACGTACGCGAGTTCCTTAAGGATCTCGAGAGCTTAAAGTAGGTTTATACGATAAGTATTCGGGCTATTGCTATAGTAGTACCCGAAGGAGAGGGCCCCTCGTAGCCTAAAGAATTTATAGACTTCCGAGATGTATACGTACCTAATAAGTAGGCGAAGCGTAAGATGCCCGACGGGGTTAAGTATACAATTGATCTCGCTAAAGGAAAGAAGCCCCCTTTTAAGCCGCTATACTACTAGTCCTTAACTAAGTTAGAGGCCTTAAAGGAGTACCTTACGTAAGCAATGGAGAAGGGGTGGATTAGGCGGTCCGTAAGCGAGGCGGGTACGCCTATCTTATTCGTGCTAAAGAAAGACGGTACCCTTAGGCTCTATGTAGACTATAGAGGCTTAAATGAGATTATAGTAAAGAACCGATACCCCCTGCCCCTAATTAGCGAGACGCTAGATAGGCTATTAGGTTCTAGGTTCTTTACTATAATCGATTTAAAGGACGCCTACTATCGTATCCCTATTAAGCGAGGCGATAAGTGGAAGATAGCGTTTCGTACGCGATACGGACACTACGAGTACCTAGTGATGCCGTTCGGGTTAACTAACGTACTAGTAACCTTTTAAGGGTATATTAATAAGGCGCTAACCGGCTTAGTTAATAACATTTACGTAGTCTACCTAGATAATATCCTTATCTATAGCGAGACGCGTAAGGCACACGTACGAGCCGTACGCGCGGTGCTGGAGAGGCTACGAAAGTTCGCCCTATTTACGAACCTAAAGAAGTGTAGCTTCTTCTAGGAGAATGCCGAGTTCCTAGGATTTATCGTAAGCGTCGTAGGCGTATCGATAGATAGGAGTAGGGTAGCCGTAATCAAGGAATAGCCTACGCCTACGAGTTTTTATAAGGTTTAATCCTTCCTAGGATTCTATAACTTCTATAGGCGCTTTATCGAAGGGTACTCGAGGATTGCGAAGCTATTAATAGACCTACTAAAGGGATCTAAGAATAGTAAGAAGTAAGGGCCTCTTATATAGTCCGCTTACGAGGAGTAAGCGTTCTAACAACTAAAAGCTAGGTTCCTCGGAGCACCTATCCTAAGGTACTTCGATCCTTCGTTACGTACGAGGGTTAAGACGGATGCCTTAGGTTTTACGATTGTAGGCATTATCTCTTAGCTATTTAGGACTAAGTAGCATCCAATTGCCTTCTATTCTCGTAAGATAATACCTACCGAGTGCAATTATAAGACCTATAACTAAGAGCTACTAGTAGTAGTAGAGGCATTTAAGTATTAGCAACCGTACCTCGAAGGCGCATTGTATGCGGTTTAGGTACTAGTCGACTATACGAACCTATAGGGTTTTATAATAGTAAAGTAGCTAAATGGGAGGTAAGCTCGATAGGCGACGTTTCTATAATCTTTTAACTTCGTAGTAGAGTATAGGTCGGGGAAGAGTAACCTAGCCGATACGCTATCGCGACGTAGTAACTACGTACGCGTAGCGTAGTAGACGTCGAACTTACTTCCTACGCTATAAAGTAAGCTGTCTTTCTAGAAGGAATCTCTATTAAGAGAGGACGAGCCTATAGTAAGGCGCGTAACCGCTACCTACGAGAAGATGTAGGATAAGGCGACGATAATAGCAGTAGGAGCCTACGAGCCGTAGGGGACCCGATCGCTACTAGTAGTAGTGTACGCTATAGTAATATAGGGTTAAGCTTATAGCTCGACGGGTGAGTTAATCCTACTCTTAATAAAGATCGCGTAGTAGTAAGACAACTAGTATGTCGTATACTTAGCGTAGGCGCTAAGCGCGAGGGACGCTAAGGGATAGTATATAAAGGATAACCTTATGTACTACGGAGACGCGATCGTAGTACCTAGGGATTACGTAATTAGGTCGCATCTAATTCGTATACACTACGACGACGTCCTCGCGGGTCACTTTAGAAGGACTAAGACTAAAGAGCTATTACGACGTAATTATTAGTAGGACTTACTTAGTACGGACGTAAAGTAATACGTCTAAGCCTATAGAACCTACTAGGGTTCGAAGACTAAACGCTATCGACCCTATAGTAGGCTATAACCGCTTCCTAGACCGGAGCGGCCGTAGTAGGAAATTACTATAGATTTTATTACGGACCTACCTCTAAGTACGCGAGCCGGTTACGTATATAATACGATCCTAGTAATAGTCGATCGCTACTTAAAAATGAGCTTATACATCCCGACGACGAAGACTTATATAGCCGTAGAGCTTACGAGGCTCCTACGAGACGAAGTCGTGCGACACTATAGTGTCCCGTTAGGTATAGTAAGCGACCGAGGTCCGGTCTTTACTAATTAGTTTTAGAGTAACTTCTACTTCGAGGCGCGTGTAAAGCGTAAGCTATCTACGGCCTTTTACCCTTAGACTAACGGCTAAACTAAGAGGGTAAACTAAACCCTCGAACAATACCTTCGTTATTACTATAGTAACAATTAAACTAAGTAGGCTAAGTAGCTTACAGTTACTAAATTCGTAGCTAATAACAGCATCTACCTAACACTACGGATAAGTCCGTTCGAGATAGCGTACGGTTAGCGACCTAAGATTACCCCTATACTAACTAGATCTCGAGACGAGACCTAGGGGGGGGAAGTACTAGTAGCGGTAATAGCTACGAGTCGCATGCGAAAACTACGCGCTATACTCGAGGAGCGATAGAAGGCTACAGTAGAAAGCTAGGCTCGCTACTATAATAAGACCTACTAAGCTAAGACCTACCGCGTAGGTAACTTAGTCCTATTATTAACGAAGAACCTTAAGTTAGTAGTACTAAAGAAGAAGATATTTCCGAAGTTCATTAGCCTATACCGCATTACGGACGCTGTCGGTTCGTAGGCGTACCGCCTAGCGCTACTAGCCGACTTAAGGCTCTATAACGTCTTCTATATCTCTCTCCTCGAGCCGTATATCGGTAGCGATAAGGATAGACCCGCACCCCCTCTAGCTAATAAGGACGGAGAGTATAAGGTAGAGGTACTACTAGATAGGCGTAAGCGTAAGGGCAAGCTACAGTATCTAGTCTAGTAGAAGGACTAGCTAGAGGAGTATAATAGCTAGGAACCGGCGGAGGGCCTCGCGAATGCGGATCGTATAGTAGCCAACTATAAGGCGTTAAGGAGAAGTAAATAAGACTAGCATAGGAGTACTAGAGCATAAACAAAACTTTTCTTAACTATAAACAAAATAAAAACTAGAGAGTAGCGTACCTACTAGGGGCTACGTAGAGTAGTAGTAGGCGAGGAGCCCGCGAGTAGCGTATAAGGCGAGCGCCTTAGTTATCGTCGTCGCGTAGTAACTTAGGTAGGAATGCCTAGTCGGCGGCGGTAGTATTAATGTTCTACGCCTATAGGAACTGGGACTACGGTTAGTAGGGTACACGTATGTAAGGAATATACGAATCGTAGGCGGCGCGCGTAGAGACTTACCCTTAACGAAGTATAGGAGGTACCGTATATACATATTAATCCTCTACGAGAGCTTAGTAGCGGGCGAGGGCGTTAGTAGCTACGAGGGAGATACTAGTCGCTTACGACCACTAGGCGTTCTAGGTACGTCGCGTACTAGAGCCGCCTAGCGGCGCTCGTCTTCTAAGGTACTAGTAGTACTATCGCTACTAATGCTACGAAAGGAGGCGGAGCGGCTAGAGGATAGAGGCGAGGAGGGCCCGTTAGACATAATAATAATAATAATACTAGCGAGGCGCTTACGGTAAGGGTGCGGTGCGGGTACGTAGTAGTAGTATAACGAAGGTAGTACGCTAGGGAACGTACTAGGAGAATAGGGCTAGGTTAGGCTAGAGTTTTATGCCCCTAACTAGCTACGTCGGTATAGTAACTAAGCCTTACTTACCTACACCTACATAACGATACGTACGTAACCCGCATATAGGCCGTATAGTAACTATAGTTCTAGAAGTACGTAGGAACCTCTACGTAGTAACTAGCGAGCTAAGGACAGCTCGTACGGGAGGGGAGGCAATTATAAGGGGCAGCCTAGTAGCTAACCCTTACATGTAGCCTTATATGTAACATGCGGTCGCGACCGGCTACTAAGCCGCACGTAACACGTATACGTATACCTTATGACGCGCGATACGTCTTAAATAAAAGGCAAGAATTAGTTTATCTACGACTAGTAGGTCGTGGGCGTACTATACATTACGACATCCCTTAATAGGGAGGTAGTTATAAGGGTAGCCTATAGCTAATCCTTATATATAATACGGCTATGCCCGGCTTAGTATGCCGTACGTAACGCGCATACGTACACTAGGAGACGCGTATAGCGTCTATAGAAGAAAGTAAGCTTTAGTTTATCTACGATTAGAAGATCGTAGGCGTACTATACATTACGACATCCCCTTATAGCCTTACGGTCCTTATAACTATATAGACGACGCTCTTTTATAAGTAGATAGGAGCCTCGTACTTAACTTGTTTTAAGTATATACTATATACTATTTAGGACTACTACCTTCTTAACGAGTCGAGACATCTCTATAAAGATCTAAGCCCGGTTAGGATAACGTATAGCGGTTCCTAATAACTTTAAGTACTACTACTAGGGCCCTTTATACATGTCTAGGAGAGACGCTACCCGGAGTCCGTTACGATAATAGCTATAGTTAACTAGCATTACGGAACGAATAAGCGAAATGTCGATTATAGGAAGTAGTAAGAATAATAACACTCCTACGAGTATACTAAGCTTATAGGACTACTACCGTACACCTAAGGTATCTACGCCGGAGACGTTCGACGGGACTAAGGATAAACTAGAGGCTTTTTAACTATAGGTTTAAGTTATACCTTTACTTTAACGTACACTAGTTTTAAGGCGAGGCTAGTAAGGTCTTATACGCCGTATCCTTCCTACGAGGAAAAGTAGCTAGAGGATTCCGACTATACCTTAAGGACTAGCTATATAACTAGGGTAAGGGAGAAACACCAAAGATAGAAACTCGAAAAATTTTCTACGACTACGACGAGTTTAAGACGAAACTCGATAATCTATACGGGATACTAAATAAGGAGGTATACGCCAACCGATATATCCGATAACTTCGATAGACTACTTCTATAGCGCTATAAGCCTTAGAATTCTAAGGATATACCGCCGACCTAGAATAGAATAACGTAGCTTTACGATTATAGTTCTACCTCGGGCTAAAGGACAACGTTAAAGCCGAACTATCCCGAAACGCTAGCGTTATTACGCTAGGGGCGATAATTAAGGTAGTAAAGGAGATCGACGAAAGGCTCTAGGATTTAAGATACGACCGATTCGTATAGCCTAGATACTAGAAACCCGCCGCGGGCGGAAGAGGGGGCTTTAAGGCTAGAAGTTAGGACCCTAGTAGTTACGGGGATCTAATAGAATTAGACGTAACGGAACGTAGGATAGGAAGGGGGCTAAAGAGTAAAAGGTTCTACCTACTATATATATAGCGAGTAAGGCCACTTTATAAAGAACTATAAAAGGAAGAACATAGTTAGCCGCGAGATTAACGTAATAATTCGCGAAGAGAATATATACTAGGAATGCGAGAACTTCTTCTCGAAATCTACCTAGTAGAAACGACCTAATAACGATAAGGCATTAAATAGCGGCTTCTCAATTTAATAACCTAGGGCATAGAAGTTAACATTACGATATAGATAAATAACTACTAGATACTAGACAACTTACCCGACTACATAACTAGCGGAATTACCCGAAGGACCTAACTACGAGAACGGAGACCCGACGCCGGTAGACTAGAGGTTAGCCTCTAACTCCTCGAGAGTAGAGGGATTAATATCCTCCTCCGACACCTCTTACGCTATACACCGCAATTTCTCGTCCGCGCGGCGACTATTCTTAGAGAGAACTCGCTCGTTTCTCGTAATCCGAGACTAGAGTACGGCGAGCTATTTAAGTAGGGAGTTACGGGCTTTTCGATCCGTTTCTAGCCTAGTAGCTAATTTCTCTACTATCCGGTTAAGCGCCTCCTAGGAGGTAGTAACGTAGGACCTACCTATACGGACGTAGTAGGCATAAGATAACGACATCCTTAGATCGGAAGAGTATTAGTAGGACCGTTTTAGACGACGACAAGTATTATAAGGAATAAGAGTAGGCTACGAATCCGCTAAGATACGAGTAATAAGAGCCTTACGAGAAAGGGTAGATTTAGAAGACATTCTTTAGAACTTTAGAAGTTAGGAAATAAAGGAGGGGCATTAATTATATAAGACAATAACACGTAATTAATAGGGACATTAATCCTAGAAGAGGGAGGTAGTATTACGGACACACTTATTCGCTACTATAAGGGGCGGGCCCCTGTTCCTTAGCATAGGCTACGCCTATGCGTTCGGATTGCTTTCCGACACCTTTTCTTCGGATAGCGTGTAACTTCACCTTTCTTCTATATCGAACTTATTACAAACCTTATAGAACGTTAGTATATACGTCGTTCACCCGTAACATTAAGTTCGATTGATTCGAATTAGCTAGGTACCTACTATTAAAGAGACGGGATACGTAATAACGTCGCCGGGTAGCGAGAACCCTAGGACTAGTGCCCCGAATAAAAACTTCTAACTTATGCTTTAGTAACTATACTAGCGATAGGAAGAGATGTAAGCCGAGTTAATTACAACGCGCGCCGCTTTAAAAGAATTAGAAGACGCTCGACGTTAGTTAATACCTATAGTCTCGCTACTAGCTTATAATAAGACGACTACTAGTAACCTAATAAGACAGTTACTATAGACGCTACACACCGCCGCGCCCTCGTCGCGTACCGGAGAAGAACCGTCGGGTCCTAGAGGTTAGAACCTACCGTCCTAGGACGGTAAGGTAGAGACATTCCGCGATTACTTCTTAAGGTTAAAGAGCTCTTTTAGGGTGCGATCCGCCCTAAAGCCGACGCTCTCTAAGGAATTTTACTAGGATACAATTAACGACACCTTACTAGCGAGAGAGCGTACTAGGATACGGTACTTCTAGGATAAGGGAGACGGTAAACTTAGGAAGGACCCCGTTACTTTCTTTACGTAACTTAAGAAAGTCTTCGGTAATAGTAACGAGCGCGCTAAGGCTCTAGAGTAGCTTACTAAGATTAAACATACGAACGGTTAACCTTAGTACGACTACTAGATAAAATTCGACGGACTCCTACTAAGCGCCGGCGGAGAGAACTAGAGCGACGACGCGAAGATTAGTTACTTACGTAACACCTTCTCGAACCCCGTTCGGATGTACACGGCGGCTATACCGAAAAAGGAGGACTACTACAAGTTTACGGGGGAGGTCGAACGGATTATAACTAACCTCGAGGACACGGACTAGTTTAAAATAGCCTATAAGAGGTAGAAGGATAATAATAAGGACTCTAGTATAACCGCTATAGTTACTACCCGTTCTTTTACGAGAGCGGCTAGTAACTAGGTTAATACCAATAGTAATACTATTATAGCACTAACCCGGACAAGCGGAGGCCGCTCTAGAAGTCGTAGAGATCGGAAGGAGGATAAAGGGAGGTAGAGAGTAAAATAGGTAGATACCGCGGAGAGAGATCGTAGGCGCTAAGAATAGCTCTACTTCCGCTATAGAGCGAGCGGACATCGAGTAAAGGCATGCCCGTACGCCGTAGTAGTTAATCCTACTAGGATTAACGCGGCCTCGGTCGCGCCGATCCTAGAGGACGACGGGTTTAAGTCGGATCCCGGAGAGATAGGAAAAGACTAGCTCCTAGTCGAAAGCTAGAACTAGGAGATAAAGAAGCACTAGTAAAGGGGTGGAACGTAGTTAAGAGTTCTATAAATAGGAATCTTATATATACTAACGTACTCCTAAACGAAAGTTACGGAACGTTTACCCTTATCGATAAAGGATATATATACTACGCTACAATTAACGGAGACTTAGCGAAAGGCCTCGGTCTCACGTATGTTAGTAACGAGAGCCGTAAGGCTATAGGGTTTACGAAGGCGATACGGAACTCGATCGAAGGAGTAGTCGCCTTCCGCATAGAAATTACCGGGATCTACTAGGTGGTTTATGCTTATGTCGTGCCTAATCTAGACTTCCCTATAATCCTAGGGAACCTATAGAAGGCGCATAATTAGATCCGGACCGCGCCTAAAAAGCGCCGGTACTACTATAGCTTAGTAAAGAAATAGGTACCCGAAGGGCGTAACTACGAAGAACACGAGTCGAGTAAGCGTTTCGCTACGATTGCCGCGGTAACCGTAGAAGATATTAAGAAAGCCCTTAGTAAGAAGGAGCCGCCTACGCGAGAGGAACTTAAGAAGGGCTTACCTCTAGAACTTTAGGATATATTACCGTTATTTTCTACTAGGGAAGCTAATAAACTAGCTCTATACCACGGCGACCTTAACTATAAGATCGAGATACGGACGAAAGCCGACGGAAGCCCGGAACTATTGCCCTAGGGACCGCTCTATAGTATATCGAAAGACGAGCTACTTATCCTCCGGAAGTCGCTAACGGAGCTATAGCGTAAGGGTTACATTCGCCCTTCTACCTTAGAAGCGGCGGCTCCCGTCCTATTCGTAAAGAAGCCCGGGGGAGGACTTAGGTTCTACTACGATTATAGAGTACTAAACTCGATTACTAAGTAGGACCGTTACCCGCTTCTATTAATCCCGGAAACTATTCGGAACCTAACGGGCGCTAGATAGATTACGAAGGTTAACGTTATTACCGCATTCTATTACCTCCGGATAGCTCGAGGTAAAGAGTATAAGACGGCTTTTCGAACTAGATTCGGTCTATAGGAGTAGCTAGTATACCCGTTCGGTTTATCCGGGGCCCCCGTAACATTCTAGCGGTACATTAACAGTTTATTTCGGGACTACCTAGACGACTTTGCCTCGGCCTACGCTAACGACGTCGTTATTTACTCCGACGGAATAAAAAAGGACTATTTCTAGAAGCTTCGCATCGTGCTCTAGAAGCTTTAGGACGGAGGTCTTTTCCTAGATCTAGGGAAGTGTAAGTTCGTATAGAAGAAGGTTAAGTACCTTAGGTTTATTATATATACCGACGGGATAGGAGTAGGACCCGACCCCGAAAAGGTAGTAGTAGTAAAGAACTAGAAGGCACTAGTTACCTAGAAGGAAGTGCGGCGGTTCTTAGGCTTCGCGAACTACTACCGAATGTTTATTCTAAACTATTTAAAGCTCGCCGAGCCCTTAACGTCGCTAACCGGTAAGAATAAGGTGTTTTCCTAGGGAGATCGTTAGGCTAATGCGTTTAAGACCCTAAAGGACAAGTACTATAAAGCACTAGTTTTAGCCTACTAGAACCCGGAGCTCCCTACGTTTTTAGAGACGGACTATAGCGGCTTACGCTTAGAGGCGCCCTCCTATAAGAAAAGGACGGAGTCGTAAGACTAGTAGGATTCTACTCGAAGAAACTTAATAAGGCTAAGATTAACTACGATATTTACGATAAGGAGATGCTCGCGGTAGTGTCCTATCTTAAGGAATAGGCTCCCGAGTTAAAAACATATAGGCCCTTTATAATCTAGACGGACTATAAGAGCCTAGAATACTTTATAACGAAGAGACAGCTCTCCGAACGGTAGATCCGGTAGGTTAAGGAAGTTGCAAAGTTCTAGTTTTTACTAGTGTATAGGCCGGGTACCGAGGCGATTATACCGGATACCCTTTCTCGAAGGGAGTAGGATACGCTTAGGTAGGACGATAAGTTATTACGGTATCGTAGATTTCTTAAACCGGACATCGTAAAGAATTAGCCGAGCTCGAAGGTAGTAGACGCTAGCTCTACTATAAAGGTTTCGTTAGTACGAATCTTAGCTACGTAGTTCGAAGGACTATCCGCTATAGAAGAGGCGGATTTACCGGGCGCACTATAGGGACCCTTCTAAGACTAAGAGCTAAACGACCTCTAGGAAAGAACTATCGAGAAGGACAGTACGTTCTAAGCGGTACACCGCGCGATTAAGGTAGGAGCGCGTTTACTCCCTAGCGAGGTGAAACTTAAGGTACAAGTAGGTAACTATAGTATCGACCGTAACGGGTATCTTCGCTACCGCGGTAGGATTTAGGTACCTAGAGCTCCTAGTTCTACGGAGTCCGACTATAAGGAGGCGGATATAGCGATTCTATAGAACGACACCCTTCGAACTAAGCTAATCTAATCCGTACACGATTCACTAGTATACGGCTACCCTAGCCGGGACTCTATAGTATCGATACTAAGTCGTAACTTCTACTAGCCCCTATAGTCTAAGCACGTAAGGCAGTTTTTAAGGAACTGTAACTACTACGGTAGGAATAAGGTATAGAGAGAATAAAAACACGGCCTCCTATAATCCTTACCGGTCCCCGACCGATTCTTCTAGGAAATCTCGATAGATTTTATAACGGATATACCCGAGTCGTAAGGGAACACTTACCTCTAGGTAATTAAGGATCGACTAAGCAAGACCGTCGTTTTAGAAGCGATGCCTACTATAAAAGCCGAGGACTACGCTAAAAGGTTCTTAGACTACTAGGTAAGATACTATAGCCTCCCTTAAGCTATTACGAGCGACCGGGGTACTAACTAGACGAGTACCTTCTAGAGGACCTTCTATCGTTTAACCGGTATAAAATAGAGGCTTAGCTCCGCCTACTACCTATAAACCGATAGAGGCCCGGAACGATTAAACTAGGAAGTCTAGGCTTACCTTCGTAACTATATTAACTATAAGTAGTCCGACTAGAAACGCTAGCTCCCTACGGCGTAACTTACTCTAAACGCGCGGTATTACGCTAGGCTAGGAATAAGCCCCTTCTTCGCGGTACACGGATACGAGGCACTATTACCCGTTTAGTTATAACCGGATCTAGAGACCTCTTAGTTAGATGCCGCGTAACGGGTAACGCTATTCGTAGAAAGGATGTAAAAGATCACGGACCTATGTTAGGCGAGTATAGCGGAAGCCGCCTAAAAATAGAAGGACTACGCTAACCGGGGTAGGAAGCCCGTACTAATCTATTATATAGGCGACAAAGTTTAGCTAGATCTACGTAACTATGTTACTATACGACTAAAGAAGAGCCTCGACTATAGACACGCGAAGTATACGGTAGTAGAAGTAATCTTACCGTTATCTATACGCTTATCTAGGATCCCCGACGGGATCTACCTAGTCTTCTATCCTAACTTACTACGACCTATAAGCTAAGACCCCTTACCTAGATAAGAGATCGATAATAAACAGCCGGACCCTATTATAATTAAGTCTTACGAAGAGTAGTAGGTAGAAGAGATTCTTTATGCTAGAACTACGGTTAGAGGTAGAGGCCGAGTACGCGAAGTCCTAGTAAAATGGACCGGATACTATAACCCTATATAGGAACTATTAGGGTACCTCGCGGATATAGTAGCCGCGGATAACTTCGAGAGGAAATATAGTAACCTAATAACGCATAACGGACTAAAGGAGGCATAGGATACGAAAAGAAGGGGGGAAAGGCGAAAAGGTAAGGATTACTAAGGATTTAGCGTAGACATAGGCGTTTAGGAAAAGGTAGGCGTTCTTTTAGGTTAGGGAGTCTTTTTAGGAGATAGAGAGAAGTAAGAAGGTATAGGTAAGTTTAAGAGCGTTTTATTTTAGCGGCGTCCGCCGTAAAAGTAGCGGAGCCCGATCCCTTTCGAGATAGCTATATACTATAATAGCCCGGTCGCGGCCCGCGCGAAAGACGAGGGTACCCGAAGGCTAGTTAGAGGAGGCCGATGCCTAACGTACGCGGCGCTAGCCTAGCTAGAGGTCGCGTAGGGCGCCCCCGGGACTAAAGAGTCGGTTAGCGATAGTTTTATAACGGGGCCCGTAGTATATACATCTACCTAAAGGTAAGCTAAGCATTAGCTACAGTGCCTATAACCTTAGCGGCAACCGCACTAAAAGGATCGGTAAGCGCGTATAAAGAGGCGGGGGCTAGGGAAACTTACCGGGAGAGTACGCTAGTACGCTAGAGAGGCTTTAAAGCCTTCTAGGCTTTAAGGACGGCGCGGAGCTTAGTACGGGCGTCGTCGCTAAAAGACCGTAAGCCGGTAGAAAAGTCGCGGAGGACGCTAGGGAGGATACTTACGCGCGGTTCTAGTTAGTAGCGCGGGTCCACTTAGTATAGGCGGCGTAGGCGAGCTCCGGCCTAGAACGCGCGGTTAGCGATAATTTTCCTTCGGGGTCCGCGTAGTATATACATGTCCTCGCAATGCTTACGATTAGTGTTATAGGCCTAGTAGGCGCGCGCGGTTACGCCCTAACGATAATTAGCGGTCCCCGATAGGAATAGGACGGGGACCGGTACTTATATACTAGGAGACGTAGTCTACGCTAGTAGAGGCGTAGGGGACGTAGTAAATGCGGCGTTAGGCCATTTTATGCTAGGTTCTAGTTAGAATGTGTCGGTCCCCGTAGTAATTTATTCGGACTCACTTAATAGTATTAATAGGAGATGTAGTAGTAGTAGTTTTTATTTACGGCATGCTATTAGTATCTATCGGACCCCGTAGGGAAAATTTCGTCTCCCTAAGCGATAGGCATAAGATGCGTAAACGTATGCCCCTAAGGCTAGAGACGCTTAGCTAGGGGGAGGAGAAGGGGCGACTTACGCGTACGGTAGGTAATAAGAAAAAGAAAGAAAGAAAGAAAGAAAGAAAAAGAGAATGAGAACCTAAAGATATGTTCTAGGCTCCTATTGTTTATATATAACAATAGCTATTATTACTTAGTAGACAATAGTAAACCTTACACTTACCTAGGTAACAATACTTCGTCTCGGCGTCGGCGGGACTAGACAATAAGGAAGAGCAGCTCGGGCACTTCCTATTACGAGCCTAATAAAAACAGCTAGGACAATAGGCTCTAGGGCGGAGCTAGGACTAGGGGCGGCGGAGGAGGAAGGGGGGGTAGTGTAAGGGGCGGGCCCCTATTCCTTAGTATAGGCTACGCCTATGCGTTCGGATTACTTTCCGACACCTTTTCTTTAGATAGCGTGTAACTTCCCCTTTCTTCTATATCGAACTTATTACAAACCTTATAGAACTTTAGTGTATACGTCGTTTACCCGTAACAGCTACGAACGATAAGAGTTTATATAGGCTACGAGGTAGTAGGACTAAGGATAAGCGACTTAGATTAGGACTAAGGATAAGCGACTTAGATTAGTTACGCTAAGACATAGCACTATATAGACGACGCTCTTTTATAAGTAGATAGGAGCCTCGTACTTAACTTATTTCAAGTATACACTATATACTATTTAGGACTACTACCTTCTTAACGAGTCGAGACATCTCTATAAAGATCTAAGCCCGGTTAGGATAACGTATAGCGGTTCCTAATAAGGGTGTCGTTGCCTATATAAGTAGCTAAGGCATTAATAGTATCGTTCGCGGTCTAAGGTCGTCGGGCTCTACTTACTTTACTAGGGGTAGGTGTTCCCCGGTTACTCTATTGATCTCCTATCGTAGAGGGCGTTTAAAGCTATTAGGTTTAGTATAACCTAATAATATTATAAGTTAAGAAGACAAGCTTAATCGGGTTTGTTCTCGGGCTAATAGGAAGTTAAGGGAGAGTAATAAAGCAGTAGCTATCTTGTCTCATAAAGACTAAGCAGCAGTAAGGTAGAGCTTAGGTTATAGTGTATTCTAAACAGTAATATTGAACAGTGAGTTAAACGTATTGAAACCATAAGGGATTCTTAGCGTTCCTAAATACAAAGGAGACTCGCAGTCGTATTTCGTCCGATCACTTAATCACTGGTGAGCGAGTGATCTCGAATCACCGAGTCACTGGTGAGCGAGTGATCTCGAATCACCAAGTCACTGGTGAGCGAGTGATCTCGTGCAGCGCACGTGATCTCATCGGCCAATGGCCATGTGTGCCGTCGTGGCTCAACCCGAACCGTAACACGTACTACCTACGGCGGCGGTAAATAGGTAACGGTAAGGTCCGTATACGGTTACTAAGATGCTAGCAACACTATCTTAGAGTCGTCTATAGTAGTAGTATTACAATAGGTAATATATTAGGAAGATAATATCCGAAAAATAAGGTATTCGAACAGGTGTCTCTATACGAGCATACAAGAACCCCAACACGCGATTCGACGCGATAATATTGCCTTAACTTAATGCGATATCGAGTACAGGACTACAGTATGTGCCAAGGTGTGGGTAATGCTAGGGCGACGCGGGCCAGCTGGGGACATGCATGTCGATAAAGGTAGGGCCATCCTTGAGATGATGCTGGGATATGCTTCGCCTGAGAGGGGAAGCAACACCCATGATCAGAGCTGCGATGTCGCCGCATAGGCTCTGGCCGGACTACGACGTCTCGTGGCTCGGAGTCGTCGTAGCCGAGGATTGAATGTTACAGGGCAGGAGTAGAAGTATTTGATGGATGGACCTTTACGTTCTATTATAACCACTTCGCCCTGGCTGAGCTGTTCTTCGGTCACATAGATTGTACAGCAGACAACAAGGCTCCTGCTCTACGCGGCTCAAGAGTTCAAGCGATTCATTGAAACACTCCAATTGAAAAGACATAATGGCCGACGAAGATCTCAAGACAGACGTCTTCATCTGCGGCGCAGGTCCCAGTAAGAGAACGGGGTCCCACGCACCACCATCTCCATGCTCAACACTAACACCCTCTCCTCGCAGCCGGCCTCGTCCTCGCTTACCAACTCCTCCGCCTCAACCTCCGCGTCCACATAATCGACTCCGCCGACAAAGCCTCCCCCTCCTTTCCCATGGTACCTCCATCCCCATGTCTCCCTCTCCCCCTCCCTCCCTAACTTACCTTCCAAACAGTACGGTCGCGCCGCGACCCTCCTCCCCCGCAGCCTCGAAATGCTCGACCAGCTAGACCTCTACGACCCATTGGCACAAGAATCCCACTGCAGCAACAGAACTTTCACCTATGAAGACGGAGTCCGGATACACGGTCGAGGATGGAGATTCCTCGACAACATCACTGGAACGTTTTTCAATTTTGGTTTGAATATCCGGCTCAAGTTCAGTGAAGATGTGTTTCGCGAGAAGTTGGAAGCACTGGGATGTGTGGTGGATGCGCCCCAGAAGCTGGTCGGGATGGAGGTCCTTGGAAGTGAGGAGGACTATAGGATTGTTGCAGAGTGCAAAAACTCGCAGGGGAGCTTGAAGAAAGTCAGGGCAAAGTATATTGTGGGTTGTGACGGTGGGGGTAGTTCTGTAAGGAAGTTTGCGGATATTCCGTTTCCTGGTGAGAATAGAGATCAGCACTGGGTGAGGATTGATGGGGTTGTGAAGACGAACCTTCCGGAGGCGAGGATCGGGTTCGGGGCTTTGGACTCGATGACGCATGGGCGAGTCCTGTGGGTGGCGCTGGATCATGGAACTGTAAGGATTGGATATGTTTTGACAAAGCAGCTTTTCGAAAAGTATGGATATGGCATGACGCAAGAGCAAGCTGTGCATGAGGCGAAATTGGCTCTTGCGCCCTTCGAGTTGGAGTTTGTGACGGTTGATTGGCATACGGTCTATGGGATCCAGCAGCGTGTTGCTGAGCGTCTTGTCGATCGCGAGAGGATAATCTTGGCGGGAGATTCCGCGCACACTCATTCCAGTGGCACAGCTCAAGGCAAGTGAACTGAAGGGTGCTGGGCACCTTCCAATATCTGAGAACTCTGCTGACCTTGCGTATGCTTTTAGGCATGAATACGGGCCTCCATGATGTTGTGAGCCTCGGCTGGCGGCTCGCAGGAGTTTTGAAGGGATGGTATCCTCAGTCTGTCTTGGAGAACTATTCCGATGAGCGAAAGGCGGTGGCGCAGGAACTCATCGAGAATGACAAGATCATCAGCACTCTCTTCCAGGGACAGAAGCCAGAGATCTTCAAGGATCGGCCAGAGGACGCTATGACGCTTGCCACAGAATTCTTGGACAAGGTTGCTGATTTCGGTCTCGGGCTCGGTGTCACTTATCCCCCCGTGAATCTGCTCAATGATGGCGACCACGCTTATCCTGCAGTCAAGTTCCTTCCTGGCCATCGTGGTCTGGATGTATTCCTTGCGAAGCCAGGCTTCCGTCGTCAGAACATCAGACTACACGAGGTGACCAAAAACAATGGCAAGTTCAAGGTGGTTGTGTTCGTTGGTAAGCCTGACCGAACAAGATCTGCACTCCAAGAACTCAGAGCCCAGGTCGACAAGCACCAGGACAGGACTGCACATGCTGTCGACTTTGTAACAATCATCGAGGGTCTCGATATGGCGTTTGACGAGACTCTTGGTGTGCGAAGATTCGGTAATGCCTACTGGGACATTGACAGCAGCGCGCATTGGAAGTACGGGATCGGAGACTTCGATGGCGCAGTCGTGGTCCTTCGACCGGATGGTATCGTAGGCGCATCGGCTCCTTTGCGAGGCTTTGAAAAGATCATAGTGCCGTATCTCGACCGCTTGATCTTCCCCAGAGAGCTCACCAAACACGCGCTTACGAATGGTCGGCAAGACATTGGCGAGCTTCTCAATCCATTCGAGAACAATTTAATACACTCCCCGAAAAACGCGGAAGTGTCGAGGCGCTAGCACAGATGCAGAGACAGCCGAACAAAGCGACATTGTCTGCAAGCTACCGATGTCCATGTATGTTTAGTATGCAATGGATAACTTTTCATCCAAAGTCGTGGCGTATCACACTCCCAGCATCGCTTTGTAAGGTGGATGAGCGTATGGACGAATCATCGGAGTTGCTTCGTGGTTGCCATCCAACCTGATCGGGAGGGTTGTGTATCACGGAGCTTGGTAGGCTCTCCTCGCTGGCACCAGAGTGGAGATAAGGTGTTGCAGCCCGAGACGATCGACCCTCGTGTGCCGTCACTGGTGTAGCATGGCTGGATGGCGGTGAAGTCGGTCTATCTGATGGCGTGCGATAAGCTGGAAGTTGATCCTCAGCTGGGAGTGTCAAGTGTGGCGATAACATATCGCTACCCTGCTCCCTTTCCAGAGTCTGCTTGCGCACTTCATCGACGATGGTGGCGTTCATAACAGTCATACTAGATAGAACAGCTGCAAAAGCGCTCATAAGACTGTCAAACTGCTCTACAGGGACAGCTTTACCCGAAAAGCGAGCCTTTTCGTACTGCGGCAGAAAGCTAGCTCCGACTTTGGGCGTGACGAGACCAAGGAAAGATAGCTGCGTGAGGTACTCGCGCATGGACATATTTGGCGAGCGCTTCAAAGCATCTACCACTATTGGATCAGCAGCTCGGGATTGACCTTCAACAGGGGTGAGAAGAGGATCCGGAGGAGCCAAGGAGACAGCTCTTGCTTCGATCAGATGCGGCATCTCCGCAATGACCGTGTCAAAGTGGACATGGGGTGTCTTGTTGTTGTCGGAGTGACTTGGCGATGACCAGCCTGGGTGCTGCACATCTCCCCATGGAGGGTTTTGAGGATCCACACGTATCTCAGTGCCGACCAGGTAATCGTTCTTGTCCACACTGTCCGACTCCTGAGGCAAGATGCCCTGTTGCTCTGCCACGATGATCTCTCCGTACAGATCTCGCGGTCTGCTCTCCCATGCCACGATAGCGCTCCTGTGCAGCTGTTTCACGATCATTTTCCGCACTGCCTTGGTCACTTCTCCGTCTTCGATGGCGATGTATGCCTTGCCGACAGCGGACATGGACGACCTGTTGGTGTACAGTCTGCTGGTGTATACGAAGATGGCGATGATGATGGTCAAGAGGTAGGCGCTTCCCAGCATGACCGAGTACTGGATGGCGTTATGTTCGATGGAGGCATAGCACATAGAGACCGGTGTGACAGCCAGGAACACCAGCGTGATGAGATAGAGGAGCGTATACGTCAAGCTGTAGAAGACGCGGAATACGGGTACGCGAGGGAGGTGAATGCGATGGCCGCGTAGCGTGAGGGCTGCCATGGTCGTGGCCGTCGTCGTGTCGTCC
This sequence comes from Nothopassalora personata, assembly GCA_033816765.1. Classification (NCBI taxonomy): domain Eukaryota; kingdom Fungi; phylum Ascomycota; class Dothideomycetes; order Mycosphaerellales; family Mycosphaerellaceae; genus Nothopassalora; species Nothopassalora personata. Next base: position 881,842 of record CM066290.1, read on the forward strand.
GCGTGTCGCGCTGATCTGGATCGTGATGCTGCAGCGTTGCCTTTCCTTACGGACCTTTCCTTACGGTTCCTTACGGAATGCTGCTACGTTGGAGAGATTCACATCACTGCCGAATCATGTATGCAAGCTGAAGATGTATCATGTCGCATGTCCAGGGTGAATGCAGCAGCTCTTCTCAAGTTGACTCAGCGGCGCCACTTTCGCGCCGTCCACATACATGCCTTGGCATACATCTGCGGGAAGAACAATCTTGCTCGCGCAATACTTATATTTCATTTTCAGTACATAGACTCTACCTTGAGACACCTGTGATTGAATGGCCCTGTCTGTACTTGAAAGTGAGTCGAGGATCGCAAGAACCCGACCAACGCCGGCCGCGGCACTTTGGCATGCCTTCATGAACAATATCAAGACGCCAGCTCCATAAACGAGCAAACGACGCATCGCATGTCACCTTTGTTTGCTCCAAGAACTTATGCCTGCCCGCACCCCTCGAACACGAGCACGTCAACGTCGCTTCACCAGATCGCGGAGAGGCAGAATGGCAGCACCCACAGAACAGCAACAACGACCCGGTGACGAGACCGATGCTCTCGACGAAGCACTTTCCAAATCTCGCATCGAGGAACTGTCATCAGACGACGACTCCAACGAAGACTACTCAGATGTCACAGAAGATGCCATCGACGGACCTCCATTTCCAGGCAGGCACATCCTCCAACAACAGCAGAGACAACAACGCTTGCCACCGTGGCTGAACCCCGACACCTTCAACCTCTTCCACAACGACATCACCACCGAGACTTCCGAGAAGCAAACGGACACTACAGCAGAATGTCTGCCTCTTCTTTTCGGCAAGGAGACTCTGAAGGAAATCCCTACCAACGGCCACGGCATCCCTCACCTCAACCGCGCAAAGCACATCAAATTCCTCCAGGGCTGGCTGGGCACGTTCCCAGCACCATATGTTGCTATGGATGCTAGCCGCCCATGGATCTTCTATTGGTGTATGGCTGGTCTCTCGTTCCTGGGCGAGGATGTCAGCCACTACAAGGAGCGCTTGATCAACACCGTCCGACCACTTCAGAACCCTACCGGCGGCTTCGGTGGCGGGCACGGGCAATATAGTCACTGCGCAGGAACCTATGCCTGTCTTCTTGCACTCGCTGCCGTCGGCGGGCTTGAGGTAGTAGACCGCAGAGCGATGTGGCATTGGCTCGGTGAGGTGAAACAGGCCGATGGTGGATTCTGTATGGCGGTTGGCGCGGAGGAGGATATAAGAGGAGCTTACTGCGCTATGACCCTCGTCACACTTCTGAACCTACCGCTCGAGCTGCCACCAGATGCACCAGCTCGCAAAGCAGGATTGGAGAACTTCTCAGATCGACTGGGGGAGTGGGTTGGCAGGTGTCAGACCTACGAAGGTGGAATTTCAGGGGCACCTAACAACGAGGCACATGGTGCTTACGCCTTTTGTGCACTGGCTTGTCTGAGCATCATGGATGCTCCACATGTCAGCATTCCAAAGTACCTCGACGTCGATGCTCTGCTACGCTGGTTATCGGGCATCCAAACCAACCCGGAGGGCGGCTTTGCGGGCCGCACCAACAAGCTCGTCGACGCTTGCTACAGCCATTGGGTTGGTGGATGCTGGTCTCTGATCCAAGCAGCGCTCTTTGGCACTGCAGAAGCCAGCACAGTCAGGGACTGTTGGAGTCGAGAAGGTCTCATCCGGTATTTGCTGTGTTGCGCCCAGCAGCCTGGTAAGAAAGGCGGCATGCGCGACAAGCCCTCTTGTCGACCGGACGCCTACCACACCTGCTACTCGTTGGCTGGTCTCAGTCATGCGCAGAACCACTTCCTGTATGACACCAAGGCTGCGGTCGAGGACGCGTCTACTGGACGCCTGGTGGCGGGTTTCAACTGGACTGCTGTGACCGCTTCGGAGGACGAGAGGTTAGCATTGGGATTTGATGCCGAGGATGCTGTGAAGCCGGTGCACCCTGTTTTCGTGCTGCCGTTCGAGGTTGTGGAGCGGACTAGAGTGCAGTTCCAGAAAGGTGGACTGTGAGGACGTAGAACTTCTCGAACGTCGGATCAACGATGTCAGGATAGTTGACGAAGCCTGCGAGGCGCAGCGTCGCCGTTGACGAAGCACGAAGACCGTGTGGCAGGGATACTTGAATGTGAATCGTCATGTCGTGACGCAACCACGCGTACGAGTCGAGAGGAACTCATGCCTCTACTACGGCTGTCTTCGTAGATCAATTCTGAAGAATACTCACTTTCCGTCTGGCTTGGCGTAATTTCTTCTTGCTCGATTGGTGAAAGGAGCCACTTCGGCCAACAGCGCCGACCATGGCAGAAGGCATTGGGCCACTGGCATATTCGTCACGGGTCTCCAATGCAGCATGGCGCGGTGACATTTGTGGAGTGTGGCGCCATGCAAGGGCCCGAAGGTGAATTGACAGAGTACTGTAGTTGAGACAGACAGCTCTAATGCAGTGTGTCCAGAAAGCTTTGTACAGCTGTTCCACCGCTGGCCATGCCGAAGACACGTCACCCCCCAATTGGAGCGCCTTCAAAGCCACTGATAGAGGGCCGGCTTCACACGCGTTGTACCAAATTGCCTCCAATGTAGGGGGATGTTGCGTTGTACGTCCATTCCATGCAGCTCTTATCTCGACCGCCTTGCCGCTAGAACTAGCGGGCATGCTTTCCGTGCTATATTACACTTGAGTTTGCATGGGAGTCGGTATGGTTAGAGCAAGGAAACACACTCGTGCAGCAGAACCACCTCAGCCGCACGTATCCGTCAGAATCATGTCTCCCGGGCCAATCAGCCCCATCCCGCGCAGAGTGTCGGAAGTGAGCAGATCGTCGGCTCCAAGCCAAGATGGAGGAGGAGCTTATTCCCAAAATATCCCCTCGATATCGCGACTGGAACGCAGCGCCGAGGAGATCTCGGCGGGAGGCAGCGACATTGGCGAGGAGATTCGCAAGATGCACGAGATGGAGAAAGAGCGCAGTCGGCAGAACTCGATCCAGAGCAGCCACCATGGAGACATCAGCGTGGTGCAGCCGCGCCCACCACCACGCCGCATGGGCAGCAGCAGTTCATACGCCTCGAACCCCATCGTCGACGCCAACAACACCGCCCGCTGGGGCGGCTACTCCCCTCCAGCGTTTATCACGTCGCCCGTGGGATCAGTCCGCTCGGGAGCATCGTGGTCGCATGCTTCAGCCATGAGATCGGCATCGGGCACCACCTCGTCTCGCCTGGCCATGGTCGAGCCTATGCAGGAGGGGAATCCCCTCAACTCGCCATTGGCGCCCAGCAGCGTGTCGCTGTATTCCCAGGAACATCAGATGTCGAGACAGGCCTCGCAGACGTCCTTCTCGAGGCGCTACGATCAGATCGCCGGCGAGATCGAAGAGCAGTTGCACGTCATCCCTGCCACGCCTGCACCACATCCTCCTGAGCACCACGACTCCGCAGCACACGATGCTCCGGACAGGCCGCATTCGACAGACACGTATACAGAGGCACAGCTGGCGTTCAAGGACTTTGACGGGGTGCACTACGATCCGGACAGTGAGGAGTACGTGCTGGAAGATGATGGAGGCAACGAGGTGCGACGGATCTCGGCACGAACGTCCTCTGGCAGTCTGCTGGATGCTGCATCACTTCTGAGGCAGCCGAAAGGGCACGAAAGCATGCCACCGCATGGCGCGCCGCCTCCGGACCAGAGCATGGTATACTATCCTGCACCAGTCCCGCGTATGCTGAACATGCCGAAACGTCTATCACAGCAGCCACCGCCAAGCGTACAGGCCCAGAGGAGGTCGCAGGTTTTGCAGGAGCTGTCAAAGCAGAACAGGGAATCCGCTCCCTGGATCCCACCCATTGCTTTTGATGAGGAGGGGAACAAGAGCCAAGCGGATGTTCGGAGTCTGCAATCGGGCTCGCAGTCGACATACAGCCAGGACCCCAACCAGCCAAGGGGTATGTTGAACGAGCGCATGAGCATGCACAACCCGCAGAACCTACCGCCTCAGCTACGGGCATCCGTATTCTTCGAGCAGCCGTCCGTGGCACACGACGTCGAAGTGACGAACGATTCAGCTGTGGCCACCCTGGACAGCATTCTCGCAGCTTCCGCCACCGCACCTGTCGATGCTTTCACCCACCATCCATATGCTGGCGATGTACGAAAGTCTGTGTACGCGCCCGAACGGCAACAGAAGAGGAGGAGCACGGTGACTTTGGCCAAGATCCCAGGCGAGGCACAAGAGACGGAACAGCATAAGAAAATCAAGAAGAAGCGCAGCAGCAGCATTGGAAACTTCTTCCGCAGGAATAGCACAGATCTGAACGGGGAGATGAAAGAGGAGGCAAGATCACGGCCTGTCAGCAAGGGAAGCATGCTCGACTTCAACCAGAATGGCAACAAGTTGAGAAAGAGGAAGAGCCAGATGAGTATGGGTAGCATGGGTGATGAGATGCAAAGAGTAGAGCGGTCGGATCGACCTGGTTCGGAGATCATGCCAATGCAAAGAAGAGAGTCGATGATGTCGGGAGGGCTAATAGCCCAAGCAGCGAATGGTCCAGCACCTGAGGAACAGGAAGAGCGGGATGACCGCCGAGGCACGTCAATGAGCAAGAACAAGGATTTGACAGAAGGCCAACAGGTCGAGGCGGACTTTGCAGCTGAGGAGGAAAACTCCGATATCGATCTTGAGGATCCTCTATATGCACAACCTACTACTCTCCTGGCCGAACTGCAGGTACGAAAGGCGAAGCTCAAGTCGCGCAATCGGACTGCTGCGACGGCATATCCCGGTGGCATGCACAGTACGCTACTCCAACTGGACGCTGTTGAAGCGATCAATTCCAGGAAACGACAGAAGCAGAAGATCGCGTTGGCATGGGAGGATCCGAACTCACGAGCTGAAGCAGAGGCACGGTTGGAAGCTCAAGATGAAGACGTGCCGCTTGGCATGCTTTTCCCATCTAAAGAAGGCTTGATTGCTCGCAAGATGAACGATGGTCGTGACTGGGATAGGCCGTTGGGTCTGATGGCGAAGCGCGAGATGGAAGAGAACGAGCCGTTGAGCAGTCGTCGCACACGGCTGAACCCAGGGGCTCGACCTCTGAGGCAGCAGTCAAGTATGAATATGTCCCAGCTACATCTCGCTGGGCAGCCTGCAGCGGATGAGGCTGAGGATCCTGGTGAGACGCTTGGTCAGCGCAAAGCTCGACTACGCTCGAAGGAAGCTCTGGACAGTGCCATCAAGGACGTGGCACCTAAGGAAGGCGAGCGGCCAGATAGCACTTTCACCGCCGATGTTCTTGACCAGTTTCCTGAATTGACCCTGAACGATGACGGGACCAAGAAAGACCAGGACAAGCGAGCCTCTGGCGACCTCGCAGCAGCTGTGGAGCCCGAGCCGGAAGAAGAGACACTCGCTGCGCGGCGAGCTCGACTCCAACGTGAACGTGAGGCATCGGGTGAGCACCATCCTCAAGATGAACAAGCTGCACGACCTGCGCTGCAATCCCGGTCTAGCCTGGCGAACATTCTCTCGTCGAACCCTGTCGGCCAACGTCCTGCCATGAACCGTGATCAGCAAATCTCCCAAGGCACACTGCTGCACTCACACGGTTTACAGCAGGCAAAGTCCAAGCAGGACCTCCTCGCCACGAACATGCGCGCGATCAGTGGTTCGTTTGATAGACCTTTCGTCGATGCTCAACCACAGGCCAATACACAGGCTGTCGGTGGCCTCCTAGCACAAGAGCGAAGCCGACCCGCCAATGGCTCCTTCCAGCCTACCTCGTACTACCCAGCCGGTGCCACCTTCGACCCTTCCCTCCCAGCCGGGCATAGAGACTTCTCGTCCGGTCTCCTCGGCGCACAACGCAGCAGACCTGCCAACGGCGCATTTGGTGGCGGTGCCTACAGCAATTTCCAGGGAGCAGGTCTCCAGACTTCCATGTCTGGCGTTGTCGGCGGCGCAACCCCTTATTTTGCGTCACCAACTGCAGGTCTAGGTGGGTACGGCAATACTTTGTCTATCTACATGCCTCAGCAACAGCAACAGCAGATGAATGCTCCTCCTGCTTACTGTGCGCTTGATGGCGGACATGCGGGTATGATGCCGGGCATGGTAGCGAGTCCGGGGTATAATGTTATGACAGGGACTGGTCAGTATGCGTATAATGCGCAGCATGCCTTGAGCATGGCAGATGGTCCGCCGCTTGATCCTAATCAGAGGGCGGCGATTGATCGGTGGAGGGTCAGTGTTGCGCCTTCCTAGGGAGTGGGTGCTGATGAGGTTCTGCCACCGGTTGAGGTGGTAGTGGAGGCGGAGTTGGAGGGATTGGATTCTGGATGGGTCCGCGCACATGATGCTGCTGCTTTGTGTCCAGCGTAATTGAGCGACCATTGCATAGTTTGGCGCAACGTTTGGGATAATCGCTTGGCATGGCGACCATGAGCATCTGTCTTTTGAGACGACTAATCAGTTGGACAATGTGAATCTACTGGATGATTCTAATGTATTGAATAAGAAACCATCCTGGCCCAATGCATCGTCTTTTTCCACTATGAACGTCGACGTTCCAGTGTATGAAGCATATCCCTCGACACGAACTCGCACTACAGGGAATCCATCTTGCATCCCGACTTCTTCGTGTAGGCTCCCAACAAAGCCTCCACGACCTCCCAGGGAATTGGAAAGCAAGGAGTGATAAGTAACGACCTCATCCTTTCCCAACTCACCTTTCGCATGCGCCAACGCAATCCTAGCCGCAACACCACTCCCCGTCGGCGAGCGATCCACCTGTTGATCCGAAAAGAAGCACAACCCCGTCTCAGCCTTCGCAGACGGCGCGATCGGCACGCCGACATTCTTGTCGACGATGATGACGGCGTAGAGGAAGCCGAGGTCATCGTGGTCAGGGTGCGAGAAGAGATATTGTAACTTGGGATCGTCGTTGATGGCGGCTTTGAGGTTTCGGGTCGCGACATTCATGGCTTCCATGTCGAGTTTGCCTGACAAGCCGTTTGGGAAGCCGAGTTCGGCGGCGGGGATGAAGCAGTAGAAGGCGCCGCCGTAGCTGAAGTCTGCGCTGATGTGGGGACGGTTGGAGAGTTCGGGCCAGCGGTGGGGGTGGGAGAGGGAGATGGTGATGTTCGGGCCGGTGGTGAAGGATGGGACGGAGAGGTGCGAGACTGGTCGTGTTGGGTCTGAGAGAGTGCCGTGTAGGTTGGTGGGGACTGTGAGGTGCACGAGACCGCAGGGGGCGTGTAAGGTCAACGAGGCAGTCTTGGTCGATGCATTGAAGAATACTTTGTCTCGCTTGGGAAACACTTTCTTGTCATGAGTATCCAGGAGGAACCTTCCGAGGGCGATGGTGGCGTGTCCGCACATGGTGGAATAGCCATCATTCGTGGCGAAGAGGACGCCGATGTGGGCCTTGCCCGCGGCCGTGTGTTCTGTAGTCTGCCGCAAGATGGCTCCATACATGTCGGAGTGGCCTCTGGGCTCCAGTAGGAGCTGCCGACGGATGTGATCGTAAGAACGTTTCGCTTCTGCTCGCTGCTCCAAGAGTGTGCCTGTAAGGTTTGGATATCCTGATATCACGATCCGGGTGGGCTCACCCGTTGTGTGCATATCTACGCACGTGATGGCATCTTGCTTGTTCGTGAAATCTTTTGCGATGTCCATGACGCTTGTTGCTGTGATCGTTGGCTCCTTGATGCTGAGAGCCTGTTGTGGTGTTATCAGGAAGCAGGGCGAGTAGTGGTAAGAGCTCTCTTCCTGCACTTTTTGGCCTTCCTACCTCGTGACAGGTGAATTCGAACAAGCCGTCTTCGGTCATATCTACGCCTCTATCGATGCCGTGTTGTTGTTGCTACTACATGTTGGCTCGCTATTTGTTGCGATGCTCGACGTGTGACGCCGGTTCGCAAATGGAGAGGAGTCAGTGGAAGATTTGATCTGCTCTCAATGGCCACTGTGCTGGACACGCTAGCTAAGGTCCCTTGGAGGCCGCCCGGTGCTGGTCTTTTCACTTTCGCGTCGCGCCGCCTTGTTTTCTTGACCTGTCATATTGATTCAAGCTCAACACCAAGACGAATTTTTGGCCAGACGAGTTCGCCTCTCGGAACACACTGGCAGCCTCGCCGACATGGCCCGGGGACAGGACATTCAGGCTTCTTTGCTCCCGCGGCTGGCTGAACACCAACCAGGTACACCACCGCCGCCCGGTCACACCCCGTCCCTCGAGCTGTCTCGTTCTTTGGATAGAACTAGTGGCTGTTTCGAAGACGATATTGTGAGCCCAGTACCTCCTGCAGAACTTGAAATATTTAATTGCAGACAAAGCTACTTGCACGAACGCGAAACGATATGCAGCTCCCACCCACTTCAAGGCACCTTGCACCGGTCCTCGGCATGTTTGACGTAGCACTCGTGCTACACACCTTCGTCAGCTCATCTTCCTGAGAAACGGTAATCGCGTGCTGGAATGCAGCAGACTACCAATGACTTGTCCATATCACCCTGGACCCAGCATGGCAAGCCAGCACGGGCATGAAAGGACTGACATCAGACGGCCACACAGACAATTCATGTTCGTCCCCCACGACGAGCATAAAGGACGGTGCAAGTCAAGTGCTCGCAGGGACATGAATCGCCACGTTCAGCGCAACTCTCGGCAGATCGTCTCGTCGCACCGGGACATCCCGCTACCATATCAGTTGCGCTTCAGAGCTTCTGATTGGAGTATGCCTTATGTTCCTGGTGCTTCAGCTCAAGCCAGGCACAGTTTGGCCCCATCATCAGAGAGCGAAAGCAGCAACGAAGGAACAATAGGCTCTCCACCGCCAAGTCTGTCTCTGTCTCCCTGCGACGACCCACGAGAGGCTGCCTCGGTACAGTTCTACCAACGTGTGGTGTCGGGCCAGCTGAGTGGTGCCGTTACGAGCGCCTTCTGGGAGCGCTACGTGCTGCAGAGACTACAGCAGCAACCTGTGATCAAACAGGCTCTGGTCGCTCTAAGCCTCGCCTACAGGGAGATATGCGATACCAGTCAACAAAATCATCCTGGGAGCATCACCATTCCCACGCCTGCGTATCAAGCCACGGGCAAAGCTATCGGGTGTCTACGCTCATACTTGCAGAACGAACGACACCCACCCCATGACGTGGTACTCACTTGCGCTGTCCTTCTATTTGCCTTGGAGAAGACACGAGGAGAACGCGAGAATTCTCTTCGACATCTGGACAATGCTATCGCCATATTCAAGTTCTGGACCGAAGATCTACAGTTGCGAATCATTCCTCCGGAGTATAAGGTTCTGCGACCTGTCATCACCCTACTTGATGGAAATGCTTGCATCGAGGACACGGCCAGAGAGCAATTGTGCGAGATGCGGATCTCTGAACCCTCTGCTGATCTGGACGATATTCGTTTCGGCAGTATCGAGGACATGCGCGATGACTTGAAAATACGGGTGTGCCATCCGCTCACTAAGCTGATGTTGCGTTGTCGTGATATATCGGCTGCAGATTTGCAGGAATTCCCGCCTGATGCACTGCAGGAAAAGACCAGACTCGAACGTGAGCTAAGCAGATGGCGAGCGGCTTTCGATTACTTTACCTGGGATCGGTCTTCACTCAGAGAGCCAAGGGGCGAGCCAACATGGAGCCCACGAGAGGAGATCACCATTCTGACTGTGGAGATACATTATCTCATCGTCAAATGCTTCCTGTTAGAGGCGATTGCTAAGAGTACAGCCGACGCGAATGCCTGGGACCAACATGCCAACCAGGTGTTGACAATGGGAGAAAGGGTACTGGAGCTGCTGCGCCGCTTGCATGGTCCATTTCAAGGCCCTCTAGATGGACGCCAACGAGCGATGGTCATCACTTACGCCCAGTCTTTGCCATTGTTCGCCCAACAGACTACTCTCCCCGATGCGCGAGTCAAGGCTATGCGTCTGTACGCAGACCTTGAACAATACACACGTGTGATCGCCATATGTCCTGGACTCAGAGCTACCGAGCGCTTTCGCGAAGCTGAGACTGGGGCTCCTAAATTCTCGCCAACGGCTGCGTTGTTATTGACACTAGGGTCACGCTCGTGAGGTGATAAACACCAGAATACGTGGTCGAATAAGCAGACCTATCCTGCCATCAAAAGCCTGCGCTGGGTCATTACTCGAGGCACTGACCCCATTCTGCAGAAGGAACGGCGTTGAAACTCCACGACAGCAGATCGGCGGACTGCACATGCATACTGCTATGCATTGAGCAGGCTTCGTGTGAAGCTGCCGATTTGCTTTCGATCTGGATTGGCATTATTCCGGCCTGGAGTCCTTCTGTTGAGCTGCACGCTGGGCAGTCAGTGGAGTGGCGCTGCATCGTCTGCACGAAGATGGTGCTTTGATTGGGTCATTCGACAAATGGGTCAATTCCCGGTCTCACGCCTCGCTGTCAACGATACCTGCCTACTGCGCATTTTAACCACACGACAACTCATAGCACGTGATTCAGGGCAACATTCGCGTGCGTTGTTGGGAAGATGAATTCATATCGTCCTGCACTGCTTGCCGCCTGCCAGGGCAACCTGACCTGCGTTGGCCGGACTTTGTCCGGTCTGCTCAACATGCAGGTCAGCATGCAAGCCAAATTGCCGACTGACGTGCAGGACCACTCTGCCCGTGGCAAGTTTTGTTTCCCAGCACATGCGCAAGCATTGTCAAAGAGGTGGTGGCATGTACAATCATATTTCGGGCACAAATCGGCCTTTCATCACACATGAAGTTCTAGACAGAGGCTTGACGCCAAGACGTTCTACCAATCCGCAGGACCGCCTTGGCTGCCACCCGCGCCGGGAAACGTCACATCAAGCGGCACTCCTGAACTCTGCTTCGACATTCTTCTGCCTTGTCTGCAATACCGTATACGCCATTGACGACTGGTATGCGCGGTAGCCGTTGCAGGCTGAACACCATATTTGACGCGACAACTACCATACACCAACAGCCGAAACAATACAGCTGGCGCACGAGACAGAGGAGGCGTAAAGCCTAACAAAGGTACGACAGCAGCGCGCGCGCCGTGTCTGTCAGGACCACGTGTGGAGACTTATGCCCAGCGTCTGATGAACCACAGCTCCGGTCTTGACATGCAGAATCAGGAACAGCTCCCAGCACTCATCCAATCACGCGTACGCTCTCTGCATTAGCGCTCATGTTCTCTCGGCAGGCTTATGCAAATTCACCTCCCAATATTTTCAAGAATTCTTATGTGGCTGTGTATAGCCATCGCTACTGGGCAGACCTTGAGATCATGATCGAGCGGCCGCCGCCACGTCGAGCTTGAAACGCCTCGTCCCTTACGCATTGTCGGACTCTAGCTTCGGGGCACAACATTGTTCAGCGCCACTTCTGGTACAGACTGATACCATCTTCGAACTGAAAAAAGCTAGATTTGCTTCTTGGACTAAGGCGCTCGAGGCCAACAAACCATCTTCAAATGACCCCTGTTGTAGCGAAGTACTCTGGGCGGTCTTTGTCGAGGACGTTTCGTCTTGGCTGTGACGGCTCTTTGCCTATCTTTGTGGGAAGGGTAAATAATCTCGCTACGCGTTCCGTCTTGTCAGATTGTCCCCTTCTCATCATCCCCTCTTGGCTCAACCCGCGCTTCGTCGACTCGATCTTCTATTCCTTCTTTTCACACCTTTTCCCTGCAAGCTTACCTTTTCAGCCAGCTGCTGTACTCACGAGAATCGTCGCTTCGGTCGACTGCCACTCTTTTGCAGACACTTGCACCACGATCTTTACTTACGATCCGTCGCTCCTTGCCTGGCTAGATTGCCAGTAGAGTCCTTCTTTCGACAGGCAGATCAACCAACGCTTCGATAGCGACGAACCACGAGCGCAGCGCGCAACGATGAAGTACTCTTTGCAACTGGTCGCTTCAGCGACTGCCATGCTCTCCGTAGCCCATGCATACCAAACGTCCCAATTCGTAGTTTACACGCCGATGGGCGATGATCAGGTGGTCGAGCGTGCGGATGCGATCACCAATCCAGGCGAACTCAGGTGCGTAATGAATGACGGACGTTAGTCGCCATGTTCAAGCAGCATCATTTCGCTGACATTCCAAGTGGTCACGTTCATCAAGTCTTCGGTGCCTCTAACTTCGGCCCTAAGCTTGATTACGACACGCTGCAAAAGTCAAGTTGCACTACTATCTCCAATGCGGCTGGCGATTCGGTCTTCCACGACAAGAGTTCTTACTGGCACCCTGCTGGGTTCATGGAGTCCAGCAACGGCACTGGCTACGTCCGTGTTCCCACCAATGGTCACAAGATCTACTACAGAGATGTCGGCAATGCTGCAGACAAGAAGGCCAGCCCATTCGAGTTTCCTGCAGGCTTCCGCATGATCGCTGGTGACATGACCATGCGTGCCGCCAACAGTGATGTTCAGCACCAGACCATCACTGAGTGGATCTGCCACAACAGTGGTGGCCAGAACAAGGGCGAGAAGGGTGGCATGCCCACTGGTGTCACAGACTGCTCTTCTTACCCTGGATTCAACGCCGCCATCCATTTCCCACATTGCTGGAACGGAGAGGACTTTGATCAGTCCGCCCCAGGCGCTCACGTCTCTTACCCAGAGGGCGACGTACAAGGCGGCCCATGCCCATCGTCTCACCCAATCCGGCTTCCCCACATCTTCATGGAGAACCAATTCGATATCCACAGCGTTGCCGATCAGGTCAAGCCTGGAACGTTCGTCCTTTCTCAAGGAGATTCGACTGGTTTCGGCTTTCACGCCGACTTCTTCAACGGCTGGGACGCGGGTGCAATTCCTGATCTTTTCGATAACTGCCCACAGCCACAATGGGGCAACGCTGACATCGGTACCTGCTCGAACTTCAGGGCAGGCTCCACCCCTGCCGCGGACTGCAAGCTGAAGGCCGCCACATACGATGAGAACGTCAACACTCCAGGCGATGCCCTTCCAGGCTGCAACCCGATCGTCACCACCAACCCTGCACCAAAACTCTCCGTCGCTGCTATCGGCAAGGCGATCACCGACTGCGCTGCTGCTGGAAGTGGCAGCAGCTCCAGCTCTAGCAGTACCAACGACACCGGCTCTGGATACATCAGTACCGACGATTCTGCGTCCTCTGATTCAGGCAGCGTTGCGCCACCTACTTACGAAGCTCCTGCATATAACAAGGAGTCATCTTCGTCTTCCACGACTCTCGCCGTTGCATACACCGCCTCGCCTGCCATCCCGACAGAAGCCGTCAACAAATTCGTGTACGAGACCGTCTACGAGACTGTCTACGCCCGCGAGGCGGCTCCCACTCCAGCACGTCATGGTCATCATGCACAGCACTTGAGGCGTCATGCCAAGAAGCATGTCTAGACATGCGGCGTACTTTGCACAAAACACCATTCATTTCAAGGTGCGGTCAACATGTCGGACTTTTTGGACAACGAGGGAGGGGTTGATTTAGTTGTATGGAGTGTTCAGCAGTATCGAATACCACGACGGTATACAGACATGATTGAGGATACCTACGTGCTACGACAAACGGGATGGGTTTGAACATTATTCATTTTGGTGTGTATACTTCTTCGGATAGTGCGTTGAACAGTAGCCTCATTTCCAGTGTGGTTGGTTGGTTTGTGTCTTTCTCTGAATGCCCTAGTCTGTGATCTTTACCGTCGTTGATGGTGCAGGTGTATGCTGCTTGGCTCGGGAAGTTCGTCAGTCATGGATAGTCAAGGTATACACATACTACTTGTTGATCTCCAGCGTAATTTGTGACAGATCCTGGGCGACCGGTGCTAAGACTGCCATGAATGATGATCAACATTAGACGGCGTGTCATCGACGATCCCTTACAACGACATAGTTCTACCTTCCGTAGACATATTGAACATTTTTGACCGTACCGCTGCATGCACACCGAGATCGGTGTAATGCCTAAAGGCTCGTAGGACATGTTACCGCCATCCTACGACTTTAGCTAGCACTACTGTAAAGAGCACCAGCTGCCTCAGGCGAAAACTCGTATACATGGGATCATGTCAGGTGTGAGGCGAGTGTTCTGTATAAATAACTATGTACTGTACTCCACGAGGTGATGTATCATATCTGCAACGCGATCATCATGTCTGCCCCGATGTACCAGGCTGCTGCTGTGCTAGCTGATCCCAAAATTGCCAGTCAACGTTACCATCCAATCCATTCACGAACGAACCGTTCGAGTAACCCCAAGCGGGATTCGCGGACAACCAATTCTCAACTGGTATATCTTGCCAATCCAGCAACGGGTCGAAGACATTCTGAGCTTGCTGCTGCTGCTGCTGCTGCTGCTGCTGCTTCGGTGTCTCTGTGTTCTGTCGTGAAGCCTCCCTCTTCCCAAACGCCTCTCTCAGCTTCGTAATGAAAGGAGGATCGGGAGATGCAGTCGACTCCCTCGTTCTCGCCTCATCCCACGAACGAAGGGTCAGTCTGCCGAGAGCCACATCTATAGATCTTCGGGTGGAGAGCAGCTCCGGATGGGAGTCGTAAGTCTCCTCGACCTTTCCCCAGAGCGTTACGCGGTCAATTGCAGGTACCTCGCGACGGGCTTCGTTGATGATCCAGATGAGGGGATCCCATTGGAAGAATTGCTTCATGTGCCAGTGGAAACGCATCATGGATTGATTCTGATGGACAGCTATGCTGGACAGTAGCACTTGACACGCCAGTCTCCAGAGCTCCTGCTTCTCTTCTAGGCTCGCCTCGTCAGCTCGTGCTTTTGGCAGCTTGATCCTTAGACGAGCAGAATTGATGGCAGCTCGAGCCATCGCGATCGTCAAGCAGTGCACTGGATTGGAGATATCACAGTATCGAATATACTTCTCCTCCATCGCGTTCTCCAATTCTTGCAGCGCTTCGAAGATCGCAGGCGACTCCTTGGCCTCCCATAGCTTGGCCCAATTTCCCATTGCCGGACGAAGCTTCTGGTGGAATCTGCCGATCTCTGAACGTGCCAAGCAGAATATCATGTCTGTCGCGCCCTTCTTCGCTATCGGACGGGTCTCCATTCCAGGCCAGATGTCTTTGTCGTCAATATTGAGTGGCTGTTTTGTGTCCCAAGAATCAGCGGCTATAGCGATACCAGTGCCAGAGAGCTGTCCGGATAAGCCATCTAGCGGTAGCAGTTGCCAGAAAACTCTCCTGCGCATCTGTACATCAAATGGATTCAGACCTAGCCCTTCGCCATCTTTGTGTAGACCCATCCGCTGTGCTATTCGTACTGCAATACCTGTGAGGATCCAGAAGGTGTGTGGGTCGTACTGGTTTCGTACCGACAGCAATAGCAGCATATATGCCTGAAGTACAGCCAGCTCGGTAGTCCGTAGGAAGTGCACAGCTACCAAAGCTTGCTTCGCTGCATCGTGATATCTTCTCCGAAGCGTATTCCAACTTTGGCCGAACAGCGCCAGACAGTCCTGCTCTGGAGCAGAGACTAGCGCGAAGTGATAGAGGGAGAAGAGTAAACACTCATTGACCTTCGACATGCTACCGGGATTCGCTGCCGCTCTTTGGACAAGCTCAAGAGTCGTTGGTACGTGCACCAGCTTGATGATAGGGTCAATGTTTTGCACGTACTGGTTCCAGAGCTTCATGGCAACATCATAGGTCGGGTGCAGATCGATGAGGCTCTGCTTCGTCGTTGAAACGCCGAAGAATGCGACAGAGACAGGATCTATAGGGCCAGCACTAGCCGGCGTAGACTCCTGCTGATCATCGACATCTTCCTCATCGGAAGAAGGATGAAGGTCTTCGCCTAGATTCCTCCAAATGTTGCTGTCGATGTACCTCGTCTTGCCCGGACCCTTGAGCAAAGTGCCGCCGGACTTCCCGTCAAGCAACGGGGCTGATGGTCCGCCGCCTGGTGCAAAGAGATTGGCTGCCGGAGTCTTATCGAGGTCTGAGATCACAGGCGAGCCTTCACTTTCAACTGGGAGAAGATTGTGCTTCTTGAGCAACCCTTCATATCGTTGTACACGATCTTGAAGGTCTTCCTCTGGCTTGCGCTTCCGTTTCCTCGGAGCGGGCTCTTGATAGTAGCAGTCGTCTACCAATTTTGCTTTCCGGCAAGTTGTGCACGGCGGTCCACTCTTGTCGCATCTCACCTTCCGTCTTGCGCATGTGACACAGGTGAATGGCATGAGTGGGACATGATGACTGCCGTTCTGAGGTGCTACATGAGCAGGCGCAATCGGAACAAGTCTTGATGTTTGTTGACGATGAGCAGAACCTGGTGGCTCCATGTCATCGTTGGTGCTTTGACTCTCAGAACGTGGTAAACCTTGGTAGAACTAGTGCCAAGGTCATGTCGTTAAACGGACTTGTTGCCGCGCAAATCTCACATGTCATGCATCCTCTGGTAGCGTTGATAGACGCATGATAGCATTTGGATGCATCGATCATGTATGAAAGTCAACTCCATCTTGTCCAGGCGACAGGATCGGTTTTAGGATGGAGGATCTCCTCATCTACCGACGAAGAACCATTAGCACGAGACGGCCCGAACCGCGACCATTCACCCAATGACTCCAAGCTTTCTCTCTGCCACGTTCACAGGCAAACAACATCGTCTTCATGACGTGTAGTATGCATGGAGATCGATCCACGCATCATGTATCACATGCGCTCTCCCACGCATTCTGCGCCCTTCCACTATCGCAATGCTCTTCCAACGTCGGGCTATCGTAAGTACAGCACGAACCCTCAATCGCAGCCTTGTACGCACTCCCACAGCCCTTCGGCCATTCTCAACGACACCAGCAATCATGGGCAAAGACACGAAGCTCTCGCGCGATCCTCCCAAGCATGAGATGGTCTACTTCCCAAAGCTCACATCAGAGGTGCGGGCTTTCGGACAGTTCAGAAAGGTCCTTCACACGGGGTTGTACTCCCAAGTCGTTACCATGGAAATTCCAGTAGGAGGTGACATTGGCGATGAGGTGCACACTGTTGATCAGGTCTTGATCTTCACGAGCGGCGAGGGCAAAGCTACCGTGGCTGGCAAGGACCAGGTAGGTCATACTGAGCAGGCATGCAGAGCTTTGCACTGACGGAGACAGGACGTTAAAGCATCAGATGTCGTCGTTGTACCAGCGGGAACACAGCATCAGTTCATCAACACCAGCAAGTCGCAGCCACTGGAGCTTGTGACAATTTACAGCCCAGCAGAGCACGACCCACAAACTGTTCACAAGACGAAAGAGGAAGGTGATGAAGAGGAGGAGAGCGGCAAGGACGAAGCGCCAGAGTGGTCGCAGCAGTCGAAGGACGCAAACGAGAAGAATGGTATGGTCAAGGAAGAAGGAGGACCATACGAGAATGGTGATGATGGAAGACACCAGAAGTCATAGACTCCGGAAACTGTAAGCTACCGTCGATGCAACGACCACTTTACCGAACCATGAGACAAGAACAAGCAGAGATTGAAAGCAGCGTTTCCGTTTCTAAAGTACATGACCAGCCAGCGCCATTCTCCGCAGATACTAAGGCACGACTCAGCCATTGCGGCTATCGCGAAGAAATCCAATTCCCATCGATCAACAATCAGCCAGCGAGCTTTCTCTGGACGTACGCAGGCACGACTCAGCCACTGAGGCTACCCAGAGGAAACAATCCAAAACATGATCCCAACCCAGTCGATGTTGGTACAGAAGGCAGCAGAAAATGCCAATGGCTCCCAGCAGGTGGGAGATGAGCGTGACACAGCTTGGTTAGAGCTGGCCTCTCGCGGGGCAGAGGACTTTATAAAGTGTGTGTGTGAAGGAGTGTCGTGAAGAAAAAGTGTCGGTACAGAAGGCGATTCGCATTTCCGTGAGTGTGGGTCTACAAGAAGTAGAATGTGTCTTCCAGTGATTCGTGGATCGATCGTAATCCGTAAGGGCAGGAGTTGCGCCCCACAGTATCCTCAGTCTTCAAGATCACATGAAGCTGGCTGCGCTCAGAGGCTTCCTGTGCGAGGTACAAGATAGCTGGCAATGCGCGGCTCTGTAAGTAGCGGCTCGAAGATCTCTCGCGCCTCTTCTCGCGCCGCATGTTCGTGACAGGAGCTGACTCAATGGAGACGATACGCCAAGGCGTTTTGGGAATGTTCAGCGTCCCGTCCTGAGCGAATCGACCTGCCGGGAGCCTGAAGACCTTTGGCATTATAGTGTCATGCAAGTCATCAGAGAGGCGCGCTGGCAGAGCTAGCTCATCAAGATTCATGATGGCGCCCTTCTCGTGTAGGACGATGTTCCGCTCGGGCACGAAAGATCTCAGAATGATTGGTGATTCCCACTGCACAGGCGCGGAAGCCTTCGATGCTTGGCCAGTTGGGGAGCCGTCATCTCCAGACGTGACTGCTGGCGTCTTCCGACCCTCGATATTCTCGCGCAAGGCTGTCAGTATGTACTTGTCCTTCACTGCATCTAAGCACGTCCCAGAAAGGTAAAGGCTTAAGCTCCGATCTGGCATGCGCTTGTCCATGTGCTGATCGAAACAAGCATCAACCTCAGAGATGAGAGCACCTAGGTCATCGGCACGGAAGACGTGGCTTGTGATGCGTTTGTCCTCCATATCAGCTCTGATGGACACAATGTTGACCAGGTAGCACTGTTGCTTGTTGACTGGGAGCTTGCCGAGGGTATCGGTCCCACGGAATGATTCCATAGTGGCAAGATGAATACCGACGACCATGCCGTCCATATCAGCAGACACACGGGCAAGATTCGCAGAGATTGCGCCAGGAGTCTCCTGGTTTGGGTTGCCTGGAAGCCCGGGCACGCAAGCGCGTGCATAGATCTTCCGGACAATCTGGTTCGTGTATCTGATGAAGTCTGCAGGAGTAGACTTGCGCATCCGACGAGCAAGCTCTGGAGCGTTGACAAGCTGGCACTGAGCGCCGTAATGAGCATCACACAGCAGCCGAATCATGTCGACCTTCTCCTTTGGCATATCCTTGGGCACCGCGACGATAAAGACATTCTTGATGCCTTGTACGCTCCCGAAACCTCGGTCTTCACCACGCCTGAGGCAGTTGATCAACTTGTCGCACGAGGCCTCCATCATCTTGGATTCCGCTACAGCATCTTTGAGTTTGCCATTAAAACGGCGACCAAGCTCATGCCGGAAGGCTGACATAGCAGGTGCAGACAGTGCTTTCCACGGCTTGCCATCAGTACCATTCTCCATGATGTTGACAAAGACCAGACGAAAGTCAGTGTCAGCGTGGGGGTAGAGCTCTCTCGCGCCATCCTCGCCATTCTGGGGCTTTGCGATCTTTCCATCTTGTGATTCCAGACTAGAAATTGGGGTTTCTACCTGAACAGAGTGTACTTGAGGCAGCTTGCCATGGAACATCTGGTCGTTGCCAGCAATGTGACACATTTCGGCAGGAACATATCGTGGCTTCTGCTGGCTGCCAATATTGACTGTCGGTATGTTGGGGTACCGTAATGCAGAGAGTGATGGCTTGCTGGCTATCTCTTGAAGTATGGTAGGCTGTAAGAGTATGGTTGGTCCAAGCCCTGCAATGGTGTATGGTGAATCGTCACTACTGCTACCGGATGTCACCTTGATCCCGATGAGAGCCTTGGCAGCACGAGCGATATGCTCGTCAGTTGGCTGCACAATGTTGCTGGTGCCCATGAACTGCATCAAGAAATCCGAAACCGAAGTGTTTTGGAAGAAGAAGCCAGTGCATGGCTTGTGAGAGAGCAAGGGTGTGCCGTTGCTGTCGTAGACGATGCAACCAACAACACCACTCTTCTGCTGGAGACCATATTGGCCATCCTTATCCTCGACGAACACTTGATTACCGCGAATGATGACTTTGTCCTTCTGGTCGTCCGGAAGAGCAAGTCCGTCACAAATTCGCTGCCCAATGTAGTTGTCGAGCACATCATCGTATATCTGCTTCTCAGCGCCTTCAAGGGCTAGCAGCGACTCGATGTCGTCAAGTGAGAAGTTTTCGTGATCGAAGCACAAGGCAAGACTGGGCGCGCCGTACTTACTTGCTGATGTGTCGCCTTGCAAGTACCTGATTCTCAACTGATCGATGCTTCGAGTCGACGGCGAAACACGTGTGATACTAAATCTGACCCACTTCTTCTCGCGCTTCTTGCGCCCCGTTGAGACAAGACAGTACTCACCAAGCTTGGCGCACAGCTTGGCGTCATCCGCCGATTCAATCATGAAGACGGGCTGGATTTCATCCAGAGAGAAATCTGGCAAGTTGTCGTTCCCAACAATACGGACAGTAGGCTGGTTCCAAGGTGTTGTCCTCTTCGGAAAGTATCTTTCGTCAACGAACTTCTCGCTGAGGGCCACAGACAGGGGTTTGCTTCTGTGACCAGTCTTGAGGTCGATGACTTTGACAGTGTACTTGTGGAAGACTTGTTGCGCCTTGTCGATAGGCTCAGTGCCTTGTTCTCTGAGCCAGTCGGTGCGGAACTTGTGGTTTTCGATACGATCCGGCTGATGAAGCTCTTTGCCCAGATTATCGTCTTGGGAGCGCTCCTCCGAAGTGCGCCGGAAGTGTTGGTCCTTGCGAGAACCGAAGGTGTATTGCTTCGATATTGTAGAGCCGCGCTCATCTGACGCAAGATCATCGAGGGGTGTTCGGTATGGAGATAGTGCCATAGAACTTGTGCTACGAGACTTTCTCATGTCCGTGGCTTCGATGACGAGACCGTTGAGTGGCTGAGTCGGCACAGTGCTGGGCCTACGTCCAGTGATGGGACGGTTGTTGTACATTGCAGATGGATCGAGTGATCTCGACATGAGACTGTTGACTTGTAGACTTTGTTCTTTTGATTTTTTTTGGTTCTCTCTGGAGACTGTGATCTGGAATGAGGGAGGAAGAGGGGGGAAGAGAGTTGCAATTCAAGAGCTGATTGCAAAGCTTGGTGAGAAGAAAGTCCCGAGTAGCGAAGAGCAGACTGATCTATATGGAGTATGCTTCAAAGAGAATGATGTTTGCTGGTGATGTAATCGATGGAATAAGGGAGCTTTGATGTTTTGTTGACGATGATAGTAGAGAAAGAGACCATGTTTGCAAGGACTGTGCCAGAAGCGAGGAGAAGACGGCCAGACAAGAACATGCTACAATTTGGAAGTGAAGTATCGGAGAAATCCTATCGATAGTAGAAGTCCGGCAGATTCGTTGCTGTCGTGACCCTCGTGGGTCTTCGTGAGAGGGTCTACCGTAGATCCCAGAGGCGAATGTTGATAACCTGCTAGTAGTACTCATTAGGTGACAGCAAGACCTGTGTTCATAATCATGATGTATTCAATGAATCGGAGTCACCTTTGAACTCATCGTCGTTCTGAGCGGCGTCTTGCCCTGAAAGGTGCATGCTGGGGCGTATGTTGAGTCCGTGGCGGCCCTCTTGTATGCTCAAGACTGACGATTTCGATAAATACTCGACTCTGCGGACACCTCGTCCGATATCCTCCAGTACCCACCACTCCCAGCGACCAAACGATCGTCACGAGGGCAGAACGAAAACAGGTAACTGTCTGTGCGGCGCATGTGACGTGCAGCGCATGTTTCGGGTTTTGGCGGTCGCTACAGCCGTACACATATCGAATGCACGATGTTCTTTTGCGGTCGATGGTGTCGTTTAAATCGTTTGATACTAAGCAGGCAGATCTGCCAGAAGCTCCAGTGAGCAGGGTTAAGGCCAATGCCAAGCCAGTCCCGCCGGGGGAGCCATTATTGTGAGTTTTATATATAAAAGTAGCCGGCGTAGAGGGTTACTTAAGTAACCGAAGCCGCGAACGTAGAATTTCTAGCCCGCCCTATCTAGAGGATATATAATAGACGGCTTTAGACTTTTTTCTAAAGTAAAATTTAAATATATATTAATTTGTAAGAGCAATGTCCCGTGCTTTATACCCTACCTAACCCGACTAAAATGTACAGTGTCCGCAGTCGGTAACCGAGGATAGCACGGGTATATATCCCTTTACTAATGTTACGTAACCTAAGCCCGTTACATAATCCCCTTATAATTATACCCCCTCCCGGACGTACCGTCCTCGGGGCGTAATATATAAGGCTAAACGACCCTCGTTATTAATTACTAAGTAATGTTAACCCCGAAACTACTAGTCGTACGCGCGTACGAAACGCCTACGTATCGTAATCGCGACCGATAGACCGAGTACGCCGTATACGTATAAAACACGTACGCTATAACCGCGACTACGGACTAATTACGACACGTAGTCCCTATACGACTAGTCTCTTAGCTCGCTAGCGAGAGAAATAGGAATCTATCTTCCTGTCACGGGCGAGAGGGACTACTATAGGTACGGGTAGAGACATATGTAGTTACGCGAGCTATCTAAGAGGTCGAAGGTACGCGCGAGAAGATAAGGGAACGCGAAGTAAGCTAGCGGGCGCTAGCGGCCGCTAGCGCGCGGGGCTGCGACCGATGACGTGTCGCGGGGCAGTGAGTGAAAGTGCTGTCTCGTGACAGTGTACCCCCCCTCCTGAAAGAAGGAGCTCCTGTGACTGTGCTATTGCGTTCAGTGCCTGAAGCGTGCCGTGCGCCATTGCTGGCAGCACTGCCATTGCTTGTTTCTTGGGCTTCATCATGTGCAATGCGTGTCGTGGAGTGACAGTGACCTTCGCAAGGCTTACCAGAAGGCGATGTCGTCATGCCGTCAGCGTAGAGTGGCTCACCTGCGGCCGCGGACAGGAATCCTTCGTCTTGTAGAGTTGGTGTGTACTGCACATCGAGGGTCACTGCCAGGCCGTACTGAGTGACTGTCTCGAGTCCGTCGAAGGCAGGCTTAGGTTTGTCAGGGTACCGCTGATGGAAGGCAATGGCGAGCTCTTCGCATCCTGGTAACACTGCAGTCCATTTTGCCCAGTTCTGTGTGTTGTCTTTCCATCGCACCATGTACCAGACGTCGTTGTACCTGATCTTTGAATCCACCAAGTCATCCACCTCATGCTCCTCGGATGCCTGGCCCTCGCGTTCGACGATCACAGGCGCCGGTGTTGGCTCACGCTGTCCAGGCATCCCCTCGTCGGCTGCTCGCCGCAGCTTGCTTGTGTGAAACACATTGTGTATTTGCATGCCGTCGCTAAGCTCGAGTTCGTACGAGCGCCTGCCCACGGTCCTTGTGACCTTGAACGGCCCAAGGTACTTGTGGTCAAGCTTCTTGCTTGGGCGCGTGGTCTTGATATCACGGGCATCCAGCAGAACCATGTCACCAGGCTTGTAGGCAGGCGCTGGTGCACGCCGGGCGTTGGCGGCATCGGCGGTGCGTGCTTGTGCAAATGCGTGTGCATCTCTCAGCTCATCGAGTCGCTCCTGGCGCATGGACTCGAGTACTTCGTGCATGTGCTGCTGAGTGCTCTGCATGTTGTCAACCAGATTGTTAGCGGCTTCGACATTGGGTACTTCTCTGGCAGTGATTTGTGGTCTCGCAAGGCTCGTGAATTCCATCCGTGGGTGGCGACCGGTGTCTGCAAAGAAGGGTGTCATGCCGGTGCTAGCGGACTGGTGGTTGTTGAGAGCGAACTCGGCATCCGGAAGTAGTTGAACCCAGTTGTCTTGCTGATAGTTGGCGTAGGCGCGAAGATACTGTTCAAGTGCCTGGTTGGTGCGCTCGGATTGTCCGTCGGTCTCTGGATGGAAGGCCGTAGAAAGATTTTGCTTGATGCCAAGACGCGCGCAAAGTCTTCGGAAGAGCGCACTGACAAATTGCGTGCCGCGGTCACTGACGATAACCTCCGGCAGACCGTGCAATGGAAAGATGTGCTTGTGGAATAGTAGCGCTGCATGCTCGGCTGACAAGTCGTTCGTAGGCAGCAGGCGAACTCGCTTGGTGAGCATGTCAGTGACGGTCATGATATGTTTGTAAACCAGTCCCGTCTCCGGGTCTTTGCTAGGCGGTAGGTCGACGATGAAGTCCACTGCAATATGCTTCCATTCGTAGCTTGGGGTTGAATGCGAGGACAGTGTACCCTGCTTAAGCAGTCGAGACGGTGTAGATCTCCGGCATATGATGCAGTATCGCACGTACCGGGCGACATCGCTAGCCATGTTAGGCCAAAACAGATTCTGTCTCTGCAGCAGGTTGAAGGTCCTGGCGATGCCTTGGTGCCCTGCAGCTCTACCGTCGTGGTATCGCTTCACTATTCTGGTGCGAAGGTTCTGGAATGCAGGGACGTATAGGGCTTTGTTGACATATAACCGGTCCATGATGATCTCGCAATCTGAAGCTGCTATTTTCTGTTGCTGGAGCCACGCGTTGGTACGTCCTTGCTGCAGGTCGGTCTTCAGACGCTGCATGTGGGCTTTCACAGTCTTGCTGTTATATGCTTCTTCGCACAAGGCTTCTTCTGGCTGATCATCGGTGTCATCTTGGTCGGGGGCATCTTCGGGTTGCGCAAGTTCTTGAACAGGTTCTTGGGCGGGTTCAACAGGTTCCTCGTTGCTTGGTGTGTCGTCTTCGTCATCTGAGTCGCAAACAGAGGGTGGGACATAGGTCGATGGCGCGTCCATTTGCATTGCAGATTCCTCGTTGTCATCGATCTGCATCGCGAATTGAGTAACGATGTCGAGGTTGTGCGGTTTCAAGATGGTTTGCTGTTGATACTGCACTCTCTCGTCATCCATCCCCGCCGGAATGTCTTGAGAACGACGTGTCAGAGCATCTGGCTTAGTGCCCTGCACTCCAGGTCGATACGTGATCTTGAAGTTGAACTGTGAAAGGAACTCGGCCCAGCGTGCTTGACGCCTGTTCAGTTGCTTCGTGGTCATAAAGTATTCCAGATTGCGGTGGTCCGACAGCACGCGGACTGGCTTATCGTCTGTGGCACAAATGAGCTCAGGCTGCCACTCCTCGAACGCCTTGACAATGGCAAGCAGCTCTTTGTCGTAGATGTCATAGTTGCATTCTTGCGGACTGAGCTTTTTGGAATAGAAAGCCACAGGCCGAAGTACTCCATTGATCATCTGTGACAGCACTGCTGCATTGACCCAGTCGCTTGAGTCTGTCTCAACCCAGATCTGTTCGCCTGGTTGATAGTGCGCAAGCATGCCGGCTTGGCTGAATCTCTGCTTGAGTTCCTTGAATGCGGCTTCGCACTGTGGAGTCCATACGAAAGGCGGTCTCTTTGCTTTGGACACCTTGCCGTTAACCTTGCTTCCTTCCCCCGTCTTGGTGAGGTCCGTGAGGCAGGCTGTGACCTTCGAGAATCCGTAGATGAATTTGCGGTAGAATCCTGTGAAGCCTAGGAAGGCCAGTACGTCCTTGACATTGCGAGGAGTCTCCCAGTTCATGATGGCCTCGATCTTGACTGGGTCCATGTCGACGCCTTCAGTAGTGATAATCAGGCCTAGATATTTGATGCGCTTGACATGGAATTCGCACTTGTCGATGTCGACTGGCAGACCGGCTTCGCGCAGTTTGAATAGTACTTTGCGGACATGGGCTCGGTGGTCGTCAAGTGAGCCATCCGTGTATATAAGGACGTCGTCCAGATACACAGTGACAAAATCGTCCAGGAATTCGCGGAGGATCTCGTTGATCTTGCGTTGCCAGCTGCTTGGCCCATTACAGAGCCCGAAGGGGAGGACTTTGAACTGGTACAGCCCATATCTGGTAATGAAGGCTGTCATCCATTCATCTCCCTTGCGGATGCGCATGTTATTAAATGCTGCGACGATATCAAGCTTCGTGAACCACTTTGCCTTGCACACGCGTTCGAGGGTCTCTCGCAGCAACGGGATGGGATAGCGGTCTTTGATGGTGAGTGCGTTGAGGGCTCGGTAGTCAATGCACACGCGCAACCCTCCTCCTGGCTTCTTTACGATGAGAACGGGTGACGACATGTCGGACTTGGAGGGTTCGACCGTGCCGTTGGCCATGCCGTCGTCAATGAACTTCTTAACGACAGCCAATTGTTCTGGGTTCATGCTGAATGCTTTCTTGTACGGCAGATTGTTCTCAGAGCCTGGCTTCAGGTTGATGGCATGATCTGAAGGGCCATGCTCAGGTAGTTTGAAGTCGTTCTTGTGCCTAAAGGTATCCGCAATGTCATGGTACTCCGGTGGTAGCTTGACTTTGGGGTCTTGCACTTTGCTCTTCTTCATGAATATTTCCCAGTCGTCCGGAGACATGGCGAACGCAGTGGCATGTTCGTCGTTGGGGTCGAAGTCTTCGGGCCACAGGGCGAACATCTCGCCGTTGTCTTCTTGTTGCCTGCCTTGCCGCTTGCGGGCGCGTTTGGCCATTCGATAGAATGCGTCGGCGCTGATGAAGCATATGTCCGGGTCCGGTTCTGGCGGGACCACTTTCGGTGGTGCGGGTTTTGGTGTATTGGACTTGCTCGTTGCGTCCATGACAATAGTGCATGGTCTGCTGCCCTCGCAATGAGACTGGTAGCAGAAGGGCTTATCGAATGAGAGTGTCTTGTTCTTGAAACTGCAGGACGGGTCATGTTCTTCAAGCCATGAAATGCCGAGGACAATGTCGTACTTGTCCAAGTCCGTGATGTAGCAGAGCTCTTGGCTGGTGTGCCCACCGATGGTGATGTCCATCAGTGCCGCCTCTAAGAGGCGGGCAGTAGATCCGTTGGCCAAGCGGAGCCTACGGGGTCTATCAAGCTTGAATGTAGGTATGTTATTTGCGCGGACGAATCTTGGGTCAGTGAACTTGGAAGAGGCACCAGTGTCAGAGAGGGTGAGAGCTTTTGCTTTCCTACCTGATGTGCTAGTTACAGTGCTGGCGCACACAATGTGCTTTCCATGCGTTGGTTGTACATGTATAGGCGTATGGGTGTCACCCTCAGCTGTTACTGCACACAGATATTCCTCCTCTTGGGCAAGCATCTCATATCCTTGCTCGTGTTCTGGTCCTTCGTGTTCGTGACTCGTGGATTCGTGAGGCGCTCCGTCAACGCGACTGTGTTGAGGAGCTAAGCATTTCCCTGAGGAGCTGCTTCAATGGGAAGGGCCGGTGCATCGGTCATGGCGTTGAGGGCGATTGGGGTCTCTCGATCGACATCGCCAGTGCGCCACTTGCCACGCGAGTTGTGAAGAATGCACACGGGGTCGAGGCCGGTGTGGTCAGGCTCTCGACAGCGGAAACATCGGCCTTCACGGCGGCACTGGTCGCGGACTTCGTCGGTGAGCTTGGGCAGGTTGCCGTACTTGCGAGGGATGATGCGGACGGCAGGGCCTGTGTTCTGGCTTCGCGTGGTGACAGTGAGCGTGTTGTTGGTGAGTGGTGTGCGCTGACCGCCGGAGCCAGAACCACCTTGCTGCTGTTGCTGGCCGCCGTTGCCCTGCTGACGACGGTTGTTCTGCTGGCCGGCATTGGCGTTGTCCTTGTCCTTGTCCTTGTTCTCGTTGTTCTTGCCGTGCATGCTCTTGAGTGTGTTCCAGGCTTCCTCCTTGTCCTTGGCAATGCGGCAGAACTCAGAGAAGTTCTCGAGCAGTTGGTGATCCTCCATCTTGCGCATCCAGAACTCGTTCAAGCTGATCCATAGCTTGTATGTAACCAGCTTCTCACCTGCTTTAGCCGATAGGCGGCGGTATTCGATGATGTACTCGGCAAATTCTTGATTCTTCTTCTGGCGGAGCTGTATAAGCTCGCGGCCTGCCTTGAGTGCAACGTCACGCGGGTTCTCGCCGAAGTTCTCGTCCAGCTCGTCCCACATGTCCTCTAGCGAGCCCCAAGAGTCATTCTCGATTGCAAGCAAGAAGATGTCTTTGGGCGTACCGGAGGTGTGACGCTTGATGTAGTTGAAGATGTCAATACACGGGGTCTGAGGTGTGTATCTTGCGCTGATGGCGTCCTTGCAGCTGTCCTTCCAGTCCCTATAGGATGGGGATTCAGCAGTGTTGTCGAACTCCTTGGGATGAGGGAAGCGCTTGTCAGGTTCTTGCGCGAACGTGGTAGTGTTGTCGGTCTTGTGTGTTAGGACCGAAGCATGGCGCTCACGGCGTCGATCGTGTTCAGTGCGAGGTCTGTCACGATCTTGCCGAGCCTGACCTGCTGGTGTCTGAGAACGGCGAGCGCCAGCCTGTGGGAATCCGTCCAAGCCAGGGTCGCGTTCTTGGTGACCTTGGTCTCGACGGCGTTGATGCTCAAGCTGTTCGTGGAAGGTACGGGGTCGCTCGGTCGACTCGTTCAGGCGAGCTTGTGTCTTGAGGTGCACAATCTCGTTCTTCAGCTCGTTGACCTCGTTCTTGTACTGCTCGAGCTCATCTTCTGCCTGGTCGAGGTTGCCATTTGCTGTAGTAATGCGGTTGGACAACTCGTCAGTGATGCGCTTGTGAGTGGCCTTCAACATGTAGTCCTCGGGAATCCTGTCCTCGTTCTTGAGCTCATCCTCGAGTTGGCGCACGCGCTCCTCGTGGGTTTTTGCATCGGCGTCTCGTTCGTCTCGCTCCTGCACGATCTCGTCGCGATCCTGGGTAATGATGTCGATAGCATTCTTGGCCTCTTCGAGCCTCTCTTCTGCTTCATCCCGCTCTGGTAATGCTGCGTTGCGTTCCTCACGATATCGCTTTGTGAGTTCGCGGTTAGAGTTGAAGGCCGTCTTAAGCTTGGCGTATCCGTCCACTGTACTCTTGACGCTGAGGTAGATCGTGACCGGGCGTAGGTTGACTTGTCTCTGGAACGCAGTGGCGTCGGCGAGTCGATAGTTGGCGGGATCGTATGTGAATTCGGCGTTATCGCGGTCGATCGCATCGAATCGTGGTGGTGCATCTGGGTCGTGGGCAGAGGTCAAGTCGATGCCTTGCCCATCATCCTCGTAGCCGGACAAGTTAGTGTCCTCAACTGGCTGCTTACCTTGTCGCCGGCTGCTTGGTCGTGTGGAAGACTCGGCAGGCTGTTGCGACTGCGACTCGGCTCGCATGGTATCTTGCGTTTCGAGTGGTTGGGTTTGGGATTGATGAGTCTGTACTTGAGAGAGAGGAGACTTGCCTATGCCGCCTGGTGGCGACATGTTTCCCTTACCCTCTTGCTGGTCTTGCTGGATACGCGTGAGGCGATCCGGATGCATGTTGTCACGGTCTCCTGGGCTTAGCATAGATCGTACGTGTGCTTGAAGTTCTGGGTCATCGGCGCCTCTATTCAGCAGCTCTGCTGGAATGGAGGACTCGCGTTCGCGCTGTCGGCGCTGCCTTGAGAAGGGCGGTTGCTGTTGCTGTTCGTTGTCCATGAAGTCGGGTCGTGTCGCGGACTTTGGTCGCGCGTCCTGGCGGTTCTCGGTGTCGGTGTCGCGCAGAGGTCAGCTCTCTACTTTGAAGAAAGGCGTAACTAACTGTCACGGGCGAGAGGGACTACTATAGGTACGGGTAGAGACATATGTAGTTACGCGAGCTATCTAAGAGGTCGAAGGTACGCGCGAGAAGATAAGGGAACGCGAAGTAAGCTAGCGGGCGCTAGCGGCCGCTAGCGCGCGGGGCTGCGACCGATGACGTGTCGCGGGGCAGTGAGTGAAAGTGCTGTCTCGTGACACTTCCCGCTAAGGATCGAACTTACGCGGCTAAGACTCGAAACCTAAACCTCGGGTAAACCGGTAACCGCGGACACTCTTATAAGAGCGATGTTCCGTACTTTACACCCTACCTAACCCGACTAAAAGGTACAGTGTCCGCGGTCGGTAACCGAAGATAGTACGGGTATATATCCCTTTACTAATATTACGTAACCTAAGCCTATTACGTAATCTCCTTATATAATTATTATTACGGGTAAACGACGTATATACTGAAGTTCTATAAAGTTTATAATAAGTTCGATATGGAAGAAAGGGGAAGTTATACGCTGTCCGAAGAAAAGGTGTCGGAAAGTAATCCGAACGTATAGGCATAGCCTATACTAAGAAATAGGGGCCCGCCCCTTACACTACCTCCCCCCTTCCTCCTCCGCCGCCCCTTCCGCCCTAGAGCCCATTGTCCCAGGTGTTTTAGTTAGGCTCGCAATAGGAAGTGCCCGAGCTTCTCTTCCTTATTATCCGGCCCCGCCGACGCCGAGATAAAGTATTGTTACCTAGGTAAGTACAAGGTTTGCTATTGTCCACTAAGTAACAATAGCTATTGTTACATGTGAACAATAGGAGCCTAGAACATATCTTTAGGTTCTCGTTCTCTTTTTTTTCTTTTCTTTCTTTTCCTTATTACCTACCGTACGCGTAAGTCGCCCCTCCCCCTCCTCCCTAGCTAAGCGTCTCTAGCCTTAGGGGCATATTCGCGCATCTTATGCCTATCGCTTAGGGAGATGACATTTTCCCTACGGGTTCCGACAGGTACTAATAGTATACCGTGAATAGAAACCACTACTACTACATCTCCTATAAATACTATTAAGTAAGTCCGAATAAATTCCTACGGAGACCGAAACATTCTAACCGGAGCCTAGCATAAAATGTCCTAACGCCGAATCTACTACGTCCCCTACGCCTCCGCTAGCGTAGACTACGTCTCCTAGTATATAAGTACCGGTCCTAGTCCTATTCTTATCGGGGTCCGCTAATTATCGTTAGGGCGTAACCGCGCGCGCCTACTAGGCCTATAACACTAATCGTAAGTATTGCGAGGACATGTATATACCGCGCGGACCCCGAAGGAGAATTATCGCTAACCGCGCGTTCTAGGCCGGAGCTCGCCTACGCCGCCTATACTAAGTGGACCCGCGCTACTAACTAGAACCGCGCGTAAGCATCCTCCCTAGCGTCCTCCGCGACTTTTCTACCAGCTTACGGTCTTTTAGCGACGACGCTCGTACTAAGCTCCGTACCGTCCTTAAAGCCTAGAAGGCTTTAAAGCCTCTCTAGCGTACTAGCATACTCTCCCGGTAAGTTTCTACGGCCCCCGCCTCTTTATACGCGCTTACCGATTCTTTTAGTGCGGTTGCCGCTAAGGTTATAGGTACTGTAGCTAATGCTTAGCTTACCTTTAGGTAGACGTATGTACTACGGGCCCCGTTATAAAACTATCGCTAACCGACCTCTTAGTCCCGGGGGCGCCCTACGCGACCTCTAGCTAGGCTAGCGCCGCGTACGTTAGGCCTCGGCCTCTACTAACTAGCCTTCGGGCACCCTCGTCTTTTGCGCGGGCCGCGACCGGGCTATTATAGTATATAGCTATCTCGAAAGGGATCGGGCTCCGCTGCTTTTACGGCGGACGCCGCTAAAATGAAACGCTCTTAAACTCACCTATACCTTCTTACCCTCTCTATCTCCTAAAAAGACTCCCTAACCTAAAAGAACGCCTACCTTTTCCTAAACGCCTATATCTACGCTAAATCCCTAGTAATCCTTACCTTTTCGCCTTTTCCCCCTTCTGTTTGTATCCTATGCCTCCTTCGGTCCGTTATACGTTATTAGGTTACTATATCTCCTCTCGAAGTTATCCGCGGCCGCTGTGTCCGCGAGGTACCCTAATAGTTCCTATATAGGCTTATAGTATCCGGTCTATTTTACTAGGACTTTGCGCACTCGGCCTCTACCTCTGACCTTAGTTCTAGCGTATAGGATCTCTTCCACCTACTACTCTTCGTAAGACTCAATTATAATAGGGTCCGGCTGTTTATTATCGATCTTCTATCTAGGTAAGGGGTCTTAGCTTATAGGTCGCAGTAAGTTAGAATAGAAGACCGGGTAGATCCCGTCGGGGATCCTAGATAAGCGTATTAATGTCTACCAACCACCCTGTGTAGGCCTGTCCGAGTTGTGGTGGTATGGAGCGGTGCTTGCGTAAGCAGGGGTATTTGCCGGTCCTGGGACCGGGAAATCAGGTCACGTGACGAGCAGTGCAGTAGCCAGATAAAACAAGAGGATTGGCGGACCCTAAACCCCTATGCCCTCTACTCGAGAGGTATGAATTGAATTGTTGCCTTGATGCTGCGCTTACAATACTCAACTGCGCAGTATATATCTCAATGGCCATACCAGGTCCTGCTGGCTTGCCCAAATGTCCAATCAAACCTAAATGAAAAAGGGGCAAGTTGGACCCAAGGGACCCCTTCCCAAACCCAAACCCAAGGTCAACACAACCCATTAGTCGTCAATATATCCTCCCCCATTACGAACCTGTCCTCAGGTTCCAAAGCAGTAAGCCCGGGCCTACCATTCAGCTTGACATACAAGATGTCAGGCAATCCGTGATGGTGACGTCAATAATCCGCGACTCGCGCCCGTCGCACTGCGTTGACGTATGCCACGAGACTGGCGAGGGGTTGGGCAGCTATGTCAGCATCAATCGAACAGGCCAGATGGTCGAACAATGTAAGCGCCATTCATGAGACAAGTGAGTGTCAGTACCAGTAACCTGATAAATCCAAAGACGAGTCCATCGCGTGGCCAGAAAGTGAGTCAAGGGAAGATAAGTGACCATAAGAAACAAGTAAGATCTAAGGACCAGAAGCACCCGTACCCGAAGCATCAACCAGAACCAGAACCAGAATCAGAACCAGAAACCCATAGGCTACAGCTGTAGCCGGAAATCAACCAGAAACCAGGAGCCCATAAACCCGCACCAACCACTCAGTTCCACTCATTCTCACACAACTCCTTTGTCCAGACCCACTCGTTGTCGTGGCCAACACCAATCTCACTAGACGCGTCCCCAAGTGGCTGGTTGGTGAAGTTCCCATGGTAGTTGCGGAAGACGTTCTCATCACGCCCTTCGCTTGTGAAGCACATCTGCTCGAGAGCAGTGACCAAGCTGAGCTGCTTGTCCATCAACTTCACAGCTCGGACGCGCCATTCATGCATCTTCTTGTGGAAGAGCTCCGAGTCTGGGCGGACCGCAGCATCAAGCCACCTTCTAGCATCAAGGATGACTTCGTTGTCGTTCCAGGACTTCAAACCCGCTAGGGCATCGGACAGGGGGCTGATGCCACTGAGGTGTACGGCCGCAGGGAAAGGATGGCCAGGTACTGGGCGTCGATACTCAAACCCTGCAGCGCTCTCACTTGGCGTCTTGAAGTCACGATGGAGGTCCATCACCTGGTGCATGCTCCAGCTTCTCTGGAGTTCAAGATAGTCATCGTCGCGGATCGCGATAAAGCAAGGGTCAATCTGACGCAGCGTCTTCTTGTGTGCGGCCTGCCTCATTGGAACGCCTGCAGTGGTCACCCGCATTTGCCCAGCGCTTAGGTCCTCTCTGAACCAGCTGATGCTGTTCTTGCTCAGGTAATTCTGAACCCCAACCGAGAAGAAACGCTTAAATCGGCCGTCTTCTATGCAGTCGTTGATCTGGCACCACTGGATGAACTCTGCAGCATTCCCTTGCTTATGAAAACCGTGTAAAAACTCCGGCCCACTGGTGCCCTCTGAGTCAAGAGAGTACAGCATGTTGAGCCGGTTGCTAGTCCAGTAGTTTTCAATTTCGAGGTTCAAGTCGACCCCAGCATGCTGCACCATGGTGTTCGCATCACCCCCCTGATGAGCCCTGTCAAAGCTGAAAATCGTAGGCCTGGGGAAGGAGATGAACCGAGTGCAGTGTTGAGGGTGCAGCGCCACTTGCAAGAGCCACAGCCCGGGGTCTTGTCGCATGATCTGTTGGCTCAGAGAATACCACATGTTCTGGCAGACGCCGCCGTTGCTGACCTTGTTCAATTCTCGCAGGTGCCATCGGTACACGTCGAATTCTCGACTCATCATCTCTCTGACTGTTTTAACCCGCGGCGCTAGTTCAGCGTCATTGTACCAGTACAGCATGTTGCCATTGATGTAGGTACCGGTGCTATCGAGATCGGCTTGGTCAGCTTCATCAATGCCAAATTTGTCGAGGATCTGATTGTAGTTGGCATGCGTGACGATGCCACTCGTGGTGCCGGCTTTGCCTCGAACACGGAGGCAGCCAAGCGGGTTGACAGTCTTCTGACCACGCTTGTCAGGGCGAAACCACGACCCATTCTCCACCTTGATAGCTGAAAAACTCTTGCCTTCAAAGAGCCAGTCTTGGACCTTGAGCGCGCGCTCACACAGGGTATTGGTGGTGATACCGGGATTCGTGACGAAGTGGAGGGCCTTGTGGCAGAAATCTCGGACATGCTGATCGCACATCACAGCGCTAACCTTGCCATCCCTCTCAAGAACCTGCGAGACCGCATATTCGAGCATCTCAAGGCCCGCCATCCGGTGCTCAGGTAGCCAGTCAATGCCATCCACATCAATCGAGTTTCTGAACTTGATGCCACAGTACCGCTCATTGCAGGTGCAGTTGGCGCGCTTGATCCGGAGGGCCTCGTCTTCCTGCAGGATCTGATCCTTGAAGACTGATACATCCCTGATCACAGCCGAAGGTGACATGGTGAGTATCGGA
This sequence comes from Nothopassalora personata, assembly GCA_033816765.1. Classification (NCBI taxonomy): domain Eukaryota; kingdom Fungi; phylum Ascomycota; class Dothideomycetes; order Mycosphaerellales; family Mycosphaerellaceae; genus Nothopassalora; species Nothopassalora personata. Next base: position 916,253 of record CM066290.1, read on the forward strand.
TTGCCATTCTCAGTCAGGGCCGGAGTGGATCGTGGGGTGCCAACCGGTGTACCCAGCGGACTGCCTTCGCGTATGGGTGCGCCGTCCAGCGTTCGGTTAGGCGAGGATCGAGCAGGCGCAGTCATGCCCTCACCTATGCTCTCGCTCATGCGGAGCTGCTCAAGTCGACTCGACTTGCGACCGCCTCTCGATGGGACTGCAGGCTGGGTAGAGGCTGGTGGAGTTGGCGTGGTAGTCTTTGCACGTCCTTTGCCTTTGCCACCCGGTGGTGGCTGAGTCTGTTGCTGGCCAGATGGTCCAGGTTGACCTGTGCTGTCCCCTGGGGACGCGGACTTCTCAGTGATAGTACCCTCCATGAAGTATGGAAGGCCATCCTCATAGACGGCTAGGCGGTGTCTTCTGATGATCTCCCTGCTCTCAGCCGACTGCGGATCAATGCTGCGTGCTTCAGCCTCCCTGTCGCACCGGGTAAGATCACCAGGCTCCAGAATTCGCTTGCGATCTATGCCCTTGCGGCCGATCCTCATACGCCATATCAATGCCCTCTGAATTCTGCCAACAGCCTTGCTGTAGTCTGGGTACTTGTTGATGAAGGCCGTGAACTGGCGGCGCCCACTGTCAGTGCTGCAAAGCTCGGAGATGACGCGTCGATCAAGAATCTTGTTGTCCATCTGCTGTGGCCAGTGGCGGGTAAGCGTGGCGCGAAGAGTCCTCTCTCGGTTACGAATCTCTGAACCGGTCTTGCGAATCTTGCCGACGATGGGAAACAAGACATCGAGCTTCCTGTTACCAAGGAATTCATCCTGGTAGGTCTTGCCCATACCGCTCTCAACTTCCTCGAAAAACAGGTCAACCCAGACGGAGCAGTCTTCGAACACCTTCTCGAAGCCCTTGCAGAAGTCCTTCAACACCTCAACCCGCTTCTGAGGACTGAGCTCTCGGAACATGACATTAGCGGCGGACTTCGGCGTGTTCGTGTTGGCAAGGACATGCTTGACGTTGTCCGGCAAGCGAAGGGACTCGAACAAGGTCTGAGGTGGGCGGGTGAGCCCAGTAACAGTGCTAGTGAGCGCTGTGCTCGAGCCAGCCGGGCGTGACGATGGACCAGCTGAAGCCATGATAACTAGGATTCACTATCAGTGAGATCGTAAGAGCTGGCTATCTCGTGGTGCCACTCTGGAGTGTTGGTAAGCTTCGAAAGCTTGGTATCGGGGTGGGCTTTGAAGGTCAAGGTCGTGAAGAGAGAGAGGCCAGAGAACCGTCTGATGTGTGGTGGTAGATGGATGTGTTGGTGGTTCTGGTGATGGTGCTAGTGTTTGAAGAAAAAGAGAGGAAGTAGCAGGCAGAGAGCTGCGCTTAAGTATGCCTCTCAGCGTATGTCCCTGTGACCGTTGCAAGGCAGCAGCGCCGAGACCGGTCTCATAAGTGGCAAGAGCAGTGCCATTGAGATCACACTGAAGGTCCGATGGCCCTGCATGTGACCGAAAACCAGTGCTGGTGACCACCTAGGTGAGCATTCGGCAGGGGCATGCCACGCTGTCACGTGATCCGATTTACCGGTCCCGGGACCGGTAAATGTGACTCTACTAACTGAGGTCCAACCAAGGCAAGAACACCCCATGAAGTGAAGTCCAGATAACCGAATCGGCTTAACAAACTGAAGGGCATGCGCAACACATGCCTGAGGGAAGTGAACTCCGTACGCCATTGCCAACTGATTAGTTCTCAGCCTCGATCCTGCTGAACTGTGAAATTTCGGCTGCAGAAAGGTCATGAGGCCTGATCCATAGCTTCTTGGATTCCGGTTCAGGATACGATCCCCTTTCGTCAACTCCTACAGGTAGCACGTCTTCGTCGGCGATGGGCTCGATCTCGTTCGAATCACTGCTGTCTTCGCTATCAGCGACTTCTCCCTCCCCCATTACGAGATCGATCCCATCGTCCAGGCCTGGTACTCCTATGTTATCCGGGCGAAGCTCTGGAACTAGCTTAAGGTTTTCTCGTGCCTGAACTCCCTTCATTGGCGTGCCATCAAGTTCCTCAAGAATATAGGTACCAAATTTCCTGGAGACACTGGACACCCGATATGGACCTTGCCATCGGTAACCGATCTTGCGTGAGAAGTCATCCTTATATGGCTTGTCGAACCTCATGACAAGGTCGCCCTTCTGGAAACCAACAAAGTCAACATTTCGGTGAGAATCGAAGTAGTCCTTGCTAAGTTCTCTTAGTCGCTTCCTTCGAGCATGCAGCTCTTCCAAACTAAGGTCTCGAGCCTGGAGTTGACGCGCACGTATGGCAAGCAGGTCCTCAGTCGTTCTCACCGATCCCCATTGATAATTCGCCCACGTCGGGTACTCAACCTCAATTGGCAGAATCGTGCGATGGCCATACAGGACCTGAGCCGGCGTCATTCCAGTAGTACGACAGGTCGTGGTCCTATCAGCCCATAACACAGCGGGTACCCATTGCTCCCATCCGCGGTATGTGTTCCTTGTAAGCTTTGCTAACGCTGCAAGAATCGGACGGTGCCCAACCTCGACCGGAGCATTAGACTGCGGATGGTACGGTGATATTCGGATCCTTCGAACACCAAGTCCTACGAGCAACCGCTCAACCTCAGCCGCATGAACCGTAGCGTTATCAAGCACAATTTCAGCACAACAGCCGTGCCTACAGAAGACATCTTCGTATAGAAACTTGGCAACTGTCTTCGAGCTGGGAGGTGCCCTTGTTACTCTAGCCTCGATCCAGTTGCTGAGTGCTTCGCGCGCAACTAGGAGGTATCCATTTTTGTGCACCTGGACGGGGTCCGAGTACCACTTCTCACCAATGACCTGAGGGCTCGATGAGTGAAGCTCACCAGCGCGCTGGTTGCCTTCGCGAAACCTACAAGGAGCACAACTTCGAACCCACGCAGAGACATCGGCGAAGCACCCGTCCCAGTAATACCGATCGGAAATAAGGTTGTACACGACCTCAGCGCTGCGATGACCGTGTCTTTCATGGCATTCTATGACGATCTCCTTCTGAGCCTCATCATCGTCAATCACAAGTTGCAACGGTGCTCCTCGGCGCTTCTGGAAGAACAGCAATTGGTCTCGGACAAAGAAGTTGACGCTCTTCTTCACCAGCCGCCGGTACTCAGCACGGGTAACACCATCGGGCCGGGTCCTGGTTTCTATAACCTGAGCAAGCTGCTGAGAGCCCTCAGAATATTGGTCCCCGAGATGTCGTGTTTTCTGGATTTCAACTGGATAGGTGTCGACCGGCTCCGGGTACCTGAACAGCTTATCATCAATCATCTGGTCGACTTCGTCTTCGTCAGCTTCCCTGGGTTCTTGAGGTGTAGAGGGCCTTCGAGACAGGGCATCTGGGCCAGTGTGTCTAGTCCCCGCAACGTGCTTTACCTCGAACGTGAACAACCTGATCCATGCGACCCACCGGGCCATTGCCGAGTTCGGCAGGTCCGAAGCCGGCCGGTTAAGCTGCCATACAAGTGTCTTGGCATCAACCTCAAGGACAAAATCAACGCCAGTGATATATCTCTGGATCTTCTTAAGCCCCTTAAGGACCCCAAGGCATTCCCGCTTCCCAGCATCATATCTGGATTCTGACGCGCTCCAGATTCCACTCTCATACCGCACCGGGTGACGCCGTCGGGTACTGTCCATTGATTCTTGAGAAACGATACATCCCCATCCAGTGCCGCTAGCATCAACTGAGACAAAGATGGACCCAGCACCAGGTGAGTAGCAGAGGGTAACTAAGGCTGGAGACTGCACAAGGTACCTAGCAACCTCTTCTTTTGAGAACTGCTCATTTTCTGTCCAGGTGAACTCGGCGTCCTTCTTCAGCAGTTTGTACATTGGTCGAGCGATGATAACGAACCAGGGAATCCATATCCGGAAGTACACACACAGCCCCACATAGGTGCGGACCTCCTTGATACAGGTAGGCGTAGGCCAATCCAGGATCTTGGCCACAACCTTTGGGTCAGGATAGCGACCATCCGGGCCAGTAACGTACCCAACAATCTTGAGCTTTTCGTATAACCATTGGGATTTGCCTCCAGCAACTACCGCACCAGCTCTTTCCAGGTCAGCAAGAACCAGATCCAGGGAAACGATGTGCTCAACGACCCATTTTCTCAACCCAGGCTCTAGTTCGGCATTCCCATAGTCCTCAGTTGGTCCCTTAATACCGATGTCATCGAGAAACGGCTTCGCTCGATGCGAGATATGATCAAGCAGAATCTTTGTTACCGCACGCACGAACTGAGCAACTGAATTGGTAGCTCCTTGAGGCAGAGTCGTGTTGCGTACTAGGCCAAGAGGGGTCATGAAGGCTGTTAAGTCCCGGCAGGACTCATCCAAAGTGATCTGATCATAACCTGAGAACAGGTCCACAAGTGAAGCGACTCGGCACCCGGCAAAATCCTCTGAGAAGCTATCCGTGTCCGGTGGAATGTTAGCATCGCGCATAGTAACCTCATTCAGGAGCACAGCTGAGTTGATCAACCGATATGGCACATCGCTTCCAGAGGCATCAACCTTCTTTGCGACCAGGAACCAGCTATTGGAATATGCCCCTTGTGAGTATTCTAGGATGTTATTCTTGATCCGGGCTCTAATCATGCGCTCAACAATTGCCCTAAGACTTGGGTGCAACCGGATAGGGCGTGCCTGCCATGGCCTATGAGGGACCGTGTTGATCTTCTGAGGTGGCACGACGTCGTGCCTGATTTGCCTCATGTGACTGAAATCCCAAGCGAGGACTGCCTCCCGGTTGTAGAGCATCTCATCGAATAAGGCCCTTTCCATTGGCAATAGCTTGATGCCAACCTTGATTGAGGTAAGTCGTTCTGGAGTGATCCGGCTACCTCGCTCAATACTTGAGAATTTCTTAGTCAAGTACTTCCCATCAAACGGACCTTGTCCTTCAGGCATCTTGGATTCCAGGTACAGTGCCCTGCGCTTCCATTCCATATCTCCCTCAACTCGTGATTCTGGGCGTTCGTGAACGCTCGCGTCCACTGGCTTTTTCTTGTCCGCCTTACGCTTGTACATCGTGAAGACCTGCGGCATCCTAATGTTAGCTATATGTAGGCCTGCTTGTTGCTTCCGTGCCTGAGCATTCAATGCAGATTGTCTCAGGATCTCGGAGGGCCAGTCCCCTTGAACTGAATAAACGTTAGCAATAGAATCTCCCTCAAACGCGCCTGTTCCAATTTCTGCAACTCGTTCCTTTGCTCCAGCAGTCCTAAGCAATCCCAATAAGTGAGCTGAATGGTTGCTAGGCGTTAGAGCCTTGCCGGGTTCCTGCAGATGCGTCGTGTCGTGGTCGTATCCGTTTTCCTCACTATAGCTATTTACCGGTCCCGGGACCGGCAAATCAAAGTCCGAGGTTTCTCCGAGATAGTGCGAGAACCTCACTGATTTTGTCAAACCCGGCTTTAGCAAATCGGTGGGTTGAGCGCCGTAACTCAACCCACCATTCCATTTCCCGACGCTTTCAATAGTTCCTGAAGGGTTTTGCACCTGTCCGAGCCAACTAGGGCAGTAAACATGACACTTTCACCTTTGCGGCTGGCAATAGTCCCCTCCCATGAACCATCATCGCAGTTACGGGCAGTGAGCCGCACCTTGCGGGCCCACGGACGTCCTAGGATTGTTGGCGAGTTTGGATCCGAGGAGATGAACATGTCCACTTGGCAGTGAACCCCAAATACCCAAACATCCAAATTGCCCACAACACCTTTGAACTGGGCCCGCCCTCCAGCACCTCGAAAGGCAAGCTGAGCACTCGACATTACTGGTAACCCAAACCTATGAGCGTTCCTCTGGCCGATGATATTCACCTCGGAACCCTCATCAATTAGGCACCTGATCTGGTTCTTGTTCGTCCCAAATTCCGCTACTACCCAAGGACTAGGGACCATAGCAAAGTTGTCAAGGACACTAGAGAGCCCGATCTTCTCAACATCCTCATATAGCTCAGCAGCAGGGACCGCACCCTTGGAGCAAAGCATGGTTGAATACACTCCGACATACTGGGCCTGACCATCTTCGCGGAAGACCTCCTCATTATACTCAGGTTCATCTTCACAGGTGACCACTTGTCCAGTGCGAACCTCAGGGTCCTTTCCTGCAAGACGTCGCACTGTAGCGAGCTTCTCCTGAAGAGCGGGGGTGTTAGCAACGCGACCGAAGAGGGCAGCCTCGAACCAGCGACCATATCGAAACCAATCTTGGGCGTTCACATTGGGAAACGTTGTCTGGAGGATCTGATCAATCCAGTAGATGATACCCTCTTCCTTTGTAACCGGGCCATCACCAGCTGAACCATACTGTCGGACGTAGTTGTCAATCCTCATAGTCTTGGCATTCTGCATACGCTTCCTTTGTGCGAAGGGGGCGTTCACGGGACCAACAGGCATATCCTTAGGCAGTCCTTTGTTAGCATCGTTCCCTGGTCTGTTCACTTGGGCATCACTTCCCCTTCCTAGGGTTACCCCGGATCCAGCTGATGACTGAGTTTCGCTCATTTGAGCACTGACTTCGTCAATCATTTCAACCTCCTGCTGGTCAATCTCAGCTTGCCGGATCTCCTGTTCCAATTGCAGGCGAACTTTCTCAGCAGCCTCAGCTCGGGCTCGCAGATCCTGGGCTGAGGACCGGGTCCTCGGGTACGGATTCTTCAGAATACCTACGGGTGCCTTCCCTTTCACTTTGTCAGACTGCACAGGATAGGCAGATACCTCGTCAAGCTCGCCCAAGTCGGTTGCCTGCTCCGCTTCACTTTCTCCGAATGAGACCCAATATGTCCCAGCAGCCTTCTCCTTTTGGCCAGACCGCGCGTCCTGAGGGCCATACTCCATTAAATGCCTGAAGTTAGGAGGGGGCTTAGAATGATCAGGAGGCGTGACCTTAGTCACCCCAGCGTAGTCCCTACCCATCCATTGCTTACGCAGTGCGGGAATCTCATACTGGTTGTCAAACTCGATCGGTCCATAATGTTCTTCGAGCAGAGGGAGCATGCAGAGCAGTTTCGGTTTGCTGTAGTCCCTCCGAAAGTTGAACTTGGCGGGACGTGGATCGCCTTCTTTCCCTAGATACCACCAGTTGTTCGGGGCGAGGTATACGTAGCCCCGGGATATTAAGGACCTCATCGCCCCACAATTGCTGGCCTGGTGCTTCGAACTGCCACAGTTGTAGCAACAACCATCCATCGCTTTGGACTGTTCGCGATTTTGCGATGGGGGACGCTGCATTGCGTAAACCTGCAGTTCAGTGTCTGGGTCGTGCCTCTCTGGTTGCATAGAGCGTTGATTCTCGCTCGGGTAGAAGGCACCCGCGTCCGCGACGCGACCGCGCTGGTATGCACGTATGCTCATTTCAGCTACCTTCTGGATTAGGTCATCATCAACAACAGTCCTGGAGGTGGCCTTCTTAAGCGTGTCAATCTCAGGCTTGAGGCGCGGCATTTGCTTCACGACTGAGCGGTGCAGCTGAGGCAAAGCAAGAGGGAAATCTGTATGCACAGCTTTCCATCCCTCCTCACCATCTGCGATGCTAGCAGCTTCATCGAGAATCCTCTGAAAGTCCCTGAACTTCTCAGGTTGCTTTGGGTGAAGCCCGCAAGCCTTGTAGACCGCTTTCGCGACTGCCTCTGGCAATCCCTGAAGGAGAAGGCGACTCCGGGAGCTGTTATCCAAATCCTCAGGTTCAATTAGGTCACTTGAGGATACAAATAGGCGGATGAATTCCTTCACATCTTGTTCTTCAGGCCTCTTGCCTTGCTGCGCCCTAACAATCTCCTCAAGATATTCCCGACTCCCCAACATCGAGTGGGCGTCAAACCTTGAGAACTCTGACAAGAACGCCCTCCTGAAACGTGCCTTGCCGGTGAGCCACCCAGGCAGCCTCATGACCACACGCCGGATAGTAATTTCGCAATTGCGCTCAAACCTGCCCCAGAAATCATCCTTCTTAATGGATGCCCGAGGCGGATACTGGTCCATTAGGTCGCCAAACCGCTCCCAGAACTCAGTAGCATTGGTGCCATCAAAGAACGGATTCTCAGCACCTCCTGGAGGTGGAAAGCGAGGGCCAGCGTTTTCCATTGCTACTGCCAATCGTCTAAAGAGGGCAGTCATAGCATCCATTCCAATTGTGCTGTTCATTCCTACACCCATACCCAATTCAGCGGCGCTGGTTCCGCTTCTCCCTTCTTTACTAGATTCAGGTGTTTCCCCTTCCTCCGATTCCTCCATCCCCTCATGAGGGACAGAATCCCTGTAGACCCCTTCCATTTTCGTGGGGTTCACAGGCTGTTCGTAGCCTCTGCCTATGTCGGCAAAGGTGCTAAGTTTTTCTGGTGATGCAGCCGTATCCATTGTTGCGTGGTGCTTGCTTCAGAATGTGCTGATACTAGTTGTTGCTTGACAGGACCTTGTGACCGTGATTGTTGCTGAATACCTTGGACCTTGAATGTTTTTCGACCTTAGTCGACCTTGACCGTGAACCTTGGACCTTGAACCGTGATTTTGACCTTACAAACTGGATGCTGATACGCCACCGGGTGTACACTTGATAACCCCCCTCATTGACCACCAAAATAATGTCTACCAACCACCCTGTGTAGGCCTGTCCGAGTTGTGGTGGTATGGAGCGGTGCTTGCGTAAGCAGGGGTATTTGCCGGTCCTGGGACCGGGAAATCAGGTCACGTGACGAGCAGTGCAGTAGCCAGATAAAACAAGAGGATTGGCGGACCCTAAACCCCTATGCCCTCTACTCGAGAGGTATGAATTGAATTGTTGCCTTGATGCTGCGCTTACAATACTCAACTGCGCAGTATATATCTCAATGGCCATACCAGGTCCTGCTGGCTTGCCCAAATGTCCAATCAAACCTAAATGAAAAAGGGGCAAGTTGGACCCAAGGGACCCCTTCCCAAACCCAAACCCAAGGTCAACACAACCCATTAGTCGTCAATAGTATAGACAACGGTAAGATTACTTCTACTACCGTATACTTCGCGTATCTATAGTCGAGGCTCTTCTTTAGTCGAATAGTAACATAGTTACGTAGATCTAGCTAAACTTTATCGCCTACACAATAGATTAGTACGGGCTTCCTATCCCGGTTAGCGTAGTGTTACGGTTCGGTCCAAACGGCAGCCCCGACTAGACACACGAAACACTAATTACTTAGAAACACGTGATACTAATCATCTAGACGCACGTGACACTAATCACTTTACGGACTGATCAGTGTAATCAGTATGCTTAGTAGGACTAATCAAGGTAATTATACTAAGCTATAGGCTCTACGCCGCGAATCTCCTTTGTATTTAGGAACGCTAGAAACCCTTATGGTTCTAATACGTTCAACTTATGTTACTATCTTACTAATTAGAATATAACTCTTATTCCTATTATTTATCTTCGCTCAGCTTACTTTAGCCTCTCTAAAGAATAATACCGCTACGTGACTTAACTTATCTCTCTTTTAAGACTAGCCCTAGAACGAGATAATAACACTTTAAACGCCCTTAGGATAAGCGCTACTTAAGCAGCTAGTAGGGGAACACCCGCCCCTAGCGAAGCAGGAAGCATCCGCCGTACGCCACTACAATAGACTACTACGAAGGACGATAAGTCTAATAACGATGACGAGCCTACTCTAAGGAAGAACGACGTTAAGGCTGCTAAGCTAGACCTCTTCTATAGAGACAGGGCTAAGTTCGACGACTGGATTAATTAGATAGATATGTATCTTATGTTTAACCTAGTCGATGCCGATAAAAGAACTATCTTCGCTATTACGTACCTTCGCGGAAGTGCGTAGAACTAGATCAAACCTTACCTTAAGGAATACCTTAAAGGTATAGGACGATTAGACCCCACTAGAATGTTTAGGAGCTACACCCTTTTTAAAGAGAAGATAAAATCAATCTTTAGAACCTCGAACGAAGTCTAACAGGCCATACGAATCATTCAACACCTAAAGCAGAAGACGTCTACTTTAGAGTATGCCGCCAAATTCGAAGAATACGGACAAATTACCGGATGGGACTAGACGGCGTTAATGACTATGTTCCGACGTAGACTTAAAGACTCCGTTAAGGACGAGTTAATAAGACACGGGGGACGGATCACTAACCTCGAAGAGCTAATGAAGGCGTCGATTAATATCGATAACTAGCTCTAGGAACGACACTAGGAGAAGAGATACGACTCTAAAGTAGGAGGAATAGTAGGATACGCTCCGGACCGTAGACCCTTAGGAGGATACGTTACGAAGGGAGAATTCTCACGATAAAGCTAACCCTACTATAGACCACAGCCAATGGAACTAGACGTTACCTAACGAGGACGGAGGATCGACAAGAGTAGGGGCTACGGAAAGAAGCCCTTTAAAGGAAAAGGAAAACTTACATACTATACCTATAGCAAGGAAGGTCACATAGCGCGGGATTGCCGCGGTAAGAATATAGTGCGCCGCGAGCAATTTAATATAATGCAACCCCGAACTAGTAAATCTAAGAGCAGCGTTAGATCTCGAGGAGATACCGACTATACTCGGAGAGTAGAGAAGAGAGCTAACAACAGAAGCACGACGCCTCTCCTAGACCCCTTAGAAGGACGAGGAGGATACTATAGGCAGCAAATAGTAGTTATTCTATTTAATGCGAAGAACCAACTACGACAGTTTAACATAATGACACGAAGAGTCGACTACGAGACCGAATCCGAGTCTCGAAATAGTTATAGAAGCCTTCATTAGCGATTCTATTACTAAGACTCGTGTTAAATCTACTACGCCGCGAAGTTAGGCGTAGGGTATTAGCCTTAGCAACTACGAGGAACCCTAGGAGCGACGTATAGGCAAGACGCTACGCTCCGAGAAGTAGACATCGATAAATCCTACTTTAACGAAGATAGAAGCGATAAAGAAAATCAGGACCTAGGATAGAACGGATTATAGTTACTAGAACTATAGGAAGAAAGTTAAGAAACCACCGGGCTAGATACTATCGAGGAAGAATAGGATCCGGAAGAATTAAGCGAAGAAGATTCCTCCGAAGGAGAAGAGAGCGACACTAACGACGATAACGAACAACTTACCTTTACGGTAGATGCACCTAAGAAACTGTACGACATAATCATCTACCTATAAAGAAGGCACGAGGAATTCCTACCTAAGATAGGTAGACAAAGGAAGCTACATTCTATTAAGTTTAATAAGACACTCGACACCCTACGAGGCATAGCCTAGGGATACCTACTTATAGAAACAACCGAGAATCTAGCAACTACCGTTATAGAACGACTACCGATAGGAAGCCGAATAACAGGAACCGGATATCTTACACCGTTAGGAACATTCGTATCGAATAAATTACGTAACATAGTGCAACACGCACGCGCACTCTACTTAGAAACGTAGAAGATCTAGGAACGCAATAGACTACAAGTATAGACACAGGGTAACGGGCTATAGGTTCTAGCCGAAGCCTCTAGGCACGAAGCATAGCGAACTACATACCATTCGGGAAAAGAATTAGCTCCCTAGGAATAAGCGACCGGAGGGAGTTATGTAATACTTAGGCTTATACATCGACATTAAACATAGTTTTCTAGACATAAGCAATCGTTAACGGACATAAGACTAGTGTTATAATCGACTTAGAAGCAGCGGGGAATTTTATCTCCGAGTCTTTTATAAGAAGAAACGGGTTAGCTACCCTAAAGAAGAAATAAGGTTACGAGTTGATCGCGGTAAACGGATTATCGTTACCTAGCGTAGAATAGGAGACGATACTATTGCTACTAGCTATCTAATAGCACTACGAGAATATTACCTTAGATATTACTAATATAGCCAGTTATAACATAGTATTAGGTATACCTTAGTTAAGAAAGCACAATCTAGTAATCGACTAGAGAAGAGGAGTACTTATATTTAGGGAATGCGATTGCGTTGTCGACATTTAGCCTACGCAGTAGCAGCGTTTACTAGTAGATAAGGTAAGGAAACAGCTAAACGAGATACAGCTTACGCCGAATAGAAGGATAGAAGAACCACCTTCGACCGGGATAGACACTAGCGTAGGGCCGCCGGGTTACGAAGTTACTAGAAGTAATAGAAGTAACGTACTATCGAAGAATACTAACATCTTAGAGTTAAGTATTCCTAAGGAGTATCGCAAGTGGTCGCGACTCTTTAAAGAGGAAAGAGGCAAAACCGCCTTACCTAAGCACCGCCTACAGGATCACAAGATTAACATTTAGCTAGGGAAAGAGCCTCTATAGGGACCCCTATATCAAATGTCTAAGAAAGAGCTATAGACCCTACGAGAATAGCTAAAGGAGAAGCTAGCTAAAGGATAGATAAGAAGATCCACCTTAAGTGTAGGAACTCTATGCATGTTCATTCTAAAAGCAAACGGGAAGTTACGACTCGTACAAGACTATAGGAAGTTAAACGAGATTACGATTAAGAACCGATACCCGCTACCTAACATCGAAGAAGCATAGGACAGATTAACCGGATCGGACTAGTATACGAAGATTGACCTACGAGATGCCTTCTATACTATACGAATAGTAGAAGGAGAAGAATGGAAAACCGCTTTTAGAATAAGATACGGACTCTACGAATTCTTAGTTATGCTAATAGGATTAACTAACGCACCCGCATCCTACTAGGACCTTGTAAACGAAACACTTAGAGACCTACTCGACGTATACGTTATCGCCTACATAGACGATATACTAGTCTACACAAAAGGATCCCTATAGGAACACATAAAACAAGTCTAGGACGTCTTCGAACAACTTACGCAATTATGATTTAAGACGGCACCCGAGAAATGCGAATTCTATAAGAAAGAAGTTAAATTCTTAGGCTTTATTATTAGCACTATAGGGATAACGATCGACCCTGCGAAGACATAGTTAATTAGAGAGTAGCTAGAACTAAAAACAGTTAAGGACGTACAATCATTCCTTAGACTAGCGAACTACAACCGGAAATTCATTAAGGACTACGCGAAAATAGCAGCACTAATAACGATGCTTACAAGAAAGGACGTTACTTAGAAATAGGGAAAGGAATAGACTAAAGCATTCAAGAAACTCAAGGAATAATGCGCTTTAGCCCCTACGCTTCGATTATTTAATAGTAGTAAGGAAGTCTACATCGAGACCAATACGTCTAATATAGCAATAGGCGCGTGTCTAACGTAGACACACGATAGGTAGAGACACCCAGTAGCCTATTACTCCCGGAAAATGACTACAGCGGAACAGAACTACGATGTTATTGTCTCGTTCCAGGGCTAGTCTCAAAGAGAGATAAGTCAAGTCACGTGGCGGGATTATTCTTTGGAGAGGCTGAAGCAAGCTGAGCGAAGATGAATAATTGGAATAAGAGTTGTATTCCAATCAGTGAGATAGTAACATGAGTTGAACGCATTAGAACCATAAGGGTTTCTAGCGTTCCTAAATACAAAGGAGATTCGTAGATCTCGGTGATCAGTCTGATTAGTCTGAGCATGAGCAGTCTGATCAGTCTGAGCATGAGCAGTCTGATCAGTCTGAGCATGAGCAGTCTGATCGCTCCAAGTCTGAGCGCTCAGGCAGGATGAGTCACGTGTTCGTCTTTGAGTCACGTGTTCGTCTTGTCATTATGATTCCAGGGTCCATGGGAATCATTCCGTAACATACGACATCTATAACAAAGAGCTTCTAGCTATTGTTGCTGCTATATAACATTAGAGAGTATATGTCGAGGGCCTACCGAAGTTAACGATTCTTTCTAACTACAAGAATCTTACGTACTTTACGACGACGAAAGAACTTACCCGAAGGCAAGCCCGCTAGTCGGAGCTGCTAGGACAGTATAAGTTCGAAATTAAATATACTCTAGGACGAGAGAATGGCCGCGCCGACGGGCTAAGCCGAAGAAGCGACTATATAGAAGAAAAGAAACCAGTGCAACATAAGATATTAAAGACGAACCCCGACGGAAGTCTTAGTACTAACATAAGAGAATTTAATAACATCGTACGGATATTAGGCGACAGGGACGAACAATTCCCTATATCGCAAGGAAAAAACCAAGTACCTAAGGATCGAGAAGAAGAATGTATACGACAACATTACGACGGACCAACTTATAGACACCCTAGAACTTCAAAAACAATGGACCTAATACAGCGCAGCTTCTCATTCCCATAAATGAGACTTAAGGTATTACGCTACATTAAACAATGCGTACACTACTAACGAAACAAGGCTACGAGACATGTAAAATACGGTTACCTATAGTTTAGGACACCACCGACGAAACCATAGGACGAAGTCATAATAGACTTTATTACGAAACTCCTACCGTTAAGAGATTAAGTTACGAAACAACTATACGACATAATACTAGTTATGGTTAATAGACTTACGAAATACGCACACTTCATTCCTACATTAGAAACGTACAATGTAGAGTAGCTCGGATACCTCGTACTAGATAGACTTATCCGATACTACGGATTCCCTTAAGCGTTTATAACGGACAGAGATAAGCTATTCACATTAAACTACTAGAAGACGCTTATAGGAACGATCGGAATCAAACATAAGCTGTTGATAGCATATTATCCGGAAACAGACGGATAAACCGAAAGGATAAATTAAACGCTAGAACAATACCTACGATACTACATCAATTATACACAAGACAACTAGGTCTCATTACTGCTAATAGCGCAGATTGCACTAAATAACCACAAATTAGAGACAACTTCAACGACACCATTTTATACGAACTTTAGTAAAGATCCTAACCTATTTAGAACACCTAGATCCTACCTATAAGCCGAAAGAGCAATCGTGACGACGGATACTCTTAAGGAAGTGCATAAAGAAACACGTAAGGCGATCGAAGATGCATAACACAAACTGTCTTAACAACGGTAGGACACGAGAAAAATAGCACCTCTACTAAAAGAGAGGGATAAGGTCTATCTCCTTATAAAAAACTTGAGAACAAGAAGATAGACTAAGAAACTAGATTACGTTAAGGTCAGACCATTTTTTATCGACAAAGTCATAGGACTAGTTAACTACCGCCTACGACTACCACTAGACGCAAGAATCCACCTAGTGTTAAGGGGATGTCGCAATGTATAGCACGCCCACGACCTGCCAGTCGTAGATGAACTAATTCTTGCCTTTTGTTCAAGACGCATCGCGCGTCGCAAGGTGTACTCATGCGTGTCACGTGCGGCTTGGCAGCCGGTCGCGACCGCATGTCACATGCAAGGCCACATGTAGGGGTTAGCCACTGGGCTGCCCCTTACAATTGCCTCCCCTCCCGTGCGAGCTGTCCTCAGCTCGCTAGTTGCTACGTAGAGGCTCCTATGTACTTCCAGAACCATAGTTGCTATGCGGCCCACATGCGGGTTGCGTGCGTGTCGTCATGTAGGTGTAGGTGAGTGAGGCTTGGTTGCCATGCCGACGCAGCTGGTTAGGGGCATAAAACTCCAGCCCAACCCAGCCCTTTCTCAGCACGCTCCCCAGCTCATCACCTTCGCCACACCACCACCACGCACCCGCACCGCACCATCATCGCAAGCGCCTCGCCAGCATCATCATCATCATCATCATGTCGGCCGTGCCCTCCTCGCCGCCATTCTCTGGCCGCTCCGCCTCCTCCAGCAGCACCAGCAGCGACAGCACCACCAGCGCCGCAGAAGACGAGCGCCGCCAGGCGGCTCTGGTGCGCGACGCACCCAGAACGCCTGGTGGTCGCAAGCGACCAGCATCACCCTCGCAGCCACCAACGCCCTCGCCAGCCACCAAGCTCTCGCAGAGAATCAACATGTGCATGCGGTGCCTCCCGTACTTCGTCAGGGGTAAGTCTCCACGCGCGTCGCCTGCGATTCGCATGCTAACCACTTGCTAGACGAGGCCGATGACTGTGATAGTGTCACCACCGGCGAGCTCCTGAAGAAGTGTGGCCGCTGCAGGCGCAGCAAACACAGCTGCGTGCCCAACACCAGCCACGCCATCGCCTCGCTGGTGAGCCGCCTGCGCGCCGCGCGGTCCCAGCGCGACTTCCTCACGGCCATGATGGGCCAGGCGCCCACAGACCTCCAGCAGCAGGAGCTGGTGGAGCAGATCCGCCTGTGTGCCCAGCTGGGCAACGACATCAAGGAGGTAAGTCGCTGCTTCGCTCGTGCGAGTCGACTGCTACTCGCGGGGGAGGGCTCTAGTGCGTCCCCTGTGCTTCGGCTGACCCTTCCTATAGGCCATCAGGCAGTTCAATGCCTACAAGCACAAGCGTGCCGGGGAGACCCGCATGCGTGCCTCCGCCGCCGCCGCCACCACTGCCGACCAGGCATTCTTGCCTGAGTCACTGCGTGACGACAACTGAGGCGCTCGCCTCACACGCTGCTCGCGGGCTCCTCGCCTGCTACCACTCTGCGTGGCCCCTGGTGGGCGCGCCACTCTTCAGCTTTTGTTTTGTTTATAGTTGAGAAAAGTTTTGTTTGTGCTCCAGTGCCAGTCTCATTTGCTTCTCCTTGACGCCTCATAGCCGGCTACCATGCGATCCGCATTCGCGAGGCCCTCCGCCGGTTCCCAGCTGTTGTACTCCTCTGGCCAGTCCTTCCACTGGACTAGATACTGCAGCTTGCCCTTGCGCTTACGCCTATCCAGCACTGCCTCTACCTCATACTCTCCGTCCTCATTAGCTAGAGGGGGTACGGGTCCATCCTCATCGCTACCGATATACGGCTCGAGGAGAGAGACATGGAAGACGTTGTGGAGCCTTGAGTCGGCTGGTAGCGCTAGGCGGTACGCCTGCGAACCGACAGCGTCCGTAATGCGGTATGGGCCGATGAACTTCGGACCCATCTTCTTCTTTGGCACTGCCAACTTGAGGTTCTTCGTTGACAACAGGACTAAGTCACCTACGCGGTAGGTCTTGGCTTGGTGGGTCTTGTTGTAGTAGCGAGCCTGGCTTTCTGCTGCAGCCTTCCATCGCTCCTCGAGTGTAGCGCGTAGTTTTCGCATGCGACTCGCAGCTGTTACCGCTGCTGGTACTTCCCCCCCCTGGGTCTCGTCTCGAGATCCAGTTGGTGCAGGGGCAATCTCAGGTCGCCAACCGTGCGCTATTTCGAACGGACTCATCCGCAGTGTTGGGTGGATGCTGTTATTAGCTGCGAATTCAGCAACTGCAAGCCACTCAGCCCACTCAGTTTGATTGTCACTGCAGTAACAACGAAGGTATTGTTCGAGGGTTTGGTTTGCCCTCTCAGTTTGGCCGTCAGTCTGAGGGTGAAAGGCCGTGGATAGCTTGCGCTTCACACGCGCCTCGAAGCAGAAGTCACTCCAAAACTGACTAGTGAAGACCGGACCTCGGTCGCTCACTATGCCTGACGGGACACCATAGTGTCGCACGACTTCGTCTCGCAGGAGCCTCGCAAGCTCCACGGCTGTGCAAGTCTTCGTCGTCGGGATGTACAAGCTCATTTTTGAGTAGCGATCGACTATCACTAGGATCGCATCATACACGCAACCGGCTCGCGTGCTTGGAGGTAGGTCCGTAATGAAATCCATGGTGATTTCCTGCCACGGTCGCTCCGGTCTAGGAAGCGGTTGCAGCTCGCCGTAGGGTCGATGGCGCCTCGCCTTCGAACCCTGGCAGGTTCTGCAGGCTTGGACGTATTGTTTCACGTCCGTGCTAAGTGAGTCCCACCAATAATTACGTCGCAACAGCTCTTCAGTCTTGGTCCTTCCAAAGTGACCCGCGAGGACGTCGTCGTGGTGCATGCGAATCAGATGCGACCTGATTGCGTGATCCCTGGGTACCACGATCGCGTCTCCGCAGTACACAAGGTCATCCTTCACATGCCATCCCTTGGCGTCCCTCGCGCTTGGCGCCTGCGCCAAGCATGCGACACACTGGTCGTCTTGCTGCTGCGCGATCTTCATCAAGAGTGGGATCAACTCACCCGTCGAGCTGTAAGCTTGACCCTGTATCACTGCAGCGCACACTGCTGCTGGTAAAGACGGCTTGTCTTGATGGGGAAGGTCACCTCTCCGCATTGCCATCGCCGCGCCTATGTCGCCCTGCATCGCCTCGCAGGTGGCAAGCACGCGCTTCACCGTCGGCTCGCTTGTCCCTTCCAGAGACTCCTTCCAGAAAGACAGCTTACTTTGCAAGGTAGGCAGCAAGTTCGAAGTTTGTTGCGTTATGGCTGCGTAGTCACTGCGTCTCGAAGGCGCGTCGGCTGGGTTAGTCTTACCCGGCCGATGCTCCACTACAAAATCAAAAGACTGCAGGAACGTAGCCCATCGAGCTTGCCGCCCATTCAGCTGCTTTACTGTCATGAAGCCCTGTAGGTTAGCGTGGTCGACTAGCACTCGCACCGCATGCGTAGCGCCCTCCAAGTATGGCCTCCAATGCTTGAAAGCCTCAACCACTGCAAGTAGCTCCTGATCGTGCGTCTCGTAGTTGCACTCAGCTGGTATCATCTTGCGTGAATAGAACGCGATGGGATGCCACTCAGCACCAAACAATTGGGATATGATACCTGCGATCGCGAAACCTGAGGCATCCGTCTCGACTCGCGTGCGCAGCGCAGGATCGAAGTGCCTAAGTATTGGTGCACCTAAGAATCCGGCCTTAAGCTGTCGAAACGCCTGCTCTTCGCTTAAGGTCCACGTGAGAGGGCCGTGCTTCTTGCCGTCCTTGGATCCCTTTAGCAGGTCCGTTAGGGGCTTGCAGACCCTTGAGTATCCTTCTATAAAACGCCGGTAGAAGTTGCAAAACCCAAGGAAGGACTGGACCTCATGAAAGGTCGTAGGTGTAGGCCATTCCTCGATAGCGGCTACCCTGCTCCTGTCCATCGACACGCCTGCGGCGCTCACGACAAACCCAAGGAACTCTGCACTCTCCTGGAAGAAGTGACACTTCTTAGGGTTTGCGAACAGGGCAAACTTTCGTAGCCTCTCCAGCACCGCGCGTACGGCTCGCACGTGTGCCTCACGCGTCTCGCTGTAGATGAGGATATCATCTAGGTAGACCACGCAAATGTCATCAACTAAGCCGGTCAGCGCCTTGTTGATATACCCTTGAAAGGTTGCCGGTGCGTTGGTTAACCCGAACGGCATCACCAGGTACTCGTAGTGTCCGTATCGCGTGCGAAACGCAGTCTTCCACTCATCGCCTCGCTTAATAGGGATACGATGGTAGGCGTCCTTCAAATCGATTGTAGTGAAGAACCTGGAACCTGATAGCCTATCTAGCGTCTCGCTGATTAGGGGCAGGGGGTATCGGTTCTTCACTGTAATCTCATTCAGGCCTCTGTAATCAACACAGAGCCTAAGAGTGCCATTCTTCTTTGGCACGAACAGGATAGGCGCACCCGCCTCGCTTGCGGACCGCCTAATCCACCCCTTCTCCATTGCTTGCGCAAGGTACTCCTTCAAGGCCTCCAACTCAGTCAAGGACTGGTGGTACAGCGGCTTGAAAGGGGGTTTCTTTCCTTCAACGAGATCAATCGCATGCTCAACCCCGTCGGGCATCTTGCGCTTCGCCTGCTCATTAGGTGCGTATACATCTCGGAAGTCTGCAAATTCTTCAGGCCACGAGGGGCCCTCTCCTTCAGGTACTGCTGCAGCAATAGCCCGAACACTCATCGCATAAACCTGCTTTGAGCTCTCGAGATCCTCAAGGAACTCGCGTGCGTCACGCTGCTGAACCGCAGGCGTCTCTGCACCGTAGTACCACTGGTCATCCTTATCGGCCTTCACTATCCGATTACGATGCCGCCAGGGTCTACCCAAAATCACTGATGGCCTACCCATAGGCACCGCGTAGCAGATGGCGTCACTCACGCGCTCTACTCCCGCGTCATCAGCGAGTCGCAGCCGAACCGCAAAGGCGCCGTAGCAATACCCTGGGTCATGCGCATACGACTCTAACTTCGGCAGCCTTGCCCCATCAATGGGTTGCATTTGATGTCGGAGTACATACTCATACGACACTAGGCTGAGATCCGCACAGTCATCCAGGAGAAACGTGGCCTCGCGAAAGCCCTCACGAGTCTCGACTGCGCCTCGCAAGTGACGCGCTGGACACGCATCCACTCGCCTCAAGGGGTCGACTTCAGGAAAACTCGGACTCAGGAGCGACCCACT
The DNA here is from genome assembly GCA_033816765.1 of Nothopassalora personata. NCBI lineage: Eukaryota > Fungi > Ascomycota > Dothideomycetes > Mycosphaerellales > Mycosphaerellaceae > Nothopassalora > Nothopassalora personata. The sequence continues at coordinate 936,469 of CM066290.1, forward strand.
TATGGTCCTCTGCCTTTTCCCTGGTCGCTGCGATGGACACACATCCACTCGCCTCAAGGGGTCGACTTCAGGAAAACTCGGACTCAGGAGCGACCCACTTCTGGTCCTCTGCCTTTTCCCTGGTCGCTGCGATGGACACACATCCACTCGCCTCAAGGGGTCGACTTCAGGAAAACTCGGACTCAGGAGCGACCCACTTCTGGTCCTCTGCCTTTTCCCTGGTCGCTGCCCTTCTCAGTCAGAGCCTTCGCAGCGTCTACCCTGCGAACCGCTTGCGCGCCACGGTCCTTCCACAGGTGCCTGTTCGGGCAATCCGTCTTAATGTGACCCTTCTTATGGCATCCATAGCACTCCGCTTTGGTCCTATCAAAGGTCACAGACGATCCGCCGGCGTCCCGCTGGTAACTCGCACCCGGGTCGCGCGACGCCTGACTATGCTTCTGCTGCTTCGAGCCACGATCGCTTCGCCCTTGGTCGCCCTCAGTCTCTCGCCTGCGGCGACCATGCTGCCCGCGGTCGTGCCCTCCGCTGCCACGCTCCGTGCTTTCAATGCGCGAAGCCAGGATCACCAGTTCCTCTCTGGTTGTTGGGATGTCATGAAACTTGACGATTGCGGACCGCAGGCCAGGCGCAAGCTTAGCGAGCATATGTCGCACGCGTTGCGCCTCCGTATAGTCCCCCAACTGATCCTCCATGACATCCAGCTTCAGTCGCAAACTGACGCACTGTCTGGTTGTCCTTCTGTTTCACCGCCTCATACTCCAACATCACGTTGAGCACGCGGTTCACAGGATCACCGCATGCGTCTCGACAGAACTCCTCAAAGTCCTGGTATGTATACCCTTTAAGGTCAAGGACGCTATGGTTGGCGTGCCATCGCTCACTTGCCTCTCCGCTTAGGTACATAACCCCATACAGGACCTTTGACTCGTTCGTCACATACGTGCCGCCTGAGAGGGCAAAGACAAGAGAGAGCTCCCTTAGGAATACCCGTGCTTTCTTGATCGAGTCCCCTCTAAAAGGCGTAGGTTCTTTGAGACGCAAACGTGTCGCATGCGATGCGACCGCGCCTCGAGCTGCGATATCATCGTCAGTTACTACAGATGGAGGAGGGGGAGGGGGAGTAGGGGATAGTTCTCCGCCGGATTCGCCCTGAGGGTCCGCCGGCGGCACGCTTGCGTCCCGCAAGATCTCCAACTGTTCAATCTCCCTCTGTATCTCCTTCTCCTCAACCTCTGCCCGAAGGGCATCCCTCCTTGCGACTAAGGCTGCACGCCTCGCTTGTTGCTGGGCCCTAGGGCTCAGGGGAGCCGCAAGCGTAGCGCTGCTGTCGTCGCGTTCGGACTCCATGGCGTGTATGGATTGCAACGAAGAGAAGAATTAGAACTGTTAAGGGGATGTCGCAATGTATAGCACGCCCACGACCTGCCAGTCGTAGATGAACTAATTCTTGCCTTTTGTTCAAGACGCATCGCGCGTCGCAAGGTGTACTCATGCGTGTCACGTGCGGCTTGGCAGCCGGTCGCGACCGCATGTCACATGCAAGGCCACATGTAGGGGTTAGCCACTGGGCTGCCCCTTACACCTAGTCTTCCATATCTCTAAGTTGGAACCCGTAGACGCCGAAACACCCTGCTAGGAGAGCTTCTATTTCGAACCGAAAGTAGAAAACGAATTCGAAGTCGAAAGAATCCTAGACAAGAAAGGTTAGCGATACCTTGTTAAATGGATACGACGAATTAGAAAATACCTGGGAACTAGAAAAGAACCTACAAAACTGTTAACAAAAGATCCGAGAATATTATAAGAAAAACAAAGACCTATAAGTTGTTAGGAACCGCTGTACGTTATCACAACTCGGACTTGGATCTTTGCAGGGATGTCTCAATCAGTTATGAAGGTAGTGGTTCCAAACAGTATATAGTGTATACTTAAAATGAGTTGAGCACGAGGCTCCTATCTATACTCGTAAAGAAGCGTCGTCTATATAGTGCCATGTCTTGGCGTGACTGATCAGTCGGATCAGTTGATCTGTCCTGCTCTCTCTGCTCTGTTACAGAGCACGCAGAGCAGAGAGAGCACTCTGCATATCGGATCCTTCCACTAGTGTGTAGGCATCGATTGGTTGGCTGGAGCTTCTCCGGATCGATTCGTAACACCAGTCAACTAGTAGGGAGTAGTTCGGGTACCTCCTAGAACTCGTTACCGAGACCCTTAATAGCACCCTATGTGCCTAGTAACAAGTTGAGAGCTAGACCCTTACAAGGGATATCCGAAGGAAGTAAAGAAGCCTCTTCTATCTCCTACTCCTCGATCTCCCTTTCCTTAACGGAAATTGCCTCCTCGGCACGACGATCCACTAGATCCATCTACTAAAGTAAGCGCTCCTCGCGCGCGCGAGCAATCTTTAGATCCTCGAGAGCCTTCTCGTGAACCCGCATTGCCTCCTCCTAAGCGGACCGAGACTCCTAGATTTTCTAACGAAGACGAGCCTTCTCCTCTACTAACCTCTTAAACTCCGACTAAGTTACTCTTACATTGCACCTTTAGCCGCGACGAAGACACTTACTACACTTCCCGGAACGAATGTGCACCTTACATACGCGACCATGCTTTTTACACGTTGAGCATTTCTTAACTATAACTTCTCCCGCGGATTTAACGAACTCGTAGAGACGGCGGCGACGGATAGTGCTAGAAGGGCGTTAGTAGATAGGCATCGCAAAGGGAAGAAGCCATACGCGAATACATAGAGGATACCGTTCGTTATAAGTAAGCTTAAGGGACTAAGCTAGGCTAGAAGGGGGATGGTGTTACGGTTCGGTCTAAACGGCAGCCCCGACTAGACACACGAAACACTAATTACTTAGAAACACGTGATACTAATTATCTAGACGCACGTGACACTAATCACTTTACGGACTAATTAGTGTGATTAGTATGCTTAGTAGGACTAATTAAGGTAATTATACTAAGCTATAGGCTCTACGCCGCGAATCTCCTTTATATTTAGGAACGCTAGAAACCCTTATAGTTCTAATGCGTTTAACTTATGTTACTATCTCACTAATTAGAATACAACTCTTATTTCTATTATTCATCTTCGCTTAGCTTACTTCAGCCTCTCTAAAGAATAATACCGCTACGTGACTTAACTTATCTCTCTTTTAAGACTAGCCCTAGAACGAGACAATAACACGTAGTCCTCCTATTTTTAGGCGGTTTCCGCTATACTCGCCTAATATAGGTCCGTGATCTTTTATATCCTTTCCACGAATAACGTTACCCGTTGCGCGGCGTCTAACTAAGAGGTCTCTAGATCCGGTTATAACTAAACGGGTAATGGTGCCTCGTATCCGTATACCGCGAAGAAGGGGCTTATTCCTAGCCTAGCGTAATACCGCGCGTTTAGAGCAAGTTGCGCCGTAGGGAGCTAGCGTTTCTAGTCGGACTACTTATAGTTAATATAGTTACGAAGGTAAGCCTAGACTTCCTAGTTTAACCGTTCCGGGCCTCCGTCGGTTTATAGGTAGTAGGCGGAGCTAAGCCTCTATTTTATACCGGTTAAACGATAGAAGGTCCTCTAGAAGGTACTCGTCTAGTTAGTACCCCGGTTACTCGTAATAGCTTAAGGGAGGCTATAGTATCTTACCTAGTAGTCTAAGAATCTTTTAGCGTAGTCCTCGGCTTTTATAGTAGGCATCGCCTCTAAAACGACGGTCTTACTTAGTCGATCCTTAATTACCTAGAGGTAAGTGTTCCCTTACGACTCGGGTATGTCCGTTATAAAATCTATCGAGATCTCCTAGAAGAATCGGTCGGGGACCGGTAAGGGTTATAGGAGGCCGTGTTTTTATTCCCTCTACACCTTATTCCTACCGTAGTAGTTATAGTTCCTTAAGAACTGCCTTACGTGCTTAGACTATAGGGGCTAGTAGAAGTTACGACTTAGTATCGATACTATAGAGTCCCGGCTAGGGTGGCCGTACACTAGTGAATCGTGCACGGATTAGATTAGCTTAGTTCGAAGGGTGTCGTTCTATAGAATCGCTATGTCCGCTTCCTTATAGTCGGACTCCGTAGAACTAGGAGCTCTAGGTACCTAAATCCTACCGCGGTAGCGAAGATACCCGTTACGGTCGATACTATAGTTACCTACTTATACCTTAAGTTTCACCTCGCTAGGAAGTAAACGCGCTCCTACCTTAATCGCGCGGTGTACCGCTTAGAACGTGCTGTCCTTCTCGATAGTTCTTTCCTAGAGGTCGTTTAGCTCTTAGTCTTAGAAGGGTCCCTATAGTGCGCCCGGTGAATCCGCCTCTTCTATAGCGGATAGTCCTTCGAACTGCGTAGCTAAGATTTGTACTAACGAAACCTTTATAGTCGAGCTAGCGTCTACTACCTTCGAGCCCGGCCAATTCTTTACGATGTCCGGTTTAAGAAACCTACGATACCGTAATAACTTATCGTCCTACCTAAGCGTGTCCTACTCCCTTCGAGAAAGGGCATCCGGCACAATCGCCTCGGTACCCGGCCTATATACTAGTGAAAACTAGAACTTTACAACTTCCTTAACCTACCGGATCTACCGTTCGGAGAGCTGTCTCTTCGTTATAAAGTATTCTAGGTTCTTATAGTCCGTCTAGATTATAAAGGGCCTATATGTTTTTAACTCGGGAGCCTATTCCTTAAGACAGGATACTACCGCGAGTATCTCCTTATCGTGAATGTCGTAGTTAATCTTAGCCTTATTAAGCTTCTTCGAGTAGAATTCTACTAGTTTCACGACTCCGTTCTTTTCTTATAGGAGGGCGCCTCTAAGCGTAAAGCCGCTACAGTCCGTCTCTAAAAAGATAGGGAGCTCCGGGTTCTAGTAGGCTAAAACTAGTGCTTTGTAGTACTTATCCTTTAGGGACTTAAACGCATTAGCCTAACAATCTCCCTAGGAAAACACCTTATTCTTGCTGGTTAGCGACGTTAAGGGCTCGGCGAGCTTCGAATAGTTTAGAATAAACATCCGGTAGTAGTTCGCGAAGCCTAAGAAACGCCGCACTTCCTTCTAGGTAACTAGTGCCTTCTAGTCCTTTACTACTACTACCTTCTCGGGGTTAGGTCCTACTCCTATCCCGTCGGCATGTATAATAAACCCGAGGTACTTAACCTTCTTCTATGTAAACTTATACTTCCCTAGATCTAGAAAAAGGTGTTACGGAATGATTCCCATGGACCCTGGAATCATAATGACAAGACGAACACGTGACTCAAAGACGAACACGTGACTCATCCTGCCTGAGCGCTCAGACTTGGAGCGATCAGACTGCTCATGCTCAGACTGATCAGACTGCTCATGCTCAGACTGATCAGACTGATCACCGAGATCTACGAATCTCCTTTGTATTTAGGAACGCTAGAAACCCTTATGGTTCTAATGCGTTCAACTCATGTTACTATCTCACTGATTGGAATACAACTCTTATTCCAATTATTCATCTTCGCTCAGCTTGCTTCAGCCTCTCCAAAGAATAATCCCGCCACGTGACTTGACTTATCTCTCTTTGAGACTAGCCCTGGAACGAGACAATAACAAAAGGCCTCTATCCTAAAGCTTCTAGAGCACGATGCGAACCTTCTAGAAATAGTCCTTTTTTATTCCGTCGGAGTAAATAACGACGTCGTTAGCGTAGGCCGAGGCAAAGTCGTCTAGGTAGTCCCGAAATAAACTGTTAATGTACCGCTAGAATGTTACGGGGGCCCCGGATAAACCGAACGGGTATACTAGCTACTCCTATAGACCGAATCTAGTTCGAAAAGCCGTCTTATACTCTTTACCTCGAGCTATCCGGAGGTAATAGAATGCGGTAATAACGTTAACCTTCGTAATCTATCTAGCGCCCGTTAGGTTCCGAATAGTTTCCGGGATTAATAGAAGCGGGTAACGGTCCTACTTAGTAATCGAGTTTAGTACTCTATAATCGTAGTAGAACCTAAGTCCTCCCCCGGGCTTCTTTACGAATAGGACGGGAGCCGCCGCTTCTAAGGTAGAAGGGCGAATGTAACCCTTACGCTATAGCTCCGTTAGCGACTTCCGGAGGATAAGTAGCTCGTCTTTCGATATACTATAGAGCGGTCCCTAGGGCAATAGTTCCGGGCTTCCGTCGGCTTTCGTCCGTATCTCGATCTTATAGTCAAGGTCGCCGTGGTATAGAGCTAGTTTATTAGCTTCCCTAGTAGAAAATAACGGTAATATATCCTAAAGTTCTAGAGGTAAGCCCTTCTTAAGTTCCTCTCGCGTAGGCGGCTCCTTCTTACTAAGGGCTTTCTTAATATCTTCTACGGTTACCGCGGCAATCGTAGCGAAGAGCTTACCCGACTCGTGTTCTTCGTAGTTACGTCCTTTGGGTACCTATTTCTTTACTAAGCTATAGTAGTACCGGCGCTTTTTAGGCGTAGTCCGGATCTAGTTATGCGCCTTCTACGGGTTCCCTAGGATTATAGGGAAGTCTAGATTAGGCACGACGTAAGTATAGACTATCTAGTAGATCCCGGTAGTTTCTATACGGAAGGCGACTACTCCTTCGATCGAGTTCCGTATCGCCTTCGTAAACCCTATAGCCTTGCGGCTCTCGTTACTAACATACATAAGACCGAGGCCTTTCGCTAGGTCTCCGTTAATTATAGCGTAGTACATGCATCCTTTATCGATAAGGGTAAACGTTCCGTAACTTTCGTTTAGGAGTACGTCGGTATATACAAGATTCCTATTTATAGAACTCTTAACTGCGTTCCACCCCTTTACTAGTGCTTCTTTATCTCCTAGTTCTAGCTTTCGACTAGGAGCTAGTCTTTTCCTATCTCTCCGGGATCCGACTTAAACCCGTCGTCCTCTAGGATCGGCGCGACCGAGGCCGTATTAATCCTAGTGGGATTAACTGCTACGGCGTACGGGCATTCCTTTACTCGATATCCGCTCGCTCTATAGCGGAAGTAGAGCTGTTCTTAGCGCCTACGATCCCTCTCCGCGGTGTCTACCTATTTTACTCTCTACCTCCCTTTATCCTCCTTCCGATCTCTACGACTTCTAGAGCGGCCTCCGCTTATCCGGGTTAGTGCTATAATAGTGTTACTATCGGTATTAACCTAGCTACTAGCCGCTCTCGTAAAAGAACGGGTAGTAACTATAGCGGTCGTACTAGAGTCCTTATTGTTATCCTTCTACCTCTTGTAGACTATTTTAAACTAGTCCGTGTCCTCGAGGTTAGTTATAATCCGTTCGACCTCCCCCGTAAACTCGTAGTAGTCCTCCTTCTTCGGCATAGCCGCCGTGTACATCCGAACGGGGTTCGAGAAGGTGTTACGTAAGTAACCGATCTTCGCGTCGTCGCTCTAGTTCTCTCCGCCGGCGCTTAGTAGGAGTCCGTCGAATTTTATCTAGTAATCGTACTAAGGTTAACCGTTCGTATGTTTAATCTTAGTTAGCTACTCTAGGGCCTTAGCGCGCTCGTTACTATTACCGAAGACTTTCTCGAGTTACGTAAAAAACGCAACGGGGTCCTTCCTAAGTTCGCCGTCTCCCTTGTCCTAGAAGTGCCGCATCCTAGTACGCTCTCTCGCTAGTAAGGTGTCGTTAATCGCATCCTAGTAATACTCCTTAGAGAGCGTCGGTTTTAGGGCGGATCGTACCCTAAAAGAGCTCTTTAACCTTAAGAAGTAATCGCGGAATATCTCTACCTTACCGTCCTAGGAAGGGGGGTTCTAACCTCTAGAACCCGACGGTTCTTCTCCGGTGCGCGGCAAGGGCGCGGCGGCGTTTAGCGTCTATAGTAGCTGTCTCATTAGGTTACTAGTAGTCGTCTCATTATAAACTAGTAGCGAGACTATAGGTGTTAACTAACGTCGAGCGTCTTCCGATTCTTTTAAAGCGGCGCGCGTTGTAATTAACTCGGCTTACATCTCTTCCTATCGCTAGTACAGTTACTAAAGCATAAGTTAGAAGTTTTTATTCGGGGCACTAGTCCCGGGGTTCTCGCTACCCGGCGACGTTATTACGTATCCCGTCTCTTTAATAGTAGATGCCTAGCTAATTCGAATAGATCGAACTTAATGTTACGGGTAAACAACGTATATACTAAAGTTCTATAAAGTTTATAATAAGTTCGATATAGAAGAAAGGGGAAGTTATATGCTGTCCGAAGAAAAGGTGTCGGAAAGCAATCCGAACGTACAGGCGTAGCCTATACTAAGAAATAGGGGCCCGCCCCTTACAATTATAGTCTATAAAACTACCGTCTATTAAAATTTAGGGAGACTATCCTTTAAAATCCCTTTAGCCGAGGGAAACTAGGTAAAATAGAAGGCGAATTAAGAAATAGCTACTATTTGCGATATAGACCAATATAGCCTACTAGGGATTTTATTAATTCCTAAATATAGTAAACTAAGCCGGGTATAGCCGTATTATATATAAGGGTTAGCTATAGGCTACCCTTATATAATACTTCTTAGTATCGTAGATATAGTAAATGTTTAATACTACCGCTAGGCCTAGTAAAGTCTTTAAGTAAGGACTATATAGCTAACTATAATACTCTAGTTTAAGTATTAGGGCTATCGGTGCTAGTAGTATACTTAGAGATAAGTAGGCCTGTCTTCTAGACGGTTAAAGCTAGAAAACCTCTTTAAGGATCCTTAAGATAGACTAAACCGTATAGTACGCTAATACGTAACGGTACTACCGCTTAGGTAGCTACACTAGAATAAAATAATATTTATCTAGATAACCCGTATCTCTAATTACAGCTCTATAGTACTTGCGTATAGACCTACGTTAGGCCTAGCCTCTACGTGTTTCGGGAAGGTAATGTCGTGAGCAGTCGCGTTAATACCGGCGCGTGCCGCACGGCTTAGTCCACCTTAAAAAATCAGTACTGTACACTAGGACCAAAAATTCAAGTAATATATATGAATTTGAATTGTGGCTTCTCATCATACATACAGACGCCGTCCCGAAGTGCGGAGGTCATCTACATGCATCTATGGTCTAATGGTTAGGATTGCCGCCTTCCACTCTGTACGGAGAACGTACATTGTTAAGCGGCAGGTTCGGGGTAAGTTCAAGGTGAAAGTCGAGATCAATGCAGTGACTAACTTCCTGTGTAGTTCAATTCCCGATGGATGCAACGTTTCTTTCATCTTTTTGCTTATGGCCAACCTTAGCGAGGTTACTAACGAGCATTACCGCTGCCCGAACCCGAGTTGAAGCAGATGATTTTTGCGAATGTCCAAATCATGGTATCTACGGAGCCTTCGCATAGGCTTCAACGGGCTGAATGAGAGAGTTACCATGCCGGCCGCAGACTGCCCACGGGTCACGTTGTATGGATCAGGAAGTAGTCAATGGAACGAAGTTTTGCTCGGGTATCAGTCATTACGTATTAACGGTCGTAAACTGACATATCACATTCTCTTCACTAACGCCACAGGCCCATCGTACACAAACCTCCCTTGCACAGCGTAGCTTACCATCGCGACAATGAAAACACCAACAAAGATAACCGGTGCCCAATTGAACGACTTCAGATTCTCGCTAGTAGTGCCGACCAACGTCGTATTGGGCCAGAAAGTCCAGAAGCACGCAAAGGCGGAGTAAAGCATGGCAATGAAGTTGATGAGAAGTCCATGTCGCCCAAGAGACCATCGTGCCCTCGGTAACGAATCCGGGTCTTGGATCTTGCGTATCACCAAGCAAGTGATCGCGATGCAGTAGGACGCCATCAGCGATGACAGTTGTAAGCTCAAAATTGCGTTGAAGGCCACGTTAGACCCCAGATTAATCAATGATAGCAAGCTCGTGCACGTCAGCGTCAAGCAGGTTGCATTGACCGGAACGTGGACTCGATTGTCCATTTTTGATATCCATTTCGCGCATGGCAGACCTCGATCTCGGGCAAAGGCCCAGGCTTGACGAGCACAAGAGGCCGTGAAAGAAATATTGCCGACCATCAGCATCGAGATAGCCGTGATGGTCAAAACATCTGTGCCGACCACAGTGTTCGGCGTGGCCACTTTGAAAATGTAAAAGAACGGATAGCCGGTTGGGTCGTCGAGAGCATCTTCAACAGATGGTATGGCGAAGAGGAGGGAGACCAGGAACACTAAGCCAGTACTTCCATTAATGAAGAATGTCCAGACCATGGATCGAGGTACGGAAAGACCGGCATCAGACACCTCTTCGCTCATATGTGCTGCAGCGTCAGAACCTTAAGTACGAGTCAGTGTGGCTCTCGCTCTTCATAAAGGCAATATACGTACATCCCAGCGATGCGATAGCGCTGATCTGGCCAACCATAACGCTCAAGCCCATAGAAGACCAACCGCCCATATCTGAGAACCCTAGGAAGACTTCTCGCGCGGGCGGGTGTGGCGCAAGGACCCAAAAGACCACTACCACTGCCACAAAACCACTAATGTGGAACAACATGGCGATATTGTTGATGACTGGACACCATTTCGAGAAGAAGATATTGAAGATGCCGGAGATCAGCACAACGGCCAGTACGCACATTGTGCTTTGCCAGTTCCGCTCTACATATTCCGGGTGATTGACCATGGCAAGATTTTGGATGACCGTCCCTGCGAGGAAGAAGCCGGAAGCGTTTCCAGCTTGATAGCTCATCGCTGAAAGCCACCCGGTAGTATAACTTAGGAACTTCTGGCTGCTACTAGGCGCAAATTCGCTGACCCAATGATATTGTCCGCCACTGGTGGGAGCCATCGATGCCATTTCTGCCATACTTCCGATAATGAGACCAAAGCCAACCAGTGTCCAAAGATAACTCCAGAAAAGTCCCGCCAAGCCTCCAGCAACCAGACCTTGGGTGTTCGCAAAAAGCAGAAACTCCCAGGTGCCCATGATGAGGCAAGTAAACGACAGAATCGAGAACTGCGTGAAGACTCTGCGCATCTCCTGCTTCTTGCCCATTCGCGTCATGTCGAATTTATCATATCTCGTGAGTTCGCCTACCGCGCCACGTAGGCTCTGTTCGGCAAGGAACATTTCGTCCAGCGTGGCACTCATAGTGCTCTTCCCGCGCATGCTTTTCGCGGTCTCGTGGTACATCTCTGTGAGATCCAGAGATGTCCTGGAGCGAGTTCGCGGCATGGCTGCTACTTTCTCTTAATCTCAGTATAGGCGAACCGCCACAAAACACAAAGGAGTGTACCTGCATGACAAAACGGGGAGGAGGTGGTACAAACGAAAAGTCCAGCCTATGATCTACTTCAGATCCACATCTTGGCCCACGGTTCTCCTTCCGTAGGCGAGGAGCTCTAGATGTCCTAGAGGCCTACCTCTCCTCGCACGATGCACAATGCAGACGCATCGCCGGCTCCCGGAAAAGAGCTTAGTGAATTTGTCGACGTGGTTAGCCGACCACCGGCAGCCGGAACGCAAGGCCCGTCTGCGACGACATGATCCCTGGTCTAGCATTGTGGTCGGCTCCGTATGTGACTCCCTGGCCGGTAGAGGCCTGGCAATTGTTTGGCACCGTGGTCCAGGCACGCGGTTTCCCAATTAGTCCGTAAAGGTACACTGCAGCGAATTCCACGAGAAGTTGCAAAGTTCGATGCGGAATATCACCACAACGCAACGCCGCATGTCCCAACGGAAAGCACTATCGTAACCGCGAGCCTCCGCTCTATCGTGCAGCAATTTATTCGAGGTGGTAGCGTGGCCTGGGCATTAAAGTATCGGGTGGGGGGGTGCTGTTACAGTGTAGTGTACGGCTATGGTGAAGCAGCTGGTGGCGATTCGGCAGAATCCATTTCGTGGGCGATGGGTGAAACGAAGAGGAGTCTTGGGCCTACTGTAAGGGCTAGTGACATAGTTCGTTGTCACCTGCATTCATCACTGCATCAGTGTGGATGGACAGAGAAGGAAGGAGATGACCGAGCCGCAAGCGAGGTGGCTTGGCGGATGTGGCGGCAACGACGAGGGAGCGGCACATGGCGGTTTCCGGTGTAAGACACGTTAACGCGGCGTATGGCCTTTAATTCGACCCCCGTGTTGATCGCTTTCCAGCGCCGTGCCGGGGTCTGCCACTGCCGCTTCACGCTTCGAGACATTGCCTCCCTCCCTTTCACCATAGCATTAGTTAGCATCATCATCCTCCTCGGCGTGGGACATCTCATGATGGACACCTGAAGGCTTCGCGGCAGATCATAAGACTGCAAATGCATCATCACTGCAGGGACTGGCCTCATCTAACCCCCCCCCCCTCCCCCGGTTCACCACGAATGCTCCGACAGTGACATCCTCGGTATGTCTCTGCTTACACAGTATGACACGCTAGCTACAATATCGCAGACGCACCGGTCGTCACGATTGTGGGGTTTCGGCCCCTGGTCATGGATAGGAGGGATGCAGCGGCACGCGTGTTGCAACATAGAATCGATGATGAACGATGCAATACAGTAGTTAGCTTTTCGCAGACGTCCCTCTGGTCTACTGCGAAGGCCAGTGCGTTTGACTCAGTTGCATTTGGCAACTGCCGCTACAGCCCACGCTGGCCCGACAAGGGGCAGATAGATGAAGTACGTACCATGCTTGATAACTGCCATGCCCGCTTGATCAATGGGCAGACACCGGAAGGCGGAACGCAGATCGCACATTCCGATTCCCACTTTTTGTGCTAGCATTTCCTGTCGTTTGTGTCTGCCCCAAGGGAAAACATCTGTCTGACCGATCCTCTCCAACATGGTCTTGAAGAACAGACTCTTACCATGTCGAACGGCTACGCGGCGATAGACAAAACGAATTGGTACCCCGGAACACGGTACTTCACCCAGGTCACTGAAGAGAATCATGCGGCATGGCTGTACATCATAGCTTTGTTGTCGTTCATCTACCTCATCATAGCCTTCATCATCAGGTTCATCGTCAAGTATGGCATGTACGGTCATGATGATTGGGCAGTATTGGCGGCGACTGTCCTCGCCTATGGCCAATACATTGCCACACTGCTAGCAACGACCAAAGGCCTGGGAAAGGCGTTTCATTTGCTGCATCGCGACCATCTCCAGCAGATGTTACGAGTAAGTGCGATCTGGTCATGCGCATTACGTAGCTGATTGCATTGGTAGTACTGTGCTGCGCACGCATATCTCTTTGCCCTGGCGCATTGCTGTTCGAAAATCTCGACCGCAGTCCTGACGCAGCGTCTTTTCGAGAATGGGCGCCGTCGCAATTCGCAAGTGTGCTGGGCTTTGATTGTCGCCTCAGCCTCTTTCGGCGTCGTTGCTGTTCTAGCCTTTTCAGTAGAGTGCCAAAATGCGGGATACGTTATCGATAATGCCTCGTGTCCGCACCGAGTAAGTCAATCGTTTTGTCCTTGAAAGTCTTTGGCTAACCTATATTCGTAGTTCAGGAGATGGCAAGTCATCATGGCCGTCGATCTCGCAACAGAGCTCTTGCTGCTCGTAGTCCCGATTGTGCTACTGCTGGACGTCTTGATCAAGCCCTCGGCGAAAATGACAGTGACCGCAGTGTTCGCCGTGCGCCTGTTCACCATTCTGTTCGCGGTCTTGAACCTCGTCCACATCGCCAAGATAAAGCACGCCTCAGACGTTGCATTGGGAATTATTCCAACCTTTCTTTGGACCCAAACCGAGCTCTTCTGGTCCATCATCGCCGCATCGCTACCCTGCTTGAAATCATTCATGCGGCCCTTCGATAAGGTCGACGAAAGCACATGGCGCACTCACGACCAGTACTATTCCTCAGCGGCATCTGGACGATCCGGGCGCAGCTGGAGAGACAACCTAGATCAAGATGGAATAATGCCATTGGGGAAACTCAAGGCGAACAGAGATGGGAAAGTGCTGAGCGCTTTAGGGCCAGAATCGGTGGGATTGCGACCTGATGTGGCGGGTAATGACGTTCAGATCACAGGGCCGGATGGGGGTTCCGAAGAAATCAGGCAGAGCTGGGGCAGCCAGGAGCGGATCATTATCAAGAAGCAGGAAGATTTCGAGGTGACAATCGAGTCGAATGGGGGCCGGCCGCATCAGACTCGATGAACAGCCGAGACACGGAACAGAGTGCCCGGGGTGGCGGTATGGATAATTGAGGGGGCAAGAGGTTCGAAAGAAGTGATCGGAAGTAGATCCCCAAGTCCGAATGGCGTTGGCTACTTTGCATCTGCTCTACACATCCTTGGACAAAGCGTCCTAACATGAGTCAAATCGCGCGCCCCAATCATCCACTTTCCACAACCTCCGAGAACCACTGCCTCAGCGCCCCAGCCAACACGCTGGGCAACTCCAACACGTCCCTCACAATCAGATAATATCTGAAAGGGAAATGATCCAGATACCGGATCATCTCCAGCTCAGATTCGCCATTGACAGTCGTGAACCTCGCCTCCTTCAGGTCCATGATACTCTGCTTCTGATCCGATGCCGCTCCAGTAGCCGGCGCCGTGGCATCAACAACAATGAACACGACCATAATCTGCTCCTCATGTGCTTGCCGTGCAAGCTGTCGAATGCTCGGATGACCTTCACAGTGGCCATCTGAAATAATCAACTGTAGTTGCCAAAGATCACTAGCCGAACTAGCAGCTCTCAGCCTAGCAGTCCTGAAGAGCTCAATCGAGTGTTCAAGAAGTTTTCGAACGTCAGTCTTGGTTTGAGTGAAACTGAATTGGCGGTAGACTTCTGCGCCGGCATCGGAGGTGAAAGGCATGCTGAAGTCGTGGTTGATGTTGACGGTCTGGCCGAAACCAACGATACAGAGTTCGCCAACTTCGAGCATGGACATGGCTTTTGAGACGAGAGCTAAGGTGTCGAAGGCAAGGCCTTTGCGCTCGCTCTCGTTCATGGATTCGGAGTCGTCGATTGCCAGCATGATCTGGTAGGAGCGCTTGCTGGGCACGGAGCGACGCATCCAGATCTTGTCGCGCTTGTAGGATGAGGCGATGTAGGGAATGATCTTCTTGATGTTGAGCCGCTTTCCTGTTCGAAAGTCGCCGCGCATCTTTGTGGCCTGTGTTGGTTGCAATATGAGGCGCAAATGTTCTGTCAGCACGATGGCCATGTTGCGCGTCCTATTTTCGTGCTCGTTCCAGGCTTTACGAGCGTCCTCGACGGAGAGCAAGTTTGATCGGATAGAGTCCAGGTGGGTAGCTGTCAGCTGCTGATCCATGTCATCGACATCTTCGGTCTCGGAGTGCTGCAGGTCATCTTCCCAAGTCATATCAACATCCGTAGACTGTCCGACCATGGCCTTGTCTTGCTTTGAGCCCATCTCTGCGCCTTTGCTGTCGGCACCGCCACCTTCGCCGTCATCTTGATCGTCCTGACTGGCGGATTGTTCGGCCCCAGGTTCGAGATTTGCGGCGTCATCGTGGACTTGCTCGATTGGTTGCGCATTCTGCTTGTCAAGTGCGCGAGACTGATCAGCGTTGGCGGCGCCGATAGCCTGCACCTCGGTCTCGGCATCGTCGGTGTGCTCAAAGCGAGCATCATCCATTGTCTCACGCTCTTCCGTCTGCTCGGTCTGCTCTACATCCTCCTTGGCAGCCTCGATGTTTCGATGCTGATCGTACCATTGCTTGAGCACATCTCCAAGCTGTTTGTAGGGGAGCGTTCGCTGATCTTCCTGGCCAGCTTCTGCCCGACCATGAACAGTGTCTGCTTGCCGACTGCTGCCACCATCGGCTGAGCCGTCTTGTGCGCTGGCCTCTTCAGGATCATGCTCTTCTTCCATCTGCTCCGCGCTTGAGAGACCACCCTTGCTTTTGGCGCTATCATCTTGATCTTGCCCTTGACCTGCGTCCGCGGGAGCTGAATCGAAATTGTCCTGTTCCATTTCATGCTTGTCCAACATTGCAACAACAGACTTCGTGTCTTCATCACTCTCTTGCGCTTGCTCCTTTTGATCTTGCGCAGTGGCCTCTCCACTTTCTTCAGCTTCATCGCCTTCATTTTCGCCCATCTCTACATCGCCATCGTCTCGTGCAGTATCATCTTTGTTCTCCAAGGATGCATCGTCCATATCCTCAAGATCACCACCATCATCATCAGAGATCTCGCTGAGCTCGTCCTTGTCACCGTCCATGTTGATGTCATCGGGTAACTCCAGATTCTGCTCATCGACCATGTGCGGATCTGCCTTCTCAGTTTCGCCGGGCCCTGCTTCATTGTCGATCTCGTCAGCACCAGCGTTGGCGTCCTCGTCGGCATCATCTTGCTCCTCCTGCTCTTCCGATGGATCCTCTTCTGCATTCTTCAGCTCTTCTCCAGCCGCCGCAACATCTTCAGTCTTGCCACCTGTGCCTTTGTCGGCTTCCTTCTCGGGCTCACCGGAGTTCTCATCATTCCAAGTCTTCTCGTCGATGGCTCCACCATCCTCATCAACACGCCCTGCTTCTTCGTCGACTTCTGTATCGGACTGTTCCCCTCCTTTGTCTTCATCCTCATCGCCCTCAGATCCAGCATCCTCATCAAACTCTCCTCGGAGGTCTTCGTCTGCCATGTCAACTGCATCCTTCTCAGCCTCGGTTTCGCCTTCTTTGTCCTTTAAAGTAGCATCTTGAGCAAGCTCGGACAGGTCTTCGTTGTCTCCAACGTCCTTGCTGATATCTTCGCCGCCCTCGCCTTCGCCAAGACCAGTGCCACTCTCAGCTTGACCAGAGTCTTTCTCATTGTCTTGAGACTTCTCCGAAGGTCGGCAGAATCCCTGCTGGGAAAGCTCAGTAAACATACTGGCAAGGCGGTGTGCCATCTTGCTGGTAGCTGCATGGAGCTTGCAAGCGTTGTTGACCGCTCGAGAAGAGACCTGAACGTAGGCATCCAGGACGGGCATGATTTTGTAGCAGATAGCCGTGAGCTCATCCAAGCTTGTTGTGGTGCTTGCCAATGAACCTAGAAGCTGGTCAACTTGGCTCGACAATTGATCTAATTGCAGCATATCGATAGTCGCTTGTTGGTGACTTTGTTGCTCAAGTAGCCAGGCTTCCTTACCACGACCCTTCTTGACAGTCCTGCTGGCGTCGGATAGCACGTCTACATGATTCACCGGCAGATCGTGCAGAGCTTGTAGAAGGGTATGGATGAGCCGTTGAGGGTCTAGCCCTGTACTGTGCACGATGCCGACTGAGTTGGCCTTCGCAGTCCAGTTAACCGCGTGACAGACCACGGGCTCTAGTTCAGGGCATGTGCCGACAATTTGCTTGATGATATCAGGAATGGTGCTGCCGATAAGTGCAGAATAGCGGTGTTCGGCTGACCTAAGAGCCTCATCGGTGACGAAGACAGGGAGAACAGGCTTCGCCGCAAGCTCGACCGTGATTAGCTTCAGATCTGTGACGTGACTAGTCAACTCCTCGGTGGCATGTGAGTAGTCCTTCCCTGCGAGCTGGGCCTGGTATTCGATACATTGAACAGTGGCCTGTACCACGCAGCTCAGAGACGAGACTTCTGACTCGAACTCCGGGCGAGAACGACTGGATCGTGAGATACGCCGAGGCGCTTCGCATGAGGCGAGGTTCTTGAGCTTCTCCACGCCGCTTTGCAAAGTCGCAACGTTCTTGAGATAAGCTTGGAGCTGACTGTGTTGCTCGCAGGCAACCTGCAGCATGCTCTCGAGAAGTGACTTCGCTCTAGCGACCTCAGCGGGAGTCAGATCCTCATTATGCTTGACGGCACTATCTCGAGCGACAGGCATGACATGCAGGAGCCTGTGAAACTCTTGATCGGCAATCTGCACATCGGCACTGGCATTGTTCAGAGCCAAAGGTGTTGTCTTGGACAGCACTAAATGCAGCGAGCTCTGCTGGGCTAGCACATCATCACTGACATTGGCTTGGAAGCCCATCAATTGTACATCCTTGAAGACACTGGCCAGAAGTTTCCGCTTGCGTTGCTTAAGGAACTTGATCGTCACTTTATTCTCTTCTGTGACTGTGGTCGGAGTCTCCTTCCTAAGCTCTTCACTGTCGTCGTGTAGTTCTTGTAAGAATCTCTCGACCCTTTTTGTGGCCTTAGCCGACGACTTGTCCTTGATGGTCTTCGCGATAAGATTCTGAGCAATGACACTAGCGTTATCCAAGAGCTCAGCATACGACTTGAGCCATGGCTGAGTAGGAGAGGCTGCTGCACGCCCGTCTGTGGCCCAATCAAGTACTTTCAGCTCCTTCATATCACCGCTTTCATACTTCACCATGGCAAATTCGGCCTGCACAATTGACGTGACAGGCTCGGCAAGGAGTTGTCGATACTTCCTTACAACTCGAAACAGCTTATTGTGAGAAGCTTTCGCGCTTTTCTTTATCGTCAGAATATTCGTGTCCTTCCAGCTGGCCACAAGTACAGCATTCGAAATGTCCTTCTCGAGCTTTGCGCGTCGCTGGTTCAGCTGCTCACTCACTGCCGTCTCGAACCGAGTGTAGAAGGAAATGGTGTTGGCAAGTGCTTCTCGAACTTTGATAAGTGTGGGCTGATGTACAACGCGGATTGCGAGACTTGCTTCAAAGTCTCGTAGCAGACGCAGACGAATGCTGTACTCCCCTAGACCACAGTTGCTGAGGAAGTCGCCGAGAGTCTTGACCAGATCACAGGTGAATTGGCTCAAAGCATCCGGTCGCTGGGCTGCGTCTCCCGAGGCCACGACGATGGTCTCAAATGCAACGAACCACCAAGAGGCAGCCGTCTGTCGGCACTGTTCGTCCTCGTATCCAAACATCCTGTCCCAGGTGGAAAGCTCAAGCTTGCGCCAGCCGATAATCAAATTGGTGATCTCGTCGAGTAAAGTCGCCGCAGAGAATTCTGAGCTTGCTACCTTCTGCCACTCATTCACAGTAGCATGCAGCTTCTCCACCGAAGGCAGGTAGCGCATCAGAGGCTCAGCATGACCAAGAGTCAGAATCTGTTCACATGCTCGCAGCACTTCTATCGGAGTGGCGTGCTCTGGCCATACTTTATTGATGTCACCGAAGCGATTCTGTAGTTTGTGAATAAGCTGTACAAGGACTCTGCTTTGCTGGATGTTCGGTTCCGTATACACATTGGCCTTACGTGAGTGCACTTCTGTCGGAGCAAGCTTGGCGGTCGGGCTTTGCAGGGCGCACAAGACTGCTGTGATGTCCTTGTTATCGCTAGAGGTGGCTGGCAGTGATGCTGCGATCGTGGCAAAATCACGAAGCAGATTGAGCAACTTCTCTGTGGATATATCACCTGAGTTGTAGACAGCATGGTACAGCTCAGCCAGTCGTGGAGCCAGATCTTGAGCCTTTAGTGTCGCAGAGATAGAATTGATCGCTTGCTGCCTGTCGTTCTCACCATCATCATATGTTGGAAACAGCTCGTTAAGTTGCGCTTGTTCGACCTCGTCCTGGTCATCGTCATTGCCCCGGTACTTGAACAAGCTCGATTTCGCAGCGTTGAGTCTCTGCTCAGAGCCAAGCTCGATCTTCCATGCCCTGTAGAAATCGCCAAAAGCGTTTTCAATGGCGTTTTGCATTGCCCCGGAAGCTCGAGACGTGGGCAAAACAGAGCACCGCACACCCACAGCAGCGAGCCAGAATAGCTGTTCTTGGCGAGTCGAACGAGCTCCTTGGACCTCGATGAATTGGTCGTCTGAAGTATACTGCGAGAAGGTAGCACCGGCGAGTGGCACAATATTCCCAAAGGATACGTCTCGGCTTCCAACGGGAGCTTCATTCTCGGCGACTGACATGAGCCCTCGAGCTACCAGCAGGCAATCGATGAAACCACATACGGGAGTGGTCAGATCTGCGTAGGGTCGATACTGTTCCGAGAGGCGTGTTCTGATGACCAACAGATTGTCCCATGCGCCAGGCTCCGTGGCAACCAGCTCGCCGCCCTGGAGAAGTCCTTGTATGACCCGCATGAGTGCTTGGAATTCGCTGTGCAGCTGTGACAATTGTGAAGTTTGCGGCCTGCATATTTGAATCGTCTCTGGACCTTGACCCAGCGCTTCAAGATCGTCCTGTAGGATACGTGCTCGTAGCGAGTCGGCGCTTCCAGTCCACAGTAGTCGGAATGCGCGCAGAGCAGTGAGCTTTCCCTCTAGATAATCTTTTGCTTGATCATGTACAATTCTGCGGATATCTGCCACTTGGACAGGATCGAATAGTTGCTCCGGTACAAAGTGGTCCAGGCAAGTTACTGCGAAAGTTGCCCACGCCTGAGCTTGGTGTCGAGCGCTCATGCTCGGAAGATCCGCAGATAGGGTCGCTGGAAGGTCAAGGTTCTGGGATCGTATACAAGACACCAGGTCGTGAAGACAGGTCCCTAGTATTGGTACGCTGTCATCTTGCAGCCGATGCGCATGTGACGCAAGCGTCCGGCCGAGATGCTGAAATTCATCGTCAAGAAGAGCCATGCCGCGCAAGCTCACCGTTGCTGCGCGAGGCAGGCTTTGTAAGATCTCTCCGGTAATCGTGGATGCTCCAGTCGCTCTCCCGAGGTTTGAGCCCAATCGCAGCAGACGTAGCGTGCGCTGGACTTTTGCCAAATTTTGCAATGTTCCGAATGAATCCCTCGTCTTCCTCTGCGCAAGCACTTCCAGCGCGATGACCTGACGTGTTGGCATAGGTGACTCTCGCATAGCAAGAAGCGCAAAATGTTGACAGATCTTCTCGAAGCTGCTCATGAAGTGTGGTCGCACATGAGCAGCATCATCATGTGCCCTGTCCGCTGTGTCAATAGGGATCAAAGCCAATGCCTTTGCTGAGATGTCGTCCAGGTCGGAATCTACACGCGAGCTCAGGGTCATAGTCTGATGGAAAGCCTGTCGCAGGTCGACGATCTGGTCAAGAGGAAGGTGAAAGTTTGCCGTTGCAGTGTCGAAGCGCTCGACGACAGCTTCAAAGCGAAGTATAGCCTGTAATCGGTCCATGCTTGTGGGCATCTCTGGCCTCAGAGTCCGCCAAAGGCTGTTGTAGGCTTGGCTTCCGCTGCCCTTCGTTGTGGTCGTAAGCTGAGAAATTGCTGATGCAAACGCCCCAAGTAGGTCTGTAGCTGTGCTAGACAGTTTTCCGTCTGCTTGACTGCAGATAGCTTTTCCAGCGAGTAGATATGCTGTCAGGGAAACGTGATCGAGTCCGTCGAAGAACATCGCCTGTGCAAGGACTCGTACAAAAGAGACCACTTTGACAACGACGACCTTCAGACTTGACAGCTCAACAGCACTGCTTGACTCAACAGGCTGCTGCAGATGTCGTCTGACCAGCTCGAGCATTTTCTGTGTAGCATCAAGAACCGCGTTGCCCTTAGCTTTGCTCCCGCTGCTCAGTGCTTGACCCAGGGAGCGCCACAGTCGTGCCAGGCGCTCCGTGCTCTTGCGATCTGTGCGGAGCTTGTTGAAAGCTTCGTGACTAAGTTGGTAGAGATGGCTAAGATCATGCTTCGCTGCCAGTGAGCGCGAAACAATAAATGTCTGTTGATATTGTTGCACCAGTGGTTGATTATTGAGAGGGTGAAGGGTCTGGAAGAAAGGCTTACCGTCAGCATCAATACTTACAGGAAGAGCTGGGCGACTGACCTGTACACAAGAATAGTCAGCAGGCACCTGCATGTGGCTTATCGCTTGGTTGTAGAAGGCCTGTAATTGATCCTCGGGCTTTGTCAAGGAGTGCAAATCTGTGAGCTGGACCAGACCGCCGTCAATGTTGGCAAACAGCCCTGCATCCAGCTGGCGCTGCATCGTGGGGAGCAAATTCTCGTCGGCTGAGCTCAGGTGGTCGCGAGCAGGCGCGTGTGTGGCCAAGTCAAGACCAGCAGTTTTGACTGCGTGAAACCTGGCCATAGCGGCCTCACAATCCAAGCCATCCGTTACTCTCGGCCCTGCATGCTCGTTGGTTAGGTAGAGCTCAACAGCGCGGTTGCGCATAGCTCGAGACAGCTCGCCCATCCTAGGATCGACCGTGAGGAAGATCCTGAAGCTGGCATGTGGTCGAAGCACACGAGCCTGACCGTCAGCATTGCAATTCTCATTGATGATAAGCTCGCCGTCCGGTTCTAAAAGTGAGTTCAATCGGTCTAGTACCGAGGGGCTGCAAAGATTAGCATTGTCAAGGACAAGCCATTTGCCTTGATGCAGGACGTCAACAAGCGGACCGTCGATCCACTCGAATCGTGCCTTGTCAATCGCTTTGGCGCTGTGCACTAGTAGGCGTAAAGCATGGCTCAAGTCATCCCTAAGATCCGCGGGCGAATGATGTAGGAGCTCCTCGTGCGTTGCTGGCTTAGCAGGATCCAGAAGCGATAAAGCTGATTGCAGGGTGGCGGCTTCGTTGGGACAACCTGCTGAGATTAGGGCTTTGCACTGGAGGTCGACCTTGGCATGTATCGAATGCAAAGCCTGCGATGACTGTCGATGGGGATCAGCCTGCTCGTAGCCTCCAATGAGATCGAGAGCATCTGTCTCTGCACTCATATTGAGTGTGAGAACATCAGCACCAACGCAAGCAGCAAGCCGCTCGACGAGCTTTGTCTTGCCAGCGCCGGAAGATCCAACCAGTACGACTGGCCAGCTTTGCTGTACGGATAGCATGATTGTCTGTAGTAACTCGAGACTGCTGCCACCAGATGCCTCAGTTTCGAGCCAATTGTCTTGAGGAACCGCAGTTAAGTCATCTCGTTGAAGCAGTCCCAGGCCAACTTGTAGTGTTCGTGGCGACACATTGCGGAACAGATCGGCCGCACGAACGTCTGGGCCGAAGATGTTATCGAAGAGATCGATGACGCACATTCGGTCTGTAGAAGTCCGGAAGCGTTGCAAGAACAGTGACTGCACAAAGTCCTTCGAGGTTCCAGCTTGCAGCAGGCCCTGATTCGACGAGGCTAATGTGAGCCAGCGCTCAACGTCACGGAGGTTAAATTCCCAAGGGCCACCACTGGCTCCAAAGGATTTCCTGTGAGCGACTTCGTTGTTCAGTCGGGTCGTGAATGCCACTGCTTTCTGCAGGTATTCCTGGTCAAGGTTGGAGAACTTGCCTCCACAAATGACTAACAAATCATCATGCCGCAGGGACTCGGCATGAACAACGGTGAAGCGATTGACGAACGATGCAGGAAGACCTTTTCGCCCTCCACCTTGATGATGTGGGTTTTGTGCAGCGAAAAGTCGGAATTTGGGGTGACGCGTGAAGCTCTGTCCCAACTCTGGCACATAGACTTCGCCACGATGATCTAGGCATGCATTGAGGCCTTCCAGCACGGACTGGGAAGCGAGGTTCATCTCATCAAGAAGAACCCATTCTCCGTTCTTCATGGCCCGGAGAAATGGTGCGTCGCGCCAGACAAAAGCGCCGGTCTGAGCTCCTTCGACTGGGGCGTCAGAGCCAAAGAGATCGAGCAAATCTGTCTGATCGGAAAGGTTGATGCGAGTGAGTGGCATGCCCACAGACTTTGCGATAGCAGCGACCAGTGTAGTCTTGCCAACGCCAGGACTACCCTCAAGCATGACTGGCTTGCTGAGTTGCAATGCTCGAATCACGCGCATCGCGTTTGACCGAGTTGTCTGTGGATGGAAGGTGAACGTGTCGTTGGCGATGGTTGATGTTGACGTTCTCGGAACGCTGAAAGGTCCAATGGCGAACGCAGAATCGCTCGACGTGACCTGAAAGGTATGGCCGTAAATCATACTTGCATCGACGTTCAGTAACCGTCCAAGCCAAGTAAGACATGCCTTGCGTTCGTCGTCAAGGCTCTGCGAAGTGAGCGTCATCAGTCCCGCAGGGTTCGCACCCAGGGTATCGATGTATACCATTGCTGCACCATGAACAATGGCTGCCGTAACGTCCAGCTTAGCGAAAACATTGACGAAATCGATCCAGGCCAACGTGTCTCGGATGGAGACAGACGCACTTGCTGAGGTGTCGAATCGTGACTTGAACCAGCTTGCAAAAGCCACCATCGCATCTGCGTGAGGATGTGCCACGTCAGTCAGTTTTGCCCGAACGATCTGCTGCACATCGTTCATGTCGGAGAGTGCTGGCACCCATATCTCCGTGAAGCGATTCCGCAATGCAGGAGATAGCTCACGCTTCCCGTAGTCGCCACCAGGATTCATTGTAGCAAAGAATTGGAAGCCTGGGGCCGCAGTGACGGCCGAGTCCAAGCTGCCCTTTTCTGCAAGTAGAATCGTCCTTGAAGATTCAAGAACGCTGTTGATCCTCTCAAGGACTGAATCATCTGCTAGAGATATTTCGTCAAGCAAGAAGAAGTCGCCGTTGCGCATAGCATGGACCAGGCCTCCATCGGCCCACTCGAAAAGTGCCTTCCATCGCGTCCGCGCAGCTTGTATCTCGAGGTGTGTGGCGCTGGCCATGTATCTAGCTTTCTGCTCTGGCTCTGCAGAAGCAATTGCGTGGTCGTATGCGGTCAGGAGCGCATCAGTGGAATGTATGGCACCGTGTGCAGATACTCGCAAATTCGAGGAGTTGAGTAGCTTTTCTCTCAGTTCTGCCTCGATAGCGGCGCGATTGCGAATGGGCCGCTGCGAACCAATGAGGTCACCTGTTTCGGTATTCTGGTGCGCGTTGATCATATGGAGCTCATGCTTCAAGGCATCTGCGATCATCTGGCAGACAGTTGTCTTACCACAGCCGGTCTCGCCCACGAGCAGTACTGGCTCATTGTTTGCGATCGCGCGCTCAACGAGGACGTACAGTCTTCGCATAGCGCGAGTCCATACGACACCCTGACTGGTGGCATTTTGCTTGTATTTGTGAATCTCGGGCGCGACGTCGCTGTATAATGCTTCCTCGTCGATTCGCACCTTCGGTCCCTTCTCGCTCATGACCTTCTCAATCGTACTTTTCAGTGCAATGCGTTCTTCGGCCTTCCTGACACGCTCACAAAGGAGCATGAATCCATTCGCAGCAAGCTGCTCTATGGTGTCATTAGGCCGCAGCGCCCATCTAAAAAGATCTCGAAGAGTCGCAAAGCTTTTCTGCTCGAAGATGCGATTCTCTTGACGTAGGATTGACAGTTCTTTGTATACGCCCACAATCCGTCTGCATCTAGACTCCGGCAACTGTGTTCGGCGATGGAGAATCTCTTGAAGCTCGTTGACTGGAATATCGTCAAAGTGTAGCTCAAGAAAACGATTTCGAAATGCTCGTGAGAGGGATTTTCGTCCGCCGTACAGTCCTGCTGGGTTCTGCGTAGCGAAAAGCATAAAATCGGGGTGAGGTCGTATCACTTCTTGTGTTTCCGGAATGAGAAGTTCTCGATTATCGTCTAGTAGGCGATTGAGAGCCTCGAGCACGTCAGTGGACGCCAGATTGAGCTCGTCCAGCACGATCCAGTGTCCCTCTCGGAGAGCTTTGACTAAGACGCCTATATTCAGATGCATTAGTTGTGTTTCAAAGCCACGCGACAGTGGCTCAGCGGAGAGTGGTAGTGTGGAGAGGCAGCGCACCGCACGCCCATGCCCATGCCTCTCCAACTTTGGCTCTTTCTAATGCGCTGATCAGATCTCATGAGTCATTACGTACCTTCTTGGAACTGCAGCCTGCCATCCGTGCCAGATATGTATGTGCCTAGATACTCTTGAAGATCAGTGTGTTCGTGGTTGTTGATACGGGTGAAATTATGACCAGTGCGCTTGGCGAGGTACTCTATCATGCTCGTTTTGCCACTGGAAGTCGGTCCTTGTATCAATACAGGGAAGCGGCGAGTGCTTGAAGCCCGCACGAGATTCTCCAAATTGCGCTCCACGAAGTCGGTAATGATGTAGTGCTGCTGGTCTTGCAGTGGGTTGCTACCTTGGCGCAGCCAGTGCTTGCTTCTGGGATGACCTTGAACGTAAGAACGACCATCGTCGGGCTTTCGAAGCGCCTGGGAAGTAGTGTTAGTTACAAAGACCAAAAGTGAGTGAGCACCTCAGGTCAAGCGTGCGTTTCGCTTCGAATTTATCCGCAGCTGCTCAAGCAGTCGTGCAGCGCTGTCGCGTTACACAAAAACGTACCTTTTTGAGCTCTGCAGCAACGTTCGTTCGCTTGAACAGATGCTGCTCGATTAGGGGTTGCACCAGATCAACCGATTCCAGATCCAGGAAGGTCAGAAAGCTCATCTGAAACCCTTCATACAGAGCGCGACGCAAGCTACACATCGATTCTATGGTCTTAGCGTAGCTGAGTGTCCTCGTGAGTGTGCGAAGCGAGAAGTGTGGCTTCTGTCCAGCACCATCGACAAGCTTGTTGGATTCAGCTAGTGCGACAATGCTCTGGTATAGCTTGGTCACATCGGCTGGAATAGAAGCATCGGCCGCGCTCTCTTGTCTGAGATAAGCTCTAACGATACTTTGCAAGCTCTTCGAATCTTTGTCAGGGCTTTCCACGTGAAGTTCAGTGAAGCGAGAACGAATCCCAGGCGGCAAGTCCTTCTTGCCTACGTCTGTGGCCGGATTCATGGCAGCGAACACGCGAAAGTCGGGATGGGCCTTGACGCGCTCGATCTCACCAGACTCGGTGAGTAGCAAAGATGGCGCATCCGCATCGAGCAAGTCAGCTATCGACTCCAAGGTGTCTGAGGAAGCTAGGTTGATCTCATCTAAGAGCACCCAGTCTCCCTCGCGAAGCGCTTTGACGATGTTGCCCTCTACGAACGTGAAGGCAAACGTCTCGCCACTGGTGGTAAGTTTTCGCTCAACACTTTCAACATTCTTAGCGAAGCGATCCCATCTCGAAAAGTCGATGGCGCGTTTGGTGTCCATTTTGCGCTTCTTGGCAGGACCTTCCCCTTCTCGTGGCGGTGGTGAGTCGGCACGTTGCTGGTCCACCATCTTCAAAGCCTGTCGCCACAGCTTGCAAACCTGCTTCCAGTTGCCTCTGACCATCTGCTTCGCCAGGAGATCCACGAACTGCTTGTTCTTGCTTGCGCTAAAGCTCTCACGGAAAAGCTCATCGAATTCGTCTTTCATGGGCACTAACAGAGTCCGAGCATTCACTGGCTTGAAGCCACCCAAGAGGTCGCCAGCTTCACTCTGCTGGGACAGATTGAACGGCACAAGTTTCCTGCCAAGGTGGGTAGCGAGATGTTGTACAGCGGTCGTCTTGCCAACACCGGTCTCGCCGACCAGCAAAAGAGGCTCGCGATTGACGACAGCCGCGGCGACGCTTTCCAGCATACGGGTGGTGTGAGGGTCGGTCGAGAACGAACTGTCTCCAGGCTTCATGCTCCGAGACTTGGGCAGTGAGTATCGGCCGATTGTGATATGAGCCTTGTCTGCGTTATATGGCACTTCCCGCGATCCCAATAAGTAGTCTCGGCGCTGTGGGTCAACTCTGAGCTCTTCAGCGATGACCTCGGATGAGGTCGTACGCGCAGAACTCTGAGGAAGCGCGCCGACGAAGCAATCCAGAGCTTCCAGGTAAACATCGTCGACTTCACGGGGGGAGAAGTTCTCACGTGCTCTCAGCAGTTCCGACACTCGTTGACACCACTTGAACAAGTCCCGCGGACTGATGGGCCTCGCTACGCCAGTCTTACTCTGACCGGCAAGTCGCTGCCGTGTGTCCAGAAGTCGTCCATACACTGTCATAAATTGCGGAAGCAATTTGCTGAGGTTTGGATACAGTGCCTGAGCTATTGACGAAAGCTCTGAAGGAGCAGGCATAGTGATGGGTACATTTTGCCAGTGCCTAATACCAAGCATGTGCGATAAGGGCTTAGTCTCTCCTCCGTGGTGGTTCAGAGTGCTGCGTGCGGTAGCTAGGATCCGGAAGCCTTCAGCAGCATAGATGCTCTGCTTGCGATTGGGGATCATAAGTTGACGCTTCTCGATCAATGGCAAAAGTGTGCCCAGGACTTCGTTTGGTGCTCTATCAAGATCCTCGATTAAGACCCAACGTCCTTCCTGAACAGCAGTGGTAAGAACTCCGGGCTTCCATAGAAATGATCCAGGCGTGTTGCCAGTGGTGTAGACCCCAAGCAGGAGCTTGGCATCACTCTGCTCATTCAGATGTAGTGTGACCATCGAATCTAGCTTTCCAAGGGTTTGCGCAACCCGGCGCACGAGAAGTGTCTTGCCCGAGCCTGACAGACCCCAAAGAAGCGCGGGCTGACTCGACCTGAGTGAGCGCGCGACTCGCCGGAGGTTCTCCGAGGCGGTGGGTGTGCTGATGAAGCCTACGGTCTCCTCTTTGGCATGGCTTGTTGCGGCGCGTGGTAGTAGGATATCGCCGACTAGAGCAACTGATGGGTGGAGAAGCTCCAGTGGTACGGTGCGGTAGTGCTTCGTAGGAGCTGAAGATTCTAAACGTTTCGACTCCTCTCGGAGGCGAAGTACCTTCTCATGTCGATCCTCCTCCCACAGGCTCAAGAATCGATAGTTGATGGTCTTCTCATCCCATGTTCCTTCCAGTTTGTCGGCTTTGTCGCCCAGATAGTGCTTCAGAGTAGTTTCGAACCAGTTGTCTGATGCCTCGTGATATATCTGCAATATGCGTATGACGAGATACTTCGCAGCTGAGCCTACCGTACTCAGCGCTTTGGTGAGCTCAGCACATCTCACATATTTCCGAAATAGGCGATGATTGACGCGGAGTAGTCGCCATAGACCCAGAAGGTAAACGAGGTCCTCATCGCCACCAAGTGAATATCTGTCATTCTCGAGTAAGTGTCTCGCGTATGGTGCGAGGTACTGTGCATATGCCAATAACCGTCCGAGGAGACCAATGCACGACGCGCTGCTCCCACGCGACGAAGCGCAGATATGAGGCAGAAGGTCCTCGCAATGCGCGAGCAGGGTGTATGTGTATCGAGCGTCCAGTGCTGTCTGGGTCAAAGCTAGCAAATACTGCTCATTGCTGCCATTCCGAATAATCTCGAGCACCTCTCCAGGAAGGTCACTGCAGCCAAGCAGCGCATCGTCCCACTTGCAGTCCATTTTCGATACCTGCAATTGTATTATGCGACCAAGCGACGTGCTCGGGCGAGGAAAAGTGCAAGGTCGCCATCACAGGATGAAGTTTTGTGCCAAGACATTTACCAGACGTGGCTAGACCGAATTTGGTGCCGGACCGCGGAGGTGCTGCTCTGAACTTCCGGGCGCTGCTGCATTGAAGACGCACACGATAGTTGGTTGCATCTAGGTCGCCCATCGACTGCACGACTGAGATCACGTCCACCATGTCTCTGGTTCCATCAGTCGTCGCACGACAGTGCACGCAATGCCTCCGATCAGCGCGCGCCACCACACTCCGATACGCAGCCACGACACCACGGAGACGACACGAATCGAGGCGATGGCACTCCACAGAGGCAGCGGCCGCCGCCGCAGTCGACCCCAAGATATCCGGCATTGTTGATCAAATAAGTCAACTGACGCTTTTGGAGACGGCAGATCTCGTCTCAACGTTAAAGGTGCGCACCCGGCTACCAATAAGACCCCCAAGCCCTCGTCTAGGTACTAACATATTGCAGTCCCGCCTGAACATCCCCGACATGCCCATCGGTGGCTTCGCCGCAACAGGACCAGCACCAGCCGCAGCAGCACCTGTCGAGGAGCCCGAAGAAGCCGCACCTAAGCAGGAGGAGAAGACTCTCTTCAACCTGAAGCTGGAATCATTCGATGCCGCAGCCAAGCCCAAGATCATCAAGGAGATCAAGGCAATGCTGGGACTGAGTTTGGTGGACAGCAAGAAGTTTGTGGAAAGTGCGCCGAAGATGATGAAGGAGGGAGTGCCCAAGGAGGAAGCTGAGAAGATTATCGAGACACTGAAGGGCTTGGGAGGTGTGGTTAAGATGGAGTAGAGCGCCGTGTACAGAGTATTTAGGAAATGGCGTTGGGGAGGGTGAATACCACGAGCAGATCAACAGCAGCTGATGTACAGTATGGACTTCACGTGAGGAACTCATCAACCCAACCAAGATCGTTGCATGGAGTTATCACCACATCGGTCGAAAGAATATGAGTACACCTATGAGCAAAAGAAGGCCCCATCACCGTATGTGGAGAAGAATGAGGGCCATTGGCAGAATATATTTCTCCAAAAAGAGGGCTAGCGCGCGACCTCCTAAGGCGTCGCTAGTTTCCAGGCATACCGTGATATACTCGAAGCAAGGCGCATCGCTGTCAAGGATCGATT
The DNA here is from genome assembly GCA_033816765.1 of Nothopassalora personata. NCBI lineage: Eukaryota > Fungi > Ascomycota > Dothideomycetes > Mycosphaerellales > Mycosphaerellaceae > Nothopassalora > Nothopassalora personata. The sequence goes on from CM066290.1 coordinate 966,588, forward strand.
GCTATGTATTTGCATCTTGGAGCCATTGGTGGGGAAAGCTTGGATCGGTACCACAGGCTCTACATCAAGAACTGAGGCAAGCACATATTACAGTAATTGACACATTGGCAGACTATACCAAGCCATGGAGTACATGCATTCTGCACGTCACCTCGCGTGGTAGACTTCTTGGCCGCCCTGGCGCGGCATTCCGGGCAGTACCTTGGTCCTCACTTCGTTGACAGATATTTGAATAACATACCCATGTCAGAGAATACTCTTCCCTTGGCAGCAAGCAAAGCTACAAACTTGCCTAGAATGTTGGCGCATGGCGAAGACGTGCCTCGAGAATGGCCTCGTCGAGGCGAAGAAAATATCTTGAGACAGGTAACTTCTCAGCAACAACAACTTCCCAGCCGTGCTATATCTAGACCCGATAACCGATCAAGAAAGCGAATACGGCTGGATAAAGATACGCTATGTACGAGTAAGGATGGGTTTCGACCGAGCTTGCCTGGTCGAGGGCAATTTTATGTGAGGTTCTAGGAGTTACAGGCTGAGTGGGCGGCTGCTGCTACGATTCCGGGTGCGATCATCATGATGCTCTTCTTCTTCGAGAGTGAGATTAGCAGTATCATATGCACAGTTAAGCGCTACGGTATGAAGAAGCCTACGGGGTACGCGCAGGATGTCGTTCTTCTCGGATTGACGAACGCGTTGTGTGGGGTCCTGGGCATTCCACCTGCTAATGGACTCCTTCCTCAAGCGCCACTGCATTCGGAGAGTCTGATGCATGATGTTAGGGAAGAGTATCTGGAGGAGGAAGTTGTGGATAAACACGGCGTTAAACGTCTAGCCCAGGTACCGGTCCAGGGAGTCTACGAACAAAGATGGTCGCACTTCCTGCATGCTGCAGCGATTCCGGTCTTCCTTGCGCCTCTGCTGCAATATGTCTTGGGGCTTACGCCAACATCTGTTCTGGCAGGATTGTTTATCTTCATGGGTCAACGAGCGCTCAGCGTCAATCCGATCCTACAGAGGACTTTTCGAATTCTCACGCCAGCTAATGAACTTCCACCGCTACCGCAGGGCATCAAAAACTGGTGGGCTGTGCATTCACACACTTTGTTCGAGATCACAATGGCGGTGGTCGTCTTCATCGTCACGATGACAGTGGCGGGTACTGCGTTTCCTGTCATCATCGTGGCTCTCGTGCCATTTCGCTTGTTAGTGATGCATAAGATCTGGAGCAAGGATGTCCTAAAGTATGTATATCGATGGGCTTGCAGGGAGGATTGGCCAGAGGATGTAAGGGCGGATGGATCAATTGGCTCGGCAGCACAGGCGAGGGACGAAGAAGTTGAGGTCGGAGGGAAAGACGTTGAAAAGGATGCTGTCGAGCACGAGAGCGTTGGTGCTAGCAGTACAGTCGATGAAGCTGCGGGAGCGCTTGGCCTCGAGCGTTGATGCGAGGACTCTTAACAAGAATGGGTGCCGCTCCAATGCCTTCTATCGACAATCTTTGCATAACCATAAAATTGGCTACTAGCTAGCAGAGCAGATGCGGTGATGCGCTCCATGCCTCACGCTCGATATCAGGGCTGTGCGTCGCTGCAGTGTGCCCGCGAGTTCGAGCAACCTTTATTTGGCGGAGAAGATGAAGCGCTCAGCGGCACAGAACCCTGTCAAGAGGCCTTGAAGTGGGTTCTGCTGAGCTGTCCGAAAGGCTGATAATTGAGCGTTACGATGTGCCGGACGTATGCGCCAAACAACTCGTTCTTGATACTGACCTGTGCCTCCATCGCAGGTGAGATTCCCCAAGCCCAACGATTCGGCTGGTGATTGACCAAGTCGGCACGAAGCGCAGAACGCTCGTATCTCCTCCAATGGCGCTTCTCGCAACTCGGGCGCATATATTGGTGCGAACCACTTAATATGGTCATCTTCCAGGTGGGATGTCCTGGAGCGACGGGCAGGCTTTCAGTGGATGGCCGATATAGCGACCTATCGTTACGATCTTGTGGACGTCATCGTGTACGGCAACCACTCAATCAGCATCGCTCATTTCATCGGCACTTCGCTTCCTCGAGCCCTCCTCGTGATGTCCGTTTCCGTTGACCTGTACTTCCTCCACTTCTCCTTCGCTTGCCTCTTCAGCCTCTTCCTCTTCACGGTCAAGCTCTTCTAGCTCATCCCCCAGCGCACTCTCTCTCGGTTCCAGCCTATCCTCATCCTCCAGGAACGTCCGCGGGTTGATCTTCGGTAAGGTGGTCGCGCAGACCCTCGTCTTCACAAGCAGATCATCGATGAACTCATCAACGTGTGTGAGAGTGTAGCTCTCCCTCGTCCGCCTCTTGAGCTTCCTGCCATCAGACATGTACGGCTCCAGCGTAGTGTAGACTTCCTCATCTTTTTCCCACGCTAGCCGAATGTAGAATGCCGCGAGCGCCCTGAGGTATTTGAACTCCTCACCCGCTTGCTGGAGGTAGAACAGTATAATCTCCTTCTCCGGCGTCAGCTGCAGCAGCTTGAAGGCGAGACAGAGGAAAGCTGTTGGTCTTTGCGCAATGCCGTATGTGCCACCGATGAATGACAACTCTACTGCGCGGTCCAGGATTGTCGCGGCGTTTAGGCCGAAGCATTGTTCTTTCCAGTAATATGAGTCGACGATGCGGTCGCGGACGGGCTTTTCGAAGAGTTTCAGAGGGTTGTCGCCGCGGATGAGTTTGCCGTAGTAGCCGCGTTCGTCGAGCGCTCGTTTGGCGTCTGCTTGGTGGGACATGTTGAGATGGTGGTGAGGGTGGAGTATCACCGAGGCCACTCTCCGCTGGACTGTGAAATTTTGGCAGGGTTCAAGTCAGCGATCGAGATTGTTGCTCTGCCGACAATCAGATCAACACTTTCCCGCGCGTCACCCAGGCGTCCACCTCCATGGCCAAGCTAGCATTCCTCACAGCGGCACATTAATGTACCGATCATGCCTTCGCGATTATTGCTATCGCAATCACAAGTATCCGTGGTAGTTTCTTCAACAGTCGTGGTCTTCTTCACACTGCTGCTCTTCTTGGCCGGCTACTCAATACAGCAACGCGAAGTCCACGGCTTGAAGATTGCCATACAACCACGAATACCGAGGCGACCGCCGTCTCTAGCCACACCAGAAGATTCGACACAGCGGCATTTTGAGCCTTCGAGACTGTTTGGGAAACGAGATGGACGGATCGCATACACCGATTTCGACCGAGATGTGCATTCGAGCGGCGCTGGCGCCAACATCGACTGGCGGAGGCTAGCACATGTCCAGCTTGTGCGAAGACATCACGATGTGTGTAGTGCAATCATGGTCCTGGCGGAGCTACATCGAATGCGATCGCCCGCAAGAAGGGTGCTGCTCTTTCCAAAAGCTTGGGCAGAAGAGAAGAAAGCGGGAAAGGGAGACATTTCAGATCCTTACCTAGACAGCACGAGACGGCTGATGAAGCTTGCGGCGAGGAGGTATCACGTCGATCTACAGCCTATAGATCCTGTCAGAACAAACGAGGGTGGGGACACGTACTCCCTAGCCAGCGCATACGCCTTGACCAACGATTTCGATCGCATGTTGATGATCGAGACACCTGGACTCCTGCTTGATGCAGAACCACTCGATGCGATCCTAGGCTTCACAGAAAGCGCACCCTTCGTCATGCTGCACGATACAAATACGAAAGACGGCGTCCATTCAGAAGACCTCTTCCTCCTCGAGCCCTCCAAGAGCACATACGCCGACCTCTCCACGCGTCTATCGACCTCCGAAATGTCCAACTACAACGACACACACCTCTCGACTCTCTTCACAGAGCCAATTCTACTAGCCTCAAGTAACGAGAACACCGCTCTGATACGCTCCGTCGGCGCCTTGCACGATGCGGGAGAGGACTTCAACAAGACTGCATTCATGTCTGATGTCGCGTACATACGCTTCTCGGACCCCAAGCTGCCAGGACCAGAATATGAAGTGCCATGGGTGGACAAGGTCGCGGCAAGACCGAAGAACAAGGATGCAGATTGGGCATGGACGAGCCTGTACGGCGACTTTGCACAGAGGAGGATGGAGATCTGCGGGCTGGACCTGGAGACTTGGAGAAGGTACTGAGTGGGTAATTGGACTGGGAAGCGAGGGCGTTGGGCGGAGTCAATATGTAATAGACGGCATCTGGAAGTAATATGGCTCTGGACTGATGTCGCCTTGTCGCTACCATCAGTGGGCATGAACGACGATCAATTGACACCTAATGATGCATCATGTCACTGTACTCGCATAACGCCACGATATGCACATCGGGTTTGGTGCGATGATCGCAGGTCCGCACCTTACAGACATTACTTAGTGTGAAGGCGATTGCAGCGAATGGCTCCACTGGCGTTTATGACAACTGAGTGAACGACGTGGGAGGTGTCAGCCTGTCGCATTTCGTCCAATCGCAGATAGACGTTACATTGCACGCCATGACCTGCTCGCACTGTTTAGACCATACTTGGCATATTGGGTACTGGCACGCGTTGTATCCGTCCCGTCCAGTCGCTGCTGTGGACCAGTGTGACAAACACACACTGCAGGTGACAAACACTCGCTAGAAGTGTCCTTGTCGACACTTTGTGAGGAATTTCTTTCAAGTACGCTGAGGCTCACTCGACCATGAGCCGTTCGTTAGCCAGTCACACCTCTCACGTAAATTGACAAGACATACCATTTCAACAGCCAATATGCCGCCAATCACTGGACTAGCGATACCGGTATACCGCGCTTCACCAGAACGGCCACAGGCATCGCCATCACGTCTACCTACAAAGACAAGGAATCCGCGTAGAGTCTACCCAGATGGGCCTCTTCCGATTAGACTCTCAGATCATGCGCCTCGACAGGCGCAAATCACTGGCAGAGTGGCAACGCCAGATAAAGTTGCATACTCTATAGAGATCGGCGGCGTGACCATGGACGATATCGGAATCGACGAGATCCTGGACTATGTTTCGCCATGCGAGCTCGAGCGCTTCGAGACTCAGCAATTCGAGGAAGAAATCGAGATTGACAGGATCGCACAGAAAGCCGCGGATGCAGAGGCCGAACGCAAGCTCGAACGACAGAAGCTTAGAGCGCAGCGGAAAGGTGTTGTGATCTTTCGAGATCTGGACGACGATGCTGCCGAACTGGCGGAACCCGTGGACGCTGGTAAATATGGTCGCGCTCGCCCCACGTACAAGCACATGTTCAAGAAGATGAAGGAGCGCAGACGCAGGAAGCGCGATCCACTTACTGGTGAGCTCATGCCGTTGAGCGGTGATGAGGACGAGAATGCTGCAGATCTTGAGAGCAGTTCCGGTGGGGAGCAACCTGAACCAGCGACGATGCAGGCGGGACTGCCCGAGGGCGCAAAGCGTAGACGCAGGAAGCGTGATCCTCGCACTGGAGAGCTGCTATCACTTGACCCTGTGCCACCGTCGTCGAGCTCGAGAACGAGGAACGAGCCCGATGAGGAGCTTGCACTTGGTGTGCCCTACAAGCGTCCGCGCCGAAGACGACACCCGATAACCGGTGAGCTTATGCCGCTCGGCTGGCGTTACGATCCGGAAGCAGAACAGGAGGTGCGCGCCGGCGGCAAAGGCAATGCGAGCGTCGATTCTATGAAGCGATTGAGTATTGCTCGTGAGCCAGAATCAAAGCGTCCGCGACTAGCATCAGCATCAGCGTCAACATCTTCATCAGACCGTAAAGCACAGTCCGTTGACCCACTTCGCTCGTTCTTGAAGAATGGCGGAAAGCAGTCTACGGCACCGCCAAAGCCAAGCAACATTGTTGTCGAGATCAACTCTTCTGACTCAGATGAGTCGGAGGATCAGCTGCAACGTTCTTCGCCTGCTAGACCGACACCGGCCGGAAAGACATCTGTGACCCAGCCAACACACAAATCCGCAATCTCGTCAGCAGCAGCGTCTTCACGCGAACACTCTTCACCGGAGCCTATAACGCTAGCATCGTTCCTAAAGTCTTCAAAGATACCAAAGCAAAAACAAGCAAGCTGTGACGAGGAGAGTTCTTCAGATAGCAGTGCAGCTCCGGTCAAGAAGATGCCGACGCCTGGGAAGACCAGCATCATGAATCCGACTGGTTCACAAACAGTGAAGCCAGTGGAAGAGGACACAGACGAGGATGATCTCAATGAAGACGAGTACATCGTTGAGTCTATCCTCGGTCATCATATGAGCGATCCTCGAAGCCACCCAGGCAAGAAGCCCACTATGTTGTACAAGACGAAATGGGAAGGCTTTCCTGAGCCCACCTGGGAGCCTGCTGAGAGCTTTCCGGATTCCAGCATCATCGCATCGTATCGCAAGCACGTTGGTTTGGATGGTCCAGAAAAGGCGAAAGTGTCTACCTTGGTGACTGGCATGAAGAAGAACGAACTCCCGATGAAAAGTAAAGCACCTCTCAGGCCGTTCAAAAAGCCAACCGTTCCAAGCCAGAAGGCGACTAGTGTTTCGGAGCATGACGAGGAAGAAGAGGACGACGAGGAGGCCTACGAAGTCGAGAGGATCTTGGCGCATCACAAGTCTGATCCTCGGACGCATCCAGGCAAGCCTATCGTCATGCTGTATCAAACGAAGTGGAAAGGATATGCAAAGCCCACATGGGAACCGGCTGACAGCTTCACGGATCGCAAGATGCTGCACGACTACCAGCGGAGGGCTGGCTTGAGGTCTTAGGATCCGAGGCGCTTGTGATGCTTCGACTTGCTCACAGAGCGATCAACACTTGGCACAATAAGGCTGGTTCTGCTACGTCCATGCTATCTTGATTCGGCCAAGCAATCTTATGCGCGATCATACGAGTTTCCCCATCATCGTCATCAAGCATGCCTCCACAGTCTGCTGATAGCAACACTGTCGCAGTGATTTGGGTTCAAGCTCCACTGCGCTGCTCGTTGCTCTGCCTTGATGGGCCCGAGGTGCCATGTACTAGCTTTGAACAGTCGTTATTGACACGAGGCCTACAAAGCACTCCAATAGGTCCCCAAAATCGATTCTCGCTCCAGAAATTTGACATGCCATGTTATCGACGTTTCTCTGTCTGATCATTGTGGCTGCATTGAGCACAGAGAGGGAAAAGAGAATGTGATGAAATACAAAGGTCACCGGACTGATCATGTCAGCATACCTGTGCTTGAGCAGTATGAACGGGAGCAGATGGAGGAGAGCATGATCGAGCGGGATTGGGGAAGTCATACCCCTGACGAGTCGCCTTTCTTTCCTGATTGAAGGGAGAAGTGGCATCGACAGCAGGGGGTTTGATATGGGCGCATGGGGCAAGCCGGGGGGGGGCGGCAGCTCTACCGAGGTACCGAAACATGGACGTTCATGCTCCAAGAGTCCCACAAACACGCGTGTCCCTAGGAAGGTGTGAGATCCTCGCGGTTCATCTCTGTCAATATTCGCGACCGTCGAGAAATGAGATGAACAGTAATTAAGGTACTGTACTGTATCGCAAGTAGGGCCCGCGAGTCATGCGGCAAGCCGTTGGGACTTACCCGAAACATGCCACACCCCTCCACTTTCTCCGCACCCTCACGTCGTCTGGCGCTGGCACGCATGCATTTCCGGAATCTATACCCGCGCGTGTCATAGGCGCTTGGCTCATGTTGGTACAGTACACTGCATAAGATCCGAGGATGCAGAACTTCAACCTCCTTTGAGGCGTCGACAGGTGGGTTTCGAGGACATACACGTAACTCTTCCTGCTTCCTTTCTTTCTACCTTGTTCACAAGACAAGATACTGCTCCTTTACTCGCTTGCTTGATCCATCCAAGTCATTCATAGCTTTCAGAAGCCACCGACGAAAAGCTCTACACTCATTCCCTCCTGTCATCATGGCTGGAGACCTCCCGTGGCCCCAAGTGCCTATTGGCAACAGGAATCATGCAAATGCAGCTGTAGTGATTATCGGCGGTGGTATTAGTGGCATGTGTGTAGCCATTGATCTGCTAAAGCGCAATAACTGCCGAAACTTCATCATTCTCGAGAAGAGTGCAGGACTTGGAGGGACATGGTATGGTTAGTGTCTGACCAGTACAGCCACACTCTAAGTGCCAGTAGGAACGACAACAAATACCCCGGCTGCTGCTGCGACGTTTGGTCCCAACTCTACAGCTACAGCTTCGCACAGAATCCCGACTGGTAAGAGCGACCCTCACAATCAGACCTCGCTGCCACGCGCGATGATACTGAAAGCCCATGACAGGACCAGAGAGTACCCCGGTCAAGAAGAGATCCTCTCGTACCTCCAGCGCGTAGCACAAGAATACAAGCTCCTTCCACATTTCAGATTCAATACCGAGGTCAAAGACGCGACGTGGGACGAACGCGAGAAGAAGTGGAGAGTCAATGTCGAGACCGCGTCTGGCAGTAAAGAAGCAGAGTACAACCCAGAGTACGAGATCAAGACGGATTTCCTGGTCAGTGCTGTGGGACAGCTGAACGTGCCGCAGTGGCCACAAATCGCGGGCATCGAGAAGTTTGAGGGGAAGAAGATGCACTCTGCAAGATGGGATTGGAGTTATGATGTTACTGGGAAGAAGATTGCGCTGGTGGGAAATGGTATGTGGGCTTGGAGATTGACTGGAAAAGCCGTGCTGACGATACCATAGGCTGCACCGCAGTTCAGATCCTACCTGAGCTCGCGAAGGTCGCGGAACATGTCACGGTCTTCCAGCGCACGCCGAACTGGGTCGTGCCGCGCGCGGACGCTCCAGTGAGTGCCACTTGGAGGAACATCTACAAGTATGTGCCTGGAGTCATGGCGCGCAAACGAGCAGCGTTGATGGACTTCCGGGAGTGGACTCATGGCTTCGTTGCGGAGTGAGTATCATTCCCAGCTACTACGAAGGGGAGACGAGAAGACTGACAGAATCGACACTCAGTGCCAACTCCGACACCTCCAAGATGTTTGCCTCCATGTCGAAACAAATGCTCGAGGAGCAGCTGCCAAATAGACCCGACCTCCACGAGAAGCTGACACCAAAATATCAACTCGGCTGTAAACGCATCATTATCAGTGATGACTATTTCCCAGCCATTGGACAAGAGAACGTGACACTCGAGACGCGCCCCATCTCTAGCATAGACGGCCACAGCGTCAAAGTCACCGATCCAAATGGCTCCCCAGTGTCAGCACGAGACGACTACGACCTTCTCGTCTGTGCCACAGGCTTCAAGACCGTGGACTTCATGCACCCGATTAAACTCACCGGCAAGAACGGGCGCTCTATCGGCGAAGTCTGGAAAGACGGCGCCCAAGCCTTCTACGGCATAACAGTCGAAGGTACGTACTCGAAGACAACCAGGCATGGGGCCGTGGCGCAGAGAGTATATTCGTATTTGAGACAAGACAATACCACCCGTTTCTCGAACACAACTAACACGCTGCTATTCAGATATGCCAAACTTCGGCATGCTCTACGGCCCCAACACAAACCTCGGCCACAACAGCATAATCCTGATGATCGAAGCGCAATCCCGCTACATCAACGGCCTCATCACACCCGTCCTCGAGGCTCGCAAAGACGGCGGCGCCATCAATCTCACACCCCGCAAAGAACCGCTAGACGCCTACAATGCGCAAATCCAGAAAGAGCTGGCACACAGTGCTTTCAACGACCCGAATTGTCAGAGCTGGTACAAGAATGAGAAAGGGATCATCACGAATAATTGGAGCCGGACTGTGGTGGAGTACCAGAAGATGGTGGAGGATGTCAAGTTTGATGAGTATGATTTCGAAGGGGATAGAGGGGAGGAGGTAAAGAGGAAGAGGATTCATGTGGGACGGGTGAGGGAGGAGACGGCGGTTAGCGATCGGACGTTGATGGTTCTGGGGGCGTTGGGAACGGCTGCGGCTGTGGGTGGGTGGGTATTGAGGAATTCGAGGTATTTGCAGAGTGTTAGGGTGAGGTAGTAGGTGTGAAAATTTGAGATGGGTCACGCATGAACTGAATGGATGGGCAATACGATCTCTATACCGTGCTCATAGCAGGGCCATTGTGTTTGCGCCTCTGACGTCCGGCATCACGATTTGTAGTAGGGTGCAATTAATCGTCTCTACATCCATTACAGCTTACCCTCCTCCTTCGCCCTATCCCTCTTCTCCTGCGCCTTCTTAATCAACGCATACATAGTCTGCAACCTCGGCATCTCCAACCCCTTCTCCCTCGCAATCCTAATCGGATTCCCCAAGATGACCTCCACCTCCATCCTATTCCCCTTGTCCCAATCGAGCCACATGCTCGGCTTACTCCCACTCGAATTCTTCCTCGTCGACTGCAAGATTCGCTCAGCACCCGCCAGCGTCGAGGGCAGCGGCCGCCCCAAAACCTTTGGCGCCGTCTCCAGAACTTCCCGCATGATCCCTTCCAGGTGCCGCGAGAGTTCGGGGTCGAGGGACATTTCTTGGTTCCCGCAGCCGCCCGAGAGGACGGAGCTGGGGTTCATCGCGGCGTTGATGGCGATCTTGTGCCAGCGGACGAACTGCAGGCCGGCGTGATCGTAGGATTCTGCGTCGTTGATGCCGACGTCTTGGAGCAGGCCGACCAGAGCACGGGTCTTCTCGGTGGCGAGCTTGTCTGCTTCCGCGGCGCCGCTCCCGCCGTGGTCGAGATGAGGCAAGTAGGGACCGATGGATATTCGGGTCCATCGGTTGTGCTGGATCACGCCGTGGCGAGGTTGTGCTGCGGAGGCGATTGTTACCGCGCTGAGGATTGACGCCCGGGGGAATCGCTTGTGGTACGGCTCTTCTACGCCTAGCCCGTTTTGCACGAGCACGATGCTTGTGCCGTCGCTGACGAGGCCGTCTATTAGAGCGCTGTCATCGCTCACATCTGGCAGGGCCTTTGTTGCCACTAGGAGATAGTCCCATTTGATGTTGGCTTTCCGTGCCTCATCAGGTGAGCTGAAGACGTATTCGGGCCTGAAGACTTGCTTGCCGTATTTGGGAGATGTGACTCGGAAGCCATTGGCTTTCACGGCTTGGAAGTTGGATCTGCAGAGGGCTGATACGGCAGTGTTGGGAGCACAGGCGAGTCTTGCGCCATAGAACGCTCCTATGGCGCCGGCGCCAACAATGAGGATTCTTGTTGGCATATCTACTGAGGTGACGCTGTTTTTCCAATGGTAGTTCGACACGTTAATGTGATTGATCCTAATGTCCTCGCAGCACGACTATCCCACTGGGGGGGGGGGTGGACGTTGCAACTCGCAGCCTCGGCAAAAGTCGGGGGCGAGGGGTGTACAGTAGCTATGTAGCATGCTCAGGTCACTGCATACTGCCTCCTCTGTCAGGCGTTAAGACGTCGTCAAATACATTCTCTCCCAGAACGGCAATGAGCTCTGTCTGTGCGGCGGCCTAATAACATCATGCACCTATTCCATGGCGAGAAACATGGCGCTCGACAACGCGTGATTCGACATGTCTATGTCCTCTCTCCGCCCACAACATTACTGGGATATCCTCCCATCGAAACAACGAGTAGACTCATACACGGCTCACAAAACAATCTCGATGTAAGAGCCAGCATGGCTTTGGACGGATACGGTACTTGTTATCTCAAAGCTTCGCACTGACAGCTTTCTTTGCCGACTTCCCAAGACCCTCCTGAACCAACCTCACCACCTTCCTCGCACACCCAATCGAATTCTGGTACCCTCCCCCAGCATGTCCATACGCATGCACCACCTGCCTCCCACCCACGACCTCCCTCTCCGTCCGCGGTCCTTCCTCCCTGGCCGGCCTCAAGCCAGCCTGCGCACTAATCACCTCAAACCCACCATCCTCCCCCGTCAACAACTCCGGCACCATCCACCTACACCTCTCCAAAATCGTCTTCGTAGTCTCCGGATCGGCCTCCCCACTCCAATCTCCCCTTTCTTTCGTCCCGCCGAGAATGCTAGTTCCACTGCCAGGCCGCGGAATGCAATATGAGCTTACCCCAGACCCAATGGCGCCCGCGTGGTAACGAGTCCGTGTGGCTTTCGCTTCGCCTTTCACAAGGACCGTCTGTCCTCTGACCGGGAACATTGAAACGTCTTCGCAGAGCTTCATGGCTCCGAGACCGGTGCAGTTGACGAAGCAGTCGACTTCCGCTCTGCCAGTGGCTCGGGCAATCCCTTCAGCGGCCGTGAGAGCTTTTTCGAGACCGCCGTCGGTGGGAAGGCGGGATTGCAAGACGAGAGCGCCGTTCTTTCGTGCACGTTCTTGGAGGTAGAGGAGGTATTGTGGGACGTTTATGGAACATGCTCGCGAGGTCGCGCCCCAGATGATTTCTGGAGCGTTCGCCGGGCGATGGCGGTTGATGGAGAGGATCGGGTCGTGGTAGAGGGATAGCTGCTTGAAGTCTTGGACGATGGGAGCCCACCAGAGGTCTTCTTGGATGTCGGTATCCCAGTAGTGGATCGATTCTTGCATCTGTGGCGCGCAAGGTTAGTGCTGATGGTGTAAAGGATCTAGGCTCAGGAGGATCGTCGTGCCTTCAGACCACTTTTCGGCAGTTTAGAATCTTTCTCTTCATCTTCGAGAATTCGAAGCCAGTATTGGAAAGTTTGGGCGTCCCAGTCGCACTGTTCTGGTGTATGTGTTGTGGCATGAGTTCGCCAGTGTGCGCCGGCCCTGATCGTGCGTCAGAAGTAATTGGCGTAGCGAGAGTGTAGGACGCAGATACCATGGCGACGTGTATTCTATGCTCATGTCACCCGGCACATGTGCAGCTATGACAGTGACAATGTAGCCAGCCTCAGATAGGAAGACGGCATTAGTAAGACCGACGACGCCGGCGCTGGACTCAGTCAGTTCTGGTGATGTTAAGAGGGAAATGTTCAACGAACCCCAGGATTACCACATGCTGTTTCGAAGACATCGTGCCATCGATCAAGACATGCCATAAAATATCTAGTGTTGGAACTTCATAACGTTATATAGCCGACCGCCGCGGCCGTCCGCGGCCCTGCTGTTCCTTGGCCGCTTGGGCCGACCGAAAGTGACAGAAGTCGGCTCGGAACATTCACACCGTTGCGCAGGAAAAGGGTATCTACAAAAATGCTGCTGTCGTCGCTGCACCCCATGGTAAACGCCAGGTCGTAATGCTGTCCTCCCAACACCGCGCTAAATGACAACAAATCACACACTGCCTCGTTACTCCTGTTCGCCTGCTTGATCCTCAACAGATGGCGTGGTAGGAAGTGCAGATATTGCCTTCTGCACTTCCTCATTCGCGACTTGCTGCCACTTTTCCCGCGATTCCTGATCAGCAAGCGCCGATACATCTCCTACCAGATCGTACATCTTCCTGCTAACATCTCGATTGATATCTGTGTACTGGTCTTTGGTCACTTCTTTTTCCCAATATTTCGCTCCGAGTGACAGCTTGACCATGCGCTGTATCTCTTCTTTGGCTGAATAAGAAAGCGCCCGCGAGGGCGACGAAGATGACTGTCTGCCGTTGGCGACCGCGTTCCCATCGCCTGGTGAGGCATCGCGAGCATTTCGCCTCCGGCCACGACGTTGTGCTCCAGCCGGCGACTGGTTCAAGTCCAATCTTGGAACAGCTGGTGAGAACGGCGAAAACATTTGGTTCAAAGGTGAAATCGCCGGCATGATCTGAGAAGACAGCGGAGGCGACAATGGCCTGTGTGGTGGCGGTGTCGTTGCCACAGGTGTTCCATCTTCCGAAGAGGCCGGCGATTGTACAGGTGAAGAATTACGGGGTGAGAAGTGTCCGCAAACATGATCTGATGCAGCCGGAGAAGAGGCAGAGGTAGCTTTGTTCTCGACCTCGCGGAGCAGGGATGACAGGAATGTTTGCTCGTCCCCGTTTCTGCGAGCCGCGGCAGCAGAGGACTCTGGCTGTTCGGGGGCGGCATTTCGTGGACGGCGCAGTCGCGGGCGCTTGAGTTCTGGTTGTGCGGATGATTGCTCAGGTTCGCGAGATGGAGCAGGCGACTGTGTTGCTCTGCGCTTGCGACGTCTTGCGTTGGCTGGAGCCTCTTCATGCGACTCTCGAGCTTTGTCAAAAGCGTTCCAAGCACGAAGCTCATCTTGAGACTCCGGCGTGGATGGCACGATACGTTGGCCGTTGATCCTGGCTTGTGCAATGCCGCGCAGACGATTCGATGCGCCTTGTCGATCCGCAATGTTGAACCTTGCCTGCCAGCGCTCGAATTCTCTTCGCTGCTCTTCTGTTCGTGTATCTGCAGGCTCTTCGTCGTATGGGAAGTCCAGATCCATGTCAAGACGTCGATTGACCTCCTGCCAGACCCGAGCCCACATCGCATCGTCGTTGCGGCGGCGGCGCGGACGGGCGGCATTACCACGACCGTTGCCATTCGCTACACGGCGTCTTCTGCCTCTTCCGGCAGCGGATGCAAGGCCAGGTAGATCGGCATCCGCCTCGAGGTGTCCAAGACAGCTCTCGCAATACCATACTTCTGGCACGTCTGCGTCAAATCCCGCACAGAAGATGTGGACGCTCCGATCACATCCGTCACAATACATTGCTCCAAGACCGTCGGTCGGGACCTCGCAGATGAGACATGGCTCGGCCATTTCCACCGCGAACAACTCATCGTCAACAACCATCGTTGGATCGACTTCCGCCTCTTGCGACTTGTCCATGACAGCATAGCTGTCGAGAACTTGACCACCTACGGTGCGGCTGACTTCGACCATGTTGAACACCGTCCGACATATCGGGCAGCTATTAGCGCGCTCGACCCAAGGCTTCAAGCATGAGTTGTGCAGGTCATGTTTGCAAGGTAGTAGGTGGGCTATGGCTTCTTCGTCGGTCTGTATGGTACTGAGACGGAGGTCAGCAAGCATTCTTTCTTGGGACCATACTGGAGGCCTCCAGTCGCTTCGCATCAAAGTGCAAGCTTTGGGGTAACCTCACCTTCCAAACTCATTCGGCGAATATCTGGTAGATGTTCAAGCCGTCCAAGATAGGAAGCATGGCGCAAAGACACCGAGGCGGTGGCGAGGCGGGTAGGCCCGGAGACCTCCAGTAAGGTAAAGCCGCAAAGACAGCAGGGTGGAAGTTCGTTCAAAGCGGTTCGGGTATATACCTTTGGTCGTTGTGAATTGGAGCTCGCTTGGCATCGCTCTCGTTGCCAGCATCATCAGCGGGTACATCGGCAGCTCCCGGCGGTGGATCTTCGTCCACAGTGGTCCGTAGGTCTCCTAAACAGACAATACACGTGTCTGCCATCTTGTGTTGAGCTCGAGGGAGTCTTCTGAAGTGTGGTGTGAAGTATATTCATGAGTTTGGTGGTGTCGAGTTTGGTGGGTTGAAAGAAGGGAAGATCGATAACTGCGGAGTGAGATGTTATAAAGAGGCACGCTAGGCCGGAATTGGTGCGCAGCCACCAATCGTAGCTTCTGCTTCATGCAATCAGCAGGCACCATACTTTCCTCGTGATATCGCGTGCCGGAATACAGATGCGGTGAGTCAGTTGACTGTTCGCACGAGATAGAGCCAGTCACTCAGCATCGCGTCGCGACGTGGCGACGCCATTTCGATGGTAAAGGTGCACGTGGTTTTACGTGGATTCATTCGTTCGTGGACGGAGAAAGACGGCCTGCAGTGCTGGATTGGAAGGCTCGTGTAAGCTCCTTGACATCCTGCGTTGGCCGGTGTACGAAGAAGGTGGGGAAAAGAAGAAGACAAAAGTTCGGTCGTCTGCGACACTTTTCATTCGTGCATTTCGCTAAGAAACCTGCTCTTTTGCTGTGTCCATTTCCAGCCTGATGAGCGCAGTAACGCCGTAGAAGCCTCCCAATGCAAGCAAAAGTGCCCACTTATACCTCGGCGATCTCGCGCAGACGACGGATGGTCGACCGTGTTGCAGCGGCGGCTGGTGTCCTGTGGGGAAGATAGCGGTTAGTGATGCACCGTCGTCTGTCCTCGAGTGGTTCCCAACATACGATACAGTGTAGGCTCCACCGGCAACAGTCTTTCCACACGACTTGCAGTCCCAGATACCAACGGCGTTACGCTTGACGGAGACCTTGCCGCAGAAAGTGCATGTGTAGCGAGCGTGCTGGGAGATTTCGATCTTCTTGACTTGCTTACGCAGCGAAGCACCGTAACTATTTCACTCGTCAGAACTGCATCAACTTGGCACTGCCGTCAAATTCGCGCTTCTTCTTCCGCCGTCTCGTGTGGTACAAAAGACCAGGCCGCCCGGTCCTTCACCACCCTTCTCTTCCTCGTCCACTTCCTCGAGATGCGCGTGGGGCTTCGATGTCCAGGGAGCGTGCATACCGTGTACCGTATTTACCGGTGATTCCGACCTTCTTGGTGCGCTTCGTCATTTTGGCGGTATTGTGTGTTTGACGAAAGGTGAGGTGGAGTACGCTGAGATTGTATCCGATCCTGAGTTCTGTGGGACATTTCGACTTCGTTTGGCGTGCTTGGCGCGATCGGGTGTATCCGCTCTTCGTCACGGTGGAGAAGGTCTCCCCTTCAATACTCAATGGAATCCATGAATATTTGACGACCACCCTGGACCACCAGTTCTGGACGATCACCAGCGTTGACATTGCCAGGAGGCAGTCGCCGCCAGCTATTGCTCTGTGTCGTTACTGCTATCTCCATTCATATGTCAACACAACGGACAGCTCGCCTCGGCTGTCAATGTTGGCAGCATAAGACGCTGGCCAGGCACGAAGATGTCGAAACTCGAAAGCTCCATCGGGCGTCATCTCCTTCTGTTGCCTGCTCCGAATGATGCATACAAGTAGCACGAGCACTCTCCTAACATTCTCCCTCTTCCCTTCATCAACCGACACCCTCCTGCACCTCACATCATGTCTCAAGAACAGCGCCAGTATGAGTGCGTACTCTTTGGCGCGACCGGCTATACTGGCAAGTACACGGCCGAGTACATCACGAAACACCTGCCAACCGACTTCAAGTGGGCCATCGCGGGTCGAACAGAGAGCAAGTTGAAGTCAGTCGCCGACGAACTCCGCACCTTCAACCCAGATCGTGTTCAGCCTGGGATTGAGCTCGCTCAATTGAGCAAGGACGACCTCGTGAAGCTAGCTAGGAAGACCAAAGGTGCGTCGCAGAATTGAGCCATGGATGGGATGGCTGTGTAGTTCTCGCGAGTATTCCTTTTTCGGCACCTTTCGTTGAGAAGTCGACCATTGCACGAAACTACGCTCTCGAAGATCACGGCTGATAAATGGTCCGTGACTAGTGTTGATCAGCACCGTAGGCCCGTACCACAAGTATGGGACTGCTGCGTTCGAGGCATGCGCAGAGAATGGCACGCACTACGTCGACTGCACTGGCGAGGTGCCGTGGGTGTACGAGATGACCAAAAAGTACGATGCTCTAGCGAAATCAACCGGAGCGATCATGATTCCACAGAACGGTGTCGAGAGTGCGCCAACAGACCTGGTACGATAGCATCGTGTGCGCCATTCCTTACTTGGCTGACATAAAGCAGATGTGTTGGATGCTTGTAACACACATTCGCCAAACACTCAATACTGGCACAGCAGAGTTGATCGACATTATACACGATCTCAACTCTGCCCCAAGCGGCGGTACTCTTGATACTGTCTTGAGCTTGTTTGAAACATACAGCCTGAGCCAGGTCGCTAAAGCCATGTCGCCATTCTCGCTATGCACCGTTACACCACCCAAGCAGAATCGCAGCAAGCCAATTATTGAACTTGTCACAGGTCTTCGCACTGATGATGTGTTGGGCACTCTGACCACCAGCATACAAGGACCGACAGACGCACCCATTGTCAATCGTACCTATGGTCTGATCGATGGTGGCAAGTTCTACGGCCCCAACTTTCAGCTCACGACGTACATGCGTGTAAGCAACAAAATCAACGGCTTCCTGGTTCATCTGGCACTTACGTTGGGTTTTGCCGCACTGATCCTGCCACCTTTCAGATGGCTGGCCAGAAGGTTCGTATACGCTCCAGGCTCTGGTACACCCCGAGAGTAAGTCTTCTTTATCGTGCAAAAAGCGCCACTATCTCTCTAATGCACCTACCAGGCAAGCCAGCAAAGAGCACTGCGAATGGCGAGCACTTGCGAACGCTGATCAGAGCGACGATTCGGAGGATCCCAAGCGCGCCTATGGTCGTGTTCGATGGAACGGATCGATGTATGATTTGACCGGCACGTTCCTCGGGGCAGCAGCATACTGTTTGAGTCGAGAGACCAAGACGCTTGCCCATGAAATCGGCGGCGGCGTACTTACGCCAGCATCCCTGGGCACGTCATATCTATCTCTGCTGCAGAGTGCGGGACTCGAGACGGAGACTAGGATGCTACCTTAAGCAGACTATTTGAGCGGTGAGGCTCCCGATTGTCTGGTTGTTGACCAATCCCGCCAACCATCGCAGAAACAGATCCAGATGACTCGCTCCCGCAGCAGAGGCAGGGTCACCCAAGCCTCGGGTCACAACGAAGTTCTTCCTATCCGCCGACTGCGATTCTATTTGTTGTCTCACTTCCTCTTTTCAACTTCGGCATATTTGTTGTTGCCAATTTGTTGTCAAGTCTCCGAGCTTAGCGTCTTGCCTCGCTGACACTACAAAGATGGCCTGAACGCCACAACACTATTCCGCCTAGCAATGGCACACCGCCGTCTGAGAGTTTCGATATCAAGCTTACGCTGATTCAATTTCATACCCGGTGCGATCTGGAAACCCATCTTGGCCATGTGCTTGGGTACATACGTCGTGTCCTACAGTTGTGGACACACCTCATACAAGAACAATGTCTGTCTACAGGATGTGGACCCACACTACCGATGTGAACCACGAGGCATGAAGATTACACAACCGACCGGACGATGCGTTGAATGCTTTGCGAGAGATCTTGCGCCTCATCAACATCTGACGACGACTGTTCGATTCAACCCCGATCCGAGTGTTGCGATAGAGGTACCACAGCCTTTATCGCCGCGAAGCAGTGTTTCTAGCTCCGCGAGCGAGCGCAACGATGCTATCATCAAGTGGTATGAGTTGTCTGGGAAGGTGTCAAGACAGCCAGACGACACACTAACAAAACGACAGGGTCATGGAGGTCCCGACTTCACCAGGTGTAATACGCATCGAACGAGAGATACGACAAACTGTTTGCTCTCTGGGTCAGACACTGCCCGAGAAAGACCACCGCCACGACCGATGTCTACCTAAAGCACATGCGCGACACTGTCGGCGATTCTCAGACTTGCAAGGATACGAGGCGGACGACGATGACGAAAGTATGTGATTTGTCTTGTATGGCTCGTCGCCAACAATGCGGCAGGCATACACATATCCTCTGCTTGTCCGTGGTACAAGCAACAACCTCCACGCCAATGCGAGATTGTCTCGGCATTGCAGCTCTTGGTGTAAGTCGGCCTGGAAGTTGAGCTTAAATGTTAATGCTGACCGTGGTACCCAGTGCGCGCGATTCGCGCAGTTCCTGCAGAACATGTCTGAGACATGCAGAAAACGGCCTGCTGCAATGTTTTCGGGGGAGATATATCTGAGTCCCGACCTTGGATTCCCAGCTGGACCCTTGACTTCACGTCCTCTTCGTGAGAGGAATTTTGTCGGGCATGAGTACGCTCATTGGCTCTCTAAGAAGACAGCGGTCGATGTGATGGAGCTGGAAGTCTCGGTATACTATGGTCGACATGATGGTTCATCATCCACCAGACCTGTGAGACGCAGTTGCCACGGACGAGAAAGCAAAACCGACAGGTGTGCGGTCGTCGATGTGACGACACTAAGCAGAAAAGGACATGTTCGAATTGTGCGTGTGGTCGTGTAAAACACAATACTTCACAAGTCCCATGGCGGGAAGCAGAAATCTTGAAAAGGCCGGCACAGAGTAAACAGCGCTTCGCATAGAAGGGATACGAACGGCGAACGAAGGCTATCTGCTGAAAAGCGCTCTGTACAAAATTGCAAACGCAAAGTGAACGCTTGATCAACTAGTAAACAAAAGGGTATTCGACGAAGACAGAAACCACGTCGTCGTCATATCACCACCTCACCACATCCCTACTCTCCATCCACTCCTCAACAGCAGCACTCGCCAACGCCCTCATCTGCCTGATATCCTCCTCGTCGTTAACACCACCATCCAATTTCGTCAGCCAAATATTCATCATCCCCATCACCTCCGGATCTCCCACTTCACCATACATACTAATCAGCCTTGTCGTATCCTTTACAGAACTCATAAACAGCCCGGGCTGATTCGTCGCTAGCAGAGTCCACACGAGATGACGCAGAACATCCAAACCCTGCGGCATCGTCTGCATCGCCTGGATGGTCTGGACGATGTGCCGCCGCTTCGTCTCGAACACAAGACTCTCATCCGGGGCAGGGATGTTCAGATCCGACGCCAGGCGGAGCACCACATTCTGGAGCCCGACAAAGGACTTGATATCGGCGCTGAAGCGATGGAGACGATCTATGGCGTCTGCGATCGTAGCGTTATGCGCCAAATTCTGGTCGTGAACAATGGCGATTGTGCGAGGGATTTTCTCGCGGCGGAAGTACTCCTCGACGAAATTTTCCTGGCGGGCGCGGAGGATTTCATCGTGAATTGCGTTGATTCCGGCAGTGTAGAGATGCAGTGGACACCAGAGTTCACGCGCTAGGATCGCGATTAGGTGCGCGCGCTGCTGCTCGTTGAAGTCGGCGGAGGCTTGTTGGATTTCTAGGTTGAGGACCTCAGTATTGTAACCTGGGGGAATGTATACGATGCGGTCACCTACGTAGCGGATTTCTGATTGTGTGCCGAAGGAGGCTTCGGTGGCCAGCGCGATTATGACGGGAGAGGGGATATCTGGACCCACGGCGGCGTTGAGGTCGCAGGGTTCTGAGCCGGCTGCAGTCATGGCTGCGATGAGTTGGGATTTGATGGTCTCGACTTGGGCGTGGCTGACGAGGAAGGACCAGTCGTCTACGTCGAGGATTACGCGAGGCCAGTCTTTGCCGGCGTAGGTTTCGATCATTTTTTGGAGGCTGTCCCAGGCTATGTCGTGTTGTGTGGCGAAGGCGCGGAGGTCTACTGGGTTTGTCGTGGCGTCTAGTTTCAGGATCTGAGCGATAGTTTCCATCTCTGGCCAGGTGATTATGTAGCTTCCATCGCCATTGAGGTATAGCTGTGGTTCCAGAGGTTTAAGTAATGCTTCTTCAATCGTGGGATCGACTCCGAGAAGAGAAGTCAAAGTAGTCTTCTCAATGCGGAAGTGCTGTGTCTCGATCAAACGCTTGAAGCGAGAGATGACTTCGCCTGAGCTCATCCAGTGTTCCCCCGAGTAGCTCCGCAAGACTGTCGGACGTTGTTCTGTGAAGCTCAAGGGCGCGAAGTTTGAGACCAAGGTGCTCGTTGTCGAGTGCCTCCAGGTACTGGTTTGGCTCGGGGATTCCACAAGGTCAGGCTTGACATTGTCCGATGATGTTGAGCCTCTCGCGGAGTCATACTGCTCGGCCGGCGGCGAAGCTTCCTTGATAGTGAAAAGAGGCTGGGGGATGAGCTTGTCCACAGGTGTTGTTGGTCTACGCAGGTCATACTGGTCCACGTGTGATTCTAGCGGTGACCAGATGCTCTCTGAATTGCTCGTTGATCTGGTTGATTCAAGCGAATCTGCCTGTCCCAGCAAAGATCCGTCGCTGGTGCCTGAGGATATCGATCGTCTGTCAACTGGAACTGGCTTCCGCTTAATGGGCTTGGGCTTGACCGGTTTCCTGCTGAAGTTCAGTGCCTTGGGCATAGGAGTCGATGGCATTATCGTCGCAGGCCTCCAGTCTGTGCTCGTCATAGTGAGGAAGTAGGTAACATTGGTAAGAACCTGAGCCACTCTTACACTGTGATCTACAAGGCATGTGCAGTCAGCGCCACAGGTGTGGATTGACGTAACACGCAGCATGACCGAGCTGTGAATCAGGTTTGGGCCGAGGCATCGTCCCAAGTCGTCACGTGCAGGTTGCTGCAAAGAAAGTACGAGCAATGGCGGGTGACAAAGTGGAATGCCGCGCCATATCTTCGAGCGTGTCTTATCGAACCGCGGGAGAGCGTGAGCTGAAGCTGGCTATGCATAGCAGGACGCGTCGTTTCGCGTGGACTGATATTGTCCTAGCTATGTAGTTGCTTGCCAGCATGTTCAAGCGCAGGCCTGTGTTTGGACCATATATCAGATGGAGCGCTCGGCGGCCACCACTTGTTGCATCTGTACATTTCTGGTACTGCACCGCGTCAGCTGACACTCTGCCCCCCTGTCACCGCATTGCTGTGTATAATACAATTCTGTCTCAGTTCCTGAGCCGCTCATCTCCTGCCTCGATTACCATATGTCAGGTTTGCTCTTGCCGTAGTCGCCAACTTGTGCACACCCGATCTCTTCTCCCACACAGTGCTCTTGCCCTCCACAATTGCGATCAATTCGTCTGCAACCTTGGTCGCGAACATATCGTTCCCACTTCCGCGCGACTTCCTCTTCACTGCCGCATCCAGAATCCATTCAAATGCTTGCCGCCTTCTCTGTCGTAGACCCAAGGGCACAGGAATCTGCAGTGCGACACCACCGCCCGCCGCGCCCCTTTGCGAGCGAATGCGAAGCAGCGGTGCCACGCTGTCCACAGCGAGCGTGAGATACAACGTTGGATTGAGCGGTAGATGGCTGGCAGGTGGCGCGCCCGGTAGCAAAGGTCGCGCGGGGCTATACGTCGGGGCAGGCGATGTTCGTAGAATGTTCAGGATCGTAGACATGTTGCGTTGTGCGACAGACTTCTTGCCGTCTTGCATCAGCAGATTCGTCACTTGCTGCACAACGGGATCGTATCGGTAGTCTTTGTGCATTTGTTGGTGGAGAGGTAGCTCGGGCAGAGGAAACTTATGGCCCGGGCCTACTTGTGGTACGGGCAGGTTCGATGAGGCGTCTAGTTCTGTGTCGTAGTTGGCTTGCTCAGCGGCTGTAGGGAGCATTGATGAGTCTAATGATTCTGACGGCTCGGAGGCAGGAGTCAGCTCTACCTGTCGCCGTGCAAGCGTCGAGAATGGTCTTGTGCCTGGCTTTGGCCCGTCTTTGCCCTTCTGCGCCTCTTCCTTCATCACTTGCGGCGCACTCTGGCGCGTATCCTTCTCGTTCTTGAGGATCTATGCAGACGTATTAGTACCGTTAATACCCTCCGACGCTACTTCCATGACTAACATCTTGCACCGGTGTTCCTTGACCCTCAATGTCTGGCCCTTCTCCCCCCTGGATCTTCGCCATCTTCGCCGCCTCCTCACTGACGTGCTCCGCCTGGTCCATGTTGGGTCCTTTGTCGCCCTGTTCTGCCTCGGGGAGCACGTTGCTTTTGTCGTCCGCGAAGGACCGGTATGCTGGCCGCTTGACTCCTATCACCGCATTCTGTGGTCGGAGGACAGACGCGCGTGGCCGGAACGCACATGCGCGCAGTACTGAGGACGGGTTGAGTGCGGATGCCATTGCAATGGTTGGCGAGGCAAGTGTAGAGATCGAGGCAGTGATGTGGAAGCACGGGACATTGACGAGTGGGAAAGTCTGCAAGGATGTCATGGAACTGGTCTACGCCAAGATTCCGAGGCTGCCGGTTGTGAATGACATGAGCATTTGAAATACCATAATATCAAGTCCTACCGGGACACGGTAATGAACCCCCGTACCTCCCGTCTGACTTTAGACGCTTGAGAGGTTCTGCTATCTTGCTTGTCAACCACAATGGCCGTCATCTAGGACGGCCTTTCGTTGAACACCAGAACGTTATGTACGCCGGCGCATCCCTCAAGATGAAGCGGAAACGCGCAAGCGCTGCCGCAGTGGAAGCTGAGGAATGGGAGGTGAATGCGGTCACGGATTCTCGCCTCAAGCTGGAGTACACGGTCCGGTGGAATGATGGCTCTGTCACAATTGAACCAAGGGAGAACCTCATCCCAGGTAGCGAAGAAGCAGTGAATGAATTCCATCGACTCCATCCCGGAAGGCCTACCTTAGCTAGCATCAATCACGTCTACCAGTCGGAACAGACGGCCAAGCAGCTCCTTGATCTCAGAGAACAGTATGGCTTCCTCTTGGCCGAGAACCAAATGCTCAAAGCCCACCGTCTTCCAGATGCCATACAGACGGCTCTCTTCATCCCGCATCAGGCAGTCGTGCTTGATGAAAATGCGCAGCTCAAGAGATATTGCCAGGATCTACAAGACCGTGTCAACGAAGCAAACGCCAGGGCTCAGCACTGGAAGACGCAGACAGATGCCTTATCGGGTACGGTAGATCAGCAGTCACAACACATGGTGGCATATATCGAACGCCAGCTGGCACAAAATCCACACTCCGTCACGCACTTCAGGGCCAGCGCTGCTAACACATCTTCCGACGCTTCAAATCAGAATGCGGCCCGATCGCAATCGCCCGACACTCAAGTGCCAGCCACTCTGACAGCTTCGAAGGACATGTCGAAGGACGTTGTGGCGCATTCAGCTCAAGAATCTCCTCAGATTTCAAACTCATGTGGCGGGTCTCGTAGCATCACACAGCCATTGAACACTACATCTATACCCCTACAGAGCCAGACGCCTATCACTCCTGCCCAATCTTTAACGAACACCACACTCGCGAGTGAGAGCCGAACAGTATCTCGAACTCTAAAGCCATCATCTATAAGCTCACCCATCCCGCAAACTGATTACAACACGCTCGCGGTATCGAAGTGCCACCACTGCTATCATGAACATTCGAGGTGCTCTTATGCGTCAGGAGTGAAGTGCGCCACCTGCGAAAAGTTTGGAAGGACATGCAGGGAGCTGGCGCGCAACGAGGATGGCAGCTTTCCCCTACCGCGAGCGACAGTAAGGCAACACAAACTGAGGGACGCAAGACTAATGCAAATCGAGCAAGCAAAGTCTCAAGGCGATGACAGCCACGCAGTTGTGGAAGTGATCAAAAGCGCAGACAGAGCCCCGAATTCGACACGTACACAAGACGCGCCTCTAGAGGAGCCTCATACACAGCTTCAAGAGCAGAAAGATGAAACCCCCACCTCCTTGTTCATACCCGAACCAAAGACCGCTCCAGGAGGCGTTCCAGAGCAACCCGCACAAGCTACTCCAGCTGAACAGACCCTACCTACCACACGTAAGCCCGGCAACGGGAAGTCAGACTGGGCGGCAGCGGCAAAAGTGCGTTGCCATGCTTGCTACCACCAGGGCATCGAATGCACGTATGTACCTGGGCAGGCATGCTACCAATGCTCTCGAACCGTACACCGTGTCTGTCAACCAGTGATGACGTACAATGGCGTCGCACCACCACCGCAGAACGTAATGGGAGCGGAGCGGGCCAAGGAGAGACTCCGTAACCCCAACGAAACTCCTACCACGGCCGCAAAGAGTGCGCCTGTCGCAGTCACGAACAGTGCACCAATCGCGGTCGATACACTTCCCAGCTTGCAAAAGGAAAAGCAAGCCCTCACCGCTGAAGTCCGGGCGCTCAGAGCCGCTCAAGAGGCCATCGAAGATATATGGATCAAGCAGATCTCACTGCTCGAACGAGCACTTTTGAAGTACTCGGTTGACAGCAGCATTTCAACTGAGCCGCTACCAAGATGCCGCAACTGTGGCGGAACCGAATCCGTCGGCTTGCGCGAGGTGCCCAACGGACGTCTACACTTGTGTCATGCTTGCGGGCTGCAGCAGGCTCGGCAAGGCAAGAACCCAGAGCCACAGCATGACCATGGCCTAGGGGAGGAGACCAAGCGTCTGAAGGCAGAGAACATCGCTTTGAGCAGCGAGGTGACTGCCCTGAAGAAACGTAAGCAAATCTCCATGTTCGACTTGATCTAGTACTGACTGTGTACCTAGGGCTTGCTACAGCAGAGAATGCTGTGGTTGGCTGGGGAGCGCCGCCGACCGCCTCTGGTTACGATAAGGTCGTTGTTGATCTCACGGCAGACTGATGGCAAAGGCTTCAGGCTGATTGCACTCATCTG
Source organism: Nothopassalora personata (assembly GCA_033816765.1). Classification (NCBI taxonomy): domain Eukaryota; kingdom Fungi; phylum Ascomycota; class Dothideomycetes; order Mycosphaerellales; family Mycosphaerellaceae; genus Nothopassalora; species Nothopassalora personata. The sequence goes on from CM066290.1 coordinate 992,624, forward strand.
GATAAGCCCAAGATACACATGGCGCACTCATACAGCTGCTTTGGCTGCCTTTATCACAGGGTCGTTGGGGTCACAATGGTGCATCTTTCGAATGACTCATCGTATCGCCGCTCATGCATACCTCTTCACGCACCGACATACAGTCCACCCTACATGATCAGGCTACCTCCAAGATCCAAACCCGGCAGGGTCCTCATTCTCGTACACCACCATTTCCCGCCCATCCGCCTAAACTCCACAATACTAACGCTTGACCCTCCGGAATCCCCAAGCTGACTGCTCGCATCAACAACTCCGCCTTTCCCTCCCTCACATCGATCCCGCAAACATCCGTGTCGACGACTTCGTTCCGATATCCGGGACAAGCAGCTGCCAAAGACTTCCACTGGTCGAGGAGCGTGATTAGTGACATGGCTTTTTGGTGGCTGATGTCGATGCCAATGTTGTCTAGGAGTGGAGGCTTGCCGTAAGGCTCATTGCGGAAGGATGCAGCATAAGAAGTCCATGGGTCCTTTGAGATGTCGAAGTTGCGAGAGTCAATGGCTTCGAGTGAGGAGAGGATGATAGTGGTGAGGTAGCGTCCTATTGCATCTTTATTTTGCGCACGGCTAAGCGTGATTGAGCTTTCCTCACAGTCAGGCTCTGAGGTACAAGCCATGAGTAGAGACTCTCTTCAATCGTGAGGTGAACTGGACATCACATCTGCAGTGCAACACCGTCGAGTTCCCGCATTGCCCGCTGTACGACTCACACACGTCCTGATGCCACGAGCAGCAACACGAGTAGGATTGCTTGTGCACGAGAATCCGTCCGCGTAGTCTCAGCTGCCACTGCAAGCTTTTCCGCAGGTACATACAGATACTGTTACCTCAGATCATCCTAGGAAGGAGGCTGGGTGGCTTCAGGCTATCACGTGCCCGAAGCTTCTTCCTTTGCTTGTGCCGATCAAGCAAATTCTCTTGGTGATCTGCGCACCACCCAACTTTCATCACGATGCACAAATGCGTTGACGTCAGGGCAGCCCAGTTCGCATGCATATATCTACATTCTACAGTACAAGAAGCACGGTAAGTCTTTGTGACTGCGTTTCGTTGTCCCTGCCCTCCTGGTCCATATTTTCCGTCAAGATGCTTCGCGCAGCTTTCCCTCTGCTGGCACTCCCGGCGCTGTCGCTGGCATCGAGCCAACAGCAGCCACTGTACTCGGAGTACTCCTTCAACCCACTGGAGCATCTCGCGGGCGTAGCACCATATTTCGAGCCAAGCGATCCACCGCGAGACCCGAATCCCCCGCAAGGCTGCGAAGTCACTCGCGCGGCATACCTTGTTCGCCATGCTGCGATCAATGCCAACGACTTCGACTACGAGTCCTACCTAGAACCGTTCACAGACAAGCTCAAGAACACGACGGTGGACTGGAGCAAGATCCCAGATCTGTCGTTCCTTTCGAAATGGACACCACCAGCGCTCAAGGAACAGGAGCGTGTGACAAGGAGCGGCAAGTTGGAAGCATCACAGCTGGGAGTACAGCTCAGCTTTCGATACCCGAGGCTCAATCTGCCAAAGAGAGTATGGGCAAGCACAGCAGAGCGTACAGTCGTCAGCGCAGAGGCTCTGATTCGTGGCTTTGAAATGGAAGAGGATGAGATCGAGCTCGTGCAGATCTATGAAGGCGAAGAATCAGGAGCAGACAGCTTGACACCATACAAGTCGTGCCCGGCATATTCTTCCTCTCGTGGGTCTTCGCAGAGTCAAGCGTACGCTAAGCGCTACACTGCACCGATTCTCGCTCGCTTGCGTGCCCAGGCTCCTGCCTTCAACTGGACGTCGGACGATGTGATTGGCATGCAAGAGTGGTGTGGATATGACACTGTTGTCCGTGGCAGCTCCCCATTCTGCTCGCTGGACCTTTTCAGTCCGGATGAATGGCTTCAGTTCGAGTACACACAAGATTTGATGTACCATCACAACACTGGCTATGGAAATCCTATCTCGGGCGCGATTGGGTTTCCATGGTTGAACGCGATCGCAAACTTACTCGCATCGAACGACTCGGACGATCAGGATATCTACGTGTCCTTCACACATCGTGAGCTCCCGCCCACAGTCCTTGTAGCTATGGGCCTGTTCAATAACTCAGCCATGACTGGAGCCAACGACGTCAACGCTACCATGCCAACCACTCAAGTCAACTACCACCGCCAATGGGTCAGCTCCTACATCCTGCCATTCTTGACAAACATCGCTGTGGAGCAGATGAACTGTTCGGCATCGTACGGATACGAGAACGCGACTGATCCTACCTACTACCGGGTGCTGGTGAACCAGAGCCCACAGACTCTGCCGGGGTGCTACGATGGACCGTTGGAGAGCTGCTCTGCCGCAGGCTTTGCGAGGTTCGTGCAAGAGAGAGGCGAGGAAGTCGGTGACTTCGGCTCTGTTTGCGGAGTCACGTACGATAATTCGACCGATATTATGGCTTTCTACACCAACAGTACCTTGAAAGGCGAGACTGTTGGGAAGAAGTAGGAACATGCATTGCCAGTAGAATAGCACGCCTGACGATAATGTAATCATTGAGTTCTACCGCATGGTCTATAGCAGGAACCATCCGTTGTGCTCGAAACAGGAGAGACAAGCTAGGTTGTATCCTCCAACCACGACACGTGATTGTGTGCACGACAATGATGACGTTCCTCTCCATCTACGACTCCAAAATGACTTTACATGTTCATGTTCGCACTGCATCAAATGGGCTGCGTGAGCCACCGTAAGCCCTGCAGGATGTCCGAAACTCCTTCAATGAATTGGGCGAAAGTTGCAAGTTCACTTTCCACAAATGCACAGAACCAAACTCAACCGCATCCGCCCAACAAGACCACAGCGCCCTCGAAAGATGCAACTTCTGAGGCACAGGGAAGTTCTCTGACGCCTACTAGGCGGCATTCTCCTTCGCCCTCGCATGTCCCTCAGACGGCTGGCGAAGACGAAAACCTCTACGTATTAACCTTAGTCACGGACAAGCCTCTTCATGAGCGTATGACCGATCTGCGGAGGGAATACTTCCCAAAGCGCATCAACAAGCTCGCTGCTCACCTGACGCTCTTCCATGCTCTTCCGGGAAGCAAATTGGACAATAGCATTTGCCATGAGAAACTGCTTAAGGAGAAGTTCATGGCGATACAGATCCGGCTTGAGGAAGTTACTGCGGCGTTGTCGTTTTCGCAGGTTGTACAGCGCCATATACTCGTCCCGAGAAATGACGACAGTAGTACACCCACCACGAGGAAACGCCCTGACAGTCCGTGCCGTCATCGGCCTGAGATCTGGCACACAGACAGCGGAAGTCTTACCACCACTGCCATTGATTTCCATCGCCGGCTCGCTCAAGATAAACTCGGTAATAGCGCGGCTCAGTCTTTGCAGAATACCTCTCGCCACATCTTGGAAGAGAGCGTTGCCATTAAGATGCTCTGCTTTGGAGGACTTTCTAATCATTGACCAGCGCGTGCCAGAGTTGCCGCCACTGCCTCCTCCAGCATCGATATGAGCCCAGGACGTTTTCTTCCAGAAGCGTTTCAAGACACCATGATCTTCACGCTTCTGTCGTTCGGAGAGCTCGCCGCCAGCCATAGTGTCAATGTACTCCAGCGCACCAGGCGATTCCAAGAGTAGCGACGCTAGACGGAGTGGTGTTTCTAAGAGAGAGTAATCAAATTCGCTGTGGAACTTAGCTTTGTCGAAGATCTGGTGGATTGTATTATTGAGGGGAACGAAGGTGCTGTTGTTAGCAAGAGTAAGTGGTTCATCGCGGTAGTTGAGGAATTTGGAGCAGCAGTACGTGATACATGGGTTGGCGAGCCTTGCATGGCCTATGTTCTGCTTGCGGCGAGGGCATCCGAAGGAGTAGCATGGGAAGGAAAACATCGCGCTGTTCAGTCTGCAATAGACAGAGTAGCAGGGCAGCAGGCCGGGGATGACGCCGGGGTTCGTAGGTTGAGGAGTGTCCATGTTCTTGTCTACGATCTGTCAGAAAGAAAACCCGGAAAGTATGCTGTCCCGCAGCAGTCGAGAACGAATACAAGTGCCAGAAATTTGCAGATACGGCGCAGCCGGTAAGGAATGGAGTGAAGTCTTGCTCAGAAGTCTCATCTAGAGCTTAAGGGAACAAAGGGCAACGACAATGTAAGAGCGACAATGCGCCCGTGTTCGGCGTGTCGCATGAAAAGCACGTTCTGGCCTGCTCTTTGTTCTTTACACGGATTGTGTCTACAGATCGATGTTTGGGAAATTCATACTTTGGACAAGTCACCACGTCCACGGAGCACTGTCGAATGAAATAGATCTGAAAAGCAGATTTGGCCAGTCTATGAGCACCCATGTCTGTGGCCTCCTAGCCAAATTGCTGGCGGAGAATCCATGTAGGCCTGTCCCATACCCGTGTTGTTACAAACGTTGTGACACACTTTTTCCGCTAATCCAAGCATTTGCTCTCCGTCATATATCTATGACCGTGAGCTGTGAACTGTCTGCCGGCCATTTCGAAGCACCATCACCCATAACATCTCGTGTCCCACAGCTCATGCTCCTGCATCGCGCCACCATGCAGCTCGAGAACTCTATGCGTCCCCGCCGGCATCAGGACGAGTCTTCTCCTCCCCATCAGTCACAGCAGGAGGCCAGTCCGCCGGTACCGCATTGCCTTCCGTCAAACAGATGCGCTCAGCCTGAAAAGGGACATCCGGGTAAGACTGCTGCAGAGCGTCGATCGTTGCGATGTTGCTTGTTGGGTCCGCAGGTGTGCTGAAGGAGAGAGTGGTCTGACCCAAGCCGTCATCCTGGCAGAGGTAATGACCAACGTACTTGACGGCGTTGCGAATGTTGTCCTGGATCGATGGGCAACCGCCGCCGTTGATGAAGGGCCGTCCGATGTGGACCTTGTAGCAAGTCTGGGCGGATCCATGGCCTTGGGAGCAGAAGGAGACGTCGCAGGTTGCTGTGTTGGCGGCGATGGGGTTGATTTGCTTGAGAGGAGTTGCTATCGCACTTGAGAGAGTGCTGAGTAGGATTGTAGCGAGGAAGATGAGGTTATTCATGTTGGGAGCGTGTAGGTAGTCGATGTTGTTGATGAGAAAGGTGGAATAGTGCGGATGGATTTTGCAAGGAAAGGCCTTTACTCTCCTCGTGGAAGTGCTCTGTTGCTTTTGGTCGATCTTGCTTCGTGTCGTGTGTTGTAGTTTCTGCTTGAACTCGTGACTAAGACTTGGTAGCAGTTTCGAGCTGTAGTGGAAGGATGTACATGGTCTGCTGTGAGACATATGCAAATGGTTAAGCTCATTCCAGCGGCATTGTCTGAGCGCTATGTGTTCAGAAGTCACACAATGCAGTCTTTCACCTGTTGCAGGTAGTGAACCTAGGCCGAGTTCAGAGTAATGCATTGGGCTTCCTGGAAAGTCAATTCACAAAGGAGTGGGCAGCATTCTCTGCCTACACAGGCCTTTGTCAAGGTCTGTTAGCAGCAGCTTAGCACTTGCGGCCCCGAGACGCATCCCAGCACCCGAACGCCCTGGTCCGATATTGATTAGGTGAACGATGATAGTTGAAGGTGTCAAGCATCAACCAAGGTAGTATCGGCAGGAGCTTTTTTCCATGAGCACCACCTCAATCCTGAGTGGAGCCCTGGGATGGAAAATGATGGGTGTATTGCAAATCCTCCTCAACTGGCAGATTTCCATGTCCCGAGAACCTCTTAACTGACCTTCCTCCTTCAGACATATAGAATTCCCGTTGGAAGATTCTTTCTCCATCAATACAAGGTACTCCTGTTCGCCATGGCCTCTCATGTCAGCCATAGCACATGTGATTACCCGAAGTACATTCTCACCCATTAGCCTGCATTGTGGCATCCTCACCACACTGTGAAGACTATGATACTACCATCGTGTCACCCATCAAGCCAGTCATCGCAATCCTTGGAGCTGGCCCAGCAGGACTAATGCTCGCCCGTCTTCTCAGACTCGCAAGGTTCCCATACACAATCTTCGAGCGAGACCCATCAGCAACACATCAACGACTTCGTTGAAACAGTGGTACCTTGGAAGATCACACCAACACAGGCCACCTCGCTGTCAATAGAGCCGGACTTCAGAGACAAAGCACGCTGGAATGTCTCCACCTCAATCGCAGACAAAGACGGCAACGTCGTGATGAGCATGCAACGCGAAGGCGAACGAGATCGGCCCGAGATCGACCGCAAAGACCTGAGGAGCATGCTGTTGGACTCTGTTAAAGCTGGCACCGTCCGGTGGGACTCGAAAGTCAAGGAGGTGCACAAGGGTGAAAATGGATTAATGTCTGTCCACTGCACCAGCGGCGAAATCGAACCTGGATTCAAGCTCGTGGTTGGTGCAGACGGTGCGTGGTCGAAAGCGAGAAACCTGATAAGTGGTCCGAAATGCTGTTGCTTTGGACAAATGTGCCAAGTCAGTCCAGATTACGTCCAGCAAGCCACAATACAGCGGTGTGACATACCTGGACAAAATGTCCACCCAGACAACCCACACTACGCTGCTGCCTTGTCACTTGCACGACGTGGTAACTATATCGGCATGGAAGGCCGGAGACTGATCGTCGCAATGAAGCTGGGCAATGTGCATACTGTATCGCTGTCGGTCTCTAGATGTCGGAGCAGGGAAGAACGATAATGCTGCCCTTGTTGATAATCCTGGCAAGCTTCGTCAGTCGAGACTGAAGGAGCACTTCGGAGACTGGCCAAAGATTCATACCGATTTGATCAGACACAGCGATGGCCACTTCCACATGTGGCTATTGTTCTCGTTGCTGACGATGCCCTGATCTGGAAAGGCGTCCCTGGTGTGACTCTGGTGGGCGATGCTTCACATCTGGCTGTAAGAAACGGCGATGGAGTTGATGTTGCACTGTATGACAGCTATTGCCTTGAGATCGTCAAGTACGGTCAAGGCAACCTGGACGCAGCTGTGGCAGAGTATGAGAAGGCAATTTTTCTTCGCGCCGCAGCAACGGATCGACATTCGATTTGGTCCCAACGCGCCAGCAAAGGGGGAAGAGATGTATGGCGCAAAGCCGGAAGCTTACGCAGCACCTAAGCAGAAAAAAAATCGACAGTAGCATAAGAACAGAGGGTTGCCATTGTGGCGGCGTACAATCATTTCGTAGGATAGCACTAGATATTCAAATTATCATGAAGGCGTGATCAATAGACAAGCAGAGCGCTTCGAATCTTCTTGAAGTCTGGGGTGCCCCATCCAGTGGCAGCATCCCAAGATGACTTGGCTGGGAACCCGGTTCTGCGACATTATTAGCTAGTGTTTTGGATTGATGCTGGCGAATTCCACTTACGTGTTGCATCCAGTGACACTGCCTTGAGTAATGTCGTTGAAGCCTTTGGCGCCCACGCCAGAGTAGATAAGAGGGTTGAGGAAGCCGAGAGGTGGTCGACCAGCCGCGAGCAGCGCATCGTTGACGTTGGTGAGGACTAAGCATGTTAGCCACATGCTGCGCCCGGCATAGTACATTCTTTGAACTTACCACCAGCCGCAGCGGGAGAAGAAACGCTAGTGCCATCGATACCATTATCAGTGCCGTTAGCCGTGATGATGAACCGATAACCTTGAGCGGCAATGTCTGGATAGGCCCGGCCGTTGGGGTTGTACAGACCCTTATTCAAGCTGCCGATGCTCTCGAGGTAGTTGCTAACGGCTGCCTTCTGGTAAGCTGGCGCCGGGAAGTGTTCGGAAAAGCCGCCGCCAGCAACATAACCGATGTCAGTGTCGAAGGCGACAACCTCTCGGTTAATGCCGCGCGTGCCACCAACAGTCGTGATATAAGGGCAAGATGCAGGGAAAGAGGGCAGGAATTTGTAGGTGTTCTTGCCATCATTGGATCGACACGTCCCATCTTTACCAACTCCATTGTCGCCCGAGGAGAAGAGCAGAGTCACACCTCGTGCTCCCAGGGCTGCAAACTCAGCGCAGACTCTTGATGCATAGTTCTGCGGGACAGTCTGCTCGTCGTCGCCATATGATGTGGTAACAACGAACGGGACACTAGGCTGAGTCGAAACGTAGTTGACCCAGGTCAAATATGGCTCGTTGGTGTTAGTTAGGGTAAAGAGGTCAGCTTTGAAAGGAGGCATTCCGCCCGTCGAGTATGTGGTAAACTTGGTAGGGTAAACGAAACCTCCAACCATCTAAGAGCATATTAGCCTTGCAAGACATCATACGTTGAAGCACTATCACGAGCCTGAACGTCTAGGTTGGCCTCAGCAATGTCTGGGTTGGGGCTCTGGTTGTTAGCGCCACCATCAATGACCTGATAGTCGTATTTGTAGTTCGGATCGGCATCCGCACGGTACTTCTGTAGCCAAATCTTGAAGTCGGAGTAGATTGGAGTCTGGTTGAGGTAGTTCGTCGTGCCAACATAGTTCAGATTTGGTACCTTTGGTGTGTAGTCGACGGTGTTATACAAAGAACGCAGGCACAGACTTGTCATTCTCTCCGGGTTGCAGACGGCACTGAGGTTTCCGGAGGCGGCCGCAGCATTGCCGGCGACAGACTGAATTCTGGAGGTAGCTGGTGTGCCATCAAGATCAACAATCATGGAGTCGGAAGAACGCTTTTCCAGGTCTGCGTGTGAGATGCCCCTCAGCTTGGACGGGTTGCCGAAGTAGTTAGTTGGCGCAACGACATCAATCATGTCATGGAGGTGCTTGGGCAAGCCATACTTCGTGGTGCGAACCACGCGATCGCCATTATCGTTTTCGTATTCGTGGTATTCAGTGTCTAGGAGCTCTTCAACCTGGGACACTGGCAGAGCTACCACAAGCCAATCCTTGGCAGGCGTGTACTCCAGATCCTCAAGACGAACGTTGCTGCTCTCGAGCCAATCGTGCACGGCATCAAGGGGTCAACGTCTGTCCTCTGAGTGAGTCCTGTTGGCAATGTTGGGAGCAAGAGACAAGCGTCCCAAGCTTCTTGATGTAGACGACAAGCCCGCCACATAGTTCTTATCATTATTGCTTGCTTCACTGCGATCCCGCAATCGCGGCAGTGGGGGTGCAGTGATACCTGCCATTTCGGTCAGTGGTGTGGTGTGCCCATAGTGGTTAGCAATGAGACTATGACATGACTAGCGAGGCAATCATCAACACCGAGCGGCAATTGGCTCGCATTGACATTGAGGACCTTCCGCAAGGGGTAAGAAGGACGTTGATGCCTTGGCGCAGGTACCGAGGGCGGGGGTGTGGATCAACAACAAGCCATTGCTTCGTCGTCTTCGCGAGTTTCTCTTCATGTCGGCATCGTATATGACCATCACGAAGCGGACGGTGACAGCGGACTGTCTTGGCATGCAGTGGTGTAGAGTGACCTGGTGGCGGACGTGTCCAGTCCGCAAGGGACAGACCTCGTGACGACTGACACGCGATGTCAATATCACCATCAAAAGGCCGGCAGTTTCCGTGTCCCTCCAGCATTGGCGGTCTTGCTCAAAGGACGGACGGCGGCGGAGCGTATCTCGCGCGCGACATGCTGGCCGACGATGGATGCGTATGAAATGTCGTGGAAGAAGCAGAAGAATGCAAGACGCACACTGTACGGGACAATGTTCCTGGAGAGGTTCGGCCGAGGATCGGTATCGCGACAACCTTGGACGGCTTCTTGATCACCATCATCTCAAGCGTCATCGAAGACTATGACTACCTCTCACGACGCTGCGCGATGGTATACGTTCAGACTGTCGCAATGCTTCCTCATAGCCGAATCGCTCGAACGATGGGATCGCTCATCGCGTCTACTAGCACAAAACCAATGACTATACCAGTTTCTTCATCGGTCTTTGCGATAACAAAGGACATTGTTGCCCTACCACAACACAATGCCTTGTGTAGCCCAGAGCCCTAATATATAAGCTCCCACGTTCTCCCTTGTGGATCGCTCTGTCCCACTTGTAGCAGCACCTTGCAATCGACTTTCCGGTACAGCTCGATTCGCATCTAGAGCTCCAAAGATCACACCCTCTCACACCACAGCCACCCACCCAAGCACACCAAATACAATGCCGCCCTTCAACGCGCACACTGTCGATGAAGACTTCTTCGTAAGTCTCTGCGGCACACCAGAAATCCCAAGGATATGTGGGTATGGTTACGGACACCAGCAGCAGCCAGAAGATGGAATCGAGGCATGGCTCCAGAACAACATTGCCATCGTCGTGGTCGGGACCATGATCTTCACCGCTGTGCTCTTCTATGCTTACGTGCTGTACAGAGAGCTCTACACTGCACAGACTGATCTTGAACAAGGCATCTCCCAAGAGATGGCGCCGCATCCCAAGATCGGTCCGGCGAGGTCGGCTGTTGTTGATGGCCTTCCAGTGCATACAGTGACCGAAGAAGAGGCTCACGCCAATGATGAGTGCGTTATCTGCTGTTCGGGGTTCGAAGCAGGGGACAAGGTAACGGTCCTTCCTTGCCGACATAAGTTCAACTCAGCGTGCATCCGGACGTGGTTGATGCAAAGGGGTGAGTGTCCTTGCTGTCGTGAGGAGCTTCCGTTGTTCTTCGGCCAGTGAGATACAAGTAGCCAAGACCTTATGTCTTGGTAGTGAGTACTGATATCGGTGAGAATGTAAGGTATCTACAGTCGATGTAAGCTGCGTTCTCCTTGTGTATCATGTTCAACAGATATTCAGTCGTGCTTCGTCCAAATGCTCTGCCTCCACCTAAGACTTTACACTCGTTCCACCCCGTGGATTTGGCGAAGTGGCGTCGCAGTATTTGCATGATCCATGTACAACCCATAACAACGACCAGTAAGTGAAGCCATCCTTAATGATCTCGTCGAGAAAGATTTCCGTATCTTCCACCACTGGACAAAGTGCGTCGCGTGCAGCGCATCCTCGCCCTCCACAAGATGAAACAGACCGGGCGTCCATTTGGAATAACCAGGAGATCTAGGATTACTGGGTCGGAAGAGATCGAATGAGCTCAAGTGCAAGTCGAGGCGCAAATGTCAAGATACCTCGAGCCATGGATCTCCGTCGCCGACGAGCAAGACATCGCTCAAGGATAAGTCTTCTAGGGTAGCCGGGCGTAGTCTCAAGATGTACATCAGATCATCCAAGGTGATCTGAAGGCCGGTCAACCGCAACTCTGCGTGAGCCAGATCCTTGGCCATTCCCATGCATCCCAGGTTGTACGAGGCCTCTTCACACTGATGCTCAATTCTGAGACACAGAAACTCGAGTCTGTTGGCACGTGTCAATATGCCCCTTTTACGCTCAAGCTCCTGTAGTGAATCCGGAGATGTAAAGGATTCTGCGTCTTTCAGATATGCATGAAATTCGACTGATGTGAGGTCCTTCCCGATACCAGCCTGAAATGTGTGAGACTAACGCAGGCGTACTCGCACGGGCACGGCCGGACCAATGACTGACTCGTGATATGCCCTATGCATTTCTTGGTAGACTTCTTCAGCTCCACCTCCTACTTAACAAACAAACTCTCTCTCTGTGCTGTGTCGCCAGCTTCCTGTGCATCTGGAGTCGGCCAGCAGCATTCGATCGATTCTCAGGCACCAACATATTGGCGGCATCACTTGAGGCATCATCGACAGCCTTTGTCTCGGCGGCACCCCGCGCTGCATACATCACAAGCAATCACCACGCCCATTGTGCTCACCTCCACAGATCTTGGTAGACGTGAGACGAAGCCCAGAGTCTAATTGGTCAATTACGAGCACATCGCAAACAAGACCGTTTACCCATCGTCTTGGCCGATCGGAATATTACAACAGCATACTCGAGTGCAGGTTCCCATCCATCCAGGTGAATGGCGCCCACGACTCCTCAAGCCGTGCACGCCCCTGCCTTCTCTTCGCCTATGACGCCAAACAGAATCACCAAGAGTCGCAGCGGAAACAATTCTCGGAGCACCAGACAGCGGAGCAGAATGCCAGCTTCAGTCAGCAGTGGCGGCGTGCTGCAGGACATGGTCAACGAGGCGCAGGAAGTGGTCGCAGGAGCCAGCGGAAACTCCAGGGGCAAGGGAAAGGCCAGGAGCAGCGAGTCAGATGCCGCAGGCAGCAGCAGGGAACACTATGAAGCGGACGTAAAGATGGCGGAAGCCCTCCAAGCTGAGGAGGATGCGAAAGAGGACGTTGAGGAGCTGTGTCCGGTCACCGACAAAGATGTGAAGCCATTTCCAATCATGGAACTGCCCACCGAGATACGACTCGAGATCTACCGCGCCTGTTTGACGAGACCGTATAACATCCTGCTGTCGAAGAAGGAGCAACCACCACAGATTATGGAGAAGGACTTGGAAACGAACAAGGGTCTCGTCAATACGGCAGAGACTCATTCTGACGCTGAAGACACGGAGGACGATGCACAGCGACGTTCGAACATGAGGACACGTCACCAGCGTAATACTTCCGCGGGAGACTTAGCCTCTCCAATTGTCCGGCGTGCTGGCCTCGCCAGCGGGGTGGTCAGAGGTCTGGCTTCTCGAGGTGCTCGTCCCATCCGCTTGCACACTAGCCGTTCTGCACCTGGATCAGCTGCAGGCAACAATATCCACGGGAGCCCGCAATTTGGCGCAACACAGACCGCCAACACTGGCATGGTCTTCCGCTCGGCCACCACACGGCCTACTAATGCTCGCAGACACGTCAACACGTCTCGTGGCGGCGTGACCAACTCCACCGAACCAGCGCGCAACCAGAATGCCGATCCTCTCCTCGTCAACATACTTCCGGTCAGCAGAGACATCTACAAGGAGGCTCGAAGTGTGCTGTACAACGAAAACATCTTCAACCTCGATCTTGACACCGCGATGCCGACATTGGCCTGCCTACATCAACGCTCGCGCCGCCAAATCAAGCACATTGAACTGGAGATTCCGACTTATAACGAAATTCTCGAACGCTTCCAGGAGACGGTGCGACTTAGTCTGCGATACTGCACCGGCTTGAAGAAGATTGTCATTCACATGCCATTCACGCTACCCGGCGCTGATGGTAGCGGCACCACCGGTAACACAACCGTCTATGCGAATGGTTTCGACATCCTGAGATGGCTGCCGCAAGAGTGCAATGTCGTTCTGCGGGGCAACATCTGTTCAGAGATCTCGATTGTTGTCAACAAGCACTTGCACCTTGCAAAGACCCTTGATAAGGTACGTTACTCCGTCATGCAATCCCACTTGGGAGACTGGATTCCATGCATTCTCTCTTCGCCGGATCAAGATCGCTTGCTCTAGACACGATCCGTCGCGGGCAATGTCGACAACAACCCTGATCTTGCGGATACATCGGCCCTCTTTGATTGTCAAGGAGCTGCCTCATCCATCATAACCCCTTCGATCTCCTCTGTCAACTAGACGTCGACACATTTGCTTACACGTGGAAGCTCGCGTACGCCCGTCGACAACTGATCTCGAACGACACTAGCGGCTCTCCCTCGAACTCGAACAGTTGACTCGGAAAAGCTGCTGGCGATACTGGTGGCGAACAATACTAAGATTCTGGGACTCACAGGGCACCTTTGAATTACGGAAGATCATTTGCAGTAGTCCTGAGACTGCCAAGACTCGTCGATACGGATGAGGTGAGCTTGACCTGAGAAGCGTGGGCAACGATTGGGCACCTGTTGTGGGAGCCGATGAGCCATGGACTTATGGTTCAGGAAGTGCCTGTGACGGCTTGTCTGTATTCCGGCGAGCGTGTTTGACACTTATGAGTGAGACGTATTATCGATACGGAATCCAGCAGCTTGATGTCTGAATGAAACTGGAAATGGCGCGAGGAGATGTGGTTTACTTCCTCTTTCACTTGCTCCCCTGCATTGAGACTGAGACCCAGCAGCAGTCGCGTGTGGCTGCTGCTGCTGGATCGCGGCCACATGCCATGCTTGCGACGCGCTCTCCTGCAATCAAGACATCGGTATTCCTGGTACGAGCAGCGAGCACCATCCTGGCTCGTGATACATGTTCAAGTTGGTATTTTGCATGTTGGCATATCGCTCACACAGACCCATGGCGAGTGGTGGAGTACCGATGCACCAACCTCAAAGCTTTCTAAACAATCCCGAATCGCGCGAGGTACAAGTTATGCACGTTAAACGAAGCAACAAATCTGTGCCATCAGGTCCAAAACGTACGCGGCGACCCCAATCGACGGTTTGACATGTGTCACTACTGCCAAGTTCACGGCTTTTGGACAAGGAACAGCCTGCCAGTCGATGTTTCGATGTCCCTTTGACGTAGTGCATCATATCGACACCTCAGTATGTAATGCACTGCATCCGCCTCCCCAAAGCTCAACTGTGTGCTCTCGCGATGAAGCAGCGTTATTACTCCAATATGTCGGACGAAACCCTGCAGCCTCCGACAGTTGATGGTCCTCCCGCGGATCGTCCTGCATCACAGTATCGTCCACCATTACCACCAAGAACACCCTTGTCGCCACCAGACGAAGCGGAGGAGCATCCCGATCTCCAGCGACCAGAAAATGTGAAGAGGACATCTTACTTTCCTATGCTGCCGGAACCGGAGGACCAGTCGCATGCACAGACACCAGCATCAACCAAACTTGGCCCTGACTTCGTCGATGCTCGACCCGCAAATATTGATCCTCCTTGTCCTCCTTCCGACAGCGATGCCACCAGAGAAAGCCCCAAGGGTCTCAATGACGTTCCCGTCAACACCAACCATCCACTACCTCCTCAACGCCAAAGCGGAGTAGTCGGGGACGTTCCAAATACCTCATCCTCACCAACCTGGCACCGCTCCGCAACAACCCTAACCGCCTTCTTGATCCCCTTCCCCAAGCCCCAACTCCCACCCGTCAGCGCCCAAACCACCTCCGACCTCATCCCACCCCGCTTCATGATCTACACCCCTCCCTCCGCTCCCTTCCTCCCCAAATCCTCCGGCGAGACCCGCATCGAGGCCTGGCGCAAAGAAGGCATCTCCCACCTCTGCCGCCGCAAATGGTACGAAGAACTCCGCGAAGCGAAAATGCGCCAGCCAAAGAACGGCAAGACTACCAAGTGGAAACGAGCCAAATGGCGCGCTACCAAAGGGACAGAGTGGGGAATTGACAAGACCAAGTCTACGAATTTGGAGTTTTTGAATCGCGTGGCGAGACTGCAGGATGAGAGCGATGAGGTTGCTAGCGATGTTTATGCGAAGCGCATGGCGCCGGAGGAACTGGTCTTGTTGCATCCTCCCGAGGAGGGGTTGAGGATGATGAGTGATGGGAGTCATGATGATCACGATGAGGAGTTGCTGCGGGAGGAGTTCCTGGCGAGTTTGGGGAGGACGAGGAAGAGGGCGTGGAGGGATAGCGTTATTTCTGCTCTGTTGTTCGCGCCGGCGATTGTGGTTGATACTTTTGCTGTGCCGGTTTGGCCGTTTGGGGGACTGGCGGAGATTGATGCGGGTAAGTTGTGTCACCATCCCTTCGACTTCTCTTCTTGCTTGACTCACATCTTCTCTCTCTCTCGCACAGTATGGTTCTACGCCTCTTTCCGTGGAGCGCGCACCAGCAGCAGTATCACCAAGCGTCTCTCGACCACATCGAAGTCTAAGCAACTCGATCTCACCCTCGCGCCCTTTGCGAAGATGGATGTGCTGGAGCGGTACTTGGCTGCTCGATGCCATGATGCGGATCCCAAACTGTTTCCGGAGTATGTCGCGACGCCTTCTGATACGGAGGTCTTGAAGGCGATTGGGTGGAAGCATTGTCTGCCGGAGGGCGAGATGGGGTGGGAGGATCGACAGTGGGAATTGACTCAGGTCAAGGACGATTTGGAGAGGTGTTTTATGAAAGCGGCGAAGGAGTGGGTCAAGTTTTGCAAGCGATGGGTCAAGGATCCGGAGAAGGCTGTGAGCAAGTAGACAAGACAAGCCGTCAGAAGTAGTTCTCATGCCCGGCAAGGTTTTTACAAAGTCTCATCCTTAGTACACTTACTCCACCTCCTTCACTTCTCCAATCACATCACCTACCAATTCGCTCCCGCCTCTTTCTCCACAGCCTCAACCCAATCCCGCTTCGCTTTGTACTGAAGCGGACGCTGTTGCTCGAACCTGCGGAAGCGTATCTGCATATTGAGCGCTCAAGCGCTATAGCAACACATGCGGAGTGGTGCGCATCTTGCTATGCACGTGGCAATTGCCCATCGAGTCCTTCATTGCTTCTTACGAGTCTGCCCACTTCCAGGTCCAGATTTTACCTTTGTGGCTTCGTCGGAGGGGGCAAAGTCGGGGTGTTCGCGGAAGAGTTGGGTGCGGCATTCGTCGAGCCATCAGACGTGTGCGGCTTCTGGTTGCTCAGGCGCCTCTTCTGGCATCAGGGAGGTCTCTGGGGGTTAGGAGACATGATGGATGGGCTGAGCTTGATGTGTGTATGTAGGCATGGAGGGCTTTTTTGCGGGAGGAGATGCTGGAGTTTTCCTTTCGTGTGCGAGAACGGTCGGGATGGTGCTTGAGATTTGTACGGCGACGAAGGCCTGGAGTCACGGGGCAACACGACTGGTCCAGGTGCTTTCCTCCGCGAGAGCATTCAAGAGCGTACTGTAGCCTACAGTAGTGTTTCACGTCTGAAGAAGAATGGCTCGGGCGTAGATACTGCCATACATTACGAAAAATTACAATACTCACTATGCCATTTATAATCACGGGTCAATTGTCGGGTACCTCTTCATGTTCAATCATAGCTCGTAGTCTTCAGGCCTGTCGGTCGGAAAACATCGGTCGTGAAATCACCTCTCCGTATACATACTTAATAAGTCGATCAACATCTCAACGCTCTCTCGCTCGTACTTTGCCACACTTTGCACCCTCATCTCCATCGATGCTGTAGCCGGAGCTTCCAGATGTCCTTCCTTCTGTCGAATAGAGTGCTCCGTACTCTTGACTTGCTTTGGACTGACACAGCAAACTCTGAAGTGAGGGGCCAGGCCTGTGACTTGATAATAGCCAGCGACTTCATCAGCGATACCGAGCTTTATTTGACTTCTGAGGCCCGGCTTGCCCTCAAGCGGAGGTCCCTCGATTCCCACGACGAACCATGAAGTCAACCCGCTGGTAGTTGCTGCTGCCTCGGGACGCGCAATGAGGGCAGGTGCCTCAACTGGTGGAATCAGGGATGCCATATCGTCTTCGCGGCCGCCATTGCGGGAGTAGATCCTTTGCAGCACTTTACAGCCCGAAGGATATGCCTTTTCAAGTTTGAACGACAGTGTGCCAGTGCATCGTGCGAGTAGGCGTCCGATGGGGCGAAGATCGCTGAAGTCAGTGTGGCCGTAACGGAACGCGCGTTTTAGCATCGTGCCAAGAATGTCGACTTCCCATGCTGAGCAAGATCGTTGTGTGGGTTGGAAGAGATGTTCTTGAGCCTTGGACACCATTTCAGGTGTGCGAATACACATGAGTCTAGCTTCCGTGGATTCTGGTCGTGATGCAGCTGACGCATCGAGTGCGATTGGACTCTTCTCCAGCGTCGCCTCGCTCCTTGGCCGTGATCTGCCGACAGGCTTTGTGCACGACCGCTTGTGATAGAAGACGGTGTCCAGTCTGGCTGTAGAAGTTTTTGCCGTAGACTTGACTTTGCTAGCGACCCTCTTGACCGAGTTCTTACGTGACGCTTTAGTCTCCTTGGTAAGCAGCCTCGAGTTCCGCGCTGAGTCTTCACTGCGAAGCGCGAGGGGCAATGCTGTAAGTTCTGGATCGGCGCCTGCGAACGTCTGAAGCCTGGAATCCTCAGCAGCGGCGATTCGTAAGGACTGAGAAAGCGACAGCGAGGTCTTCTGATGTTTGTGGCTGGATTGAGCGGCGTTTGGACGAGAGGGCGTGCGGGCTCTCTTCAGTAAAGCCTGGCGAGACTCTGATCTGACGTGCTCGACATCTGTCTTTGGAGTTCTGGTCGCAAGAGTGGTTGGTCGAGAGTCAATCGGATCAATCCTGGGCACCACGGGAGCAGGAATCTCATTCTTGTTGAGCCCACGTTCCTTCAAGCTGAGAGGTCTATGGACGAGATATGCTCTCGCTCGTTCACCTGCAGATCTGTCTCGGATAGTAGTGCCGCTGAACTGGACGACCTGTAGATGATATGGTATCAAGGTCGACGACTTGTAGAACGGTGGCTTATGAGGCTCCTGCCGACGTGATGGGTGGGTGGTCATGGTTGCGGTGGGCTGGAGAGAAGTGGGAGCAAAACGATGACGAGCGATGAGAGAATCAGTAGGCATCGCAGTGTTTTAAGCACCATCTCTCGAGTATACTTTTCCTGTGCACGAACGCGCCGGGGAATCTTACATAGTTCATTCACGAGTCCGCAAACGGCGCTTCATCGACGGAATGGTTCACGCGCTGGAGGAGCATGAGCGCGAACTGGCCTCTGTCGTTCGCGCTTAGGTATAAGCAGCTCAGAAGATGCCAGGATTTCCCCGTCACGGACTCGCGAGTCCAAGGTTTCGAGAAACAGCTAGCGATGGCCAAGTTTCGAGACGAAATTTTTGCCTGATCGATGGACGGACACCGTGCAGAAAGGCTGTGAGGACAAAGATTGCGATAGAAGATGAGTGAAGCGGGCGGTCTGTATGTGAGGCACCAGTGCGGCCGCTCCTTTTGACAGAGGCAAGATGGCGGTCGAACAACAATGCAGCCTTTGAGCTCGCAGTCGCAGCAGCAGCAGCAGCAGCAGCCGCAGCATGATGTAATCTGCGCCTCAAAAAACTGCGCGGCCATGTGTTCGAAGTCCAATCCCTGCTTCATGTCAGCAGGAGCTCCAGATGGGAGAAATGGATGTGCTCTCCGCCACCACAGCGAGTAGGCTCTCGATATAAGGCGTTGGCGGGCGCCATCGGACGTCAGTCGCGAGGGATATCATATGCAATATAGTTGTCGTCTAGCGTGTAGCTCTCGCCTGCGTGCATCGGTCACGAGTCGTGGGCGGTTTGTTGACGGTTTGTTTGTCAACAAAGAAAGAGATGGTTATTGACAACGCGTTCGGTCGTGCCAAAGAAGTAGAAGTCAATCGTTCTAACCAAAGCCAACTAACTGTTGTCCAGGTTAACCCAAATAAAGACTTGATGGGCACTACCTCAATTTAGTGAACGCGTGGTGTGCAAGGTGGGACCACTACTTCTACAGATAGTTTCCTGCGCTGCAGACAGCAGACCATTCGCAACATGCCAAGTGCAAATAATGTGCATGCGGGGAGAGGACAGCAGTAGGAGGATCATGTCGAGACGTTCATCATCACGTACTCGAGAATCTACCTAGTAGGTACGTACAGAACTACAGACTACAGTATCGTTCTCCAGCCGTTAGACTAGCCCCAATAGAGCCCGCCTGGCTGGTGGGGTGGGGGGGGGGGGCGAGGGGGGGGGGGGCTGTAAACCGCTTCAGGCTTCAGACGGGAGCTTTCCTTACTCCAGTATCCGCGTGAACCGGTCTAAACACCGGAGCACGATAAGATGCTTTGAAGCCAGGCCTGACCGGTCGACGATGTCTTCTTCTTCTTCTTCTTCACGTCTGTCCTTCGGTTCGCGCGCAGGAGGCCCGACCGACTACCACGGCCAGCTCAGCCATGCCATCACAGGCTACAGCTCGCGAGGGCCGTACACTTCCCTCGCAGCGCTGCGCGACGCCTTGAAAGCAGAGATCGCGGCGGCCACACACAGCAGCATACCAGAATGCACCACGTGTGAGCTCTCGCTCGACCTCAACGCGACCCTGCCGCTCATCAGGCCCACCATCGGTCCCTACGCCGAGGGCCAGCAGAATGACATGCCGCAGGACTTCAAGGCCGCGCCGACCGTGCCCGATGGCGCAGATCCCTCCAAACTCCACCCGGGAGCGACTTGCGCACGCATTGTCAACATAGCCGACGCCCAAGCACGGGCAATCGTGCAAAGAGCAGCTTCGAGGGGTGTGATCCAGGCTGTCGAGGCCGCAGATGGCTATCGCTACAGCTTCAACAACGCCTGGACGGCCAAAGATGAGGAGGGCTCGCGCTTCTCCTTCATCTGCCAGGACAGCATGCAGAACAAGGACAGACACGCGAATGGCTTCACCCGCACCACGAAACATCGGAAGGGCGAGACCAACGAGGTGCGCGGACCCAGGAAGCCAACGTACGACTGCAAGGGCAGTGTCAGCGTCAAGTTCAGCAGCGGCAAGCAGAGCGTGCAAGTATACTACAGGCACTATGCCATTCACCAGACCGTCGCCGAACGCAAGCCACCGGCCAGACCGTCACCTCGGCCCAGACCCGAA
This sequence comes from Nothopassalora personata, assembly GCA_033816765.1. NCBI lineage: Eukaryota > Fungi > Ascomycota > Dothideomycetes > Mycosphaerellales > Mycosphaerellaceae > Nothopassalora > Nothopassalora personata. The sequence continues at coordinate 1,012,946 of CM066290.1, forward strand.
GGCTCCGCGACGAAAAGCTCACCGCGGGAATCCGGCGGCTTGCTAGCCACACTGCAACAAGCTGAGACCTTCGCAAGCACTGCACTCGCCATGGTCAACAATCAGTCGCCCATGATCGACAATCAGTCTCCGTTGGCTGTACGATCCGAGGCCGGGCCAAGTATATCCAGGCCACTGAAGCGCAAGCGTGAGTCTCTTCCACCGCCCAAGCCGCCAAAACCTCGAGATCCGAACAAGCCGTTGTCATTGTCAGAACTTCTGGCGGGTAGTGAGACTGCGAACAAGCCAACGTCGCCGATCAAAGCGTCGAAACCGAATGCACCAAAATTCCCGCCTCCAGTGGCATACGAGCTCCCGTCGTGGCAGACGCCGCCACCTCCCTTGGCCACCACACCAGGCAATCGACCGTATCTACCGCCTTATATTCCATATCAGCCGCCTGGCAAAGTTGCCATCAGTGCCGCGCCCAGATCAGCGCCGCCCCCTCAGCAATTTCGACCTGGCGCACCGACAGGAACTCCAGGACCTGGGCAAGGCTTGTTCACCACCATGAAGCAGGTAGATCGCAACTCGCAGCCCGTGACATGGCAACAGCCACAGACACCATTCGTTCACGCGTTTGGGCCTCAGCGACAACGTGGCAACAAAGCGTGCACTAACTGCAGGCAGCGCAAAACGAGGGTATGTTCCTTCTCGAGACTTGTTTCTTGGACAGTCACTAATAAGAAACAGTGCGACGAAGCCAGTCCGTGCGGTGCTTGTGTCAGGAGCGGCCGAACAGATTGCTTCTTCATGCAACAGCCTCAACCAACGGAACCACCGCAACGGCGAGAAGATTTCGCTGGCACCTGGGGAAGTCTCGGCCAACCTGGACCGCCACCTCAGCTGAGAGAGTGGCAGCAACAACAGGAAACCCATGAGAGCCCGGCAGAGTCAGCTACACCACAACAACCAACACAGCCCGAGACCGCAGATACCACGACCAGAGACGAGAGCCCAGATCCTTGGTATCCGAGGCGATGAAACAGCCGTTTTTGACGAGAGGCTAACTTACATCCTCACCGGATTGAACACGTCCATCCACCTTTCTCCACCAGAGCTCACCAGTATCCCCTCCACCATGGACGCTCTGGATTTTCAGCAAATTTCTTTCGGCTGTATTATGAATGGTATAGTTCCTCCTCTGCAGTGTGTTGACCCACGGTTGCACATTAGCAACAGTCAGTGGACCATGAAAGATCTGACCTGTCGTCAGAAGAAGCGTCAGTCAGCTGATGCCACGGCCTCACGCCCACAATTCACATGGTACCATGATTTGGAGTTGCTGGAATATCTTGCGAAATGGTCACCCGCGCAGCATAGCCTATCGGATGCTTCCCCGCCAGCGCCCAATCTGTCTCGGCATCATCTGCCTGGAATGGAAAGGTCAAATTTGGTCGAGCTCTGGGTCTGCGGCGGTTACTTTATGTTATTAGCTTGCGCAAGGACGAACGAGCACTGGTGACAAAGTATGTTACCGCTTTTGAGATCGAACGGCGTCTCAAAATGCCTCGTAAGGTACACCATGTGCCGTCCTCCAGGCATAGCACGACGCGTGCTCCTTCGCAGAGATTGTTACTGTCCTCGCTACGCAGCTAAGGTCCCGTGTGTTCGAGTCAGGGCGTCCGTTTCAGTATAAAAGGAAGCGCTCCGCGGCAAAGAACTTTTTCACCAGCCCTCGGCATGGCAATGACCACATACTGGTAGCTGACATTCAACCACCTCTGCTATAGGGGATGATGCCGACGGGATGCCTGCCGTATGCTTCGTCGGGGATTCGCTCGCCATACAGTGCACTAGATCACATCGTCAGCGGTAGGGTCCAATCGTTGTGCTGGGAATCCTGCACCTTGTGGTCTTGATCAGCGAGTACGTCCCTGCTATAGCTTCGAGAATAGCAGAATCCGGATAGTATGGCTCGCAGGCCTTATCACCAGAAGCCGTCGCTGGTGCTTTTTATCAACGACATCGAGGGTGCCTATCCTGACGCAACCACTGAAGACATCAAATATCCCGCGAACGGTCAAGCAAACTTGAAGAATGAGACCTATAAGGCATCCGTACGAGATGGCATCGGTAATGCAACGCAGCAGGTAGAGGCTTTTTCAAAGATGTGTCCTGATGCGAAGATGGTTTTGGTTGGGTACTCTCAAGGCAGCAAGGTGTGGGACGACGCTCGCTGCGGGGGCGACGATCCTCACAGGGGCATTAACGATACTGCGGCGACGAATCCGCAGTATAACATCAAGGCGGTTTTGTTCCCGTCGAATGTTTCATGTGGGGAATGCAACGCATGGAGGAGTGGTATATCTTCCTTGAGCGAGAGCGTTTACCTCCCTGCGCGGTAGTTCGACGCAAGACCATTGCACCAGATCCATTGTGGGAAGTTTGATGACAGTATCCAGCTCTATTGTGATGCCGGGTCGGGTTTCGTACGAATGGGACAAGTCTCGCAATCCACAATTGAAAACACGGCGTATATGGCAAACAGGCGCTAGCTTCCATGAAGAGTGAGCTGGGGTGAGGGACGAGGGCTCGTGACAGAATTCGTTACCTTCGGTTCAGCACCAAAGTAAAGGCCTTTGCTCCAGCGTGCTGGTGCGTAGCTACGTGGCCAGGACAACAGCAGCTCATGTGCAGGGGCACCTCGTGCTATGTACAGATGGCTCGACTTGGCTATTCCTGCAGCCCATACTGCTCCTTCAACACATCCGCTTTATCATCATTATCGTCCCTCAAGTTCGACACACGTTGCCGACATCCTCGAGCTTTACTCGAAACGCTGTGGCCTCGTTGGCATCCTCGAAGACGACATGAACGTGACACAGGCCCGTTCCGCTCCAGTCACGAGAGATTGCTTGGACATATGTGAGAGCGAGACTTGAGTTGGACGGCAAAGAGCTTGCAAAGCTATGCTAGAGTAGTGGAAGCATTGTCGCCACAGTACAAAAATCAGCTACGTCTTGGCATACTGCATGTGACAAAACAAAAAGTGCTTGAGCCGCGAAGGCTTAGCCATAGAGGGATTGTAAGTAAGCTCGATAAAATGGTGAGAACACGATCACTACTGGATACGGAGGGCTTCCCTCATTCGCTTGGTCTAGGCCAGGCTCCTGCAAACCACTCGCTAAACTCAAGTCGTCACCGCTCGTAACGTGCACGGCAGACTTTCTGCAGGATAATTTCGATTTCTGTCATGCAACAGCGACCAAGGTGGTGAAGCTGCCTTCTTGTGAGCAGCAGAAAATTAAAGATGGTGAGTGGTACGCTCTGCAGCATGTAAAAGATCCGCGGCGCACTGTGGAAGACGTCAACATCTGTGCCACTTGCTGCGCTGGTCTGATCGAGCCGTATGGCTTTACGAGAGACTTTCCAAGGAGAGGGTACTCTCTCGAGACTGACCGGACATGCGACATCAGCCCGTTGCGTTCCGGAAGGCAGCATATCTTTCGGGCCAAATATCGGGGGATGATCCTCCGAGGGGATCTCTTACCGTTGATGGACACTGCAAACCGATTTGGCGGGTGTCCCAGTGTGTAGAGGATCGAGGGTTGATAAGGACCAGCGGTGGTAGGGTGTGGAGGAGTTCTTCTTTCTTCTGCGAGTTTTGGACGAAGAAGTCGGCAGGGACACTCACTTCTCGCCGGATTCCACACATCAAGATGCATTGCACGTCGAGGCCGGTTGCGATATGTATTCGGCTGATATGCGCCGGCGGTATGTTCAGGCATGCATGCCGCTTCCAGGACCTGAAGTCGTTCCTTGAGCATTGTAGAGCGCGCAGTGCACAAAGCAAGGCAAAGATGCAGCTTGATAGTTCTAGTCTGGTTAGGCATGATTTGCAGGGCAGTTTGCCCACGCACATCTTGACGGGGTATCGCTTTCAAGTTCAGCAGCCTAGGGTAAAGAACAGAATGTTGCGGTCCTGAGCTGAGAATAGACGTGGCACACTTCAATTACTTTCAAACCTAGCCAGGCTCACGAGCCTTGCCTCCTCCCCATCTACAAGCCGCAAGACTCGTTCATGACCAGCACAATCACAATCTACGGACTCCCAAGAACATACAGAGAGTCATCAGATCATATCATAACAGTCATCATCACAAGTCCCATCTCTTCCAGTCTGCCAATTACAAGCTTAGGACACTTTCGTCCTTGGGGTATCATAACAAGTAAATCCATCACTTCACCAACCATGCTCTCCATCACGAGACGTACGCAGGCGGTGGTGCCTCGCTCGCACTCTCAGTCTGACCGTCTTCACTGCTCGACGAAGGCCACGCTCGCTGCTTCGCCCTTTCCAATTCGACTTTCCTCGCAATCTCGGTCGCCATCTTTTGCATCCAGGCCTGTTCTAGAATGCCACCGCTGCTTCCTTCACTGAAGGCACCCATCAAGTGCGGCAGCTTCAGCTCCGAGGAAGACCTCTGCATATGCGCAGAGGACCCTCGTCGCAGTTCTGGAGAAGGAGACCGTGATGGGAACGATTGCATTCGCGGTAGCTGGTTCATTGTTGGCCGGACAGGTGCAGTCGGCTTCTCGGGCAGATACATCGACTGTCGTGGGGTCGGGTCTGTATCGAAAGGAGCCTCCAAAGGCTGTGCAGGTGTCCGCGGTCGAGATCTCTGCACATTGATCTCGTTGCTCTCCTGGTTGTTGAATCCCACTCTCTTCTTCTGCGGACTCCGCGGTGGTGTCGTGATCTCGCCCTCACGCGGCGCGCTACTAGGCGCCGTAGACTCTTCCGTGCTCTTTTGCAGAACGCTAGATCGTGCATCGCTGTGTGTCCGGCTCGCGCTGTCATCGTAACCACTGGACGTACTAGCCACATCGCTCATGTCGTTGTCCTCTTTGTTCTTGCGCAGGTTCACCACTCTGTTCTTCCTCTTCTTCGGCCGCGTTCTCGATGCGCTGCTTCCCAAGCTGTATACCGATCCTGTGTGCATGCTCGCGAGGCTCGGCCTGGTGGTCTCGGACCCAGCTCCAGATGCTTGTGATGTCGTGCATGATGGGGTACCGTGAGACATGATCGAGGATTGAAGTCGTGAGAGAGTGACGGGTCGTGATGGGGTGTTATTACCATTACTACTTTCCTCCCGTTGCGCCGCACTGGCCCACGCTCGGTACACTGTGTCTCTGATGCTCGGCGTGAACAGACTAAGGGTACGCTGGCTCTCCGTGAGTGTGGCAAGTCGGATCATGTTCTTCTGCGAGAAAGAGGCGTACATCTCGGCGGGAGGATCGAGGGAGAAGGGTGCGCCGACATCGTCTTCGCCGTCGATACCTTGCTGTGCCGGGCTCGCAAACGGATCGATCGGTTTCAAGCTGTCGTCGTTGGGCTTCTTAGGCTCCTGGTTTTCGGCAGTCTGATACTCCGGGTCGAACACACGGAGTGACAGCCTGTGTATAATCGCTGGCAGATCTTCCATGAACAGTATCCGCAGTTGATTCTCTATCGTCTTCTGGAGGTAATCACGCACGAAGCGTATCGAATCGAACGTCGACGACACCTTGAGCTTCTCCAGCGGATCGTTTCTGAACACTATTGTCACACCCTTTTGCTTGGAGAAGACCAGAATCACGAAGCCCGACAATCGAATTTCTGACAGCGTAATCTGGATGGGGATCGTCAGGCTGCTGTTCGCAGCAAGTGGCTGTGGACTTGCGAAGCTCGGCTTTGTCGAGAGATAGGTATTGAGCGGATTCGCTTGCACCCTCGTCTTCAGCGTAAGATATGCATCGCCCGCGTAGCTCATCTTGAATATGCCGCGGAAGCGATCTTCGGCCAGGTCGCCAATCTCCAAGATTTCGAGTTCTGGCGGTGTCGATCCCAGGTTCAGCTCGTTGACGACAATGTCATCGACAATGATCGGCGGTCTCGGGGATTTGTTCAACGCGTTGGTGAGCATGTCGCGTACTCGCTCGGTATCCGCTATGAGCGGCGACCAGTTGAAGTTGAACGCCATTGTTGTGGCCGATGCAGTACCTATTGAACGGCGTCGGTGATATGATAAGGTGCTGTTGACGGGGTCTTGCCGATGGCGTAAGACCAATCGTCGCGTGCTTCATCGGCCACCTGATAAAGCGCTCGATGTGTCCTACGCCCGAGACAAGAGGTGTCGCGTCCGTCCAATACAGCTGGAATCAGGTTTGCGCAGCTCGTAGGGCTCGATCCAAGGTCCGTGGCAGGCCGCAGGATGCTGCCATTTACGCAGGATGGGAATGCGGTGATTCTTGGATGCAAATTGCCCGCAAGGGAGGGATCGGAGCACCCCGGATCCATGATACTGCACGGTGCCCAGAGTGCTGGATCTTCCGGCTGCACGGCCCGGATCGCTGCCGACGTGAAGCTGGATTTGCGTGTGCTCGATCTTCACCACTGCGCTTACAATCACAATGGAAGACAGCACTTCGTCGTGACACCAATGCAGACATCATCAGTGCCTGAACAGGCTTGGGTGACCACTGCTTCGCTAGGAAACGCTTCAGCCTAGACAGCACAGCACGCGGCCTTGATGATCCTCATCCACGTTCGCTTCACGGACCCGTCACAGCATAAGAGCCCCAGCGTTTGACGCGGAACAGTGTGGCACATCAACACAACAACGCATATTACAGGGGTTCCCAAAATTATGTAACAAACGCTCAAAAGTTCAATGCTGGCCTCAAAAATCGACGTCCAACTTCTCCAGTACGTCCCGCATTATTGCTCTAGGACTCGCCTTCTCTCGCAACCACGGCCCTCAGACAACTCATACTCTCATCATCCGGCTCCACCTCATACGCCGGTCTCTCTTCCGGCTTCAGATGGTCGGGAAGCACAGTCCGACAGGTCAGTGCAAATCGCAAGCACTGTTCTGGTACCACCTTGTGCTCGAGATATTGCTGGATCTCGTAACCCTCCATGAGCACGATATCGCCGTGGTTCAGAGTCACCGTGACCAGATCCTCGGCTTTCTTCATTCGCTTGGCAAACAGTCCAAGTTCCTTGGGAATCTCCTTGCGGCGACGTTCGTACTCGGGCTTGTTGGTTGTCTTGAGAGCTTGCAATTCATTCCATGCAGCAAGACGCTTTTGATACATCTCGGGGCCATCGATACTGTGCGGCATAGGCTTCTCCGCGGTTAGAATACCCGTCTTTGAGCAGCCGGTGTAGTGCTTCATCTTCATGCGCATATGCATCTTTGCCTTGCCGCCGAGTGAAAGTGTCGCAATTCGTGGGCCGAGTCCAGACTCGCCATCATCATGGTATTCAATCTTCTGGCCTTCGAGGTATGCAAAAATGAGCTCTTCGTTGAAGTCCATGTGTTCTGAGGGATCAAGAAATGTCTGCGATGCCCAGTTGAGGTCGGCGCGACAGCTGCGGACCGGCCAGGGTGAATCAGTGAAAGGCAGACTTCCTCCTACGGCGATGAACTTGTATGGCATGCCGTAGTTGATCGAGAAGGCTGTCATGAGGTCGCCATCCTCAGCCGCGGGCTTGGCAATGATGGTGGTGTCTTTCAAGGGATCTGCCTGCGGCTCACCAGCTTCCGCTGCATCTTCAATGCCGGCTAAGAAGATGCCCTCAGATAGCTGCGTGAGCTCAGCAGTCGCATCTGGTAGAGGCTGCGTCTCGTCTGATGGGGGTGATGGTCTTGCTGAGGATAATGGCTGCGCAATTTGATCCGATGGGTCATCGGAGGAGCCCGCATTGTCAGTCTGACGCGAGGACCCGATTTCATCGCGACTCTCAGCTAGCTTTGCAGAAAGCTCGCCAAGTGATTGATTGAGAGCTTGCTCCGGGCTCACTGGCGAGAGCATAGCTCCTGGAGGCAGTAGAGAATTTGACTCGAGGTCTGCGTTTGAGGTTCTCTGTAGCGAGGGTGTCGCCGGCGCCGATGTCACGGGTAGTTCAGCATGGACATCGACCTTGTTGACTGGCATCTTCTCAATTCCAAATCGCCTCCGCTCGAGGTGCATGTCCATACCAGGCTCATCCTGTCGCTGCATGGCAGCAAACATCTCATCGGGTCCTCTGGGCTGCCGGTTGATCTTTGCATTTGAAACAGCATGCACGAATCTGCCGCTGATGCCCTCGAAAGTGTAAGTATATAACTTGAAGCCGTGCACGTGGGTGACAGCAACGTTGACACCCTGCGAGCCTTCATGCTTGTTGCGAGCCAATGCAGGACCATCGCCGCTGTTCTCCCATGGATTGTGCAGCATGGGCGGAGTCACCGGGATGTGCTGAGGGAAGTTCTCAAACATGCAGTCTGGGTTATCGCATCTCCAGCCTCTGAACAACCGACGAGAGCTGCAGCGACCGCACTGTGGGCAGCAGATCCCGCGAGTGTTGATGTACGTAAGGTTGTCGCCGACAGTTTTGCCTACAGCCGGGACTGCTGGCTTCACACTGTATGGCTCTTCCTCTTTGGCCCAGCGGGTCCGATCTAGAAGGAATGCCGGGTTGTACAGGAGTTTGCCGTACGGCGCATCCTTCCCGCTCTCAAGCTTCCAGAACTGATCGCAGTCTGGGTTGAGACACATCCATCCACATAGATAGACTTGAGCAAAGGACTGATCGCAGTCAGAGCATGGTCGCTTGGTGTGTGCCAGGTCTCCAGCGAGCTTTCGATCTTCGTCTGTGATCGACTGCTCCACAGGCTGATGCCAAGCAGGTTTGCTATCGTCCAGTCTCTCGAAGCGATATTTGATGGTCGTCCAAGTCCTTCGACCCTTTCCCAGCGTCTTCTCGGCCCAGACGGAAACAGGTTTATACCAGCCTAATACGTTATACTTGTGTGGCATTTTGCAGACTGCACCCACATTGCGATCACCACATATGAGGACTAGCGGGTTCTGCAAGGCGATGTCGTTCAGCACAGATTGAACCTGAGACTCACGCATGAGATGATCCTTCTTCTGCACCATCTGCCCACTCGCATCGACTTCCATGCCTCCACCAGCACGAGTGATGATCACGTCCGAATCCATATACTCGCGGCAGTGGCCTATACTGTCGAATAGGAATGCGTATACGTGTCGGTCGTTTTGGTGGCAGCCGCTTTGGGGCATCTTGAAGTAAGGTACAGTCTCGCAGAGCGCTTGTCTACTGTCTGCCCAGACCAGTGGCTGGCCCTGAGGAGCAGGCTTAGAGGCCAAAGGCTCTCTGCGGGCAAGCTTCTCTGCGAGCTGCACCAGAGCATTGTCGACATGCAGAGTTGGATCTGGAGGTGAATGTTCTGGCTGCGATTGCGTCGGCGTGAGCAAGCCAGTTTCGTCGAGAGCTGCTTTTGCCAGCGGAGTGCCCAAAGGTTGCTTCTTGCGGGTCAAACGCGGCGTGCTTGCGCTGGATGGGGTCGATTTTGGTATTGGCAAAATCACGAGCTTGGTTTGCTTGCTCGACGAGACCTTTCTGACTGGAGGCTCGCGCTTGAGAGCTCTCTTTGGCGCAGCTTTTGCAGTTTCTGCGTTATTCCGTTTGCGCTTTAAGGAACCCCTCCCAGCGGCCACTGGCCTCTTGTCCTTGGCCATAGGAAGAGCTCCACCTCCGTTTTCAAATTTGTCTTCGTCTTCAACTTCGGCCTGAGTCGCAGCAGTCTTTGCGGCTTCTGCAGCCTCTCTAGCGTTCTTTCTACGCGTTTCCCAGCCTTTTCTAATAATCTCGGCCCTCTTCTGCTGGGGTGTGAGGGAGGACTCTGCATCTTTGTCTTCACCTTCAGTTACAGCGTCTTTTATAGCTTCGCCAACATTCTGTTTCCGTTTGAAATGTTTCTTCCTGGAGGGCCCTGACTTCTTCTCCTTGGCCGCGTGAATGGAACTCTCCTCTGTAAGTTGGCCCTCATTCATAACGGGATGACCTTCGGCTGGCAACATTCCTGCAGTCTCCTCTCGATCAGACTTCGAGTCAGGCCGGAGTTCATCTTGTACGAAAAGACCTCCAATGTTTGAGGGCACCGTGCTAAGCACGCTTGAGGCTATCGAGGATGATCTCGCGTGGCCGTCGGCAGAAGGCACTTTTGGAGCCTCTGGCGACGCGTGCAGCAAATGTTCTCCAGATACATCTCCGGTGGCACCGACCGACGAAGGCGGAGTAATATTAGTTGATGCGTAGTCTGTGGGAGGTGATGATGCCAAATTGGAATCTGCGCTGGATGAAGGAGCAGCGGCGGGTTGCCCAAGCACTTCCGGCTCATTTGAAGTGCCCAGCTGAGGCACTTCAGCTTCTGCACCAGATAGTTCTTCTTGCCCTGCAATTACCCTCTTGCCGCATCTCGCTGCTGACTTACGCGATTTCAACGATACAGCTGGACTTTGGACTTCGCGTTCAGTTGCTTCCTCTGCTGGCCCTCCCGCCTCCCGGCTTTCCGTTGTCGCCGCCGACGCAGTTGGTACTAGGTGTGTGCATCTGATCCTGTGCTTCCGACAGACATTGCATGACGTACCTTTCGCACGTCGCACAGGAACTGCTGCTGCCTGAACGCTCCTGGCTCTCTTCCCCTCCGAAGCCTCATTATCGTCTCCAGAGTTCGTCGACGCCTTGCGCTTTCTGCTGTTGTTGCTAGCGCTCTGCTCTACTTGTGAGCCACGTGGTACTGCCTGCTTGGTCCTGGCTGTCGGTCTGCTGCGACTTGCTGGTGTCTTCTTTGCTGGTGCGGATGTATATGCTACTTTTTCACACTCGCCAAAATCCTCTGATATCTGAGGGTGGCCAGTATACTGAGGTAACGACCCTTTCACCTGACTAGCCTTCAGCGCCGTACGGAGTGTCATGGTGGCGACGGTCCGGTTGGTGCCGATGGAGGAAGCTGGAGTAGTCGCTTAGTTGTCGTGGTCGTTACAGAGTGCAGATGGTTTGTGAAGCTAATGGTGTGGTGATGGTGATGCAAGTCGTTGATTGAGTATAGATTACGGGTCGAGAAGAGTGCTTAGAAGTAGGTGCGACCAATGGCGAATGTGCGACTGTGGGTCCAGATTCTGCTTCGGGTGCATGCTGCGTTCAATGAGTCTCGTGACATAGATACATGTGCTATAGTAGCATGTGGTTGCGCTCAGTGATGTTGCTGCTGTTGAAGCCTGACATAGATCGGTATCGGCAGGTCGGTTCAGTTGTGCTGATCTGCAACTATGCGCGCTGTGGTCAGATGATGTCCTATGAAGCGTTACCAACCATGGGAGTGGTCGTCCTTTCGCGCTGTTGTGCTCTTGAGCCACGAGTGTATTGTCGGATAGCTCACATCTGACTCAATGAAGTGAGGTTGCAGATCCGAGTCACAAGAAGCTTTGACTCTTTGCCTCACTAGGTTCAAGATCGGCCGAGGTACGTCAACACGAATACTGTGGAATGTAGACATGAAGGATAGTTGTTGGCTGCGAAACACCGGAGAGAGAGAGAGAGAGAGAGAGAGACGTGTGTCTTGATGGAAGTGAAAGACCGAGATGGATTGGATTGAATGCAATGTACTGGTACAGATTACATATATCTAGTGCTGGGTCCCGTGCCTGCCTCACACATCCCCTCCTACTTGCACCTTTTTGCAGGTTCTATCGTCCCCATTACATCCCGCTGGGCGGCGAGCTACTGCAAGACATCCGTAGTCTTGACCACCATGGGAGATGCACGAGCTGAGCCCAAGTCCTTCTTCGCAACCGACAACCGTGGCGAGTACACTCCAGCCAAAGCGGCAACGAAATCGGTCGATGTCCTTCGCCGAGAAGCGGATCTTCTCGATCGTAGCACGTTGCAAACCGCGCGCTAGACTTTTCATAATTTTGCTCGATGCATTTGTCTCACTGCCGCTTTCTATCTTTCTGGGCAATGCGCCATCCGCTGCTGCCATCTGGCGATGCGTCTGGGCGCTCGTTGCCGGAATGCAAAGCGGTCAACCAGCAATCATAGGTCACGTCGAAGATAGCATGATCAGCGGTGCGCTGTTGGATAGTGCACATGATGCGATATCACAAGGCGGTTCACTTGAGCAGGATGGTCTGCGTCGGATCGCTCAGGAACTCCCGACGGTACTCGGCGATACGGGAGGCGATGCACTCCACGTCCTTACCGACATTCGTTTCGCGCAGTTTCTGGACAACGGCGGTCAAGCCAGTTTTCCACCTTTTGGATTCTTCTGGCGTACGCGCTGGAGTACGCTCTGCACCAATGAGTCGCAGAAGATCGTTATCTGTAAGTTAGTAGTGATCGATTAGTCGCGAACAAAGCTCGAAAGCGGAGACCGTGCGAAAGCAAGAGCAAGGAAGATGTCGCGTCAAAGCGCACAAGCAACATGTGACGACAGGGAGAAGTTCAAGTGCAGAACACGACATACCAGAAAGAGTCATGTTTTTGAAGTGCTGGTGAATGCACGAAGAATCCTGGCACTCTTGACCAGCTGCCTCAAATGGGCACAAGACTTTCTCGGGATCGATGCGGTTGCTGTATGTGAGTGATCTGTGACCGCCGGCGATGGTTTTGGTGAATTCAGGGTGGTATCGAAAGTCCTTGAAGCGGACTAGTGGACTCTCGTATGGCTTGAAGGAGGTGGTCCGTGGTGGTGACTGTGGTCACCATATTAGTAGCCATCCAGCAAGGAGGAGCTCAGACGTACCTCAGCACGTGGCATGGCCGATTCCTTTATGACGGGACGGAGCTCGGGTGCTACGATATCGGCGATCGTACCAGCCTCGGGTTCTATTGCGCTATCTTTAGTCTGCCCCAATGCCAAGTCGACAGCACCCTCATCAACAGGGGGCGATGATGCGGACGATGAGCTATCGTCTTCACTAGCTGCGCGGGAGCTTTGCTCTGCTTCCACGCGCACCTGCAAGTCTGCACCATGATTGAGCTCCGAAGATGTCGTCTGGCGCGCCTGAATCGCCGTCGTCGTAGCATCGTCAAGTTCGGGTTCGTAATCCTCTTCGATCTCTTGGTCCTCGGGGTCCGAATCAGTCGGATCGCCTGATGTGGCCATCGCATCATCAGTCTCGTCCTCTTCGTCGTCCGGCTCTGTGTTGGTCGTGAGCGCCGTGTCTTGAGCCTCATTCTCGATGTTCGAGTCAGCTGTATCGGCGTATATGTCGCCCAAGTCCTCGTCATCGATGTCTTCGTCATTCTCTTCCATGTTGTTAGGCCGCGGCAGAACGTTGTGGTTCTCGAGTCGTGACTGAACAACCTCGACGCTCTGAGTGGAGGGCTCGTCTATCCCTATTGTGGGTGCCACAGCTGGTTCACCGTTGTTCGGCAGTTGCCATGCTGTAGCGGGCTGGCCATTGGTGCTAGTCGGAGCAAGATCGAAATCAGGCTCGTAATCGTCCTCCACCTCACCGTCTTCTCCATCAACTTCTGCATCAGCTTTTGTTACACCATGGACAGTATTAGACGCATGGTCTGGGGCATCTGTCGAAGGAAGTTCAGCTGGAGCTGGCCGCGCCTCGGCTGAGTCTGCGCTCTGGATATTGACGAGCGCGGCTGTGACTGGAGCCGGCGGCGAGATCAGGCCAGTGCCAATGCCCTGAGATTGAAGGTCCCGCAATCGCTGCTCCAGTTGTTCTCTCTGCTCCCTCAACGACAGTTTCGCGGGCTCTGCACTTAGCGTGAGTGTTGACTGCACTGTTTGGACAGCTGCAGTCTCCGCACTTGGTGCCATGGTTTGTTGCGCTTGATCCGTGGAGCTAGTCTTGCGGCGCTTGCGGCTTTCGGCTTCAGCTATTTTGCGCTTCATCTCTGCAATCTCCTGATCCATCTTAAGCTGCGCTGGAGTAGGATTGCCTGGAGTGCCTGGGGTACCCGGCACGGATGTGGTAAGCTTGGAAAGTGCAGGCTTTGGTGGAAAGTCTTTCAGCAAACCCAGCGCTTGTGCTCCACCAGTCAGAGCCGATGATTCAACAGGCGCATCGTCATTGTCGATGTCCATATCTTCCTCGCTGTCATCTTCATCACTGTCGACGATAACGACGCGATTGTCGTCGTCATTGTTTACTTGTCCATAAGGCCGCTTCTGCGCAGTCGACAGATTGAATGCATTTGCGGAATGTGGACGAGATTGTGTAGCTGCACGTGGAGGTGGAGCGAAAGCCGCTGTCTGTTGCTGGTGGAAAGAGGCGGGAGACAGCGGACTGCTGGTAGTGAACAGACCGGGAAGACCAAAGCCACGACTGAGTGTCGGCGAGGTAGTCTGCTTAGGAACAGGCTGCTTTGGCAATGTTGGCAGCTGGAAAGATGGTCTTGGTGAGGCAATGTTCCGCGGGGAATGGATATCTTGGCCGGTGGCAATATCTTGAGCAAGAGCGCCGGCACGAGCAAGACCGTCACCCAGTCCTGGCTTCGAATTGTCGTTGACGCCGTCAGGTTGAGGCTGGTCACTCGAGATCATCACAATCTCACCATCGTTGGCTGCCTCTGCTGCCTTACGCTTTGCTTCGTCCTTTGCAGCGCGCTCTGCAGCCAGTGCTGCCATGCGCTGACGAATGAGGTCGTTCTTGGAGGCGACCTTCTCGGCGAGAGCAGGTATGGCGCCAACAGTCGCAGCAGGCGCTTGCTTAGGTACTGCCGGAGTCGTGCCTGGTTTGTGGATGGGTGAGGCTGATGTAGCTGCAGGCTCGGCTTTCTTCTTCTTGGCTGCCTGAAGCTTTGCGAGATAGGCACTGCGATCAAGATTCGCAGGCTTGGCTGGCACGGCCTTCTTTGGCTGAGATACTTTACGCTGGGGCTCAGAAACCGGCGACTGAACAGCAGCAGCAGTAGTAGTAGAAACAGTCGCAGGAGCTGGCTTTGGTGACACGGCTGGTAGGCCGAGCTGATTGTACACTCTGCGCAAAACCTTTCTGTTGGAGATAGCTTTGGCAACGTCATCGAACGAGTACCCGTTATTGTGTAGCTTGAGAATGATGTCCTTGGCTGCGGCGTTCCTCGCTACTTTACGAGCATCACGGCTGTCGCCGTTCGTCTGACCGCCTGCAGCATTGTTGGTAGAGTGCAGGCCAGAGCTCTGACGTACGCCATTCGCGAGGCGAGGTGACGGCGGTCTCTGATGCTGCTGCGAGTTTTGCCTCGTGTCCTGGGCATTGGGGAACCGTGGCACCGGACTGCGACTATGCTTCCTTGGACCCTTGGGCGGTGTTCGAAGGAACTCTCTCGGCATCGGCTCTGGCGCATCGTGGACTTCTCCTTCCTCCACCTCGCCATCTTCCTTGTCCACCTCCACATCTTCTGCCGGTGCCGGTCTCTGGAGTCGAGGATCAACCGCCGGTATAGATGGCGCTTGGTTCGACGGAGGAGCAGGAGGTGTCGCGTCAGGAAGCGTCGGAGGTGGCGGAGGGGGCAGGGTCAATTGTCCCGACTGCATCAAGTATGCGATCTTGGCCAGTTGATCTGGCGTGATGTTCATGGCAGCCAGGAGTGACGCCATATCACCTCCCGCAGATGGGGCAGCCATTGTTGGTGTCTGTGTTTGGCGGGTGTTTTGCTGTGGTGTTGCGACGGATGGCGGTGCAGCGGCGAATGGAAAAGGGACGTTCTGCGACATAGTTCTCGCAGACGACAGTTAATGTAAGATGTGCGTCGTATACTCATGCGCATAGTCACGCGACTGAACAGTGAAGCAGACGCGGCGACCTACGACCGATTTGGTGACAGATGCACTCCTCCTTGCTCGAGGCGCGATACTGCGCGGCGGGAGAATCGGTCGCGGGCTCGCTGACTCCTCTGTGGCGCAGTCGCGTTCACAATATTTGCAAGAGCGAGCGTGTGCGCCGTGGAAGTTGCGATGCAAGTGCAGGTGCAGGTGCAGGTGCAGGTGCAGATGCAGACGGAAGGTGCAACTGCTGCTGCTGCTGCTGCTGCTGTGGTGAAGCAGGAGTCCCGGTCGGAAACCAAAACCTTGCAAGAAAGGGCGGCAGTACCCGCAGAGCAACGGCCCCTCCGTAAGCCCAAAGTGGCATCAAACGGTAAACACAACCCCCAAGCTACCCGAACGCGCTTCACCAGAACACGACCACACCTTGCTTGCCACTACTTGCGCTTTGCAGTTTGCACACAGCCAGCTGTTGGTATGTCGCGCTAGGAGACCCTGCCACGACTGTCCGGCGCTCGATGGATCCGTGACGACTGAACGGTCGCGCGTTTGGAGGCACGCGCCAGGACCACAGAACGATACACACAACATAATGAGTGCGCAGGCGCAGAATGGCCCCAGATGGCGAAATAGCCCATTTGGTGGTCGAGATGCGGATACGCCTTCGCCAGGGCCGCCACCCGGACACGCTCGGTCCAAGTCGAGTGTAATGCAATCACCGCTCAACTCGCCTACGAATGACGAACATGGACATGGCCGAAATCAGTCCATGGTCGACTTCAAATTGCCTGGGCTGAGCAGATCAGACTCGCGACGATTACGCCACGGATCAGTGAGGAACGGCACGCCGGCGG
Organism: Nothopassalora personata; assembly: GCA_033816765.1. NCBI lineage: Eukaryota > Fungi > Ascomycota > Dothideomycetes > Mycosphaerellales > Mycosphaerellaceae > Nothopassalora > Nothopassalora personata. The sequence continues at coordinate 1,029,387 of CM066290.1, forward strand.
GGACGTTCGCACCGACTTTCATCAAGAGCGAGGATCTGGATGGTGCAGCGGAACGAGTGCGCGGCATTGAAGGCGAGAATGACTTCTCCGGCAAGAGATATGTCTGGCTGCGGGATCCCGAGTCGGCCTTTGTGCGTGGGTGGGTGGTCGAAGAATTGCCGGAGGATATGCTCAAGGTGCAATGCGATAACGGCAGCCAGCGACATGTGCCAGCGGCCAGTGTGGACAAGGTCAATCCGGCCAAATTCGACAAAGCAGACGACATGGCCGAGCTCACGCATCTCAACGAGCCCAGTGTAGTGCACAACCTGCATCAGCGTTATCTGGCCGACCTGATATACACCTACTCTGGGTTGTTCTTGGTGACCGTCAATCCATACATGCCGCTCCCAATCTACAGCAGAGAATATGTGAACCTGTACAAGGGCAGAAGTCGAGAGGACACTCGACCGCACATCTTTGCCATGGCCGATGAAGCATTCCGGAATCTGGTCGATGAAGGCACTAACCAGTCCATTCTGGTTACGGGAGAATCTGGAGCTGGTAAGACTGAGAACACGAAGAAAGTCATCCAATACTTAGCAGCAGTTGCAACCTCGGATACGCCGCGTGGGAAGTCTGGAGGACGACAGCGCTCGAATCTGTCTGAGCAAATTCTTCGAGCCAACCCAATACTGGAAGCGTTTGGGAACGCGCAGACTGTGCGAAATCACAATTCGTCTCGGTTTGGTAAATTTATCAGGATCGAGTTTAGCAGGTCAGGCCAAATCGCCGGGGCGTATATTGACTGGTACTTGCTCGAAAAGAGCAGGGTCGTTCACATCAACTCGCGAGAACGGAATTACCATGTCTTTTACCAGCTGCTCCGTGGAGCAGACAAGGCTATGCGAAGGGACTTCTTGCTTGGCGATATGGACGTGGACGACTTTGAGTATACGAGACATGGCAATGATACCATCTCCGGCGTGTCTGATTGCGAGGAGTGGAACTCCCTGTTGGAAGCATTCCACATCATGAACTTGTCCGATAAAGACCAGAAATCGGTGCTGCAAACTATCGCTGGTGTTCTTCATCTTGGAAATATCACTGTGATGAAGGAGAGTCTTCGAGCAGATCAAGCAGCACTGTCTGCCGATGCAGAGGAGCCATTTCAAAGAGCGAGTCTTTTGCTAGGAATAGACCCCAAGGAGTTTGTGAAAGCCTTGTTACATCCACGTGTGCGAGCAGGCCACGAGTGGGTTGAGAAGGTGCAGACGCCGGAGCAGGTCCGACTAGGAATCGATGCCCTTGCTAAAGGTATCTATGAGCGCGGTTTCGGCGACCTTGTTGATCGCATCAACGAGCAGCTGGACCAGACCTCCTCAGGAGCTGACGACACCTCGTTCATTGGAGTGCTGGATATAGCTGGATTCGAAATCTTCGAGCAAAACAGCTTCGAGCAGCTGTGCATCAACTACACCAACGAGAAGCTGCAACAATTCTTCAACCATCACATGTTCGTTCTCGAACAGGAAGAGTATGCTCGTGAGCAGATTGAGTGGAGGTTTATCGACTTCGGCCGAGATCTGCAGCCCACAATCGACCTGATCGAGCTCTCAAATCCGATAGGTATCTTCTCCTGCTTGGACGAGGACAGCGTGATGCCGAAAGCGACGGACAAGAGCTTCACCGAGAAGCTGCACTCGCTCTGGGACCGCAACACACCGAAGTACAAACGCTCGTTGCTAAATCAGGGCTTTATGCTGACGCACTACGCTGCTGAGGTTGAGTACTCCACCGAGGGTTGGCTGGAAAAGAATAAGGACCCACTCAACGACAATGTCACTCGCCTGCTGGCTCACTCGTCCAACAAACACATCGCCAACCTATTCGCAGACTGTGTAGAGGCAGATGACAGTGAAGGCCTCGCTCGCACTCGTGTCAAGAGAGGACTGTTCCGGACTGTTGCTCAGAAGCACAAAGAACAGCTTTCGCAGCTGATGAATCAGCTACACTCGACACAGCCACATTTCGTTCGATGTATCCTGCCCAACCACAAAAAGAAGCCGAAGCAATTCAATGCATCCCTTGTGCTGGATCAACTCCGCTGCAACGGTGTGCTCGAAGGCATCAGGATTGCTAGAACCGGCTTCCCGAACAGACTACCCTTCGCAGAATTCCGCGCAAGATACGAGGTTTTGTGTCCCAGCATGCCCAAGGGCTACCTCGAAGGCCAAGCTGCTTGCAAGCTGATGCTCGAAAAGCTCGATATGGACCGTAGTTGGTACAGAGTGGGCCTTACCAAGGTCTTTTTCCGTGCCGGCGTCCTGGCTGAGCTTGAAGAGAAGCGTGATTCTCTCATTCGTGATATTGTCGTTCGCTTCCAGGCATTGGCGAGAATGTTCGTGCAGAGGCGCATCTTCAAAAAGCAACAGTACCGAGCAGAGGCCACCAGAGTCATCCAGCGCAACTTTCAGGTCTATCTTCAGATGCAACAAAATCCATGGTGGCAACTTTTCGTTCGAATGCGACCTTTACTCGGTGCCACGAGGCAGTCCAACGAAGTGAAGAAGCGGGAAGAGGAAATCAAGAAGCTCCAGGAGCAGATGCAGGCCGAAGAAGTCCAACGTCTAAAGATCGAGGATGAGCGCAGACGCGCGGAGAACGAGATTCAGAAGGTGCAGAAAACGCTTGAGAGCGAACGTGCCTTAGCATTGGACAAAGAGGAGATCTTCCGGCGGCTGCAGGACCGCGAAGCTGAACTGACAGATAAGCTGCAAGGTGCCCTGGAGGACTCAGATCAGCTCGAAGAACAACTGGACCAGCTTATGGCAGTGAAGCAAACGGCTGAGCGGCAAGCGGAAGAACGAAAGAACCAACTCGAGCAAGCCTCGCACATAATCGCCAATCTCGAGACCGAGAAGAACGATCTGGTGGATCGGATTGCCGAGCTGGATACTCATCTTCAAGAAGTGGAGAAATCCAAGTCAATGCGAAGTGAGCAAGAAGAGGCCTTGCAACAGGAGATCCGTATGTTACAAAGTCAACTGAGCCTGAAAGACCGCAAAGTTCAGGACCTGGAGGCGAAGCTGCTCAAGAACGACCAGGACCTCGAGATCAAGCTTTCGAGCACGACGAAAGACCTCAACAGTGCCAGGAAGCAGATCAGGGACTTGCTCGATGATAACAAGGCAGTACGTCAGCAGATGTCAGATCTCTCGGCCACATCTACCAGTTTCGAAGACCTCATCAAGCGCAAGGACAGCGAGTTGGCTATTCTAAGAACTGATCTGAGGAAGTTCCAGGATGATCGAAAACGTTTTGAAGACGAGAAGCATGGTCTCACGACGAAGCATGACTCCGTGCAAAATCGTCTTCGTCAAGTGCAGGCCGAAATGGAAGCTATGCGGACGCAGTGTATCCAGCTTGAACGAGAAGCTGCAGATGCCAAGCGAGCTCTCGAAGAGCAGACTTCGTCCAACGAACAGGTCGCAATCCTCGAAGCTCAGCTGCACGACATCAAGGGCGAGTTCTACCAGCTGCAGACTGACCTCAGCCGCGAGCGCCAGTCGAGAGACGATGTCAAGCTCATGGCTGATGCAGAATATGAGCAGCTGAAGCGTGACTACGAGGCACTCAACGATTCGAAAGTCACCATCGAGAAGGAGATGTACAGTCAGTCTGACCTGACCCGAAGAGCGACTGCTGCACGTGAGGTGGCCGAGAAAGATCGGAAAGAGTACCAAGCTGAGCTGCAAACACTCCGTAAAAAGTTCATTGAGCTTCAGGAAGCTAAGATCGAATGCGAGGCTGCTGTCGAGCGCGACCTCAACCGTCAAGCGAATGAGCGATATGCTACCGTGCGACAGGAGCTCGAGGCCAAGATCAGACAGGTTGAGCAATTGGAGACCCAACGTGGTGAGCTGAGTGGCGAGGTGCAGCGCCTGAAGCGTTTTATCTCGGAATCAGACAACTTCAAACTGCACAACGACCAGGAGAAGCAGCGTCTGGAGCGTGAGCTGGTCACTATCAAGGGCCGACTGACAGCTTCCGAAAACGACAACCGTGCGCTGCTGAATAAGGTTCAGCAGAAGAATCTGGACATTGCTAGATCCAACAGCAAGGTCAGCGATACTCAGCGAGGGCGCATCGCCCAGCTCCAGACGGAGAAGAATAAGTTTGACGAGGAAACCAAGTCCTTGAGACGACAGCTCAACGATGCGCAACTCCAAATCACCTCTCTTGAGAAGCAGAAGGAGAAGCTGCAGCTGAATTTGGAGGATATGAACCACGAGGTCAATCGAGAGCACAAGATCACCAGGAATGCCGAGCAGCAGTCATCTGCAGCAAGCCTCCAGCTAGCTGAAGCTAATCGTAAACTTGAGACTGAGCGACAGCTGCGCAGTCAGGCCCAGCAGAACACCAAGACCGTCCAGTCGTCGCTCGATGCCGCCAACAGCGAGCTCAGCCAGGCACATGACCACCTTCGACTGCTGCAGAAGATATTCGATCCGGAAAGTGCGAAACAACCTTCATCTTCGCTCGAGGGCACGCTCGATAGAGCCAAGCCTGACCTCAAGAAGACCATCGACCTAGCACAAAAGCTAGATGCGTCCGAGAATGCTTTGCGACTCGCCACGGATCGTTTCTCTCGTGCTGAAGCTGAATTGGAGAGCCTCCGATCGCAGCACTACGATGATATGCAGGAGAACGAGAACCGCCACCAAAGCTCCAAACGTGCGCTGCTGGAGGAGATGAACGCCAGCCAGGTCAATGCTCGCTCGTCACCGAGTAACGTTCGCCGGGAGTGGGAGGGCCGCAAGCCATTCGCAGATCGAGCTGCTTCAGGAACGCCTGGCACACCGAACAACCAGCGTCACATGAGCAAGGCTAGCACAGACTCTGCCCGCTCTGACAGAACATCTGACACCTTGACCTATAACAATCGCATGGACCTGGCAGCTGAACTGGAGCTGGTCCAGAACCAGCTGCAGATGTCTGAAATGCAGAATCGTCACCTCCAAGCTCAAATAGATCGTGGTAGCCCGCTGAAGAACGAGACCTGGGACGAGAGTCCTTCCATGCGAAGAGTCCAGAAGCTGGAACGAGAGAACTTCCGTCTACATGATATGCTCGACGACTCGGCCAAGAAGGTCTCCTCGCTTGAACAAAGCATTCGCACCGGCCAGCTATCGCTGAAGGAGGTACAGACCAAGAGTCACGAGGAGCTCTACGATCTAATCAATTCGCAAGAGCAGACAAGACGTTCACTGTTGACTTCACACAATGCTGCTATTGCCCAGCTTGCAGACGCGAAGATGTCGTTCGATGATGTGAAACACCACAAGGCATCTGTCGAAGTCGAGTTGCGCGATGCAAAGTCAGAGCTTGCCGAGATCCAGTACCAACGAGAGCAAGAAGCGGCGAATCACTCCCAGCTATTGCAAGAGTTCGCAGACCTTCAGATTCGCTTAGACACGGAGACATCGCGCTCTGAAGACTTGACAGGGAGCATGAACCTTTACAAGGCAAGAGCTGACGAGTACTTCTCGAGGCTGGAGCAAGCAGAGATTGCCGTACTGAAAGCGCAACGTGCGGAGCAATTTGCCAAGTCTCAGGCGAAGGAAGTCGAGGACACCTGCGCAACGATCATGTCCGAGCGCAAACAGATGGATCAGCTCGTGGAGGACCTTCAGCGTCAGACCCAGCAGTATGAGGAGCGTCTCGAAGACATCTCCACCGATCTAGACACTGCATTGCAAGCCAAGAAGCGTCTCCAAAATGAGCTGGAAGATTACCGCTCACAGCGTGCAATGGACATTGAGGATAAAGAACAGTCCATGGAACAGACCCGCAAGAAATATCAAGCTGAGCTCGCAACATTGAACACGGAGCTGGAAGTGGAGCGGGACAACGTCATTCATGCTCGCGGAGAGAATGGTCGTCTGCGGGATGAGCTTGAAGAGCTGCGTAGCAAGTGGGACGATGAGGTGCTCAACAGCTCCGCATGGGCAAAGGAGAAGTCTCGCTTGGAGGTCGCTTTGCAGAGCCTCTCTGACTCGCGTGATGAAGCCACGAGCGCCCACAACGAAGCTCAAAGCAAAGTTGTCGAGTTGCTTGGGCAAGTCCGTGGCCTACGAACCGACGTCGATGACATCGCAGCGGAGCGTGACATGCTCATCAAGGAGAAGAAGGGCCTCGAAACGCGTCTCACGGAAGCTGCTCAACGTCTCGATGATCTGTCACAGTCTGGCTCGCCTTCCAAGCGCTCCGTGGCATTGTCCGACAAGGAAGTGCTCGATCTCAAGTCCAAGCTTGCCCAGCAGGAAGACATCGCGGCGGCAGCTGTTGGTAAGATGCGACGTGCTGAAGCTCTCGCCCAAGAGGTGCAGAGGGACATTGCTAACGAGCGTGAATCGAGCGTCAGCCTCCACAAGGAGAAAGCGGCCTTGGAGAAGAGCGTCAAGGACTTGCAGCTAAAGTGCATCGACCTCGAGACGAAAGGCTACTCCAGCGGCAGTCAGGATGTCCGCTTCCTGCATGGCCGCATCCAAGAAGTAAGTTAGCATCGCCGGGACTGCATCACGTAAAGACGCTAACACTTCATCTAGCTTGAGACCCAGCTCGAATCTCTGGAGACCACCCGTGCACGGGAATCTCGCGACGTTCGCTCCGTCGATCGGACAGTCAAGGACCTCCAAGCCCAGCTCGAGCGCCGCGACAAAGCCGTCCAATCAACCCAAGAGGACCTCAATCGCTCCCGCGACAAGATCTCTACCCTCCTGCAGACCATCGACGACCTTCAAGCCTCAGACAGCTCCGCTCAACTCGCCTCGAAACGCGCCGAGCGAGAACTCCGCGAAGAGCGTGAGAAGAGTCTTCGCCTTGAGCGAGAAATTGAACGCCTTGGCGCCGTGAGTCGGGCAGATCGGGAGTCAGTACGAAGAAGTGGCACGCTTGCAGCATTGTCGGATACAGGCGGGAGTAGAAGAGGCAGCTACTACGGCGGTAGAGGCAGTGTCAATGGTGACGGCGCCGGAGAGGTAAAGTTGGAAGTCCCAGCCAGGAAGAGCAGCCTTAGTAAGGGTTTTTTGTAGATGATTCGGGCGAATATGGGAGTGATGGCGTTGAAATGGGTTTGAGGTTTAGGCTTGTGGTGAGGAGTGAGGCTTTCCTGTAGCCTCACACGACTGCGGATGTCTTGTGGAGGTGAAGCGTCTGTGCAGAGGTCTGAAATACCTGGGTTGGCGGCGGTGTGCATATTGACCAATGTTGCATAGTAGTATTCTGTGGTCTTTCGTATCTGAGACTTCCTGATGAATTGTTGAGATTGATCATGGTCTCGCGAGGCATTCTTCAATCATGTTTCGGGTGTCATCTGTTCTCCCTGCCGCCCAATGGTTGCATCGTTATTACTCAATTGCCCAACATATAAGCCAATGCCAAATAACCGACAACGATTCCCACCAGAGTCCCAGCGGTGACGATTCGACCCTGTCCTGTGAATCCGAGATATCCACCTACTCCTATTGCGACTTCAACGCGTTTCGCAAACTCTCGACGTGCCTTCCAGTCTTGGGCGACCTTGTATGGTGCTCTTACGGCCTCCTTCAATGCCTTATCCAGCACTGAGCATGATAGTACGACTGGCCTGTGATCGCTGGTCGGCTGTACTGGTAGTGCAGTGTAGGTATGCACCTGTGGTTTCGCGGCTTCGAGGAACAGGATGCGGTCACACCAAGATGGTACCCGATGTTTTGCCCACAGGTATACTTGTTCGTGCACGGCGGAGAGGTCCAGTGTCGGGGTTGTAGAACTGTCGTCGGCTTTCGTCTTCTGTGCTTGTGCTTGTGCTGTCTCTCTTGCCAAGGACTGCGCTCGTCGAGAATACTTGTAGGTGGGCGGGAACATGATCGGAGCTTCTGCGAGGCTGTGCAGGGTTTTGTTGGCTTTCAGCTCACGTGTCAATTGGTCTTTGAGTAGGAGCTCGAAATAGTGGGCTGAGTCTGAGTCGGATTGCATGGGCTGTGGCCAGGATTCGAAGTCTTTGGGGTCTGGTTGTGAGTCGGATGTTCGGTAGTTGAGGTCGCCTGCGATGAAGAGGTGAGAGGGTGGGCTGTATATGCTGTGCGGTCCTGATGCGTCGTTATCGCTGCCGAGCAGTGGCTGCTCTTCTGAGGTGTTGGCATTCCTGCTGTCCACGGGTTCGAAGACAAGAGTTTGACAAATGTTCTTCCAGTCCTCATTCCTACGCTCCCACGCGCCCTCCTGTGAAAACGACGATTAGAAGTGCTCTCTCTGTCTCGGAATGTCTCAGGGAATGGGGTCCTAGTCGGGGCAAAATACCATAGGCGCTAGATGCGCCGCGACGAATGTCAGAAGGACATCCTCACCGTCCACTCCTGCCGACTCCAGCGCTATCCGAGCTCCCACGGCACCCTTGTTGCCCATCTCCCATAGGCCTACGCCTGTCTCGGCTGCTTCAATCCACTTGATCCTTCCTTTGACATTACTGCGCCCAAATACGATAATACCGGTCATGCCTGCATTTCTTGTGATGATATGCTGGTAGTCTGCATCTTTGCCATATGCCCATTGCGTTGCTCGGGTGACTGCTTCCAGGAAGTGTGAGAAGAAGGGTGCTAACAGAGAACCACCTAGAAAGCTGTATCCCAGTGGTGCAATCTCTTGCAAAGACAAGACTATCAGGTCGGGTGGTAATGTGCCGGGCTTGAGGGTCGTGTAGAGGGAGGATGCGAAGTAGTCGATGTCGATGAGTTCGCGGCCGGCGTTGAAGGTCGTGATTGAGATGTTGAGGTCGACCGCGGTATGTAATCGTAGCAGAGACATACTGGGAATGTATACTGCAGGGAGAAATAGCAAAGGCGTTCACGTCCGAGGGTGAAAGCACGAGGTCAAAGGCACTGGATGACGTCAAAATGCCAAGCAGAACATTGAAGTGACATGGAGCCAACGACATCCAAGAGGTGGAGCTCTCGTTCACCGACGTGCATATTGCACTTGTCTACATTCTCGTCCGTCCAGCCAAGGGTGCGCCTCACTTGGTGGTAACTTGTGCTGTTCTCTGGTTACAATAATGGACGAGGGATGTTAGGGCGCACACATACAAGGGTGCTTCATAGGACAAGTCTGATGCTCAACACTATCTAGACTACTCTCACTAGCCGTGGCAGTATCTCAGCATCCAACAACTTCTTTTCCTTCCATGACAATGTGCTCTGTCTGTACAATTCCTTGCAGTCCACTGCCCATCTCGTAGTGCGTTCAACAGGAGTAAACATACAATTCAGCATGTCCACCGGCAGTATTACACGAAAGGTGCATACACCGGAGCACAATTGCTACTTCACCAAAGGTGTGACCACAAGTCCAGACTGTACAGTCAACAGTGGAAGATTCTTCCTTCTCTTCAAGTGTGACAAGGAGAGATGCAGTTCCGATTCAGTTGGCACCACCTGGTCCGTGGAAGCTGAAATTCTGCTTTCCGTTACCGCCATTCTGGGCCGACGACTGACCAGCTGGTGGTCCGAAGCTGAAGCTCTTGCTGGCATCTTTAGTTGTCCCACCTGAGCCAGACCAACTTGGATTTGGGAAGCTAAAGGCGTTCCGACTATCGCCAGCACCGCTGGTCTGGTCGAAGAAGGGTGATGCTGACTGGCCTGAGTAAGCAGGAGCTGGGCTCTTCTTCGGGCTCTTGATGAGGTCGGTAATGCTCTTCTTCATCTGTAGATCCCAGGATTTGTTGTATGTATGACTCTTGGTGCGACCACTGCCACCAGGAGCTTTATCAAAGACTGTCATCTCCTTGGCCTGTGGCGTAGTGTCATTGCCATTGCCACCGAAGGAAGTGAACATTGAAGTGCCTTGAACACGACCAGGCGACACATTTTCGTTCTCATTTGTGATCATGAGCTGCTGCTGATTATCCACAGCGACACTGTCGCGGCGGGTCGGCTGAAAGCTGTCCGCCTGCTTGAGACCAAGGATGCTCAACTTGCTGCCGACCTCATTCTTTTCAGCCATAGCTCGAGCAGTCTTGGCGTTCAATAAGCGTATAGTCACTTCGCTCTGGTTTGGAATCTTCAGCTGATGCTGAAGCGCATACTGTTCGGCGGCAATGGTGTGAAACTTGGCGAGTAAGAGATCCACATCCTCCACGTTCTCCATTGACATCAGCTTCGGTTCAACGCTCAAAGCGCCGCGAGCAGCATGTGGTGGTGGCCGATGAGTCGGTGTCTCATCACCAGGCTGAAGAGCTGTTCCGTAGCCACTGTCGAAGCTGCTGGCCTGGCCGTTTGTGCCGCACTGAGACCCGAGCCTGCCCATGGAGACAGCCGGGGGCAACATCAAGGTATTGTTCACCGATTGAGGTCGAACGGTCGACATAGATGATGCTGATTGGTGCAAACTGTTCAAAGAGCGGGCGCCGTGCAAGCCGCCGCCATGGGATGGCACCGGGGAGTTCAAGCTGCGAGAATCGTGGTCGCCGTGACTCCCGACACTGGAGGCAGTAGCTCTGGCACTATTCTGTGGAGCTGGGATCAAGACGAACTGACCTCGATCGTTGAGCGCGACGCTCATGAGCATGCCTGGCTGGCATGGAACGGCATTTCCTCCCGGCATGTTCAAGTTTGGCGCGCGTCCGTCAACCTGCACTTTTGGCATCTTCTGTGGGCGCACGGCTAGAGGAGTGCAGTCCTCGTCGGAGGAGTCGTGCCGTTGGTTGGGGTCATGATGCTGACGCCAATTTTGAGAGTTGACACGGAGGCCACCGCGACCTCCACGGCCTCCACGCTCGCCACGCATGCTGAGAGTTCCGCGACGTTGAGCTTGGCGACGGTCGTTGGCGCCGTCCAGGCCACCAAGCCCAACAAGGCCCTCGTTCTCCTTGTAGTTCCTGGGAAAGCCAAGGATGCTCGAAGTTGCTGGCGTGGTGACAAACTTCTCGATCACCACACGACCGATGTCACCCGGAAAGTTCATACCATTCCACATGTTACCGACGGGGTGATCGTTGTGTGGCTGCCGGATGTGACTGAACTGATGATAGGGAATGTCCTTGACGTAGACCCAGGTGACTGGGAACGAGCTGAAGAGCATAGTCAGTACGCGTCTTGTGACATAACACACGTCTTACGTACCCAACAGAAGTTGCTGTCGCATTGGCAGCATCAATCCAGTCGGCAATACTGTCGTCCGGGTTGTATGGCCCGCACATCTCAGCGAGACCAGCAAAGCGCTTGCTACCGCTGATCGAGAACAAGAAGATGACCTTTTCGGCAGGGTCTTCGCGATCCTCCCATACTTGCATGATCCGATCCGCCACCTTGCGCATCACAGAATACTTGCCGATGCGGATGGAGGTAAGCACATTCTTCGGATACTCGGATTTGATGTTGACAACGCGAGTCTGTGAAAATGTTAGTGCGTGTTGCTGAGGCCGCGAACAGGTCACGTACACCATATGGCATCTGGTAGTGCTCGGGGTTCAGTGCAGAGAGCACAGCGAGAGCACCCGGGTACGCCTCCTCCCAGTCTGCGTGCGGATCTTTCAGTGCACGTCTCAGGCTTCTAGTGAACGCCTTCTCCGCCCACACGTCGCACTTTGAACCAGCTTGGGCAGGGTTCACGAGGGTGTAGTGGTCGCTGATGGCAACGGACCCGCTGGTGATGGACTGTTGATCTTCAGAGCTCTGCCGCTCGTTGCCAATTTGCGATGCGAACGTGGATGTTGTCGACTGTGGTGTATCTGGCATGGCGAAGTTACGGCTTGAGAAACTGCCACCACTAGATGAGTCGCAAGTTCTATAGCTGGATGCGAACTGTCGCTGCGGTAGTGGGTCAGTTTGCGCGACGTTGTTCGAGAAGCCTTGGAAGCTTGTGGTGGTGGGTGAGTTATGATACTCGACAGTTCTGGTGTAGTGGAAGCTGGAAAGACCAGGAGACACTTGCGCGCCGGCAACGCGTCCGTTTCCGTCGTGGGTGAAGCTGACATTGCCGTTGCTGCCGCCATCAGTGGCACCAGGAGCGCGCAGGGAAAAGCTCATGTTGCTGGTCGGACCACCGGCAGTGAATGAATGCGACGGCGAAAGTGGCGGTGGACCGACAGAATCGCGCCGCAAGTTGTCCCAGCTGGACTTGGGAGGGATGCCAGCGCTGCGCATTGGTGCAGCGGAGGTTGGTGACCAGGTATCTGACGAATACAGTGGCATCGGTGGTTTCATGCGACCAGACAAGTTCGCGCCTGAGACGGTGTTGAAGCTGCCTGAGAGCTGGAGCTTCCTCTTGACTTGGACGTCAGTAGCTGGCGTGGATGTCGGCACGAAGTCGTTTGCGCTTGGGTCGAAGCTTGCGGAAGTTGGCGTTGCGGCGCCGTCGCTAGTCTCTCCGGCCATGATGAGTGGTGGCGGGACGGAGCAAGATAACGAACTAGTCTTGCTGGTGTTGAAGATATAGCTGGTCAAGTGGCTCCCGCGCTCACCTCGTGCGAAGTGAAGCAGGTGAAGGTGATGTTTCGCGTCTGTTTGTTGTGATGCTCCCAGCGAGTGAGGGCGAGATTTGTTGGTCTGTGCTGTGCTTGCCAGCAGATATCGCAGCTTGTCTGGTACAGCGCGCTGCTCGCCTCGTGTGTGGAGGTGCCGTAAAGCAGTCTGGCTTCGTGGTCCTGATCGTACTCCAGCTGTCTTGCCAACTCGTGGTTGACACGCGGTGAGAGTGGCCAGCAGGTAGAGAGCAATGGCACTGGCTGTGTCTGGAAAGTCAAGCTCGTTGTGAAGCTGGGAGATACTTGAAGAGTTGTGACCGTTGACGAGGCCAGCGGGCCGCAGGGTGCACGTGCCTAGATGCTTTCTCGTTGCAGTCTTGATTCACTTGATGGATCTTCTGAGAGGATGGCGTTGCCCTCGCCTGCTCATGGAGCACCCAACGTCTGTTGTGTCCTCGCAGGCATATCACCCCGCACACTCCTGGATGCCTCTGAAGTCTGTCGTCGACATGCATCGTCGCGCGGCCTGCCATCACGAATGCTACGAATATGGCGGTATCGGTCTGGTCACTCAGGATCCGCCAGACAGTCCGCCGGCAAGTCTTCTTCACCTTTTGACTGTGGCGGCTTTTTTGGACCACTGAGCCAACGGTGTGGTCGCATATGCCCTTCTGTTGGATAGTCGATGAGCACCATCACACCATGGAAAAGGGCTCAACGCCCTCGTGAATCGTTCGAAGAATGAGAAAGATGCACGCAAGAACTATTACGGTCGTCCGCTTCTCGAGCACATCTCTGCGTCTCGATTTGCAGTCAGGTGGGTGTCCCTTGGTCCACCAGATGTTTGCCTCCGTTCGATGTCGCTCTCACCTCTTACTGACGGCCATGAGCTTAAAGTGCATCGTGAACGTTGCTGAGCTAGGTCGATTGACCTCATTCGATTACGTTGCTGTGCGTTGTATATGGACCCTTCGCGGTCCATGGAATTGCAACAGCACGAGAGTCACGGTCGCTTCGCTGGAAGTCTTTCATCGGCTATCTCTTTGGTGTAGCAAGTCGTGCAATGCAGGCAGGCAGAGCAGTGAAAGCCCACACGCTCGAGGTGAGGTTTCCGGCAGGGATCGCGGCCAGCCTTTCCGCTCGCGTGGCATCCTGCCGATGCTTCCGTGAGAACGTCTCGTCGTCCTTCTCGAACACGCATCACAACGACATGCATGTTCGAGGTGGAATGGACTGATTTGCTCTGGATGTTGCTCTGAGGATAATGCGGCTCGCAGACCAGCACGAACCCATTTGGACTCCCGCACGGCTGGGTATCTGCGCAAGAGACGATCGAAGCTGGGCGTATTCGCTCGCAACGAGAACGCGTTGGAGGCGTCGCCATGGTCATACAACAGATGGATATGGGCGAGAATCCAACGTATTAAGAGTACTCAGGCTTCAGGGAGAAGGTAGCACGATAATTCGGCCGCCGGGGAGCATCGCCTAGGGAACAAATTGTGAAGGAGACATTGGCCTGAACATAAGACATCCCACGAACTTTTGAGCAATACAGAGGCTACGATGCGTCTGTCAATAATGGTCGGAACCGTAAAAGTCGAAGGGCATTGGACGGCACGAGCATACAGAAGGAAAGAGCGCTCAAAGACGCGGAAGACAGCGCTCTCGCCTTTGGCGATTTGCAACCCGTGTAGGTAGTATTCCATACTCAAGCCTATGGCGATCACTCATATGCGTAAACACCTCCTTCCATGTTTTCTAAGGTGTTCTTCGCGAGATGTAACGAGGGTGAGGGCCCGAGCGGCGGATGCCTGCTCGCGTGGCTTCCCGAATCGTTGACTTTAATCGGTCAGCTCCAACCTCGTTCCACACGACATCACCTCACTTTTGGTACTTTTTGCGGTACTGAACCATTCGCTTTCGTCTCCTGCGTGAGGCAAAGCAGCCCCTGTCCGATATCATGGGCGCCACCAAGCAGAAACAGAAGACAGTGACAAAGGCAGTCACCACCAGCACGGCCGTCACCCCAAAGCAGAGTCTCGAAATTGTGCAGACACTGCTTCATAGCGCTGTAAGTACCCTTAATCGGGCTGACAGATCTGATACTAACTCCCTTTGCAGCTGAGCAGTATCGCTTACCTGAGGTCGGTGATCGACGCCCTTGCCCGCAGGTTAGCACTGACTCAAGCAGGGACTTGCTGCCGGAAAAAGCGTTCCATAAGCAGTTGATCGGTATCAACGACAAGTTGTTGTACTCCGACTATGCTCACGGCAACTTGAATAAGAAGAAAGCGACGACAGAGCACACATGCATCCGAGCGATGCGACGTGGCAAAAGCAAGCGTGTCGACACGTTACTGAACTGGCTTGTGAGTTCATTTGCGCCCTACTCAGGCCCACCTGCTGATCCCAAATAGGAGACTGGAGCTTTTACCGCGCTCAGGGACGGCCGCCTCAAGGCTATCGAATTTCGCGTCCACGCCCAGCCAGATAGTCGCGAGAAGGTGGTCGAGACGTACACGTTCAACATCAAATACGACTTGAATGGTGGATGTGGCAAGCAGCTTGTTGGTGTGCAGGTGGATAGCCAGGGAGGTGGCGAACGAACCGTCGAGGCAACCAACCTCGGCTTGCAACTTCTTCTGCGCGAGACCATCAATTGCTGTGGTTCTCTCCCTGATCTTCCAGGTACACCGCCCACACCGAGGGTCCCGCAGCATCTCTAACGGTCATCTAGTCATTCGTTTTGTCAGCATGGGTCTTTTCTACGATGGCGAGGACTACGAGCCGCCAGGCTTTGTCCCAGGCTCCACCGATAGGCTCATGTTCGCCAATGCACCGGTTTGGACGAAGCAGAGCAAGAAGCTCACAGAACTACCGTCCTGCTTCCATGCGTCAGTGAAATGCCCACGATGCCGATTTATCGTGCTGATCATCTTACAGCACTACTTTGACCATCACTCATCTCCAGCAGCCGCCACCGTCAGATGACGCAGATCCACTGCGAGAAGAGCATAGCCCGCGGATTCCATCGCAGCTGGAGTATGGCGACATCAGCTCACGATTCGAAGACATTGTCTGCGACCAATATGCAAGTAATGAGAACGGCAAGAATGCCGTAGATACATCGAACATCGACCACGTCACCCCTTCTACTGTGGTGGACGAAGGAGCCCCTCCCGTCAATGTTAACATGGCTCTCGCGCAACAAGTCGAGACACCAGCAAGAACATCCCAGCCTGTCGCGGACCAGAACAGAGTACGTTCAAGCCAGGAAGTCCCCCCACCCATGGCGAGTCGGCATTGTGCTGCATACAGGCAACTATCTTCGCGCAGCACTGTAGACTAACACGGAACAGCATGACCTTGGTCGGCGGTCAAGTCGTACTTTCAACGAAAGCCTGGACACTCAGTCCAGCAATGTGCCACGCATGAAGAGCGCAGTTCAAGACATGCTGCAGCCGGAACGTCTCACGCAAGGAGACACGCAGACCCAGGCACCGCTGAGAGCACGGCCGTTCGTCAACCAAGGGACAATCGCGCCAGGCCCTTCGACAGTTCTTGCGAGGCCGGCGGCGGACAGCGCTAACCCAGCTGTCGGTAAGCTGACACTGCGTCCCGAGGTCACTGCACGACTTACAGCAGAGAAGGCGACACTATATAAGAAGGCCACACAGCTCGTTGCACCCAAACAGAGACGTGTTGAGGGCCACGATGTTGTCATGTGCCAATGTGGCTATGATGGTGAAGACAATGCCATGGTACGCACATCTCTGGTCCTGAAGTCTTCGGTCACTGACCAGCGCTCAGATCAACTGCTCATTCTGCGACACTTGGCAGCATTTGAACTGCTACGGCTACTCTGGTGCAGCAGATCCACGTGTGCCACATAGCAATGATGATCACGCTTGTTACCAGTGTCTGTTTGGAGGCCGGGACGCAGTCAAACTTTACAGACTTCAGGATCTCGCTCTAAAGCGTCGAGTCATGAGCTCTGCTTTGCAAAACGGTCTCAGGAAGAAGACGGAGATGGGCAAGTCTTTGAGTAAGTACATGATCATTTGCTGGATATTGCAGCGTGCTGAAATCGTATCAGATATGCAGCCGGACGTTGCAGACCGCCTGCAGCGCGAGCTCCTGGAAGAAGGGTTCATCATGGCGACATCTAAATCCCACAAGCCGGGCTTCGCGAAGAAGGGACAGCCTCACTTCGTCCCAGTCGCTCAAGGCCCAGTCCATCAAGCAATGATTGAGCAGCTTTTCGACCCACTTGTGATGATCGAGGAGAATGTGAGTATGTCCATATTGCTTATAAAGCACTGCTGACTTTTATAGTATGCCAACAATGTGAACATTGCGACACCCCGTGCGGTCGCGAAGCAGGTACAGCAGATGAGATCCGCCAGCATGCCTCCACCCGCCACGCCTGCTTCGAGATTGAGGGTTCAAGGCACACCGACTACCGCCTCTGGTCTCGATCCGCGAGCTTCCATACCGCCGTACATCACCCCGAGCCACGTCCCTGGTCGCATCACGAAGCGTCCGCGCGACGAAGAAGATGTTTTCTCAACTCCCGCGAAGCGAGCTGCAACAGCCACACCATTGTTCGGTCGCCTCAAGAGCGTGCAGTCTCAATCCATGTTGAAGGCTTACGGAGAATCTTCAAGCCCGGTGGTCCGACAATAGACGCGAATTTGACAGCGTTGACGCGATGATTGTATGATTGTATGACTATGGTGTATACTACATGGAACTGTGTAAGATGCCTGGAGTACACGGCTGTGCGATGTCCCATGGAATTGGGAGTCTTGGGCTGATGGAACGAATAGCTAATACCAATCTCGCTCATCGATTGGGTGTTCATACTGAAGAAGCTCTATGATTCTCGTATCTTCATCAATCTCCAACATACAACGCCTGCATTCATGATCATTACCACCTCTCGATCTGTTGAAAGTAGCTAGCGCCACTTCCCCGTGGCACAATATTTGCCTATAGCGGAACATGCTCAAACTCCTGCTTGGGGATCACGCTTTGTTCCACACCCACGTCCCTGCCTGGACTCTCCGAATTCAAGTTCGAAATCTTGTCCACGCCTTCGCTCGTCTGACTCGGGTTGCGACGCCTCTTCTCCGCATCCTCTCCAGCGGCCATCTCTGCCATCTCAGGTACAGCTTGCTCCGCCTGTTGCTCAGCAATCTTCTGAGCGAACGGTGATCGGTTCCTGAACCACTCTCCCTTGGTATAGAACACGACCACCGGAATGCACAGGAACAGCGCAATGACGGCGAGGATAAGAGTTGGCCAGAAGTATCCCAATTTCTCCTTTTCGCCGCCGAAGGCCTGATAGAGGGGTTCGGAATACAACGCGGCGAAACCTGCCAATGCGTCTCGACAGAACCCGTTTCCGCCGGTGGCGCTTGCGGCGTAGGGGCCGTAGGCGGCCACCATGTAATCGATTGTGTCCATGTAGATGTCGAAGTTGACGAAGCCGATGAACGCGGTGAAGATTGCGATGCCGATCCAGTGGACGCCGTAGTCGGGACCTATGCTCAACGCACCGTAGCAGATGAGGCCAAGGGGAAGAAGCCAGACACTGTAAAGCAGACGGCGCATCCTCCGCTCTGGGCGGATGGCGTTGGGGTCGCCGTTCATGGCGCGGCGATCAGCGTAGTAGGTTGGTAAGTGCGTTGCCCAGGCGATGATGTAGGCGACCAAAAGAGCGAAGAAGCTGAGACCTTTGGTGATTGTGGTAAAACCCCATTTATCCAACACCATGCCGAAGGAGGTGAGGCCTGTGAAAATGAAAGCGTCGCTGAAGCCGGAGAGGAGGGAAAGGAAGCCGACAATCCATTCGGTGCAGAGCATTTTGTAGGGGCGCCACATGAGACTTGCAATGTGCTTCCAGGACAGACGTTCGCGGAGGGTGCCTCTCACTTCTACCGGGCCCCAGATCTGCTGGCCCTTTGCACGGAGTCTTTTGGCGTGTTTGTCGAGCATGGAATCTGTGCGAGTTTCGGGGACGAGCCAGAAGTGAAGGAACTGGGTTATGGCACCGAAAATGAGAGAGATCCAGAAGCACCATCGCCAGGGAAGGTAGGATTCGATGAAGCCGCCGGCGATGGGGGCGACGACGCTGCCGCCGACCGAGGAAAGGACGATGTAGGCGAGAGCAAATTGCTGGTCGGCAGGCTTGAACATGTCTGCGACGATGCCGAGAGTGACGGAGCCGCCGGCGGAGCTCAAGCCTCCAAGACCTCGGGCAATAACGACTGTTGTGAAGTTTGGTGCGAGAGCACAAGGAATTTGCCAGATGTTGACCAGACCGAGCGAGATCTGCATGATCCAGAAGCGACCAAACTCTTCGGAGAAAGGTGCCCATGCCTCGCAGCCGAAGGCGTAGAAGAGTAGGAAGACGAACTGCCCGATACGCGCTTGCTGCTTGTCGATGGCGAAGTCTTCAGACATGCCTGCCACTGAATTTGCATAGATGGCGGCGTTGAAGTTCATACTGATCTGCACGATGAAGATGACGGAGAGGATCATCCATTTCTTCCAATCTGGAAAAGCGAAGGCTGTGTGCTCGAAGGCATCGGCTTCGCGAAGGTAGTTGTCGTTTGAACTTCTAGCTGGTGTGTTGTTCGGTGGAATGAGTCCGGCGGATGACTGGGAATTAGAGACTTGCCGCTCCGAGACTGTTGCGGTCTCCTTCTTCCGGCGAGGAAGCATGGTGAATTATCCGAGACACGATGACAGTGTCGTGGATGAAGTAAAGCAAGTCTGAAGTGACGAAGGTAAGAATCTACATAGTGCTCCTGGTGCACCCTCAAGCAGTGGGCGCCAACAACGCCGGAGGAAATACTGCTGGCCTGCAAAGAGTATGAAGCTGGATTCTACCTCCAGCATGCATTACACGCCAACTGCGACGCTGCGATCTCACCACTCGCAACGACCAGCTTCATGCTTCGGCTTGCACAGCAGTATAGCTGTTGATAGAGATCGTGACTCACCTTATCTTGTTCCAGAGGGTGTGCTGATAACGAGAGTTGTGTAGCGAATGGTGTGATAACGAGAAGCCCAGTTGTAAGAGCGTTGGGCAGGCAGTGTGTAGTTTGGGATGGAGCAAAGAAAGTCAGAAGAGTGAGAGCAGGCAAGATACAGTACGTTGGCTTATCATGCTTCGAAGACTTCAAAGGTTGATATGAGGAGCTATACAGCTTGTCAGGTGTCGTGACATGGCGCTGGGGCGCCAAGCTCTTGCGGTTGACGACTCAGATGTCGTGCAATACTGTTATGACCGTACGAGCGGAACCAGAAGGATAGCAGAGCTGGTCATGACTTGTGGATTGAACACGTGTAGAACTCTGTGTGCTTCGCTGGAAATGTGGAATGCCTGAGATATAGCTCGAGCAATCCAGGAATCACAAGCATGTTGATTCGAGCGTGCTCACTCGACTGTCTTGTCCTGAGGACATGGTCGGGACGAGGGTACTGGACTCGTAGACCTCCAGTATAGGCATTGAAGGTCCAGCCATCAGAGTGAGATTCCGACGCATGACGAAAGATGCAGTCGACCCTCGCAGGTGGCACTCATTCGTCGCCGCAGGTCTAGTGGTCATGTCATCGGGTGGCACCAAGAAGGTGAAAATCGCCGCAGGACGGTGCTCGTAATGATCAAGACTCGAATCGAATTGTCTGTCACACCCGTCTGCCATAGAGAAGACAATTCTTTCTAGAACGCATCGCCCTCAGGAGTGGGCACAACGCATGATCAAGGGCTCTCTCTTCGGTGTTGGAAACAATGGTTGAATTCGGCACTTAAATTTTCCGCAGGCCGTCCGCCTTGATGTATAATATCAAGCGAGTCTTGCTTGTCACGTCAGTGTGAGGTCGAACTATCATCGTACCTGTATTTGTGTTATCGCGCAAGTAAGAAGGAGTGAGTGAGTGCGATGAGGTAAGATCGAAGTCGAGGATCTTGCCTTGGCATCTCTTCCCAGCCACTTCGCGACTCGTCTGAACATCTCTTCAGCATAGCACGCGCTGGCGATTGATCATGGACCGTAGTCTGGACGAGATCATTGGCGAGAGGCCAGCCCCGCGAGGAGTAAGCGACACAGATGAAGCCTGCATCACATCAGACGGAGGGCAAAGTCCAGCTAACGACGATGGCAGCGCGGTGGCAGAGGCGGCGGCCGAGGTGGAGATCGACGAGGACCACCACCCATGCGGGCACCACGTAGGGAGGACTATCCGAGAGACGGAGTGCGAAAGGTGTGTCTGATCACCTTTGACTGCTACACGTACCCATCTCTCCCCCGTCTGACATCCACTGCAGGTGCCAACTTCCTCCCTCCCAACTTCCTTTGCATGGACATAGTCCCGTGAGACCATACGATCCTGTCGACGCATACCTACCAACGCCCCTGTGGAGTGTTCTACGGACGCGACGATCTTCGATGGCCATTCGCGGCGCTTCAGACCGCACCAAGCTGACCACGGCATATCTGCTACACAGACGCGACGTGACGAGCCAGCGAATCTCGACGAGTACGTTAGAAGCACACAGACGTGGATATAGGAGAAGAGCTGATACAGGAATAGAGATTGGACACACGACCGCTACGAGGACGACCGCTATGATCGCCGAGACAGAAGGGCGCCAGCACCGTACGACCATCGCCCACCACGAGGAGGAGCACCGTACATCACCGCTTCCCACGCCATGATTAATTGTAGCTAACCACATACCAGCGGCGGCAGCAAGATCCGTGTCGACAACCTTCACTACGAGCTGACGGAAGACGATCTTCGTGTATGCGCCTACTCGACATGCCCACCTGCCTTCATACTAATGTCCCATAGGACCTTTTCGAGCGCATCGGCCCAACGATCTCCGTTCGTCTCCTCTACGACCGCGCAGACCGCTCCCTAGGCACAGCCTACGTCATCTACGAAGACCCGCGAGATGCCCGTCAAGCTGTCGATGACTTTGACGGGCAAATGGCCAACGGTCAACCCATTCGCCTTCAGCTCATGCCCACCGGACCAGCTCCACGAGCTCCCGGCGCCTCGCTGATGGATCGCATGGAGAAGCCACCGCGCAGCCTTTTCGACAGGATCGAGGGTGGTAGAAACGCAGGAAGAGAGGGTAGCCGTGAAGGAGGTCGCAGGAGGAGATACAGGAGCGACAGCCCTCAGAAGGACAGACTCGCGCCGCAAGATGTAGACCGCTACATCCCAGGTCGTGGCTCGCGATCGCCGATCAGACGTCGTGGCACACCACGTGAAGGTGGCAGACGACCAGGCGAGAGGAGAGAGCGTGGCGGCGGCAGAGGCGGACGTGGAGGACGCACAGATGAGGAGGGTCGTCCCATTGTTGGAGGTATGCCGAAGAAGACGGCGGAGGAGCTGGATGCAGAGATGGCGGACTACTGGAGTGGTAGCAAGAATGAGACTGCCGCGACCAACAACGGAGCGGGCGCTGCGAACGACACGAATGGTGAAGATATCGACATGGATATCTAAGAGACAGAGATATGGAGCCGTGCTCCAGCTTGTGACGATAAGCTCGTGGTATGATATGGACAGGAGCCCGGACAGGAAGATTCATAGGCTAGGCAGAGAATAAACCGACTCCACACTATGCATCCAGAACAAGAACGCTCAATCATGAACAATACTTCACAACTCCAATCCCTCCAACTGACTCACAACAGCATCCTCATCTCCGCCGCAATAATGTCCCACCACATCCTCTACGCTCAACCACTCCTCCTGCAACGCAAGAACTACAAGATCTCCCGCCGAGCAAATTCCATTCGCCATGATCGCCCCCGGGTCCAGGAAATCCTGGACCTTTAGCAATACCTTCTCCAATTCCCTCCCTCTCTTCCAAACCGCATATTCCTCTTTCCTCTTCTTACTCGGCGCTTTCTGTTGGCTCGGCCACGCCATCTGTTGCAGGAGCTTATACAGAATGAGATGGAGCCAGACGAGGTTTGTTTGAGGGTGGTACTGATCCCACGAGCGGCCGGAAGTTTCCATTTCATGTTGCAGACTGTGGCAGTCTGCGAGTGGGTCGTCAAAGAAGAGTGCCCCGCGCATGTAGCGGTAGATATCGTATTGGTATTCTTCTGTGCTGTCGCCTTCGAAGATTGCCCGGTCGCGGGTCAGGTCTTGGTATGCGATGTCGTTGGTGCTGCTGGACATGAGGCAGCGGGAGATGGTGTAGTCTATTATTGTGGTTTCGTGGGTGGTGAAGTTGAGAGTGCGGGTTGGGTCGATTGCTTCGGAGGATGGGCGTGGGGATGAGCGCACGCATATGTTCCCGAGATGTAAGTCGCGGTGCTCGAATTGTGCTCCTTCTTCGCCTTTGGCGAGAGAGAGCACGACTTGCCAGAACATGTCCCAGATTGTCCAGATTGAGGTGGCGAGGCCTTCTTCGACGAGGCGTTCGAGGTCTGTGCCGGCGTCTTGCATCTCGATTACCGCCCAGAGTTGGTCTTCGGTGTAGCTGGTTTTCTTGGATGGATCTGGGAAGTGGCTGGGGTCTTTCTTCTTTTTCTTTTGGGCTGTATTCCAGTTCTTGAAGGCTTGAGCGAAGGCTGGTGGTGGGCGGCCTTGGAGGATTCGTACATCTCGGAAGTTTGTGAAGCCGGGTATGGCACTCATGCGTTGGAGGAGCTTCACCTCGGTTGCAACATCGTCCGGTGCAGTCATGTTGTCTTGCTTCGCCATCGCGGCCTTCCTCTTTCGCTTGTCCACGGGGAGTGCGCTGTCTGGAGCCTTCAGTGGGATGATCTTGAAGACGGATTCGTCTGTGGTGGTAAACGCTGAGAGATCTTCGTGAAGACTCAGTCGATACACCTCACCGAAAGACGCCTCTGCTATCTTGGTGACTGCGAAGTGTTCAGAGAGTTGTTCTGACCAGGTTTCGAAGCAGGTTAAAGGATGTGATGAGAGGCCCAGTAGCGAGTCACAATGCGCTTCGTACACATTGGGAGTATCTTTGGATGTTTCTGGCGATATGCTCCGCCGCCTTTCTACCGCTGTGCTTTCCGCAGTATGCGATTGTATTGATAGATTTGCAAGACCTTTCGTGGCTTGCTCGAGAACGTCAGGCTCTTGGTCTTTATTAGATGTGTTCAGTCTCAACGAGTTCATTCCACCTATTAAGTCTTCCTCCACCACTTCATCCTGCTTTTTTACCGGCTTGACTTCATCCTCGTCATCACTATCCCACACGATATGCCCCTTCCGCTTGACGCGCGGCTGTTTCGTCTTTTTCGCATACTGTATCGCCTCCAACGGCAGCACGACTGCATTGTGGCTCTTCTGGCCCAGCGCTTTTCGAGGCGATCTCCTCACGGCAATGTTTGCTTCCTGCTTGTGCTCTGCCTCTTTAGATGGTGCATTTGACTTTTTGGTCCTGACTTGCTTCGGTAGTGGCTGTTCCGGGCTGGAGAGTGGTGCTGGCAGGGCATCGTAGATTGCTCGAGAGCGTTTCCCGTAGACTTGTTGGCGAGGCATTACTGTCGTCGATATACTGTCGTCTCAGTGTCCAGCTCGAGGCTGTAGTCTTGCGAACATGCTGGTCGGTGCTCATATGTGCCACGGCTCGAGCATTCCTGAAATTCAGTGTTTGACCTAGCAACTATCGATAAGTCGCCGCGAATCGTCACTTTCCCTCGACACGAGGTCGCGGCAAGAACGATCGAAGTGCGACCGCCACATGGTGATGAATGGATAGAATGGACACCTCACTGTCGCCATACCATTTGTGTCCCGTTGTCAGCAGTCGAGCGCGGCATACGCGTGAGCGTACACTGGCATCGATTGAATGATGTTGAGGTGGGAGGTAGGCTACCCGCGGCCTTGGAGCCAGTGTTTCGAGTAGACGCGCCCCGCATACACCCACTACCTCCCTCGCGTGACTCTCATCGCCATCAAAGCCTTTTGTAATCACCAAAAGACTCATCACCCACGCGCTGGACGCGCAGGCTGGATCCGAGGATATTACCTGCTCGCCGAATGGACTGAGCATCTCCAAGGCACGAGTAGGAAGCCTGGACTCGAAGCTCAGGCGGATATCAACATGGCGCCCAAACAGAAGAAGAACAAATCCGCTCTACCACGACAGCATGCGCCATGGTCGAACGTGAGGCGTTTGTTTCCTCTTCCAGTGCTAGTGCTGGTCGCGGCAGCCATATCGCCCGTCTCACAACTCACACTGGCACCTGTTTACGGCGCGATACCGTCTTCGGTAAATCATGGGACCATGTTGATACTATCTTACACCTTAGGCTTCATGCTCAAGGCGATACATAAGGAGCCATCGCCTTCGGTGCTGCCATTCCTCGCTATTTGGGCTTCTTGGATGCCGGCCATACAGAGCTGGCTTCTGCCATTCAGTTCCCAGCTTGGACCGACGGGGGGACCTATCCTCAATGGATTTCTGAGCTGTCATACGCTATTGATACCGTCGGTATATGCTCTCGCTGAGTTATGCGAGGGCTTTGGTCTCCATAGAGTCGTGCCTCGTGTAGCTGCGCTGGCGGTGTTCGCTTGCATAATTGCATACCCGATATATTTTCTCGAGCAGATACTTAGCCAGACTATCACCAAGCAACTACTGCAAATACCGAGCTTCACGTTGACACCTGTCCACCTGCAGCTTGGACTAGCGTTGACTTATGCCGTATTACATCCTTCCCGGCTGGTTCTGTTCGGTGTACCAGCGTTAGGACTCACAGCATTACTCAATCCACACTACACTCGCGCTTCGGCCAACCTCTCGTTGCATGCCCACAACTGGGCCCTGGTCGATCGACAATGGTCCAACACAGGTTACATCTCAGTCCTCGAAAGCTCCATGCACCAATATCGAGTGATGCGGTGCGACCACTCCCTCCTTGGCGGCGAATGGCTTCTGACAGAGCAGCGTAAGCAGCAAGAAGGTTGGAAAGTCAATGAGCCGATCTACGCAGTCTTTGAGATGCTCGAGGCTGTCCGATTGTTACAAGTGAACCCGGTCATACCAGACACAGAAGCGCAAGCGCTGGTCATAGGATTAGGAATTGGAACAGCACCCAAGGCCTTCGTCTCACACGGAATCAACACCACAACCATCGAGCTAGACCCCATTGTGCACGAATTTGCCACAAAGTATTTCGATCTACCGACAAATCACACATCAGTGATTCAGGATGCGGTCTCGTGGGTCGAGGAAGCAGTCGTAACACAGCAGGAAGGAAAGAAGTACAACTATATCATCCACGATGTCTTCACCGGCGGCGCCGAACCATTGGCTCTGTTTACCACCCAATTCCTTACGAACCTCCGCACCCTCCTCACACCAAATGGAGTAATAGTCCTCAACTACGCCGGTGACCTCTCAGTCCCTCTAACGCGCCTCGCCCTCCGCACCATCTCCAAGACCTTCTCCAACCAATGCCGCATCTACCGCGACGGACCTCCCGAAACAAAACCCCAACACGACAGTCCCGACTTCCTAAACATGGTCGTCTTCTGCCGCAACAGTCCGGGTCCCATTTCCTTCCGCACTCCCACAGCCGCAGACTTCTTGGGCAGCAAAAGCAGACAGTACTACATGCTCCCGAAACCCGAACACGAAATCCCGTTCCCGCAGGGTGCTGCAACGTACACCGAACAGGAACAGCAACATCTGACGCAAGTTCCACCGCTGAAACACCCCGATGACGCGTTGTACAACGCACCGAAGAAGGCGGAAGCTGCGGGAGCGCTGATCCCCGACGATGGCGAAGTCTTGGAGCTTGGCGACGTGGGTAAGCATGCCGCGCAGCAGGTTGAGAGTGCGGTGCGGCATTGGCATCTTATGCGACAGGTGTTGCCTGATGCTGTCTGGGAGCTTTGGTAGGGCGGTCGTTGGGCGTGGAGTGGTTGCTATTGTTGTTGTGGTGGTGATGGAGCTGTTCGTGATGGAAATTGCTCATCGATCGGCAGCGTTTGAGGACGGATCTCGAAATGTTGGTGATGAAACGGGATGGTCTGTGAAGTCACATATATTTAGCTAGAGCGAATCAAAAGATAAAGATATGTGGATTGGCGTGGGTGATGGTGTGTGGCATGTATTATTGGGGTATCATCTCTGCCGTGCTAGTGAACTTTTTGACCATTTCCAATATGGTACCAACGCGTGCGGCGCTGAACGCCCGTCAAGAGTAGGATGCATAGATATGTACAAAGGACCAACAGAAGATTGTTTGTCCAGCGCTCACTTGTGGACATGATTGGGCTTCAGGAGGCCCGACTTTGCTCTTGTAGGTGTCTTTCCGGGACTCTTGACCTTGTTGGCCGGTGGTTTGTGGTTGTGTAACGCCTTCTTTTGGCGTTTCTTGATGTCGTCGCTGTAGCCGGTCTGCTGACAGCAGGCGAATTCGTGGACGGTCTTCCATTCGAGGACGTCCTGGATGCTCCAACGCTTTTCAGGATCTGGATGTAGCATGCCAAAGACCATAGTCTTGGTACCGACATCGCCCAATTGCATGAACTGCTTTGTGTAGACAAAGGCAGGGAGTTCACGGCCTTTGCGGATCTCGCCGTCTGGATATTTGTCGAGCCAGCTGTCCCATGTGCTCATGTAAATACTGAAGTTTTTACACGAGGGGTCAGCCAACTCCCACGGAGTACCGCCAAAGCACAATGTCAAATAGCAGATTCCAACGGACCAGACGTCTGCGGCACTTGAGAAGTACTCCCCTTTCCGTTGTACGATCTCTGGTGCCATGTATGGTTTGCTGCCAACCCAACCTGGCGGACTCTTCCGGATCGGCGCATCAGGGCTTATGATGCTTTGTCGTCGACAATTCCGCAGCCCAGGGTGGTCTCCGCTGAAAACTTCTCCTGTACCGAAATCTGCAATTTTCAAGCAGCCATCTGCTGTGACGAGCAGGTTCTCTGACTTGAGGTCGCGGTGCGCGATGCCTCGTTCGTGAAGATACGCCACTCCTCTCACGAGCTGCTTGAACATGCAGTCCTTGTCCTCTTGGTTGAAATAATCTCGATTGATGAGATCGTTCAGGTCACCCAATTCGCAGTATTGCATAACATGATACCACTGTCCGTCCTTTCCATGGCACAGGCGGTAAGTTTCCACGATGTTCGGATGTTGACAGGCCTTTGAGATGGCGAACTCAGACTTTATCTTCCGCTCGTATTCATGCTCGTTCTCCTCCTCGGGTTCCCAAGGGCGGAAAGCTTTGACAGCAAAGACGAGTTTCTTCTTACTGGGGCAGGTCCCTGCATTTTTGCTCTCCATAAGCTTCACAGTCGCTGCACCGCCCTCGCCAATGTCCTTTTGGAGCTTACGATCGATGAACGAGAAGTACTCTTCCAGTGGACATTCGTCGACGATAAATTCCTCCGGCAGGTGGATTGATAATCGTCGTGCCTTGGAACCAGCTCCGGAGTTGACGCCGCCATAGTGCTCGCCATCTGCCGCCTTTGAGTAAATTGACGATCGTCGGCCATGAGTCGCGGCTGAGCTGGCTCGGCGCGGTCGGGTGAAAGGCAAGTCGCCGGAATTTTCGGGGTCCCATTTCACACGTCCTTTCGTGCTTTTGGGAGAGCCGAGCGGGGTCAAGCCATGTGGGTAGTAGGTTGCCTCTGCATCTGCATGCGCGACCTGGTCGTGGTGGCCATTCAGCTGAATCGCGGGCGCGTCGTCGAGACTTTGCTGGCGGACATGGCCATTTACATTTGCAGTCGACGGCGATCGCAACACAGATCTTGGCACGTTGACGGGTTGTGCAGGTGACCTTGCAGTGGTGCTGGTGCTGGTGCTGGTGCTGGTGCTGGTGCCGGTGCTGGTGCTGGTGGCGGTATATCGGCCGTAAGCGGTACCCAGTCGCGGTTGCTCAGGTGAGGAAGTTTGCGACTGCGACGGCGGAGGCATCTGACTTTTGCGCCGCGAGTGTCCAAGATGACGCTTGAAAAAGCCGGGCTTCTTTTCACGCACCGGCGGCGAGTCCGGCATGCTGAGCGGTAGACGGTAGGTGGTGTCGCAGGGGACCAGGTGCTGCGGAGTCTCGACGCTCATTGCTGATGAGGATTGTGTCGAGCTGGATTGTGTGGAAGAAGCGCCGCCAGTGGAGGTCGCAGTACTTCTAGTGGGCGTGGGATCCGGTCGCTTCTTGAGCCTGAAGTTGCCGACGAGCGCTTTCCAGCCGGATCCCGATGCCTCAGGCAGCTGGATGTGTCCACTGTTCAATGCTTCGATGAGGTTGTTCTCCGACTTGCTGCTGCTGTGGTAATAATCGTCAAACCCCGAGTCGTGTCGTTTGTAGAGCGTCGACAGTGAGCCCGCGCGGAAAGTAGGAGCGGCAATCTCCCTGCCCTCGTCATTGCTGTCCCTGGAGGACCCTGCGTGATTTCCCTCATCACCCTCCACAACCATTTCTAAACGGAGTCGCCCATGCTCGTCCCATTGTCGAACAACGAAGAGCCCGCTTGCACGTGCTGGAGCCGCCATGGTGGATGTGCTGTGCCCAAGCTATGGCGATATTCGCATAGGTGGAACCTGCAGCAATGGACGAGACGCTTGCACAAGGGGGTCTTGAGACACATATAGCAGTGACCTACCACCAATGCACTGACAGAACGAACACGATTCAACCGGCCTCCGGCCTGTACGATGAGACAGGACTACCCGCTGCCATACACACAATTTGATTGGCATCGTCTAAGCCAAGCCTTGGGCCGCTTGGCTCTGGCTCCGGATCGCAGAGGAGTCTTCCACGACGTTTGCCAAGTGAGCCCAGCGAGCTTGCGCATCCAGGATGACGGCCGGAATTTCCTCGACGGTCACTGGCGCTTGTGGTGACCTCAGCAAAGGCATATCCGCTGACAAGCTGCTCGCACAACTTTCGGCGGATTGGCAATAGGTTGGCGCCCAGGGCCCAGCTGGAACTCTCGTCGCGGGCCACTATCTAGTGGGCAAATAGCACTCCAGTACAACACAGCACTTCGTAATAACGGACAACAACGACGAGCACAGCGATTTCGAGCGCATGGGACTGGTTCGATGGTCGCAGCAGCGTACCATATTCCACGTCGACGCTCCACTTTCACTGACGACTCGAGACTTTGCAGACGTGTTTTAGCACTTCTTCTTGGCTTGTCACGCAGGGGACACGCTTCACCCAAGAGCGCGGCAACGACGATCATCCGAAAGTATAGCATTGCATTCCGAAGATGCATCACCTCCATCAGAAGCCTATCGAAGCTCATGTAAGGGGTCTCTACACAGGACGGGTTGAATATTGACCGCTTGTACTTCTGCGCTGGTATTTCCTACGACAATTTTGCTAGGTTTTGGACCTACGAATTGCTTTTTATTTGCGGCCAACCAAGTGATAAGAGCTTCAACATGCTTGTCGACAATACCATGGAGGAGCTCGTTTTGAATGAACTTAGCCCAAATTTTCAGCCAGCTTGCACTGTTCGTACAGCTTAACACGACGTCTAAAACATGTCGCTATTGCAGGCCAATG
This sequence comes from Nothopassalora personata, assembly GCA_033816765.1. Classification (NCBI taxonomy): domain Eukaryota; kingdom Fungi; phylum Ascomycota; class Dothideomycetes; order Mycosphaerellales; family Mycosphaerellaceae; genus Nothopassalora; species Nothopassalora personata. Next base: position 1,059,405 of record CM066290.1, read on the forward strand.
TACTAAGCGTAATCTCAACAGACGGTCGCACTTTTTCGGAATTTCTTCAGAAAGCTCTTTTGTCGAGTTATCTTCGTGGCAAAGCAGCCAGCTTCGGATTCGGACCACATTGAACCGCGCTAAACCCGAGTGCTTCGCGTACTTATGCCGGAGATTGTACTAAGGTTGAGCATCTTGGCAACAACTGTGCAGACACCTCCTACCATTCTGTCTCCGCCACCGGATTCCGGGCCGGATGGTGCAAACGTTCTAGCATACATAGGGTGCCGTCGAGAATGCTCGGAATGGACATACTAAGGGCAGTCATTTTCAAATGTGATGTGCCTACTAAACATGCTGCTCTCTGCGTGTGACAGTTGCTGTCGTCGTAATGATATGACATGTTGCTGGGGCTCGAATGTAATGAATGGTTTCTAAGTTGATCAAGAAGATGCGCAAGGTATCCAGTGAGGCTTACGAGATATGTCGGCCTTGCACATACCATCACCTTCTGTATACGGCACGAAACAATAGCACAAGCCCAAGTCTCTGCCCGGCAGTGGCCGTTAGACCCCTCTTTTCGCCATCTAGCGGCAGAACGTCACAGCTGCACAGGACCTTGTTGGTATGTCGAGGGCTATTATCTCGCTGTACAATTGGCCGACATCTATGTAGGGCAGCTGTCTCTTCCGGCAATTCCTCGTCGCTGTCCCTCTGGTTTCGCCGCATCCGATGGCTCAGACCGCGTCCCTGGCTCGAAATTCTGACATCATCCTGGGAGCGCGCTTTCCTTCGACACACCTTGTCTTGTTTCTCCAAGCTGATCCCCTTTTGCCTCTGAAGGACAATATCAATTTCGGCACAACGCAACAGCACTATGGCGGCAACGAATGTGCACACAGAATGTCTTCCGAAACGGCATCGTCACGCGCATTGCACACGCGCAACACCGTCGTCGCGAAAAGACGCGCCTTGATGGCATTCAGAAATGCTCGGCTGTCATTGGTGCTTATCCGAGCTTTCCCCGAAGCGGATGCTGAGGTCTCTAGCATCGAGTTCACCCACAACCGAGCCGCACCAGACCCTCTGCCACCCTACCCTGCGAGACATTCTGCCTTCATGCTCACACGTCAGTCTCAGGAAGCCATGGGCGATCGTTAGCAGCTTGCGTGCTATCTTTCCGTCTCCTTCTGCACGCAGCGCCAGAGGTCCAGCCACGCGAGTGTGCGCGCTCAGTCGCTGCACTTCCGACTGACAACCACCACTGCCACAGCAAATGCAACGCATCTGAGCCCTCCCACGCATTCTATCACCATACACAGCGTATCGCAGCGTATCTCAGCAATCAGATCAGCGCCACATTAACCATGCCGTCACCAATCCGCCGATCTGCTCGAGGGCAGGGACCAGCCTCCAGTACCACCTCGTCACTCTCGTCGCGACCGGACCGCGGAATGCGTACAAATCAGACCCAGAAGTCAGCGACACCCAGATCTCTGTCTAGCGAAGACCTCAGCGAGCCACCGGTCGCGCGTCGAAGTCAGCGCCAGCCGGCCACCAAAGAGGAAGGGTTAGCCAAAGACACAGAAGCTGTCGAAGACAATGATGAGGAGGCGATTGAAGAGGAGGAGATCACAAGATGTATATGTGGCCAGCAAGAGTACCCAGGACCACCTTTGAGCGAAGCATTCGCCGACATACCCAATGCGCAAGCTGAAGAGATTGGTGGGCTCTTCATCCTGTGCGATGGTTGCAGCGTCTGGCAGCATGGAGGCTGTGTCGGTATCGTCGAAGAAAGTCAGAGTCCTGATAAGTACTTTTGCGAGGAGTGCCGACCGAAGCAACATGCTGTGTCGCGAGACAGTAGAGGGTATGTGCAACTTCTCCCACTTGTTGCTTGTTCTTCGATCAAGCAGCATCGTCATTCTGATGAGCTCGAATGCACCTACACCAGCAAGGAAGTCGCAACGTGCGCAATGCTCTTGCTTTCGCCATATGCTCCTGCTGTGCGTGAGCTGCGAAGGCGCCTTCTCGTCTGCACTCACATCACATCTAGTCACACATCACAAGTCACACCGATCCTTTCACCACATTGATATGGCGCGGTACCATGAAGCACCTACACGGCGAGCAGCTGCTAAGATAGAGGACAACAGGCAAAAGTACTCGCTCTACATACCACTTCACCCGAAAGCTCAGCGACGAGGTTCAACGAGTAAACCCGACGACAAAGCAAAGAAAGAACGGCAGAGCGCAGATCCTCGCGCCAGCGTCGACCCTTCTACTGGAAAGCGACGAGGCACCATCAGAAGTAAAGAGCTTGATGATGAAGAGGAACAATTGCGACAAGCGATTGAGGAAAGCAAGCGCGAAGGCGGTACGGGAACCGCCAGACGCAATGGCAAACGTGCTCGTGATGACAGCAGTGAGGAGTAAGTACACAGATTCCAGTCCCAAGTGAAGCAGAAAGCTGAGCGTTACTAGCAGCAAGCAAGAGACCAAGCGGCAGCGACGGACTTCAGAGGCGGTGCCTTCAATGCCGCACGTGGCGTCGATAGAGGATGATTCGGACGACCCCGACTCGATGTCAGTTAGCAGACCGAAGAAAGTCAAAGCCGAGGCGGCACAATCCGCACGTCAACTACAGCAGCAGGAGAAGGAGAAGGAGCGTGAACAGTCTCGGAACGAGGCTGCTAGCCGGAGACACGACAGAGCAAGAAGCCGCAGAGGTGAAGGTCAGCAGTGCAGAAGCTCTATTGGAACGATTTGACGACTGACATGCTCGCCAGACGCCGATGGAAACGATGAAACGACTCCAAAGCCGACATCAAGCGGCAAAGTCTCGCCGCCGGCTCCCTCTTCGCAGCCTCCGACACCACCTCCCGCCAATAAAGCACCCGGCAAGAAAGGTCCTGGAAAGAAGCCTGGCAAGAAGCTTGGGAACAACCAATACACAAAGCGTAACCTTGAACAGGCAACCTCTTCACCTCATGGACGGAAGCGGCAGCTGCCGAGTCAGCAGACACAAGGTAGCGGTGACGAAGGTTCGGAGATAATCGTGAATAGCGGCCCAAACGGCACCACGGAAAAGCAAAGTCCAGGCGTGACGGGCGCAAGCGAAAACACCAATGGCAAGGGCAAACCTGCCCGCGGACGGAAGGCCATGGCAAACGGCAACGGCGTAAAAGGTTCAGCGCCTGAGGAAGTCGAGAGGACGTTCACGAACATGCACCTTGTGCTACAGAACATGAGCACGTACGTCACGAAACAGCAGGACGAGACGACTGTTGCAGTCGAAAAAAATACATTGGCCATCGAAGCTGGATCTCCGAGTGGTGCTGGTGCGGTGCAGGCACCGAGTACTGCGCCAGTGAGCTCGCTGGCGGATCGGAACTTCCATGATCTGAGCTCGAACGAGATGGCTGTGCAGCTTCAGTCGAACATCAAGGAGTGGCAAAGGCAGTGGGGACATTTGGCGAGTGCATAGCATGAGGCCCCTCGGACGTAGGCTGTTCACGACTCTACGATACGGGAGGCATTGTTACGGGCGTTATTGGGCAGGGCATAGCCGGAGAGAAGCATGCGCGCTCAAGGAGAGGCTTGCGGGAAGGTTCTTGCATCACGGCGTGCAGGGATGAGGTAAACGCCGCTCGACTGCGATTCGGTATACTGTCAAAGATGGGATGAACTGCACATAGACGGCGCGAGACGATTGAGCTTAGGCATACGTGAAAGTATCGATGCATGAGCTATTGTTGCAGCACATTCAGCTACTTTGCAATTCGGCTGCTCGATGGTCCACCACATCTCTCTCGGTGATTAGGGGCTAACCCGTGAAGTGTTCGCGCTGAAGAATCCGGTACTGCAAAGCTTCGCTGGCGTATCTTCCCTCTTTCCACGCCCATCGAAGATGCACACCATCAAGTTAGACGTCCGCTTGGAGCACGCCAGGTTTGAGCAATATGCCATGTGCTGCGAGCCAGCGGCGGAATTTCCCAAGCTTGTTCAACAGCCAGAGCGCGTCCGATTTGTGGCCTCTGAACCTTCCGGAATATCCTTGAAGAATGCTGGTTTTCCTGGTTGTGTGTACTTACCCGATTCCTATAGCGCTGACAAGTAGACGTAGTGGATGTTGAGAAATCGGTCGGATTTAGGCTGGGGTCCCGGAGCGCATGCGCTTTAGGAAGGTGGTGAGATCGTCGGCGATGAAGGTGACGTTTGCGTGGTATACTTTTGAGACGTTTGGCGGGGAGTTGTTTGTTGGGATACAGGAAGCTGTAGCGCTTGTTGGACAGCTTCTCTCAATTCGCGTGGGAGCCGAGGGAGTTGGTATGGCTCTGGCGGTATTGCAGAGCTGTGTGATTAAATGTACCGTCTGCTGGATGAATGCTTGAGTCCTTGATGGTTGGAGACGAGGTCGGCATCGATATACTGCGGATTCGAAAGTGGAGTCAGTCAAAAGAGAAGATTGATGGTGGAAGGAATTTAGAGATGGCAGAAGGGCTGGAGCATGTGAAGATGATGCCTGTCCACCGTTGTGGTAGCATCCACGTCAGAGAGAAATTCAAGATTAGCCCACAGGCTCTTAGTCTCTGCTTGTTGCGGGCTGAGCTTCTCCCAGCAAGAACCACGTCCTTACGATTGCCAGCAGCAAGCACGTCCAGTCTCAAAGCTTCCACATCCAATCCAGATGCACGCCATCAACCCTCACATCCGCCTTCAACACCCCAACCTTCAGCACAATCCCCTCAGCAGCAAGTTCCAGCCTAAACCTCTCAAGCTTCTCCAACTCCCAGACCGCGACGTTCCTGTTGTTCTGCAGCTGATGCTGCTCGAAGTGCCAACCTTCACTCCGACCTTGATAGTAGATCCAAGGGCGCTCCATAATGTCGATGCGTGCGTTCCAAGGCGGGCAGTAGATCTCGTAGGTGCAATGGATGTTCTTGATGGCTGCGCGCAGAGCGTTTGGCACGGTGTAGAGGAATCGCAGCAGGGCAGGCTGGTCGTGAGCCTTGAATGTCACGGTCTTGAGGAGGCTCTCAAGGCATGTAGATATGATCTCGAAGCTCTCCCGGGATGCGCAGCATGTGGCAAGTGCCTGTGAGTAAAGTCAGTGTTTTGACGCTCGGAGAGGTCATGAGTGTGGTTATACCATACCTTCCACCGATGGGATACTCGGGTTGTAGCCGCCCAATCGCCTATTGAGAGCCATGGTCGTTCGCACGCGAAGTGGGATGTCATTGTCAGGTATGGAAGGAAGTCTTGGTGTCGAGGGACAGCGTTTGATGTGATGTTCATCCTTGTCATTTACTTCGGCCAAATCCGCGCTAGCAACTTCACATGCATGGATATTACTCCGGTCACCAGCAAATCATTCACTAGGCTATCATGAGCCGTCTCGGTAGCTGTAATACACTTCCGAGTAGCAGAACGAGGAACGATGGGAAGATAACCCATTGCCCTGACTTCCCGTTCTGCATTGAAGTCCACGCTCTCGTGGTCGTTACCGTAGACCCAGTGATCAGCTCGTCCCTCGAGAGCTCCTAGGCAACCTCCTCTTATCAGAGCATTGCATGCAACACCGTAGCTCATGCCTTCCAAGCTCATCGTCTTTTATCCCAGACCCACGCCTTGAGCACACCCGGTGGCAAGCTGATACCCTGTCTATCCAGTCGATTCCTGCGGCATTCGAGTCATGAGCTTGCGTGCAGATTCCATTGCGTGTGCTGACTCGAAGGGTACTGCGCGCCAGCTAGCGAGAGGCAAGATGTACATGCTGATATCATATCCGATGCTGCGGAGCATTTGACGAGTAGAACCCGGCAGCTTACTCACCTCGGCGATGAGCTGCGCCATATCATCGTCCATGAACACGATATTGCCCTAATAGCTCTCGAGTGCCTCTGCATGTAGCATGCCCATGGGACTTTCCTCCCGGCCTTCACACTTGACTGGGCGATGCCTTGCCATGCAATGTCTGCCCTTCGTGTTAAGACTCCTTAACACTTTGTTGTCAGCTTGCGGCCAATCAATCCCGCCCTTCTTGATAGCATTCTCGAGTCCGTGCAAGCAAACATCCACCATTAGAACATATCCTCCAATCGTCAGGGTGCGCTCCATCGTACAGATGGCTTCCATCCGCACCGATACTGGACATGTTCACACTCATTACTTTTGCTCCCGCCTCTGCCCGTGCGGCGGCGAGTCCCGGGATAGCACTATTGAACACATTAATCTGCTCTTGAAGCCCGTCAAGACTAGCCTGCGTGATCTGAGCAACAATGACGGTCGCGTTGGGCGCAGAATGCAACATCTCATCCACCCAGACTTCGAGCCGACCAATCGCTCCCTTCCAATACTGCCGACATGCGTCATGAGCCATAACATCCGTGCCAGCGTGCAATAGTACGACGTCTGGCTGGCTTGAAAAGACCTCATCTCTCTGTATCCTCATCAAGATGTGGTTGATAATAAGTGATTTGAAGCCTTCATGCTCGTTGTTCATCATGTCTCTGGACTTTTGCGAGCCGATGCATACGGACTCAAAGCTCAGCTCGTTCGAAGAGTCTTTGAGATGTCTACGGTACCCCTTAAGATGACTGCTGCCCCAGCCTAAAGTGATCGAGTCGCCAAAGGGCAAGATGCGGATGGTCGAAGTCGAATATGCTGTGGCTGTTGCAGGTGGCACTTGTTGGAGCTTACTCGTAGGCCCTGTCGAAGCTGTAGTGCTGTCAGCGGCGTCTACATGTGCTTGATAGGTTGCTTACAAAGAGTCAAGATCGCAGCGAGGACTAGCATCGAGCATGTCGTGCTATGCTCGATGCTATTCCTCGCCACGATTCTGGTGTGCGATATCGCCGATAGCTGCAAACCAGTAGCAGGCTGTGGCTTTAGTGCTGAGTAGGTTGTCAAGTCAACAATGGTGTCGTGAGGAGCTCAAAAGTTCGCTCTGGAGATAGTAGGTCGATTTCGCACCGACATGCCTGCCGCATACTCGATGGATGCCATGACCAAGCATGGTGAGGAAAGCATGAAAAACACAATTTGACTGTATGGACCTACTGTTGACGAAAAGATGCACCTCAGGTCGAGCAGGGCCTACGCCGGTCATGAGGATATCCATCTCTTTCAACACAGCGACACGCACCGCTCATCGGAAGAGACCCGCAGGAGATGCTAGCGTATATTTTTACTCAATGTGGTATCATCAATGGACGATCGACGCGGTGGCTGGCTGTACTGGGCGAGTGGCTGCCGCGTGTTGATTATGTGGCTTGGCGGTCTCATGCTGAAGAGCTTAGTTTGCCCAGCCCTATCAATTACCGAGATTCCTTTTCACGTACAGCACTGACCGCAGCATCCTCGACTGGACAGACCAGTACTGTCATTTGCTGCTAAGGGGAGCTAGGAGTATTCGTGCGATGGCAGTATCGGACAGCATGGAAACATGCGTCGAGCCGGTATTGAGTAAACAAGCATCTGCAACACTTTAGCTGTTGTTATATCCAATGTCCAACCCTTCCAACTTCCCGTCCGCCCTCCAATCGTTCAAAATCTTGAAGAAAGCAGGACTACCTCCTCCATAGGCCGCATTCCTGGCAGCCTGTGGCAGCATACTTCCCTCATTGTTATAGTACCCTGGAGTACATTCTTGCAAGAACGGTGCTCTCAGCTTGACCAACTCAATAATGGTGTCAACCCACTGCTTCTCAGCCTCCGCTGTCGGCTCAATGGTGCGAGTATTGCGTTTCATGCCTTCTGAGATGACATACGCCAGGTGTTTGGCTTGTTCGCCCGTGACGTGGATGAAGTTTGGCGTTAATGCGGCCTGTACGATTGACACCCAGAAACAGTTTGGGAAGCCTCGAGTAGCCCAACCGTGGAGCGTGCTTGCGCCGTCCTTCCAGCAATCGGTGATGGTCTGGCCACTACGGCCGTAGACTTCCATGTTGGTTCTGTGAGACCATTCTGTAGCGAGCTCGAAGCCGGTCGCGTAGACGATGCAGTCGACTTCGTACTCTTGTCCGTTGGCGATGATGCCCTTCTCCGTGATGCGATCAACACCCACGCCCTTGGTATCGACTAGGTGGACATTTTCGCGGTTGAAGGCCTGGAGGTATTCATCGTGGAAGCAGGGACGTTTGCAGAGCTGATTATACCATGGCTTGAGGCTCTCTGCAGTTGCTTTGTCTTTGACGACCTCGTCACAGCGCGCGCGCACTTGATTCATCTTCTCGAAGTCAGCCATTTGCCGTTCTGCGGCTGCCTTGGCAGGATCCGTTGACTCAGTAGCTCCGCGAGCAAGTAACTTCCGCAGGATATCGGTCCAGCCATCCTGGACGAGATCAGTGGGAAGAATGCCACCGTTCACAATGGTGTTGAAGTTCTCCATGCGCTCTTTTTGCCAGCCGGGCTGCAGACTCTCGGCCCAAGCTTGATCTGTAGGCCGGTTACCACGGACGTCGATCGAGGATGGCGTTCGCTGGAAGACGTATAGCTCACTAGCATAGTTGGCGACATTGGGGACGATCTGCACTGCAGTGGCGCCAGTACCGATAACCGCCACCCTCTTATCTTCCAAGCCGGTCAGGCCACCTTCGTTATCACCCTTGGTATAGTCGTAGTCCCATCGACTGGAGTGGAAGCAGTGTCCTTTGAACTTCTCGATACCAGGTACGCCTGGAAGTTTAGGCCTGTGCAATGGTCCCGCTGCAGGTACAACAAATCTAGCCTGAATGTCATCATTCCGGCTAGTTTTGACTGACCACATTGCCGTTCTCGTTCCACCGAAGCTCGTGCGTCTCTGTCTGGAAGAGAGTATGCTCATACAAAGAGTACCGCTGGCCTATCATCTCTGAGTGTTTGAGAAGCTCCTTTGCATGTGCATACTTTTCAGTCGGCATATAATCTAGCTCCTCAAGCAGAGGCATATAGATGTATGATTCAATGTCACATTGGGTGCCTGTCGATCAGTCAGTATCGCGTCAGAGATTGTGACCACCTCTAGAGCTGGAATACCTGGGTATCGATTCCTATCCGACAGGAGGTTGTTAGCCATACTCGCAGAGCAAGTGGCACATTAGCTGGAAGAATGGCGAGCGGGCGGCCTGCAGACGCATCTTCAACAGACGATGACTTCCAGGCTGTAGGACTCACCAGTACCATGTGCCACCAAAATCGCCAGCTTTCTCGAGAATGCGGAAGTTCTTGATGCCAGCTTCAAGCAAGCGGACTGCAATCAACTGTGCGCCGTAGCCTCCGCCAATAATCAAGACATCGACGCGTTCAGACACAGGCTCGCGAGTAAAGCCTGGCTTAACCCATGGATCCTTCAGCCAATGACCAAAGATACCATCCTCTTCAATCAGACTGTACTGATTGATACCGCCACCATGCTTCAATCGCTTGTCACGCTCGGCGAGATACTTCTCTTTGAGCTTGACAGGATCGAAGGGTGCTGGATTGGGCTCCACTTTCTGGAAGTCTGCTTCCAGATTGACCTGCTTCTGCTGCGGACCGAGAATGTCGACTTTGTCGAGGACCTCTGCTGTAGCCATGTTGCGTGAGTCGTCAGGAGAAGTTGGTAGTACTGTTGGCAGAAACCACTGTTATAGCGATCTCTGCTAGCAAAGCTCCGGAAGAAGGAGTCGGGCGTGAGCCTAGAGGATTTATCAATAATCAGAGCAGAACCCACACTCGGTAAGGTCAGCTGTTGATGATCCCTTTCTGATCCTACCTCCACTCCAACAGGTGGGCTATAGACTTATACTTGATGGCAAGGATGACACTAACACCGAGGCAGTAGCCATAACCCCACCCTCTTAGCCGATCTGATGTGTGGAACATTCACGTCTTTGATGGCAGCTTATGGTTGCCCTGTCTCGGTCCAAAAAGGCATGCTATGCGCGGATAACGAGCTGCACAACCCTGGGTAAGGGATACAGTCCTCGAAGTTGTGCATGTCATCTCTGGTCGATGTTGCTTGGCCAGTGGGTTTGTGACTGGAGATGCAATAGGTTTTGCTGCCAGTTCGGCCGTCTCGGCACAGATGTGCGTAGCACGGGTTCTCGACATGGCAGCTGCTAGTCAGTGTCTCGTTCCTGCGAATATGACTTCACCTTCGTACGACGCAATCGTTACAGGACGAGAAGCTGCTGTGCGGGACCCACGTGATTGTAGCCAGGTCCCCAAAGAGCAAAAGGCGCTCCAAGGGCTGATCTGAGGTCTGGTATTGGTCCAGTCCAGCAATAACGCTGGTCGTCGTCAGTCGTGGCTCCTTCGCTCCCATGGACAGTGTCGGTAGGGGAGCGTTCATGACCACCTTGTCGAGCTTGGATCTGCCGACAGTGCCGACTAGCGGGTCATGCCAATATATTGGTGAAATTGTCACTGCGCGTCCACAGAGCCCATTCAGTAATTCAGTACGGTGAGGTGAACATGCGCGAATCTGGACGCGCGTACTGTAGACGTAGCAACTCGCGCTCAGACCAGTACATACACTAAGCTTCTTGTAGTCTCGGGAGTAGAACTAGGTGAGACAGAGCTTGGCGGCAGCATCATCGCCGCCTAGACTACCTCCAGGAGCTGCAACAGCAAAAGCTGCCACCTCTATTACAGAAACCACAACAAACCACCATCTCCCACCTTACGATACCTCTCTCGCCGCCGTGAGAGGTACACGGCAAAGATGGCGGCACACAACGAGTCGCTGTTCCGGTCGCAGCACATGACCCTGACCCAGCTCTATGTGGCTAATGAGATTGGGCGCGAGGTCGTGTCTGCGCTGGGAGAGCTGGGCTCCATGCAGTTTCGCGATGTCAGTGGACGTGGTATGACGGGACATGTGTATCTGCTGACAACGCACAGCTGAACCCCGATACGACCGCCTTCCAGCGCACCTTCACGCACGAGATTCGCCGCCTGGACAATGTCGAACGCCAGCTCAACTACTTCCGCTCCGAGATCGAACGCAATGGCATGGAGATGCGCTCCATCTACGAGTTCAGCAACACCATGGCAGCTCCCTCCGCCTCCGAGATTGATGAGTTGGCGGATCGCAGCCAACAGCTGGAGCAAAGGATTGCCAGCTTGAACGAGAGCTACCAGACTCTGAAGAAGCGAGAGGCAGAGTTGACCGAGTGGCGATGGGTTTTGCGAGAGGCCGGCGGCTTTTTCGATCGTGCCCGTGGCCAGACGGAGGAGATCCGACAGTCCATTGACTCTTCTGATGATGCACCTCTACTCGGCGATGTCGAGCAGGCCAACGGATCAGCCGAAGGGGGAGGACAGAGCTTCAGTGTTATGAACATTGGCTTCGTCGCCGGTGTCATCCCACGTGAGCGGATGGGTGCTTTTGAGCGCATCCTCTGGAGAACGCTTCGTGGCAACCTTTACATGAACCAGTCGGAGATTCCAGATCCTATCATAGACTCGGAGAAGGGCGAGGAGGTCCACAAGAACGTGTTCGTTATCTTCGCACATGGAAAAGAGATCATCGCCAAGATCAGGAAGATTTCAGAGTCCTTGGGCGCGGACATCTACAATGTGGACGAGAACAGCGAGCTGCGCAGAGATCAGATCCACGAAGTCAATAGTCGTCTGCAGGACCTGGGCAATGTTCTTGGCAACACCAAGCGTACACTTGACGCCGAGCTCACCCAGATCGGTCGCTCGTTGGCCGCATGGCTGATTGTTATCAAGAAGGAGAAGAGCGTCTACCAGACCTTGAACCGCTTCTCGTACGATCCCGCACGAAAGACACTTGTGGCTGAAGCCTGGTGCCCGACAGCTCAGCTTGGCCTGATCAAGTCGACTCTCCAGGACGTCAACGACCGTGCAGGTCTATCTGTACCAACCATTGTCAACCAGATCAAGACGTCGAAAACACCGCCAACTTACAACAAGACCAACAAATTCACCCTTGGTTTCCAAACCATCATCGATGCATACGGTACTGCCAAATACACCGAGGTCAACCCAGGCCTACCCACTATCGTCACCTTCCCATTCCTGTTCGCTGTCATGTTCGGTGACTTTGGTCACGGTGCAATCATGACCCTCGCAGCAGCGGCTATGATATACTTCGAGAAGCCTCTCCAACGCGGCAAACAGGACGAACTCTTCGGCATGGCGTTCTACGGACGTTATATCATGCTTATGATGGGTATATTTTCTATGTACACCGGTCTGATCTATTGCGATGCCTTCTCCAAGGAGATCCCACTCTTCAAGAGTATGTGGGAATGGGAGTTCCCGGACAACTACGAACCTGACAAGACGACCGTCACCGCAAAGCGAGTTGAAGGCTACACTTATCCCTTTGGTCTCGACTGGAAGTGGCATGACACTGAGAATGACCTTCTCTTCAGCAACAGCTACAAGATGAAGCTGTCCATCATCATGGGTTGGGCCCACATGACCTACTCTCTTTGCCTCTCCTTCATCAACGCCCGTCACTTCAAGTCTCCCATCGACATTTGGGGCAACTTCGTGCCCGGCATGATCTTCTTCCAGAGTATCTTCGGCTACTTGGTCCTCACTATCATCTGGAAGTGGTCTGTGGACTGGTTCGCTATCGGCGAGCAGCCACCCAACCTCTTGAACATGCTCATCTATATGTTCTTGTCACCTGGCACGGTCGAGGAAAAGTTGTACAATGGCCAAGGATTCGTTCAGACCGTCCTGGTCCTTCTTGCCGTTATTCAAGTCCCGATCATGCTGTTCCTCAAGCCTTTCTACCTCCGCTGGGAGCACAACCGCGCTCGTGCCAAGGGTTACCGTGGCATAGGAGAAACCACGACTGTTTCAGCTCTTGACGACGATGATGGCGTCGACCACCCGGGCGAGAATGGGAGACCAAGCTTCGCTGAGAGCGATATCGATGGTGCTATGATCACCCAAGACATCGGTGGCGGTGAGGGAGGTCACGAGGAGTTTGAGTTCAGTGAAGTGATGATCCATCAAGTCATTCACACCATTGGTGAGTACCACGTTAGTAATGCTTTTGAGCCAGCCTTGCTAACATTTCGCAGAATTCTGTCTGAACTGTGTCTCCCACACCGCCTCTTACCTCCGTCTCTGGGCCTTGTCGCTAGCCCATCAACAGCTTTCCATCGTGCTCTGGAGCATGACTTTGGCCAACGCCTTCGCCTTTGAAGGCGCCACCGGTATTTTCGTCATCTTCCTCGCCTTCGCACTCTGGTTCTCTCTAACCATCGCCGTGTTGGTGGTCATGGAAGGTACCAGTGCCATGTTGCATTCGCTCCGTCTGCACTGGGTCGAAGCAATGAGCAAGCATTTCATTGGCGAGGGTGTAGCCTTTGAGCCATTCTCGTTCAAAGAAATGCTGGAAGAGGAAATGACAGAATTGAAATAGATGTTTACTAGTTTTGTATTGTTAGCATAGCAAGTGTTGTTTAGTCTACTCCTGCATAGACCACCCAAGAGCACAAGCCTTCCAAGACTCTGGTTGCCGGTTGTATCAATGATGTGTAATCGCCTCTGTGCTCAGGTCTCTGTTTCGCGTGTACAACTAGCAATACAGGCAACGCCTTCGCTCCGCGTTACCTTCTTCTGTAACATTCAGCGCAATACTGTCCCGAATCATCTCCAAGATGCCGTAAATGCGTAGCCTCAACCCGCCAAACAGCCCGTGTCCCACAAGAACTCCCAACACCATCAAATGAAACCGCCAAATCCTCTCATGTCTCTCGCAGACTCGCAAATGCCTCTTTGGAACCATTTCAGTAGACACACTTCGATGCCGCTGCCGAAAGAGCTTCCGTTCAAAACGCCAAGTATCAATATCCCCATGCTCAGACACAGACGCCAAATCACAAGATGTACAAGAATTCTCGCCCTCTAGAGTCCAACTGTCGCCACTGTCGTTCACGTTCAATGCGCTGCTCTTGTCGGACTCTGGGAATGACACCGCCGGGAGGGACCACGAGCGGCTACGTCGATCATCATCCTCTTCTGATGGGGGATGACAGTCGTAATCATGCTCTAAGAATACACAAAAGACATTAGCGGAAAGAACCAAAGATGCGGAGTTTCGTGGATGAATTGATAGAATCTAAAGGGCTGAGGTGTCAACCTGATGTTGGTGTGGTGGCCGCTTTAGGTTGTGAGGCGGTTGCGGCACTAGAGGGCGAGAGGGTCGATGTATCGGGCGTGCTGGAAACGCCAGCGGTCGTGCTGGAGCCTGTGTGACTGTGGGTACACGTGGAGGTGGCATTGTCGACGCTGAGAGTTGGTGTGGCATTGGTTGCTGTGCTTCGTGATTTGGGCGCTTGTGCTTGTCGCAAGCGGCGAACTTCAGCTTCGAGCTTGCGGCGTTCTTCTTGTTCGATCTGAGAGGGAAATGTTAGTATCGCAAAAGGCAGTATGGCAGGGTTGGCAACTCACTCGCAATAGCCGTACGCCTTCGCCTCGTGCCTCGCGCATCATCTTCTTGAACTCCCGCCGCAGTACCATGACGCTGGTCGACTCTCTCGGCGCACCAGGATCGTCCCCACCAGGGCTCTTGCTCCCAATCCATTTCATCTTCTCGTCGGCGAGCTGTGCCTCAAGTTCGTCACATCGGTCACGCAGGCTGTCGATTAAGCTCTCAAGCTTCTCGCGCTCTTTCTCGAGTTCGAGACCTTCCCGTGTCATTTCCTGGAATTCATTGGTCATATCCTCCAATTCGCCTTCCAAAAGCTTGCCACGTTCGGCGTATTCTCGTCGCAGGGTATCGACGCGCTGTTCGTGAGCCTTTTGCAGGTCTTCGATTTCCTGGTCCTTGAGTTTTTGCAGTGCTTCCATCTCACCAGCAGCCATGCCAGCCTCCTTCTTGCGCTCACTTCTTGACCCATGAGCAGACTCGAGCTCAGCCCGCGCCACCGTCAACTCAGTCATCAGGCGAACAAGCTCAGACTCTTGAGTCTCCATCTCCTTCTGCAGGTCAGAGTGTCGCTGCTCGGCAGCTTCCTTGTCTGTGAACAGCTGTGCGCTCGCAGCCGACATCTGTGCATGTCTCTGCTCAATTTCCTTCTGCCTGGACTGTGTCTGCTCGACGGTGTGGCGCATCTGCTCCAACTCATTCATCACGTTGACGAGCTCGTCACGATTTTGGGTCGACTCCTTTTCTGCCTCTTGGTGGCGAACCATGAGGTTCGCGAGTTCTTGTTGAGTGGCATCGTATGCAGTCTCAAGCTGATCATATCGGCTCTGCATATCGGCAATTTCGGCTTCCTTCTCAACGTTTGCTTTGCCATTGAGGTCACGCTGCTGCTGAATCTGTCGTCGGAGGATATCCTGCTGCTCACGCGCACATTTCGCCACACTGGACATGTGTTGCACACGAGAGCTCAGGGCGTGGATCGAAAAGTCCTCTTTGAGTGGGTTCGAAGCTGACCGTTCACCGTTGCCGTCAGTCGCGTCAGTATCTGCAGCAACGATGTCCCACAGCTCAGCAAGCACCGTCGCATACTCCGCCGCCTTCTTTGAGTGTGCATCAGCTTTGCTCTTTGCTTCTTCAATGCCACTACTTGCTTCGCGGGCAGTATTTAGCTCTTGATTATGTTGCTGCAGAAGCTGACCAACCGCTAGCAGACTATCTTCGAGGTACTGCAGCTGATGTTCGTAGCCGTGACCAGTGGCCTGAGGTGGTTGAGGAAAGTCTTTGACAGAATCCATATGCGCCGAGATCTGAAGAGTCGCATAAAGCTGCGAATTCAGAGCTTCCAGACGTTCATCAATGGCGTTCCTGGTTTGAGAGGCACTGTCCTGCACTCTGGCATAATGCGCTTTGACCTCTTCCTGCTCTGCGTCTAGAGTCTGCAAATTACGCTCGAATATGTCAAATGTGCTTGCAAGATGCTCTCGAGGGTCGGCCAGCTTAGATCGCGCAGGCTCCGGCGGGGCTGATCTCCCGCGAGTCTGGCTTGCCTCCTCAATGACAGAGCGAAGTTGTGTGTTGAGCTGCTCCAATCGGTCTTGCATGCTGCGGAGCTGCTGCTCATGCTCCTCCTGCAGCTTTTGTACATCTTGCTTACTTGCAGGGGCAGGCTTCCCACGGAGAATATCACGTATGCCATCAAATTCGTCCGGTCCTGTTGGGTGCAGGCCGTCCTCGCCAAAGCCTCGGTGCGCATTCGTCAAAGCATCAGTTCTCTGCGCTGGAGGTTCGCTGGCCTGTGCTGCCAGAACGGCAGCAGTGTGGCGCAGCAACGACCGCTCTACAATCTGGCGCCTCTCGAGCAGAGATCTGATCTGCTCATGTAGCTCGTCGACCTTCTTGATGCTCTGCGCAACCTCATCTTCTGCTTGGTGCAGGGTTTCACCACCGTTGCTACCGGTCCTGCTCCTGTTCCCAAGCAGGCTGCTCCTATGCTTGCGCGGACTGTCCGGGCTTTGTGGAGTGTCTGGGCGCCCTTCCTTCTTGCCGGAGGAGTATAGCTTCTGCAGGTTCCGCGCTGCGTCTTTCACCTTGGCCTCCAACGTCAACTTCCTGTTGGCGGCGTCAATCCTTTGGTTCAGTCTGGCCTGCTCCTTCTTCAACTCATCGACCTCGTCGATATTCAATATCTGGAACGTGTGCGTGTCCAGCAGCGCGTTCTCGTACAGTAGATGTTGTCCCACGGCATCGTGATTATGGTCGTGGAGCCGTGTATTGAGGCTGATCTGGTGGCTCCCCGTGTGAGGTAGTGGAAACTTGTAGTCGTCGATGTTGGTCGGAGGACTACGCGTCTGGTCCTGCGCTTGTAACGATGGCCCAAAGTCGAAGTCGTCGTAATGTCCATTCACTGGTGCTGAAGTGACATCTGGCAGGGAGCTAGCATCGCTCGATGCTCGGGATTCGTTCATGAAGCCGGGCCTGAGCTTGGTTGTACGCTGGAGGGCATTGTTGTGGCTATATCGTGCGGAACTCCGGGCACTTGACCCTGGACTGCCATAGCCGCTGCCGTCGTAGCTCTCGTAGACGGGCGGTGACTGCGGATGCTCGAAGTGACGCCCGTTAGCCTGCATACTGCCCTCCTCCGCCCTCGGGCTGTATGCGGGCAACTGCTCAGAAGCGGAATTGTCAGAGTCGGACTCGTGCTTGTCAGCTCGCAGTGTCCACGCGGTCGATGTCGACGCGCCCTGCACTTTCAACGCCGCTCTTGGCATGGGAATGTAAGCCGCCGGTCAACACACTCCGTCACCGCATGCTGCTGGATCGCGTAGGTATGGTGTGCAAGGAGCGTAGAGGGGTCGGCAAGAGCGTAGGTCCAGCTGCCTGTGGAGGATGCGCCTGAGGTTTGCGAGGATGGATTCTCAAAGATTGCCCGGAGCCAACCCACCGATCGGGGCTTGATGGGATTTAAGATGAAGGGCAGGGATGCTGGAATTTGCTGCGCGATCTCACTTTTCTTCTTGCTGGAAACCACGATTGCTCCGCTTGCCAACAATAATACGCTGGGAGAACAAGAACGACGACCAGCGCCAGAAAATCTCCAACGTCGATTAGGAGAGCGGCTAAGCTAATAACGTTAGCAGCGGGTCGTGCGAGCGGCAGGTCATAGATGTCAGGAGCACAAGCTTTCAACCACTTCCTGTCATTCGCTCCAAACATATTTCACCTTTCCTCAATCGAGGTCCCACCACCAAAGCGACCCCTTTTAGCAGAATTGCGATAAGATTGCTGGCCGTTTCGTGCCACCGACAGCCGGCCGTGCTATCATAACGTTCGCCGTCAATGGCTGGAATGGCAGATATGGACGTGCTACGACTATATGTGACATGCGTTATGAAATCTCATGCTCACAGGCATCGATTGCCCAAAGTTCCAGGACCACGATCATGGGTCTCCTACATAGCTGTCGTATAACATACTTTGCAGTGATGACCTCCTTGCGCGGAGTTTTCCCACGTCGAATCGCAATGCTTCCAACATCAGACACTGCAAAACTCTCCATACCCCCCGCAGACTGTGCCCTCGCCTGCACAAGCGGCGGCACGTATCAGATGTGCATAGAACGCCGCTGTGAGAACGAGAGCGCCTAGAATCATGATGGCTGTGTGTGGATGAACTTAACATGTTTCTCATGTTGGATCGTGGTGGCAGTTTTGATTTGGGACCCCGGGGCCCGCCGGGGGGAGGGCGCGGTTCGATGGTCAGCTTGAGTAGCTTCCCCTACGATGGTCTACGCGACGAGCGGTAGCGAGCAGCTGGGCTGCATCTAAGTGCTCTTCCTGTGTGCGTGATGATCGCTACGTACTGCCTCGCTTGGTGACATCGTGTCACGGGTTGAAGCTGAGGGTGTAGCGTCTGTGTGACCTTTGCAAAGGGAGCACGAGTGGTGCTTTTGAAAAAAAGGGGGGGTCTATTGACGGATCTGGTGACACCATTGCGAGGCCATAAATGACGAGCTGCTGCTGGACGTGCATCCAACCCGCAACAGTGGACTGTCCTGTTCGGATCAGTTCGCAGATCTCGGAATTGTACAATACTGTCTCCCGTAAAGTTACAAAGCTTCTCTCACAAGCACATGAAGCCATGAATGCTCACTCCTCGTACGGGTTGGTCAATTCCATTAGAGACCAACACCTCAAGCCGTTGTGTGGTGCATGGTTGAAGATCAACTATTGAACATCGTTGCACATTTATCCAAAGAAGAGATCGATGGCGTACAAGACTCAGATGAGAAAGAGCAAAAGTTATAATATTCGGAAGCGACCTACCTGCTTGTGTGAAGACACGTGGTATTCCTGATCGGCATGCATCAGATTTGCTTGTCTAGTTAAAGCCTTTCTCCAACTGTAGAGGATTAGCATCGTTCCCACAAATCACCCGTAGGGAATAACGTACCCGCCACGGATTGCTCAACTCAAAGCCTGCCGGAGCTCTAACATTGTCCGTCTGCCCTCTGAGGAAGCCCGTGAGTCTTCGATCTCTGTCCATCACTGCGAGCCCAAAGTCAGCATTTCCTCCTGTGCCATGATGTCCCATGGCCCGATCTCACGCACTTTGTCTGTCCCATTGATCCACCGAATGCCGTGGTCTCTTTCCACCGTTTTGCATATGCCTGATCTTCGAGAGACCTGCGCCAGTCAAGCCGAAGAACTGCAGACGTATGTTAGTGAACCTGCGGAGTAGCATGCGCGCGGGCGATGATATCGCACTCCAATGCAGATGGCGTATGGGAGGAGAGCTTCGAATGGCACACCCCTGCAGTCTCCGTCAGCGTGCAATTGGGATATCTGATGTGGTAGCGGCTCACATAGTGGCGGTCAGGTGCGGAGGTCGAGCGCGTCGTACGCTGAAGTGGTAGGAGCCGGTATGGTGTCGAGGTGAATGTTTCGTGATTTCGCGGGTGGTGATGTCGGAGACAGTCGCAAGTCTGGAGAAGCTCGGGCGCAGAAGTCGAAGTGACGTGCGGCAGGCAACTTAGGCAAGCGCACCTGCGACTTGGGCAGGCACGACGGATCGCGCTCAGCAGCCACGAACACGACGTAAACAGCGCGACAGAGCACGTCAAGCAGAAGGACTGGGCACGAGATCATTGCTACCGGCATCAATACTCGCGCTACCGATGCGCTCCTCGAGATCATCACCTCTTTGCGACCAGTACCGGCACTTTTACGCAGCGGCGCGGAGAGGTCCAGCAGCTCCGCGAGAAGAAGGGGCCGCGGCAGCGACAGCGCTGGGAATCAACTCCCACGCGGCCATCTACGACATTCTACCTGCATCGTCGCTGTCGCGTCACTTCACTGCATCCATCGAGCCGCACATTGCACACCCCGAATCGTTTCAAGGCCGTCAACAATAACACCCATCCGCGGCTGATAGTCACCCAGACATTCACCACAAATACGACCAGACCATACCAGCTCGGAGTCAGCTCAAACGCGTGCACAAGGAATTGATTGAGTCATTGGGAGCTAGAAACGCGTACAGAAGAGCTTGGGACACGTCCACCGACCCGTCTTACCGGTCCTGGCAGCAGGCCTCTGATCCGCTGGCTCTGGGGAGCCTAGGCGCAGTATCAGGAAGGTGGGAAGTCACCACCAAGACGCAGGCTGCGATTGAAACCGATCCCATGGGCTAGGTGAAAGCCCCGCAGGCACACTGGCGACCATAGTCGTTAATCGTCCCACGCTGACGCCAAATAAGCCGTGTGGACGCGGCGTCACCTACAAGGCACAAATGTCAGCATCGGCTATGGCGATGGACAAAGAGCCGGATGCGCCAATAGCAGAGGAAGAGGAGGTCGGAGAAGAGATTGAAGTGGGACACCTAGACGCAGGAGGCGAGCCGGACGATTCAGATCCAGATGCGGAAGGAGAGCTCGACGAAGAGGACGGAGACGACGAGGATGGAGAGTTCGTGGGTGCCGTCAAGACCAGATCAGCTCGGCCGCGAAGGCGAAAAGCTTCAGAAGAGGAGTCGGATGCCGGAATCGAAGTCGACGACGAAGACGATGACGATTCGGAAGCAGACACTTCCCCTGGAGCAGAGGAGGACTGGGAAGCTGCGGACGACGTCGAAGAAGATGACCTGAAAGTTGGCCATTCGGATGCCAACCGTTGCGTGTATGTCTCATGCCTCATCAGATCGCTAATACTTCGCAAATGCTGACTTGCTCCCCAGATTCTGCAAGCAGACCGAGGAGGAAGATCCCGGCGAAGAATACGAAGATTATCTCGCATGTCGTGTTTGTGGTGACAATGGTAAGTTGATCCAGTCTCAGGAAACGCGAGTTCTGCTTTTGTAGGTCGAAGGTGGAAGAATTGCGGCAAAGCAACAAATGATATCAAGTCCATCCAGGGTCCGAGCGCGCGCTGACTCCCGTACCTGCAGCCCACCGGCAATGTGCCAGAGATGCAGATACGCTAGCTGCCGACGAAGGTATGTGAGATTTCATCGGCCCACAGACCAGGTTATGCCTTGGCCAGACAAACACGAACGAACTGACACACTGTCGCAGATGCGGAAGACTGGCGCTGCCAGGATTGTGTCGCAAATGGCCTGGAGGAAGACTTCAAAGATGTTCCACACATGCTGGAGAATCGTCGTCGTTCTTCGGCACCCAAGATGGCGAGGGACCTACTACCAGCTGCTCGTGGCGGGATTAAGCCAGGATCGCACTCTGTGTTCAACACTCTTATTCTGCCGGAAGATGCTCAGGATGGCTCAAGATCGCTTAGAAAGCGTAAGACTCCTTCAGCAGAAGACGATGAGCCTCCACGGCCTGCGATCAGGAAACGCATGCGGACAACTCCCGAGAATGAGGACGAAGAAGCGCCTACCAATGTCGAAGAACCCAGTGAGACTAATGGCGAAGCCGAGAACGAGCAGCCGAACTCACCACAAGCACGACCCTCACGACCTCATCGACAAACCAAGGCCCATAGTTTGGGTGCAAGGATAATATCACGGTCTGAAGATCCTAAAAGCGCCATCATCGCCATCCCAGTCAGCATTGCTCAATGGGATCAAATCGAGAAAGATGTTCAGAAGAAACAGAAACGCCGCGAGCGTGATCGCCAACGACGTCTACGTAACAATCAAAGCCGGCGTACGCTCACCGCGGAACCTGAGGAACCAACGCATTTTCCAGCCGTACAGACAGACATGTACAACAATCCGTTCTTTCCTTTTCAGGACAAGGAAGTGGACGAGAACAGGGGTAGACCGTACGGGGGCATTTTGACAGATGCCGAGGCTGACACTGCTCGCACATATCCAACAGATGCTGATCGGGAGGCCTTCCAGAACGCTCGCGAGAAGGCTGAGCAGGAATGGAGGGAGAAGCTCGCGAAACAATCAGGAGAGACTCCTGCACGCTCCAAGCAATCGAACGCTGCCAGCAAGATCAAGTGCATCAACTTCGGCCAGTATGAGATTGATACCTGGCACGCCGCACCTTACCCCGAGGAGTACAGCAGAAATAAGCACCTCTACATCTGCGAGTTTTGTTTGAAGTACATGAGCTCCGACTACGTGGCATGGCGGCACAAACTGAAGTGCTCGGCGAAACACCCTCCTGGCGATGAAATCTATCGTCAGAATATCAAGAATCCAGAGACAGGCGCCGAGACTACCTTGTCTTTCTTCGAGGTCGATGGTCGTCGCAACCCACTCTACTGCCAGAATCTGTGTTTGCTAGCGAAGCTGTTCCTCGGGTCAAAGACGCTCTACTACGACGTGGAGCCTTTCCTCTTCTACATCATGACCGAGAACGACGAGTTCGGATGTCATTTTGTGGGTTACTTTTCAAAAGAGAAACGTGGCTGTGGACCTCCACCTGCCATCGACGCTCGCACTTCCTTCGAGGATAATCAGGACTCGCAGGCTAATAGCAACACCGATGCAGACTTGACGGACACCGCTGCCGACCCTGCTCTCAGTAACCCTGGGAACAATGTGTCGTGCATTCTGGTCTTGCCCGTTCACATGCGACGCGGCTTCGGCAAGGTGCTCATCGAATTCTCGTACATGTTGACGAAGGTCGAAGGTAGGACCGGATCGCCCGAGAAGCCTCTGTCAGACATGGGTCTCGTCTCATACCGATCATACTGGCGCGAGGTCATCTGCAAGCTCCTATTGAGCTACGAAGGCAAGGAGTCCTCCACCAATGACAGTAGGCCGCTGTCAATCGTACGCATAGCGAAGACGACCGGCATGACGCCCGATGATATTGTCTCGACGTTAGAGGCTCTTCGTTTCTTGGTACGTGATCCAATCACGAAGACTTACGCGCTTCGGCTGGACTACGATTACATGAAAGAGTACATTGAGAAGCACGAGAAGAAGGCAACGATCAAGCTCGACCCTGCCAACTTGGTCTGGACACCTTATATTATGGGACGCCCAACAAACCTCTTTGCGATGGGAGAGGAGACTAATCAGCCCCTCCAAACCGTCGCAGCGAGAGAAGAGCCCGTGGAGGTGCCAGATCAGCGTCAAGAAGGACTCCAGCGGACTCTCAAGGCATTGGTTATCTCCCAATCTCAGCAGGAAAGCAAAAGCGATGTCAACGTCACGATGACTGAAGCTGATGCTGCAACGACCGAAGCTACAGAGGATCAGCCACCACCTCATGTCAATGGCACCTCGCCGAAGCTGCGCAAGAAGACTCCACCTCCCCTTACACTGATACCTCAGCCCTCGAAGTCCGAACGACCTCCGACAAACGGCTCTCCAAGTCGACGCTCACCCCGAAAGACTCCAAACGGCGGCACGCAGACCCTCGACTCCGGCGAAGCCAGCCCGGCTTCGTTCTATTCCGGATCACAACCCGGATCCGCGGGCTCCATCCCACCTACCCGTTACGAAATCTTCCCACCTGTACCTGGAGCGCCACCTGCGGCTAAGAGACGTCCTGGCCGACCTTTCGGAACAAGACGCAGCGGCACAAGAAACTCATACGGCTCTACCCCACGCCGATCACGGCCAAACAACAGTCGTCGACATAATAGTAATCAGAGTCCAAGTCACGGGCCTTCTTCTGCAAGTGCTCTGCGCAGGACGCGAAGCACACTTGGAGAAGTCGCAATGGCTGCTGCAGACAACGATGAGGACGACCCGAATGGCGCTGGCGCTGCGGTGGAGGCGGCGCAGGAGGATGCGGATGCTGATGTTAATGTGGGTCTTGATGAGGATCAGGATATGAATCAGGACCATGATCAGGAGCAAGATGACGATAAAGCCGATGCGGATCATGAAGAGGACGAGGATGCCCCTGGCGAGGAAGACGACGAGGAGATCCAGTATGAATGATGAGAAGCGAGCAAGCGACTGGCACCACGTCAAGATCACTCTTCGGAACGGGCGTCTATCGCGCTGTTTTGATGTCGCTTGTTCCTCTTCTCGCTTACATGCTTGCTGGAGATCATGGTTTGTCCCTACCTGGCAAGTGGCAATGGCTTTGTTATGGACTTGGAACTGTGGAGGTGGCGGCGTGGTGCTTTTTTTTCGTTCTCCTTCGTGGCTGCGATACCCATGGGTCAGCGGAGTTGTACCTGCATGAGATACCAGAATACCGCTCAGGGTCGCTAGTGTGTTGTGCATATGCAGGCGATGGCGATCGATAGTGTAACCGGCAGTGTGCGTGTGCACCTGTCAGGCAATTGTAATCATAGGACACCAAGGTCTACCGTGGACTTGGATGAGGTGGACCATGTATAGTATAGTATACATGGTCTTCGTGAACCATGGATGTTGACCGTCTGGCACTCTGCACGTTGAGAGCATACCGTGGTGGGTTGAGCTATACATACTGCAGCAGAGTCTGGTGCCGTTGTGGTAGATCCTCAGGGGTATGTGGTTGTTTACATGTACTGTGCTTCGCTTGCTTGTGCAGTGCCGTGCAGATAACGCAGGTGATCGTGTGACTGCTGGCCTGATGCATCATGCTATCGCTCCTGGGAATGAGTGCCGGCTTGGAGTGGGTGTCAATAAGCGATTCGTCGGATCGCTCACTGCGTCGCATCCGGGCGACGAGTCCTAGACCGGCATCGAGCTTCTCTTCTCACGCGTCTTGCATTGAAGACGCGTTGTTTACATTCAGACGTCATTGTCCGATTTGAGCAGGGGCGAGCGGTGGGTGGGCTAGAGGTAGCATGTGATCAACTGTCACGACCATCGGATGGCTCAACGTAAGCATTCAGGACCTTCGGAAGAGTACTTTGAGCTCCGTAAGAACTGTCGACATCTGTGGTCGAACACTGGACAATAGTGAACGCTCAAGACCCATGGCGTGCGAGAACGTCTTCATCGCTCATCGCAGGAAGAAGACATGCGTGCTCGAAGTTTAGGCAGAACGGTCTTCCCACCGAGTGATTCTTCAGTCTGGACGCCATTGCATCCACACCACAGCCTGGGCTTGTCGCTGGCGCAGAGGAGGCGTTCAGACGCGTGCATACGAGACAAAAGCAGTCGCCGAGCCTCGGTCAACGCCCACATGTCGATGTGAGCTGTGAGCTGGCGAGGACGCGGAAATTGAAGGCTTCCCCTACCTCGTATTTTGCCCGCTGCAACCTGCCCAGTCGTCGCAGCCACCGTGTGAAGCTATGAGCACTCGTGGCGTTTCTTACAATGGTGCTAGAACATCGATAGTTAGTAACCTGTGCGATTGCCAGAATAGAGCAAAGAAGGCGGCAGGCCCGTCGTATGCATTCTTGGCATTGACACGCTGCGCTGGCGCCGTGTCCAGGCGAATTCTTCCGACGGCTAATAATGCGAGGCCTCCAGCTCCTTCCAAGCCTCCATGATGCTCGCTCGATTTTGATCGTTGAAGTTTCATGCGGTGGGGGGCGATGTCTGTGGAGAACAGCATCCTGTATCGCCTTCCCCGAAGCAAGGTCTGAAACAAATCTGCAGCATAAGGAGCTAGATTCGAGCTGTCTCAAGAGCTAGAACTAGTAGGACTGATGAGGTCTTGCACGTCCTGTGCCCCTCCGCCGCTAGCCTGGGGACCTGCAGCTGGCCGAGGCGTGATGAGGCAATGGATGCAGTCGTGTTGGCTGGTGATGGCCAAGGAAGAAGTGGAAGAAGTGGCAGCCTTCCTGGCCACAGTTGTGGCGCCAGCCTCCCGTCCAAAACTCAATCCAACTGAGCTTTTGTCGATCGATGTGGTTGGTGCATCCTCCGTACCAAATCTATCGGACAGAATCCTTCAATATTCTCTACGGGCGTAGGCCAGTACGACAGAGCAGTGGAGGCAGACACAAGTACATTGTTGAGGCGAACGAGGCATGTCTCTTCAAGCAGATGTACTCCTTCCAATGTATTGCTTTGAAACCTCCCCAACGTTACGGCTTTTTGAGCTGTAAGGGTACTGTAGCATGTGTACTGATGTAATATAATATGTACAAGCGAGGTGGAAGCAATCGCGTCCTGTGATCCGACCAGCTTTCATTCCCTCCCGATCATGCTTCGCTGCAAACAAAGAGCCTCCCAGAATCCGTCCAAACTCCTCGCTGGTATATGCATAAGTTCATGAAGTGCGTAAAGGCATTCGCGTTTAGACCCAGGTGAGGCCCATGTGCCTCTCATCTAACACCCAGAAGCCTCATCTTTCCCGGCAATGGCGTCCCTGGTCTTTGCCATACGTTAGTCATATCTCTGCGGTGACTCCCGCCATTGTGATTTGTCCTGTTGGATCGTGAATCAAGATCGACAAGATGGCAACATGTTGCACTCGGCGTTTGGGTGACTTGGCATGAAGACAGTCGAGTGGCGTGCAGACGCAGCTGCACCTTGCCATTCCGTGGTCGAATCCAATTCTAGGAAAAGACTTCCCATGCTGATCCGCTAAGGGTGTTGATATTTCTCGTCCAGGCTATACGGATA
Organism: Nothopassalora personata; assembly: GCA_033816765.1. Taxonomy (NCBI): domain Eukaryota; kingdom Fungi; phylum Ascomycota; class Dothideomycetes; order Mycosphaerellales; family Mycosphaerellaceae; genus Nothopassalora; species Nothopassalora personata. Next base: position 1,085,704 of record CM066290.1, read on the forward strand.
CGCTGCGGGGACTTCACCGGATTCCGATGGATATATGCTGCTTGCTTGTATATAGCCGTGACTGTACCCTGGCGTGTGCACAGCAGATAGACCTGATGTGTCCTGAATCGAGCTTCCTGGCATTTGAAGGTCATACGCAGAAGGCATGTCTCCAGAATGTTGTCCTTGGTAATGGTTGTGTGTTTGGTAGGTCTGGTAGCTATTGTTGTAGTATGGATTACGTGGCACAGAGCTCGCCGACCCAGGATCGCCGAAGATTGATGAGTTCTGTTGTGTCGTAGTGCTGGGGTATGACGGAGGCTGTTGATTACTGACGCTCGGAGTCGGTGACGGCAGCGCGCTCTGAGAGTTGATGTTTGACCAGTTCGGAGGTGTGTGTGCTTGTCCACCCATTGACTGCTGTTGCATCCTGCTGTTCATGCTCACGTTCAGAGGCGATTGCTGTTGTCCATACGCGGCAGGAATTCTTGGTCCCTCACCGCCTGCCCAAGCTCTGGTTCCACTAGGTATCGAGCTTGCATATTGTGAGAGATGACTATCACTCCCAGGGAGACCGTACAGATGCGGGCTGTCATACTCGCTACCGGCGCGCTGGCGCTTGATGGCTGGTGAAGAGGCAGAGTAATGGTCTTGCACTGCACCTCCGTACATAGCGGAATGGAGACCGGGTGAAGAAGTTCCGGGTGGTGAGGCATTGAATGACCGCTTGGTCCCAATACTACACTCAGTCAGTGGATGGTTCTCTCGATAATCACGAAGACCGCAAGCATACCTCGAGATCGCGCGTGTGTCCTTTCGAACTCGAAGCTTTACCCCTTGGTCTGAGAACGTGCGCGTCAGATGTGTTGACTCTGACATACTTCCAAAGTCTCTTTGTGCCAATACTGTGTGACTGTTAGCGCGGAGTGACAGTGCTGTTTTTGGAATTGAGACTAACCTGGGAAAGGCTCGGATTCAATTGATCCCATGAACAGAACCTCGTCCGATTCCCTTGATCTGTCAGTGAAGCTAAGGACACCAGTCTGCGGGACACTCACTTGATCGTATCGAACAGACTGAATCGGAGTCTGAAGTTGCCCAGCTTTCTGGCTGAGATATCGCCAAACACGAAGAACCCTCCATCTGCGAAATCGTCAGCCGTTGTCCTGTTCGAGTTTGCTGACGTCTTGTCCTCCCACACCGCGGCATATCTCTCATGGAAAACATCAGCGCGAACCCACCTTTGTTAGTCACATCTTTAAGCCGATGCAGAGATGAGACTGTCTGCCCAATCAATAGTTTGCCAGGCGATTCGTTCCTCGTTTCTTGTTTCGATTCCTTGTCGTCAACCAATGTCACCATCATGAACGTGCGAGGGCTAACGAGCCATTGGCTGTTTGAAGGATCATTGCGGTCATCGTATTTGAGCTCGATAATCGGAGGAGGGTCGATGGGTTTTCGGTTCTTGGGGTTGTTCTCCTGCACAACTTGTGCACGGGTCGGTTGTTGCCTGACAATCAACGAGATCTGGTCGCGAGCCATCATGTTTATCCGCCTTGGTCGTCGACACTATCGTGTAGGTGCCAGTACCCTGCTGGTAGCTTCCCGCTGGTGAGGAGATTTTTGCGACTGTAGCCCGTGGTACGATCAGGAAGCGGTCCCAGTTTTGAGTCCTCCGGCAATAGCTTTACGCCTGTCTCGACTTTCAGGCAAACTGGGAGTCAATGACTGGCAATTGTGAGGCCAGTCGAAGCTTGAAGCTGGTCAGGTGAAAAGCAAGCCCAAGCAGTGGGGCTGGTCAAGACGTGTAATGTAGACAGGTAATCACCTCGCGTGGCATTGGCGTAGAGTAAGCTTCGATCCGTGATTGATTCCCTTGAGAGGTGGAGCAGACGAGCGTCGACAAGAGTAAGAAGGCCTGTAAACATTCACCAACGACATGGGTACAGCGCTGCTGAAGGAGGTTGCTGTCTGATATCGCTGAGCTCGGAGACCTTTTGCGCAGCTAGAGATATGTCTACCGTGCGGCTCCTGCTTAATCTCCAGCGGAAGCTGTATAATGATTTGCGGCTCTGCAGTCCCTGTGCCGTGCGTTTTGACTATGCAATGCCTGATCTGACGATGACTTTCTCGGCTCAAGGTAACGCAACAGCGGGCCTCGAGATCCTAGATTGTCAGACAGCTACTTCAGGATCGACGACCGTTGGTGAGCCAGAGTGGCAGAGATTCACAAAGGTCAAGGCGCCGGACCGAGGCGAGCACACCCAGAGAGAAGTACCCGCCTCCCCGGGACGCTTGCTTGTGCTTGGGATCGTCGTGACGGATGTGGATGTCGTCAACCGATCTGAGACCGGATCCAGAACAGAGGAGGCCAATGCCAGGTTTCAGATATCAATGCAAGCGGGCAAATGCGAACCAAACTTGGGTGTTGTGTGCGGGTGTAGGTGCTGCTTAGGCTTCCTGGACTGAAGACAATGGAGGGGAAGGCCCCACAGCTGGTGCTCTTTCCGGCCGAGCACGACAGACGCTGGGTGAGTGTGGGTGACGGAAGTCGCTGTTACTGGTGAGGATGAAGACAACTGCCGTGGTTGCAGAAAGCGAGTGGAAGGCGAAGTGGCCACAGTTGTCGTTGAGAAATATCGAATGGTGGAGCACAGCGATCTCAGGGCTGGGGTGTGCGCGTTGATGCTGCAAGACAAGCGCTGCGGCCGTGTGGTTGGTGCTTCAGCGTGCGAAGGTTAGCAGGTGTCCCGTCTCGCTACCACTAGCCATAGGCATGTGTATGTAGAAAATCAGATGGTGCCTCAAAGGAGCGTTCGGAATGGCAGCCGGCCCCCCGCGAGTGTGAGGGCAGTTCCGCAGAGCTGATGAATGCAGTAGTGCTAGCAGCTGGTGGCAAGTCAGTAGTAGACAGTAGGGATCGAGTCGCAGCAGTAAGAACACTTAAGTCCGCACACCAGTGACGCACCGAGCAATATGGAAGCAGCCGCCGCGCTGGCGGCCTGACAAGCGCGACTGCGCAGCATCAGCAGCAGAGAAGGCAGGGGTTGATTGAAGAATATAATGCCAACGAACGGCGCCGGCAGCCATTGGTCTGGTGCGCATCAGACTCGGCCAGCGGCTTTCAGCATTATACGACGGGCCTTCGTCTGCCGTCTTCGTCGGCAGCATTGTTCTGCCATATCATCATCATGCTGCCACTGCCACTGCAGCCCATTCACCTTTCTTCAGCCTGTCCAACCCCTGCTCACCGGCAGTGTGGAGCCCCAAAGTACGAGCATGTTCTATTACCGGGCTTGCCCTCGACGGCATGCAGGAGCGCCTTGCTCGAGTGGGCATAACGTGCTCGCTTCGACAAAAGGTGTGAACGAAGAGCAGACTAGTTCTAATTACTCGAGAGCTGATTGCTCACACTGAGCACCTCCGATCCGGTCATCAACCGACATACCCGCGGCGGCGGCGGCGACTGCAAGTCACTCGACTGCGTCCTGGTCCTGAGGGACCCATTGCCATCTCGCAGTCGATGGCATAGAAAGCCGACAGCAGCAGCATTGCGGGCGATGCTCGACGCCTCCTTGCACCGCGTTCGGCTGGTCAGACGCAGCTTCGTTGGTCGCGGACGCGAGCACAGCAGCATGCGGGTCCCCATTAACGCGCGCAATGCAGTACAGTACAGTACAGGTCAGAATATACTGTATGCAACACGGCAGCTGCGCGCGTTGGAAAATGCAGTCTAAGTCGAGTGCCACCACCCACGTTGCTCTCGGCGTCGGCACGGACGAACAACGTGGCGCCCCTGTCCACAAGAATGACGAGACAAGTGAGTTGAACTGTGGAAGAAGGCGGACAAGACCCTCGAGCTGCTCGAAATGGCAACTGAGTAATTGACCGAGGTGTAACCAGTACCGTCCATTCATAACGCCATCACCAGTGATAATACTGTACAGCTGCTCGTACATCCAGCTAGTGTGGTTGATTTTTTGACAGCTTTCCTGGCGTTTCCGATCGGCGCCACGCTGCAGCTGTGCAGGGTTTCGCCGAACTGGACTCGAGACTGCTTGGGAAGAATAGTCGAGCAAACGCTGCTGCTTCTAAGCGAAGTGCCGATCTCTGCTGCAGTAGCTCGTCTCGAGGAGTCGCATGGTGAGTCCTCAAGCACATCACACCAACGAGATTCCTGCCTTCTAGAAGCATTACCCGGTTAGCAATCCATTTACAAGACATCAAGCCGGCGGCAAGGAATGAAGCGGAGCACCCTGTCGCCCACGTCCAAGCTCAGCTTCGCTTGGAAGCCATCGTGAGATTCGTGAGCCCAGGATGATGGCTGCGGGTGCCAGGATGTTTTCGCGCGTCTTCTGGCCAGCGCATAACAACCATGTGCTCTGCGGGACGTGATAAGCTGCACGCTTCGGCGTCAAAAATGCGACAGGATGGGGGGCACACGTTGCGCATATCAACTTGATGCGTTTCGCCCTCCGACTTCGCCAAGTTGCCATGCTCCAGGTGTCATCAAACATATCCGCTGGGGAAGTTGGCCATCGAAACCACCCGCGGCTGTTCGAGGGCCTGGCTTCGTATCTACAGCATGTCTCGGGCGGTAATAAATACGCGGCGCAATGACTCCCGGACACACAACACCTCGCCCTCACCCGCAGCATGCAGCACAGGATGAGCCTAAAGACCCTGCGATTTCAGCACAATGCTATGTACAGTATGGCCACACGCCCTCAACGTTCAATCGCTCCGGCTCACAACAATGCTTGTATCTCGCTTGGACGATTGCCACCTGCCAATGTCGACATCCGCTGCGGTCACATTTCCCGACACAGGCTCAAGCAGTGGAACACACCAAGTATAACATCATACCCGTTTGCGTGACACCGCTGTGGAAATGCGTGTCGCAACATCCTCCTCGACATTTTTATGACCAGTCCAAGTGACCACATGTCGAGCCACGCGACCTGCCGGGATCCGACATTGTCACCAGGCTTTGAGAAGTGGAAAGCCATGGTACACAACCGCCAAGCTTTTCTGAATGACAGCTGGGTCGGTTGACGACCTCAACCTCTTTCAGTGTTGTCTTCCGCAATGATGATTGCAGGCGCAGCGCATGCAGCTCATGAAGGCTCCAAGAACCATTGTGGCAGTCGATCTGCGTGAAGGCCTTCTGTGCGGCCGATGTGAGCCTCACACCGCCAGAGACTGTTTCTTGTTGATGTGGCCGCCTTGACGCCCATATGCAACTTGCAGCACGTCGTCCGCCACGTTGCAGATCGCTGCAGATTTTCTATATTGATCATTCTTTTGAAGAACTATCTCCGGGGTCACGGGCTTACAACGCTCCACATTCTTCATGTTGTCAGATGCAAGTTCCCGACGTGCGAGTCGATGTCTTACCTCAACCGACCACATGCCGTACAACATTGACTAATTTCCAGGGTAGAACACTACTGTAGAATCAAGCAATGCAAGCGCCGAGCTTCGATTCATGATACCACTAGTCTAGAAAACAATGCATTGATGAGCTATGCCGAAGACACTGCTGGATGCAAGCACCCCAGCACAGGCACACCGCCAGTAGAGATCGTGGCTTTGAAAGACACAGCTCACCACCAAGACAAGCAGTACACTATGGCTCACCCACCAGAAACATGTCATGGTGTCTGGCAAGTGCTGCTCTGATCATACTCGAGCACTCGTGGTTGTGCTTTCACTACTGTGTCAGTAATGTCACCTTCACTGTGCAGCACAACAAACCAAATCAGTCTTTTGGACAACATTATCTAGCGGCGTGCTCGCCCGAGGAATTTATGCACGTTCTGAAGCATCGAGATGCTCAGCTCTGCACATTTTGCCGTTCAGAAGCATTTGACATGACTGCGACCGAGCTCCTGTTCTGGAATCAACCTCGAGATCAAGTTTGGTTCAATATCTCGGGTCAAAAATTGAGTATATGAACATACTGTCGATCCGGAGAAGCCACCGGATGACGTCTTGATGATATTGATTGACGTTGGGACGCATGTATGTATTGAATACAGAAGGTCTCGCACTTTGTGAACCGGCAGCCGCGTAAGGAGAACGATCAAGGAGGACTGTACGGAAAGTCGAGTATGGAAGCAGTCGCTGTATCGAAGTATGGTGGAACCGACAACCTGGTGGCAATCGATGTGGGAAGACCGGACAGAGCGGGAGGTCATAATCTTCTGGTGAAGTATTGCATTCTTATGCACACCCCTTCTATGCATGGCATACTGACTTGTACAGAGTAAAGCAACTTCCGTCAACCCTGTGGACACGAAGACCCGAAATGGCAGGTAAGACGACTATCCAGATTACTGCAAACGCACACCTAGCAAGGAGATGGGTGCAACGCATACTGTCAACGATCGAGGAGATGTGATTCAGCAAGTCAAGGATCTCCAGCTCAAGACCCCGATCAACTATGTTCCCGCCACGCACGCTCCAGCCTCGAAGTACATCAAGGACTCTGCTTTGATCTGTGCCCCCTTTAACAAGGTCTGCAGTATTGTCCAAGATCAAGAGATTCCGATGTTCCGCACAGAGTGGACGGCGAAGAGTATGACTTATGCTTGGTGCCTCCTCGGTACCAAGCCTTACTATAGTGTTCAGCTCGACTCGCGTTGCACGATCTTAAACCAGCTCGCGGAGCTGTTGGACGCCGGCAAGATTATATGTCATCATACTCAGACATTGCCGCTCACGGCAGAAGGCTTGCGTAAGGCTCACGAGCAGATCGAGGCTGGAGGAGTCAAAGGGAAGATTGCTCTGGCGGTGGACGCTGAGGGCCTAGTCCCACAGCAAGCATTCACTTCGCCGTTGCTTTTGACTGACTTGACAGCAAGATCGTGGAGCTGCAAAAGCAGTCCGCAATGAAGTTCGCGTTATTCGTAACGACACGGAACGCAAGCAAAGCTGTGAATAGCAGTTCACTTCGTCGTGTAATCACGACCGAGTATCTCTCCAGCTTTATATATGCAATAGAGCTCCAGTATCGGCAGCAACGTTGAATCCGTCGCCGCAAGACCACTGGCTAACCTGGGTTTGTTCTGACACCACACCGCTACAACGTATCGGTGATGACGACCTGGCCTCAGCACAAGAGCGACATGAAATGCCTCAGGAGAGGCTCGGCAAGCATTGGCCTACTACAATTTCATCGTTTGATCACAAATCTACCCGACTTAACAAAGAAGCTATGTATAGGCGCTCCCTCCTCCAATATGCCCTGAGGCTGATCCAAGTTGCTCTGCTGAAGACGCACGGCTCTTTATCTCCATATCTTTCTCCAAAGCACCGGTCTTCATAGCGAACGAAATGATCTGCCGGATGGCCAGTCGGTCCCTATTACGCAGCAGATCAGACGGCTGCAGTCCAGAACTCTCGACTGAGGACGATAGCTTCCGGGAGCACCCTCCAAGGAAACGAGATTATCATGAGCTTTCAATATTACATCATCATCGACGATCTATCCTCTAGCTCCCTCGCACAACCCCAACCCAACTTCGACACTCTACAGCCAATTTTTATCCCCATGATGGCTCACAAACCCACCTCCAAACTCGTCGACCGTCGCACGCTCCAGCAGCTGCACCATAGCATCAATAGACTCGCCCACACTGATCGGTCCCTTGAAATCAGGGGCAAAAGCCGCAAATTTCGCTCCCATAGCCTGCATTCCCTTCAGCTCCTCGGGCGTGGACCGCTTCCCTTCACTCGTATCCACGAATCCCGGAGAGACCGAGAAGACCAGAATCCCCTCGTCACGACCCACAGCAGAATGATACTTCCCAACAAGCAGATTCGTCGCAGCCTTAGAAACAGAGTAAGGCACCGCAACGCCAAGATCGAATTGATTGATGACTTCCAGATCCGCCATGCCCGTGCTCGTCACTAAGATTTTCTTGCCAGTACCTTGGCGGATCAGGGGGAGGAAAGAGCTGAGAATATACGCTGTGCCCACGACGTTAGGCGTGAAACTTTTCTCCAGACTCTTGCCTAGTTCTTCCGGGCTAAGGTCCAGAACGGTGTTGTAAGCGGTGTCGGTGTCGGCTAGGGCTGCGTTGTGGATCAAGTAGTCTAGCGAACCGCCTGTGATGGCAGCGACATTTTGAGCTGCTTTTTGGACAGCAGCAGAGTCTGTGATCTCGACGGAGAGGAGATGGACGTTGGTGATGCCGTCTTTTAGCAGACGGGCCTTTGTGGCGGATGCGTCGCGGACTGTGCCAATTATGGTGTTTCCCGGGACTGAGGCGAGGTGGGCAATCCAGCCGTAGCCTAGGCCTCGCGAGGCGCCAGTGATGAGGTAGGATGGCATGGTATCGTGTGGTCACTTGGAAGTAGAGGCGGTACTGAGTGGTGACAGAGACGGATTTCAGGTTCCAATGCTGTAGAGAGTCAAGTATAGTCCTGGTTCAGGTTATGGTGATACGTTGCTGCGAGGAGCGAGGGTGCAACAATGCGGTCTTTATGGAAAAGTTGAACAGCGTCATCACATGGCCGGACAGCATCACACCGACTGATATACAGCATAGCACGGTGTCCGATTGCCTACAAATCTCACTGGTGTGAAGCTTCAACATACTCTGCCAGACCCTAATTTGCTATGCAGGATTGCCTATGCCTGGTTAGCGTAGGACGCTGCATTGGGAAGCTGGTCTTGAAAGTCGTGCGTACGGCGCCTGTTGTGCAGAGCCAAGCGCAACTGGCTTACGAGAGCAAGCCAATGGTGTACTGACGTGGTGAAGCGAATGCCTGGCTTTCTTCTTTCAGCTGCGGTCTTGGGAGTACCACTCGGCATTGATAGCCGGCTTCGGCATAACCAAGATCCCGTTATCTTCGGGTGCGAAATGGGACCTTCACAGCCATACTGCGGTTGCAGCTGTGACAACTTTCTCATCATCTGTCTTGCCCAGGTTGACCTTCGACACTTCTTTGATCTTCTTCCCATCGAAGGAGATGATCGAGATCCAGCCTTCTTGGCTGTCAGTTAACGCCAGATATTCCACGTCGCCGTGATTTTTGCTCCAAGGAGCTGGCTCCACAGCATTCGCAATGCCGCCACTGGTCGGTGTCTCCCAGAGGTCGATTGGATCCTCGTTCTCGAGATAACCATCTTCGTTCAGTCTATACGCCGCAACATATCCCATAGTCTCAGCTTCTAGGCCTCGGTTCGATGCATAAAGATACTTTGGCTTTGCTGGATCTGGGCCTGTAGAATATCGAACTTCATCTGCCCAGTACTTCGTGCAGTCCTTTCCTGGAGGCAATACACTGCATCCTTGTTTGTGCTCAAGCGTGACTCCGTCTTCAGAAATGGCGAACACATCCACCATACTGCTGTGCTCCTCTAGACTGTACAGAACCGTTCCATTAGGATGAGGCCAGGTGTGCCGCGGACCATCATGCTCTCGTGGCGAGATATGCTTGCTGCCAAGTTCCAGAGGAGGATCCGAGATGCCTCGTTGGCTGTGTGTCACTTTGTACGTCCAGATGCAGTTTCGTCCAATGTCTGCAACGTAGAGACTTTTCCCATCAGGACTTAGATCTACGCTGTGAGCTCCGTGGCGAAGTCCTTCGAAGCTGCCATGGGCAACGACTCCACGCTTCTCACTTTGGTTCTCGCCTTGGCCAGATACATAGTCCAGTTCCTGTACCAAGTCGCCAATTGTGCCATCGGCTTCACGCCTAAAGACCTCACCAGACGGACCCCCGACACTGAAGACATGGCTTTGATTGCTACAGACATAGCCGGACAATGATTTCACATTCTTAGCATTGAGGAACTGAATATCGCGGCCATTTGCTCCAACTCTGTACGCTGCGATTGCGGGCTTCTCGAGCCACGCTGTACAATACAGAAACCTCTTGTCGTTGGAAAGCGAGAGCCAGGAATGTGCTGCAATGGCCGGGAATTCCCTGATGATCTTCAAGGTTGGTTCACTGGTCCGAGAGCCCGGCGTGAACTGCAGCAGATAGAGCGATTGACGATTGAAAGATCCGACAATGAAGTCCATGGCGGCCATATTGTCAGTACGATGTGATCGAAGTCAACGATCAAAGAGAAAAAGAATATCAGCAGAAGGAAAGTCTACGTCGGAAGAATCGTACGCTTGTAGCGGACGGAATACAAGGAAGACCTCGGGCCGTGTACCTGCAGCGGCGGCACAGGGAGCTCGATGTGTTGGCTGCCTACATTCAACTGCGTGTATGAGGGTGGGATGAGTATCAGTATGATGGCCGTGGGTACGGCTATGCTAGAACGCGATGTGGATTCGATATGCGAACATCGATCGTGGTGCTGTCGGGATGGAAGGAGGAGGAGGAGGAGGAGGAGGAGGAGGAGGAGGAGCTGCAAGAGGGGGGTCGCAACTGCTGATGACGTAGGTCCTTCGGCTTTCCCATTATGGCATCCCTGCAGCGTCCATGGATGGAAGTTTGGTGGAGAGACCCTCTCACATGCTTGTAGGCAACCGTGAATCTGGTCAACAAACACCATGCAGTCTGGAATTAGCGGTATGTTGGAGACAACCTCAGCACTTGAGCCATCAATTCTCACGACATCCAGCCTCCCAAGAGCTCCACGATGCCTTTAACCAATTCGTCTCAGCACCCGACCAACGAGCACTCCTCGCCGGCATCGAGAAAGAGCAACTAGTGCCCCAAACCACCATCCCTTTGCAGGCCTCCGACTTCAAAGACGACCTCAATGCCCTTCAATCGCACCTCTTCCCCAACGAAGCCGCCTACGTCCTCGTCAAAGTCGAGCCCGGTGCCGCCAATGGCTTCATCGCAGTCACCTTCGTCCCCAACTCCGCACCCGTCCGCCAAAAGATGCTCTTCGCCGCGACACGGCTGACTCTCGTCCGGGAACTCGGAATCGAACGCTTTCGGTCAACCCTCTTCGCGACAGAAAAGGACGAGCTGACGGCGCAGGGTTGGACCAAGCATGAACAGCACGAGAACCTTTCGGCTCCATTGACGGAGGAGGAGGCTGGGCTTGCCGGCGTAAAGGAGGCAGAAGCACAAGAATCGCAAGGCACAGGCGCTCGGCGAGGCCACGTCAACAGCAAGATCAACGTCCCCACCGGCGAAGGGGTGCTCGAAGCTCTGGCCAGCCTGAAAGAGGAAGGCTGCAAGGGGACGTTGGTGCAGCTGAAATTCCAGCTACCGAGCGAGACTCTTACGCTCGATTCCTCAGAGGACAATGTCGAGCCCGTGCAGGTCGCCAGCACGATTTCAGCGAATGAGCCAAGGTATTCCTTCTACTCTCTTCCCACGAGTGCAGAGACGAGCATTCTGTTCATCTATACCTGCCCAAGCAGTTCGAAGATCAAAGAGAGGATGATCTACAGCACGAGCAAGAGCTGGACTCGGATCGTGGCGGAACGTGATGCCGGCATTACAGTGACGAAGTCGTTGGAGGCCACAGAGCCGAGTGAGCTTACTGTGGATGTATTCGGTGGCGAGGCCGCAGGGAGCGCAGAGCAGACGAGTGGAGAGACGAAGCCGACTACTGGTTTTGCAAGACCAAAGAGGCCGGGAAGGCGGTAACATAGAGCAAATGGGACAACCGGAAGTTCAGCCTGGCCGTGGCCATAGAAGGGCAGAAGTGCAGAGATGTGTTCCAAGTACTACTGCTAGAGAATCACATTGCGAAGCTGATGCAACGTGCATCTAGTAAAACGAAATCATCGATATATGCAACAGACTCATGTCAAGCCAAGACTCGAACCAAGCGCAAGTACCTATGAACGCAAAAGGGAAGGATCTCAAAGGACATGGTAACAGTCTCCGAAGAGGCATTATATCTTATTGGTTGAGCTACTTCCCTGGTGGCACACCCAATTTTTGAACTACACGTAAGTAGGAAGTCCAAGCTGCTGCTGGCTGGCGGTGACTCGATTGGGAACGCGGTACACAAGCTGAAGAATCAATCTCAAGAAGTAACTCGTTCTTCGAAGCCACAGGATTTCATTGAGCAAGCTGCCTAGGATTGCTTGCACCTACGCGGCAGCGAGGACGGTAAGTAGTGAGGAAATTAAACCTCAAGCCTTGAGAAAGACCTTCTGCATCTCGCAGAACTCTTGCTTCCTCCGACGTATTCGTACGCTCGAGCCTCTTCTTTTGAAGCTACGTCGACGTGGGACAAGCCACTCAGAGTTCTTCGAGCCTTTTCTACATGAGGGCGTCAGCCTAGTGTCTGAGAATATGGTGGAATCGGAGAAGCGTGGTAGTGCACGAAGCGCTCCGCAGTACGTACCTAATTTCCACCATCAGTTCTCTTGCCGCACGATGGAGTCTGGCTTTCTACACCTCAACACCACCATCTTCGTCGGAGGCCATGGAAGATTCGACTGAATCGTCTAGCGCGCAGACACCCTCTTGGGTGCCAAAGACCCGAAACTTGTTGCCGTAGACACGCCAAAAGTCACTCCCGAAGCGAGGCATGCCGCCAGGGATGGTAATATCCTAAAAAGAGCTGTCAGTCATGCTCGAGAGTCGCGTGCTGGTTCTTCAGTAGGTTGTGTCGACGGTGAGGCGCGACACTGCACGAAGCGCGATACTTAAATGACGCCGACGTACCTGCTTGGTGAAGCGATGCTTGAGGTCTGCCGGGTCGTACTCGAACAGATCGTCTTTAGAGGTCGGCTCGAGCGTAGGATCGCCAACTCGCTTCCATTTGGCGCCAGCAATCGATGGTGTGAAGCCGGTGTCTCCAGGAGCTTCGTCGGTCCCGTTCTGATTCCGCTCCTTTTGCAGCTGGAACAGAGCATCGCCGGTGAGCTTCATCTTCGCCACACCATCGGTGATGTCCGTTGGTGCTGCCGAGGCAGGGTTGTCTTCAGGGTCAATGTACGAACCCTCACGTTCCAGTTTTGCAGACAATCTGACTGCCACTTGAGCGGTCAGAAAGCTGTCGAAGCCAGCTTCGTGGAATGCAGCCATGGTGTTGTACTTGGTATGCTGTCTGTCGGTGTCGAGAATCGGACTTGTCTGTACGCTCAATTGCTCGGCGATCTGCTCTAAAGAGCTGATGGGGCTGATGTCTCCGCAGTTGTGCGTGGTCATGTACTTTGTGTCAACGACCATGGGCCAAAGCTTATGCAAGCAGCGTTGAAACTCTTCAACAGTGTCTGGCAATTCGCCGATGAAGGTGCGGTAGATGTAGATCATGTCGAGAAAACAGTTGTGGCCAACTATCACCTTGGGGTTGCCACGGAGGATACCCTACGAGACACAGATTAGCTATACTCGGTACTGACGTACCAGAATCTTAGAAAATGGTGTTCTGTGGGAAGTCCGTACCTGTGCGCGATTGAATTGGGCCTTGTAATCGTCCATATCTGCAAAGATTGGCTCGCCGGTGACGCTGTCCTTGGCGCATTCGCGGAGGTCGAGGTTGCTGATATTACTACCATGTAGAGCCTAGTCAAGCAAATGGTTAGCCAAAGCGAGTCGTGCAGTGCATGCCTCCAGCGATCCACAAGTCTATGAGCCACTGACTGACGCCTGATGCCATCAAGACGTACCTCGATGATCCAGCGGAATCCTAGAGGTAAAAGGTCAGCGAATGCCAAGACATCCGAGTCGACTAGGACCCTTGACTTCACTTACCTTTCTGACGACCGATCCGCTCCTCAAGCTCGCGTCTGCGATCAGCAGCGATCCTGTCCTCGCGCTCTCTGTTAAAGCGCAAGATCTGGATGAAGCCTTTCTTGCTGACGGTGACTAGCTCGGGGAACTCGGCGCGCACAAGCTGATGGACCAGCCGCTTCTCAAATCGAGACAGCTCGTCGGCTTGACGTCGACCATCCTTAATGGTTTCGTAGCCAACTGGAGCGATGTTGAGATAAGCGGGTGTCTCCGTGTGGCGTGACTTGACCCAGGTATCGATCTCGCCTCGGACCCTCTCAAGGAATGCCAGTGATTCGGTCTCGGTCGGCTTGATCTGGATATCGGCCTACAAGCGCGGGTGTGTCAGTTGTGTCCGAGAATCGTCGATCGTTCTCTCAGAGTGCTGCGCAGACTCCGAAGCGCAGTACTGCACGAAGCGCTCGTACGTACCATGCTGGTCTTGTCTTGCCGCGTTGCGAACCTTTCACGAGCCACCTTCGCCTCAGCACGAGAGAGGTATGGAACACCGAGCTTGAACGGCCGACCGATGTCGAAACCTACGCCAAGCAAGAACTCGGCGGCTCCAGACTGAAACGAGAAGATGCGTTCGATGTCAAGGCCGCGCTCATTGATGACGGGTGAGAGGTCGAAGTTGTACGGCTTGAGGGTATATTTGCCATCGTGTACGTTCTGGTCAACGCAGGTGATGCCAATCTGCAGTATCTGATAGCGCTCTGCTGCCTCCTTGATCTCAAGATAGCGTTGCTGGATGGTCGGTTTGCCCGCATCTTTGCCCCAGGAGCCTTTAGAAGGCACGCCCGAGAGCTCCAGGTCAATCGCCACAAAGTGCGCCTCTGATATATCGCTGATGATGTCCAGCAGTAGTGGATAGAAGCTGACTTTGTCGACGTCCATTGTGCTGTTGGATATTCCGCTGCTCAGTTTAGCAATGTTTGTTGCAGCATCAGAGGAAGTGGGTGTGGGTGTGGGTGTGGGTGTGGCAAGTGTTGTCAACTTTGAGACGAGTCGGCGAAGCCAGCCGACCGCGGACGAGGAGGAAAGAGAGACTGGCGACGATGAGTACGATCTCAAGCAAAGTTGCACCTGCCGCTGCCGCAGTCTCGGCTGCGCGCGTCGTAACAGATATGTGGGCGAGGGAGAGTGAATGAAAGTACTTCTCGATGCGATGCGTGTCCCTGAATTACCACAGTTTGCTCGTGCGGCGGTGAGAGTCCGCGCTGGACGAGGACGCATGCAAATTGAGCCTTTCGTGACTGTGGTCGACGTGTTCGCCAGAACAGTCGATTGCTATATGTATCGTGCGCAAGCAAACGCTGAGGTGCAGCTCGCGGTGCGTGTGCACCATGTGCTTGGGAATGGCCGATCGTAAGCGAGCAAGGATCATGGTTTGCGGGCCGAAGTTCCTCGGCGCATCCACCTCCAGCTTCTTGTGACGCGCGCGACCACTCTCCCACCATACGCCCTACACATCTCTCGTACGGAGATGGCCTCCATGGCGTCCACGGGCACTGTCACCTACCAGGACACGCTGGATTCGCAGTATATATCGAGCTCCCTTTCCAGCCTCTCGAGGTCCCGGAGCACGAACTCGCTGATCGTTCGGACGTACAAGCAGGCGACGCAGCTGTACCTCACCAAGCGATTCAAGGAGGCTTGGGATACCATCGAGCCTATCGTATCCGCGCAACAGTCACCAGAAGCGCATGTCAATGGTGATGGAGATGCCTCGAGTCCCGCTCCTGTCGCGCAAAGCTCGAAGGGCACCCGGACGAAGGTCTGGGTCTTCTACATTACCCTGCTGCATTCGATAGTGCACATCGGGCCTGAAGAAGGAAGGAATACCTTTGGTTCAGCGCTGTGGAGGCAACTGGTTACGAAGGTTAGGGAAGGAACCATATGGGACGAAATCATTCGATTGGGCTATGGTGGAAGTGAAGGAGATGTCGATCCAGATGTTGTCGTGAACTTGGCAACTCTTCTCTCGAGCCATATGCAGAGCCAACAGCTCAATCAGCAGCATCTGGAGGCCTATCTCTCTGCGTCGGCGGACGCGGCGCAACTAGCCTTCTACCACGATGGAACCGCAACGCCCCTGTCGAACAACACCTCCTCGCCGAAAGAGCTCACGACCCGTCTGAAGATCATCGAACTGTACGCTTTACATGTACTACCAGCTAACAACGAGTGGGAATATGCGCAGCAGTTCATTGAGATGAATGACATCCTGGACGACGAGCGACGTGAAGCATTCTTGCATGCTTTACAGAGTATCAAGGACGAGAAGGATGGGACTGCCCAGCGCGAGCGCGAATTGGAGGAACTGCGAGAGCGTGAGCTGGAAGAACAACGAGCAGCAGAAGAAGCGAAGCGAAGGGATGAGGAACGCCAAGAACAGGAGCGCAAGAAGGCCGCCGAAGCAGACAAGGCCCGCTCAAGCGGCTCTGCTGTCGCCAGTAATCCGCGACCTGTCAACGGTGCATCGTCCAACGGCAGATCAGGAATCGGTGACCAAAAGTCTCCTGGACAACCGACTCCTAAATCCTCCAAACCGCAGAAGAAGGCACGCGTCCAGCCGCGGAGCTTGTACAGCCGGGCGTCTCATGTATTGCATAACTTCCAACACATGATATTGCAGGCTGGGCGCAACGTGACGGGGAACAGCATAGTGCTTTTGCGATTCGTCATGTTCATGCTCGCGTTGGTCCTGGTTATGGCCCGGAGAGACATCCGGGAGCGACTGAAGCGGGCTTTGCACACCAGCTTGGAGAAGATAAAGTCAACGGTCGGCATGGGTGTGAAAGTTTCGTATGTATAGCACACCATGACCGCGGTCTGTCCCTCTGAAATAGTGGATGAAGCTCTGCAGTACGACGTTGATAATTTGTTCAAGTCATGCGTACGGTGCGTGAGGTTTTGATACAGTCGCGCGAGTGCAGGCACGTTGACCCTGTTCGTAGACGGACAGGTGCCAGCCGTCGTCACTTCCAATCTCGACATGCATAGCGAACATGCGGACAGCGCCGCCTTGTCACACCTGCAGGGCCATCTTCAACATCGAAGGATGCATCGTCGATGCGACAAATGCTAGAGCAAGATTCGAGCTTGCACACTCGAAATCGTTCCAAATCTCTAATAATACGCCTCATGAAAGATGCTTTCACCAGCTGCAAGTGCAGGTGCTGTCCGGGGCCAGAACCTTCCGAAATTCATTCATCGCCGGGCGGGGGGAACGAATTCCGTCTCTGCATGATGAACACCTGAGTGAGAGTCGACCTAGGTTCATTGATCACTAATCGTCCAAACATGCAACTTTACACACTCAGAGAGGGAGGGATGCGACCAAGAAGCTTCCCATCTTCACCTTGTTGAAATCTCGATGCCTCGTGCAGACCATGACGTGATGTGATCTAAACGTCAGGACATGCAGATAACTGTAGTAGTACAGCGTACCGGGACGACCCAATCACCGTTTCGCTGCAGCACGAACGTCCGCCGCGCCTTCAGACTCATCAGAAAATTACCATTTGCAGGTTTCACGACTACTGCTGTCCTACCTGCACAGCCCTGCCCTAACCAAGTGATGGTCGACAAAAGGCCAAGGAAAGCACCGACTTAGCCGGAGAGGTCGGAAGCATCGCCTTGATGAGACCTCACCCGGCCAAAGTTCAAGCGCGCCGAAGCTTGATTGTCAGACTTGCACTAGCCGTCCAGATGACTTCTACAGAGACGAGCCGGAGCTTGGGACCTGTATCTAGAAGCTCCTCATTACTTCCCCTGCCCCTCAATTCGCCGCCGTACCCCCAACGTGTCACCGTCTGATTTGATGGGCCCATACACTCTAGATTGCACCTCCGAACATCTGACCATATGTTTACTTAGCCGCGAGTGACTGTACGAGCGCAGAGGCTTGAGCCTCGATCCGCACGAGTGCTCGAACTGCCTGCAAGGCCAGTTGTTGCACCTCAACGCAGTCAAAGTTGACTTCTCGACATTGGTGGGATTCGATTGAGATCTAATGTGCAGCTAGGGGGATATCGGCGAACTAGGGGTGAGGGAAGTATCGAGGCTAGAAGCTGGACAGAGGCGGGAGGATGAAGCTCCATAACCTCTCTCAAATAGCCAAAGGCCTGGAGCCAGATCGTGCCGTCTAGTAGGGCAAACTTCTCGGCTCTCGAGCGCTAGATGCCCCGAGATCATCAGGCCTGCAGTGGTGTGTAAAAGATAGGCATCGGGCGACATCGTGGAGAATCGACACGTGGATGATGCCCCATCATGGCGCCATCTACCGGGCGGTTTGGGCAGCAGTAATGGGTAGTTGGTGACTTTGTGCTCCCTCACCTCGTGGCAGCCACTGTGCAGACAAGATGCCTACCTGCACTGGTAGGCATCTGCGGCGGTCTCTTTCGCCGTCGGAAGCCTCGAAATTTCGGAGTCGGCTGCGAAGTCCGACCACCCGCAGTATTCGTTTTCCTCTTCTCTCGTCTCACCCGCTCTCGAAGAATCAATGTTGAGTAGCTTGTGCCTGCATATGCCGGCCCGGATATCTAACTTTTGAGATCCCATCATCAATCCCTGCTCGCATATTTCATTCGGTCGATAAGGCCCCAGGCTACGTACTCTTTTCCTGCTTTCAGTGAAAGCACTTCTTCTCCGTGCCTATTCTCTGAGCAGCAGTCTTCTAAGAGAGGCTGATGGAGAAGTTGATGCTCGCTCTTCGCTCAACACGCTGTGACCGTAGGACATAGCAGTAAACTCAATGAAGCTCTACAGCCGTAGAGCCTGTTTGCAATAGAGTTGAAGACAGCACGGCCCGATGGATGCCGAAGGCATGCCGTGCGATCGGCGCTGGGTTTATTGCAGGTTGTCTCGATCATATGGCGTATCTAGTATCTCCATATGTGGGACAAGCTGACATGGTCCTGTTAGTGAATGCGAAACTGTAAGCGAAGGCACCGTTCCACCGCTGCTTATTTCACAGATGTCCCGTCCCAGATCGCGATAGATCTCTCTCTTCTTCATCGAGTAGTGCCTCTTCCCCGGCGTCTACTGCAGGCGGCAAGGGCACGGCAGGGCACGGCACGGAACCACATCCGAAGCAGTGAAGAGATATACTACTCTACCGACCTTGGACTTAGCTGCATGGCGAATCCTCCAAAGCTCTAGCTTATGCTCGCTGTGGCTGCCTTCGCTTGCACAGCCCAGAGGTGCGCGTCTCACTAGCGTCCCACCTGGTTGTTCAATTGATGCTGGGTCGCGTCTCAGCCTTCATGGTTGCACAACACTCGGTGGCTCCCCCGAAATCGAAGGCGCTACTTCCGGAGCCATCACAGTAAATATTATTGCCTCAGGCCTAAGCACCTTTACGGCCTGCTGCAAACCCAGCTCTCTTGGACGAAAGTGGACAGCCTCAAGGGTATCCTCAGACAGTGACCCACGCTGTATGCCAATTTATACGGAGACCAGCATGGAAGCGAGAGCAGACTCGCAGCAGCAATCTGCTGTAAATGCGTACACACTCCGGCGGCATCCCGAGGGATCGGGCAGGATCCCAATCTCGATGCTATTAACGACCTTACCGGAGACATCTCCTTGCAGGCCGGTGGTGCATCCGTACAGGGCGGACAGCCGCAGCAGTTCCTCCAGCACAGGGGACATTCGGCGGGGTTCGAGCATAACGACCTCGCCGTACGGCAAGTCCCCTACAATGGACACCATCCTCAACGGCAGTACGCCACGTAACCCATACGCCAATAGTCGACCTTACGGTAGTCCCGAAATGGACGCATATCCTCATTCACCCGAGACTCATGGCATAGGACGGCGGCCGCGAGCGCCCAGGCCATCTTACAGCGAAGAACAGAAGTTCTTCATCATGTACACCCGGATCGTGCGCGATCTGAGCTGGCCCGAGATTGAGGATGAGTTTGAGAGGTTCTTCGGATCGAGGTCGAAGGGAGGGTTGACTTCAGTGTACTACCGAGTGCGACGAGATTGGGGACTCTTGGAGGTTCTGAAGAGCGGTGCGAATTCGTATGCCGCCGACTGCAGAGAAGTGGAAAGGCGTGCGATGAACTTTTCGGCGGAGTTCCTGGGCCAGATCGGATACCTCGTCAGTTGAGCTCGGTGAAGCATGCTCAAACAGCATCGTGAAGAGGGGCTTTCCCTTGACTGCCACAATACCCACCAAAACAGCGCAACTGGAGATGCAGTCTCGCTGGTGCCACTTGCCAGCACACGCTTCCGTGTTAACCATTATCTTTTGCCAGAGGCTGGTCCCTCCACTAAAAGCATTCATTGGCAGCGAACACAGGCGTTCGGCGTGACATGGAGATACTGCGAGAATAGACCTTCAGAGCTATGCTCCGTGCTCGAGCCGATCTGCGAAACTTGTTCGGGCGGGACAGAACGGGAGATGAGAACGAAATGAATTGACGGCCGCGGCAGGAGGTATGACTGTGTTATGGAAGGTCGGATTCGGGCGGCAGGACGCGAAGTGCGTATATATAGTTCCGATAGTACAACGCTAACCTTCTTCATCGTCCACACCCTCTACCGCACCTGAAAGGTACTTCGAGAACTTGTCCGGAGTCTTCTTGCGCCATGGGTTCATCTGCCGCTCGTACTCGTCATCGCTGAAGTTTCCAGTGTCAGCGTCCCATTCCTCGTCGTCTGATCCGTGAGCACGATAGCCATAGGCATTGCGATTGTACTCGTCGTCCGAAGCAACTTCGTCATCAGGATAGTCGGCGCCATACCAGTCCTCGGCATTCTCGTCGTCTTCATCGCTGTCCCAGTCCTTGTCACTGGGTTCGTCTTCAATGTAAGTCTCCCATGCAGCTTGGTCTTCTTCAGTGATGACTAGGTAGCCCACATTCCCACCAGAACCTTGAGCATCCACTTGAGCCGTTCCAGCTTCTGGGACTGGAGCCAGGACATAGGTGTCATAGACATAGTCGGCGTCATCATCCATTTCCATATCAATCTCTTTGTGGAGGTCAAGTGTCGCTTTGCCCGTAATCCTCTGCTGGTGCAACTCTCGACTCCGTTGTGGTGGAAGCTTGGGCTTCGCAGTCACCTTTGGCTTTAGAGGCAGTTGTTCCTTGGCTGCCTCCTCCATGGCAAACTGATTGAGCGAGTCTGCCACTGCGGCCATAGCAGGCTCCGCTGTGCTGGCGCTGGGGATGCGTGGCGCAGGCTGTCCACCCACGCGGACAGCAGATCCTCTGCCTGGCCGCTTCAGACTGTCGACTGCAGAGGCATCTGCCCCATCGTTCCTTCCATTCTCAACCATCTTGAGCAGATCGTCCGCGTTCTTCTTGCCTCGGCGCTCGATGAAAGTAGCGATGCCATCTTCCTTGTCCTTGACCTTGCGTTTCTTGATACCACCTTCCTCATTGCTCGGTCGCTTCAGGTGAAATATTCGGCGCTCTTTGGTGGAGCTTGCAACGGGATCCAGTCCTCTACCTGAGACATGTGAAGACGTGACACGTGAGGTCGCTGGCTGGCTGGCTCCAGTTCCCCCATCGAATAGCCCGTCTTGCGCAGCGTTTCTGATGTCCTTCTTGAGCACGTAGTGTACATCTTGCGTGTGCTGTCTCTTGCCCGGCCGCTCTACCAACAATGCGTCCGGCGCCAGCTCATCGTGCCTCCGCTTGATGCGCACAACGTCGGGACCCGGTCCCGACATGCTTTGGCTGTGGCTGTCGAGTCGCGTGGAGGAAAGGCTGCTGAGTGGTACAGTTGCGGTGCCCTTAGGGCTGTCCCCTCAAAACGTGTCGTTCGCGTGCGCTATTGCAGGTGGGTGGTCGCGGCGCGGTCGGTGATGAGTGAAAAGTTCGGGAGCAAGTTCTCAAACAATGAATCAACATGCAGGTACATTTACTAGCGTCTCGCACGGGCCTGGGAGCTTTGTGTCATCATGCAGCTACCCCGCCGTCTCCATTCACTTTCACGTCTTCGAGTCAGAAAATTATGACGGCGCATACATTCACGAACAACACTGTTGTGAGTACATGCCAGCTATTCATGATGTCTGCCCTGCAACTTGCAACCCTACAACCGACTCTTCGCCCTACACACCGTCAGCCATGGCCCCCCTCTCACCAAACACAGCAACTCATACCTACGGCAACACAGCAATACACTCAATCTCCACATCCGTCCCCAGAGGAAGCTGCTTAGCAGCCACACAAGTCCTGCAAGGCTTCGTCTCTCCCCAGTACTGCTTGTAAACCTCATTCATCTCGCTGAAATTCTTCATGTCGTCGATGAAAACGTTCACCTTGACCACGTTCTCGATGCTGGTGCCTGCAGCCTGGAGGACGGAGGTGAGGTTCTTGATGCATTGGTGCTGCATCTTTTGTTAGATCTGCCCATGTGTGTGGCTGCTTCGTAGCTTGACCTACAGTTCTGTCGGCAACAGATCCCTCAATTAGCTTGTTTGTGGCTGGATCCATGCCGATCGAGCCGGAGCAGTAGACTGTGCCATTGGCGACGATGGCTTGGCTGTAGATGCCAGGTAATGGCTTTGGTGCGTTTTCGGTGAGGACGGCTTGCTTGGGAGACATTGCGAAAATTGTATGGTAGTGGTGAGCTGAGTCGTCTGCGAACGAAAGAATTATTGTACAGTAGTATCTGCATGTGATATGCAGGGCGTGGTGGATCTTAGTAATCCTTGTCAAAGGCGGGCAAGAGCTTTGGCCGTGGCGGTCGCGGCAAGTGGTGGAGAAGCTTGCCTTTATCGCAACATGAGAGCAGTGATAAGATATGGCTTACGTTATGGCATACCATGACAGGTAAAATACAGCATGCTTCTAGTACTCTCGAAGGCGAATTCCGGCTATATCAGGTGAAGTACAGATCGCTCACGAAAGATAACACAAAGCAGGTTTCAGTCCTTCCAACCCGTACCTGGGCCGACCTCACCTTGCTTCGCCTTGCCCTTCGCCTTCTGGCCACGCTGGTTCCGACAACGTGGAGTTGGCTGTCCGTCCTTGTTTCCAGCTTGCTTCGTGTTCTGATCAGCGGCGGTAGCGTCAGATGAGGCTTCCTGCGGTGCTTCGGTCTTGCCGCCGTTGACGGTGCCACCAATTCGCTCCCACTCCCGCTGTCTGCGCTCGGCCGGCTGCTCGCGCTGTCTGGCCTCGCGGCGGACGCGCCATTCTTCGAGAATGACAGCAAAAGCCGCATCAAGCTTCTCGTTGCCGGGCTGTTGCAAGAATGCCTCAACCTCTTCGACCTCGGCCGCACTGTAGGCACGTCTCCTCCTGAAGTGTTCCATGGAGTTGATGCAGCGGATGAGAACAGGGTCGTCGGCGGGAAGCCAGCCAGCGAGTCGCTTGAAGGTGCTATGCATTGTCAGCGGTTCCTTAACGGCGGTTGGGCCGAATCGAACGTACCTTTTTTCGAGAGGAGCTGCCGACACGCGCTGAGCGATTTCCCTGCGGAGCCTGGCAACCTTGCCCCATGGTCGGAGCTCGAATGCCAGTGCTGCTTGGTAGAAGTCGATGAGACCGGTCAGTTTGATCTCTTTCAGCCTAGGTGGAGCGTAGTCGATGAGCTCCTTGTCACTCGACTCGTTGTCCTTCATCCACTTCATCGTGAAATCCAAAGCTTCCGTTGAGGGCATCTCCACGACGTCGAGCTTGAGCTGCAGCGTCCTCTTCGTCATGTGCGGTCTAGCATGGGCGAGCGAGACGGGTGCGGTACGGAACGCCTTGTCTCCTGCTTGTGACTTCTCCCCTGATGACTTCGACTTGCTGCTGGTATGTCCTGATGCAGCCTTGTTCTCAGCAGCGTTCGCATCGTCAGCCCAGTCAACATTTGAGGCGACTTTTGGAGAAGAGGTTGGAGTGGCCTTCGAGGAAATTACTTGAGTGGCCTCCTGCGGCCTAGGGAAGACTCTCTTGGGGATCTCCGAGAAGCGCGCGAGGAGTTTCAGGGGAATTGAGCCTACGAATTCATGTCCGCTGTAGACATCGACCTTTGGACCAGGACTCTGTTTGGGTCTAGAGGAGCCCTCACCATCGCGCTTTGCAGTGAACTTCGACTTATAGCCGATCTTAAGAGTCTCACCGTCCATGGTCTGCACCGTGTAAAGTGGATGATGAAGGTAGCCAAACTCTGGATAGTAATATAGCGGATGCTGCGTCCAGTATGGATACTGGTGCCAGAAAGGTTCTGTGGTCTGCGGTGGTGCTTTGTGGTGCGGATGCCCGAAGAGGCGATGTTGGTCCTGTTGTGCTGGAGGTGGTTGCGGTTGCGGTAGTTGTCGCTGATGTCGTTGTTGTTGTGTTGTTGTTGGAGTAGACAAGCGAAATCGAGAAGTGCTTATATGTGCTTTGAACATCTCGCGAAGCGTCGGTGAAGCGCGGTCGCCACTAGTGGTCTGTGAGCCTGTGATGCGATGTTCCATGATCATTCACCGTGCTTGGACAGTCAGCGATGGCCCCAGAAGTGCTATATAAGGCAGGGTGACGGGCAGAAACGGCGTTATCGTGCTTGTGTCGTGGCTAGCCGTTCACCACGTTGTCGATATTTATATTGTGAACCATCCGCGATCGCATTCACTGATACTGCTTATGACGCCAGCGGCCTGTATGTGGCAGTAGCAAGCGCGGGAGGAGCGACCAGCCCTTCATCGTTCACTACTGGTTTGCTCCCCCCAAAGCAAACAGTCCAGCCCTGGAAATCGCTTCAAGGACAGCGTGTGCAGGTTAGCCAAGGAACCTCTTGATCTCACCACCAACACCCTCAAGATCAAGCAAGAACGTATCATGGCCAAACAACGAACGATCTTCACCAAGCTCAACATGAGTCACGCTGCGATTGCCGACACGCCTAAGCGTCTCCGCAATCTCACGCTGCTGCCATGCTGGGAACAGGATGTCGGATGCCACGCCGAGCACAAGTGTTGGGATATCGCGTAGTGGTAGCAGACCTTTTATGAGATCCTCAGGCGGCGCTGACGACTGCGTGGGCTGATGCGAGTCCGACAGATTGGCTGCCATCATATCTGCTGAAGACTCCTGCTCCTGGTATGGCTCGTCTGGTAGGCTCAATGTGCAGCGATCTTCTTTCGCTTGCTCAAGGAAGGCGCCTTGCAATCTGTCGGCATTTGATTTGCGTCTTTCAGTAGTGGCCTCTTGGAGGTGTGCTCCGAGATCGAACAGGTCCATCGCTTTGCTCACGTAGAGCAAGCTGTTCGCATCGTATTCTAGACACCACTTCTCGCCCGCGTGATCAAGGTATGTTTCGATGAGGAAGTCAGGGCAGAGCGCTGGTGGTTTGCTAGCATCTGCACGCTGTCTACCGAAACGTTTCTCCCATTCGGGACCAGATCTGTAAGTAATGGTGGCGATTTCGCGGGCCAGCTTCATGCCAGTGTGTGGCGGAATGCCTTTGTAGTAGTTGCCTCGCGTCTTGGCCCAGTTCGGATCGTTCATCAGCACTTGTCGCTGTGTGTGCCGCATGGCGATACTGTATGGGTGACTTCTAGCACACCCCGAAACGGACACGATCTTGCCCACTCGCTCGTTGTCCAATACACCAGCAGCGAGAGACTGCATGCCGCCCATGCTGCATCCCACACTAGCGTACAGCTTGCCAATGCCCATCGCGTCTAGCAGTCTGAACTGCGCACGAACCATGTCTTGCATCGTTAAGATTGGAAAGCTGGTACCATAGTGTTCTCCACTGGTTGGGTTCTTGCTACTCGGGCCAGTGCTACCATAGCATCCTCCAAGCACATTGGTGCATACCACAAAGTACTTGTTGGTATCAAGAGGAGCTCCCGGGCCAATGAACTTCTCCCACCAGCCTGGCTTTGGATTTGCCTCTGTGCTGTGGGCATGACTGCTCGCCGAAAGGCCAGTATGTAGCAGGATTGCGTTGCTCTTGTCCGCATTCAACGTACCCCATCCTTCCCATGCTATGTCGAACTCAGACAACACACCTCCCCAGTCGAGGAGAAAGGGCTCAGTTGAGTGGAAGACCTCGGTCTTGCCAGCAGTATACGACGGTTCCGGACCAGACAATGATCGCTTCGTGTTTAGCTGTCTCGTGCGGTCTTCCTGACTATCGAGGCACGGGAAGGACAATTGCGGATTCGAAATCGAGGAGCCAGCGGGAGTGTCATCCTGTATCGGTCGTGCTGCGAATGCTTGAGCAGGTCGCGTGGCATTTCGAGATATTGTTCGTTGTTGTGCAGCAGCAAATCGTCCTCTCGGGTTCGTCTTTCGCAGAGCTTTCGGAGCCTGTCTCGCCCAGCTGTTCAAGGTTCGTGAGGCACTCATGTTGTGCTCTATCCTTCAACAGTCCATCTACGAAGTCGAAGTAACCTCAAGCATTCCTTGTGTCACAATGAGACCACAGCAGAGGGCCAAGGGCACGTCAAAAACAATCTCGAAACCATTACTCATCGGTTTTACCAATATCGGCGCTACCTAGGTACGTTTCAAGCACGCCATGTAGGGCTGAAAGCGGTGTAAACAAGGGTTACAGTATTCTGCCAGTGCATCGAGCCGACGCCTCGATTCCTGAGTACACATCTATTTATTCTATAGATTAGCCTTCGCTTCTCCTATATACGGCCTCTGCCTCAGCTCCTTCCGCAGAATCTTGCCAGAAGCACTCTTTGGGATTTGATCGACAAATTCGACTCCGCCGCGAAGTTGCTTGTGGCTAGCAGCACTGATTTTGACGAAGTCCGCGACCTCCTCAGCTTTGACAGCGTTCCCTGCCACGACCACGACGAACGCCTTCGGCACTTCCGTCCCATATCTTTCCGATTGCACTCCAACCACTGCAGCGTCTACAATCTTCGGATGCGACATGAGTAGATCTTCCAGCTCTGCCGGAGCGACTTGCAAGCCTTTGTACTTGATCAGCTCTTTCTTGCGGTCGACCAGGTATACCAAGTCATTCTTGATGTAGCCGACATCACCGGTGAAGTACCAGCCGTTCACAATTGAAGCCTTTTTTGCAGTGGGGTTGTTGTGATAACCTTGACACACTACTGGTCCAGCTACGAGCATCTCTCCCACGCCTCCAGGCTCGACATCTTTCCCTTCGTCATTGACTACGCGCAGACGTACATTTGGCAAGATACCGCCCACAGCTCCAGTCTCATCTCGTACGTCCCAGTCAGTGGCTGTAATTGATCCGTCTGTTTCAGTTGCACCCCAGGTCTGCGTCATGAAAGTCGTGCCCTTGCCTAACTTCTGGCTGACCTCTTTGACCAGCTCCAAGCCCATCGGAGCCGCGCCACTACATGCTACTTCAAGGCTATCAAAGTGATCCGTCACCTTCGGACTCTTCGCCACCTGAAGCCAGATGGGTGGCACTGAGAATTGATAGATTGTGCGGTAGTGCCGACTATACTCGATAAACTCATCGAAATTGTACTTCTCCAGCCAGTAAACAGTCCTGCCCATGTAAAACGGATTGAGCGAATACTGCTGAATGCCCGCGATGTGTGCCATAGGTAAGCAGCCAATCGTACGCCAGTCGAAGCGATGACCTTCCTGGCTACGGCGAGAGATGTATCGAGCGCCGACGCGCATGCTGAGGATGCTGCTTCAGACCAGGTTCCAGTGAGACAAACGAACACCCTTTGGTAGACCCGTCGTCCCTGATGAGTAGAGTAGACATGTCGTGATGCTCTCGAGGTCGGCGGGATCGGTGAGTCTCTGCCACTCGAGCATTCTTCCCGAAAATGATCGTAGGACGTCGACGTCAGGTTTGCCAGAAAGCAGCAGTTTCCATCTTCTCGAAGAAGAGCTGTCGACCACCAAGACGCGTCCGGGTGCGATGCCGCACTGCTTCGCTGCAGCCATTGTCGTCTCCTCGTACTCCTTCGAACAGAGTAGAAGGACGGCGCCAGAGTCACGAATCTGTCGCACCAGCTCAGGAACAGTCGAGGCTGCACTCGCGTCACAGTACACGCCTCCAGCGGCCATGATACCGTAGAATACGATTGGTAGGAAGGGACTGAGCGATGCCGTTGAGAGCACCACATCATTCCCAATTCCATTACTGCCTATGTTGTACTTGTGTCGTAATACATACGCTATACGTCTGGTCAAGTCGCGAGCTTCCGCTTTCGAAATCCTGTTGTCTGGTTCGCGGGCAAACGCGTGGATGACAGTGTCCTCCTTTGCTGAACACCATGTTGACCCTGGTCTCGTCAGTCAGTGCAAATGAAGCACTGTTTTTGTGGGCGTACCGAATAGCAACGTCAGTATGTCAAGCTTTGGGAGGTCAATGTCTGCATGCCTCGACCTGTAGATATGCATGACGGGCCGGGACAGAAGGCCGGATTAACAATTGTACTCAGCGCTTCGCTCGCACGATCACCTCTTACGCGATGGTATTCTGCGTGGCGGCAGTAGGAGGAGCCTGGATGGCTCTGCTTTTTGTGAAGCATCTCATGGTGCGGGGCACAGTTGTGATACCCAAGGTCTTCTCTGGCCTATATGCTCCTTTTTCACGAAAGACATGTCTGATACTTTATGACAGCTCATCTCTAGTAGGCCAAGTGTGGACGATGAGCATGTAGGGTAAGCCGTATATCAACCACGGAGTCATCATGCGTTGGCTAGTTCGGGCTAGACAGTAGGATAAACTTTACTTGCCTCATGAAGCGAATTGTAAAGCGCTAGGATAATGCATAGATAGCAGGTTTTAAGGGTGACATAACCTAATTAAGTATAGTGATTACTTGTTTTTAGGAAATAAGATTAGGCACCTAAATTATAGGGATTAAGGTGTCACGGGCAGCCCGCGACCCTTCACTGACGATGCGTCGTCCCGGCGGAACCTCGGACCTTCCGCATCGGGTTAGCGCGGCTTGGCGTTGCTTTATCCATCCGCCGCGCCTCGCGCTCCTCTTTCGTAGCTTCGTAGAACAACAACTATCTCATTCGGACCCTATGGTACGCGCGCCCTTACAGTTTGTTCTACCTCCCTACCCAGATCGCGGATCCAGGTAAGGGACGCGTAACAACAGGAACAGACTCACAGAACCGCGCACGGCGTAGATACAGAACTCGCGACTCGCAACATCGCAACAGAGGCAAACGGATTCAGAACACGGAACACGGTAAGGCACTAAGCAACAGATGCCCAAGGAAACCAACGCACCAAAGGCCTCAGCAACAGGCCGCGTTGAAGGAAACAACATGACTTCCCAGCAGTCACAGACACAAGGCAAGCGCACCTCTCTTTTCCCCGACCTCTCCAGTTTCGACAGTCAGACACAAGGAGACGACACTCGGCGAGTCACAGTTGACACCGGTGTCGCGCTTCAGCAAGAGCTGGACAAGGCATGGAACAAAGCACAAGACAGGGAGCAGAACGGTGAGCTTGATTTCACAGAACTCTTCGAGCCCAGGGTGGGAGAAGAGGAGGACACACCAGTCTTCATTTCACACGACGAAGCCGAACACATCGCTGCCGCCGACTTCCAGAACATCACCGCCGAAGACCTGGCCACACTGACCAAGGAACACCCGAAGACCGTCCACGATTTCGTGCTACGAGGATTCAACACTGCCATCATATCTAGCCAACAACTCGATGTGATGCAACGCGCCAATGCACTTCAGAACAAGCAGTACCGTACGCTGTATGCCGAGTACGATCGCATCCACGGGATGCTCAAGACCGAACAGACCGCCCTCGCGAAGATGGCCCAGGACCTTAAGAATAAGAACGCCGACACCCTCAAACTCAAGGCTGTCGAGAAGAAGTACAAGGATGCGAACGAGCTATGTCAGCAGTTCGCCGATATCACCGACTCGGAGAAGAAGAAGAGCCAGGCATTACAAGCTGAGGTTGATGACCTGAAGGTCCGTCTGCAAGCAGCAGAGGACCAGGCACGAGGACGTCGTTCGCGCTCGCGCCCACGCTCACGCCCACGATCACCACCACCCCGCGAGACCTCACTCGAGGTGCTCCAGCGTCGGTACCGTGAGGCGGCAGCAGGAGGAGGTGGCGGAGGAGACGATGATGACGATGGCAATGGAGACAAGGACAGGGATCGCCGTGGTCGTGACCATGACCGACCACGTCGTGATGAGCGCCAAGGCACACAAGGCACGCAGCGGTCAGGCGGTGGTCGCAGCAACCGCACGCAGCAGACACCTCTCGTGGACCTGCCGGAGCGTCTCATCAACATCGACCCCACCCTCGACCGCAGCATGAAGATCGGCAAGGGTGTGCCTGACCCAAAGAAGTTCAAGAACGATGACGACCCGACTTATGACAGCTGGTACACAAGCATCCTGCTGAAGTTGACAGTCGCGACGTTCCGCACTGAACAGGACGCCCTACGCTTCCTGTATGGATGGACGGACGGTGAGGTGCAGAAGACTGTGAAGCCTCGCATCCCCATCCCCGGGCACCAGGCTTTCAACGAGTTCATGACTGGCGAAGAACTGTTGGACTGGATGACTCGACAGTACGGCGTCCGCAACGAGGCCACCAAGGCTGCAGTGGACATCACTACCTGCAAACAGGCTCAGAAGGAGAACTTCGTCCCATTCTTCGCACGCTATTCCAAGCTGAGGGCATGGGTTGACTGGAGTGACGAGACCGAGTTGATGCTGTTCCGCACACGCCTCAACAAGCGCTACTACATCAACCTTCGGAGACCGCGAGGTGGACCGACGTCTGAACAGCATGCAGGACGTGATCGAAGAGTGCACTGCACTGGACGAGCAGTTCTACGAGACCGAGCAGCTGTACCCTCAAGAGAACAACAACCGCCCACGCGGCAATGGAGGAGGCAACCAGAACGGCAACGGCAACGGCAACCAGAACCAGGGCAACACAGCTGCAGCTGCAGCCGCTGGTGCTGCCGGCGCCGTCGTTCAGCGCCCACCACAGTACGTAGGCACCAAGAAGAAGGAAGACTTGCCAGCTCACCTTCGGGACCTCCCACCGCTCAACTATGAGGGTCGCGAGGAATTGAAGAAGCAGGGCAAGTGCTACCGATGCCGCACCGGACCCCACTTATCCAGCAATACCGAGTGCCCGATGTATGGCTATGACGGCGACTATCGCCCACCGCGCCCGCGTAACAACAACGGAGGCAACACCAACCTCAGTTCCCTGGCCGCCGGGCAGGGAAATGGCGAGGCCACTGCCTAAGCGTGGCAGACAGTGGTCAACCGAACAACCAAGGACAGAAAGAGCATGAGATTGAGAGACACAGAGTGCAAGAGCAAGACACGGATACAGACTATGGTGAGGAGCTGAAGATATCGGCCTGCGCATTGGAGCCGCAGCAACCAGATGTACACCCTCACATAGTACTCCCAGTAATGATACAGCATGGGAAGGCACGAGGCCTTGTAGACTCTGCTTCCACCTCTCTCTTTCTCGACTGGAAGTTCACACGCAAACACAGAATACCCTTGATACCCCTTGTGCGCAACAAGAACCTGACCCTTGGGGATGGTAAGGCTGCTGCACGTCGCATCACGCACGTAGCCCTCGTCGATGTTGATATCGACGGTCATCACGAGCAAATGCTATGCTACATAACCGACCTCGAATACGACATCGTCCTGGGCCTGCCGTGGCTGAGCACGCACAACCCAAACATCTTCTGGGAGACCGGTGAAGTGGCACTCAGATCAGACTACTGCTTTGGTCACTGTCTTAAGAACAAGACATCGACAACAGTCCAGTCCCTGAACCATCGACACCGACAACGTAAGGAAGCAATGAAATATGGACCAGAGCCCTTCACCGATGATCGCAGCTTCACGGCAGGAGGGGCAGAAGCAGAACTGAACCTATCCTCGATGGGCCTGTACGACGATGATGAGGAAGTCGAGTGTATAGGCGTCACGCAGCGCGCCTTCGAGATGTACGCGCACCGACCTGGCGCTGAATGTTTCTACATACTATCTACCGGCAAAGAGGACGAAGAAGGCGATGGTGAGATCAAGCTGAGCGCAATGGCAGCTGATGACTTGGATCAGTTCCTGAACAAGGAGTTCAACCATAACCCGAAGGAGAAGCTCCCACCAGAATACCATGATCTCGTAGATGCATTCTCAGCGAAAGACCATGAAGGACTTCCTCCTCACAGACCTGGAATCGACCACGAAATTCACATCAAGCCTGATGGGCCCCAAGAACCGCCATACCGTAAGCCCTACGGACTGGCGCCTCAGGAGAATGAAGCAGTCAAGAAGTGGGTCACCGAACAGGAGCAACAAGGCAAAGTCCGGCCAGCAGGACAGAAGACGAGCCAATCGCCGGCACCAGTACTGGTAGTCAGAAAGCCAGGCGGTGGACTGCGCGTGTGCATCGACTACCGAGGACTCAATGCGATCACTATCAAGAACAGGTACCCTATACCGCTAATCCAAGAGACACTGAACCGCATGCACGGCAAGAGGTACTTCACGAAGCTGGACATCGTCGCAGCCTTCAACAAGCTTCGCATTGCAGAAGGGCACGAATGGCTTACAGCATTCGCTACACGATATGGGGTGTACGAATGTCTTGTGTTACCATTCGGCCTATGCAATGGCCCTGCGTCGTTTCAGTCATACATTAACAGCGTGTTACAAGAACACCTGGATGACTTCGTCTCCGCGTACCTGGACGACGTTTTAATTTTTAGCGACACACTGGAGGAGCACATCGAACATGTGCGCAAGGTACTAGCAAAATTGAGGGATGCCGGACTGACGGTCGACATCGACAAGTGCGAGTTCCACCAGCAGCGAGTTAAGTACCTGGGACTTATTATCACCCCAGATGGCATCGAAATGGACCCAGAGAAGCTTGAATGTATCCAGTCATGGGAAGCACCTTCCAACCTCAAGGATGTGCAGGCGTTCCTCGGATTCGCCAACTTTTACAGACGGTTCATCGAGGCCTTCTCACGCCTCGCAGCGCCGCTGACCGAATTGACCAAGTCAAATGGACCTAGTAATCACAAGAATCGCAGGGTTGACTGGACACCAGCATGCCAAGCAGCATTTGACGCTCTGAAGGCAGCATTCAGCAAAGCCGGTATGCTCGCACACTATGTGCCCGGTAGGCAAACAGTAGTCGAAACGGACTCATCAGATTTCGTGAACGCCGGAGTGCTTTCTCAGTACGACGAGGAAGGCGTGCTTCACCCTGTAGCATTCTATTCAAAGAAGCTGAGCCCGCAGGAATGCAACTATGAGATTTATGACAAGGAGCTTCTAGCGATTATTAAGGCCTTCGAGGAATGGCGCCCGGAGTTGGCCTGCGAGGCGGATGATGACACCATCGAACCCGTGAAGGTGTTCACGGATCACAAGAACTTGGAGTACTTTATGACCACTAAGCAGCTGAATCGGCGCCAGGCACGTTGGGCCGAATTCCTGTCCCAGTTCAACTTCCGTATTGTCTATCGACCAGGTGTCCAAGGCACAAAGCCTGACAGCCTCACGAGACGCAGCCAGGACCTTCCGCAGGGGGTGGACGATCCGCGAAATCAGCATCAGCATCAGACGTTGCTGCCGCCTGAGCGATTTCTTAAGATCGACTCGATGCGCGCAACTGTCGAAGATGCGGCTGAGGATGTTGCACCTGTTGAGAACACACCTACCGCACCAATTGAGGAAGCCCTGAACCCGGAGGCCACCGAATTCATACCGTCCACGCAGACGCAGACAGCATCCGAGACGGAACAGGAAGCCGAACTCGAGTACAGAATGACAATGGCTTATGCCGCGGATGCAGACCTGAAGTCAGCTATCAGAGCCCTGCAGAAGGGCGAGACCCCAGCACTCCTTCAGAAAGCGAAGGTGCATCCAGTACACTGCAAGGTCGAAGGGGACCTGCTGTACGTCCGTAACCAGTATAATGACTGGAGTCTATGGGTGCCAGAGGACCAGAAGCTCCGCACTCGGATAGTCAAGATGAACCATGACACCCCAGCGGC
Source organism: Nothopassalora personata (assembly GCA_033816765.1). Lineage (NCBI taxonomy): Eukaryota > Fungi > Ascomycota > Dothideomycetes > Mycosphaerellales > Mycosphaerellaceae > Nothopassalora > Nothopassalora personata. Next base: position 1,119,281 of record CM066290.1, read on the forward strand.
CGGTCACCCAGGCAGAGCCCGCACCTACGAGCTCGTTGCACGTGAATTCTACTGGCCTGGTTTGGCTAGATCTGTGCGCAGATACAACGCGAATTGCCGCAGGTGCCGCACGACGAAATCTGTGCATACCCAGCCACCTGGATTACTGCACCCACTTTCGGTGCCAGAACGACCTTGGCAACACATCGCAGTTGACTTTGTGGTTGACCTGCCACCAAGCGAACTCGACGGCATGACTTACACCAATGTTATGACAGTCACCGACAGACTCACTAAGGAAGTGGAACTGATACCCATCGGCGCGATGACAGCGCAGAACGCGGCGCGACTTTTCTTAAAGCACGTGTTCACCCGGCATGGCCTCCCAGAAACCATCACGTCTGATCGCGGAAAGCAGTTCATCGCCACTTTCTGGAAGCGCCTATGCAAGATGCTGCGCATCAGCAGGAAGCTGAGTTCCTCCTACCACCCTGAAACGGATGGGCAATCAGAACGCACTAACCAAGAGATGGAACAGTACTTACGCACCTTCACGAATGAGGCACAGAGCGACTGGGCCGACTGGCTGTGCTTAGCGCAGTTCGCTATTAACAACCGAGTGTCGGAGACCACTGGAGTGTCACCGTTCTACGCCAATGTTGGATATAACCCAGAGTTCACCGAGCGTATCGATTTGCAAGCAGGCAAGGACCGACACATGACAACCCTTCAGCGACTCGACAGCAAGTCAGCCGAAGCCTTCGCCAAACGCATCTGTGAGCTACATCGCAATCTTCAAGAGAACATGAGGATGTCACAGGCGCTGCAAGCCGAAGCAGCAAACAGGCACCGAAGCATCCCACCAGACTACAAGGTTGGCGACTGGGTGTATCTAAGCACGAAGAACATTCGCACCACTCGACCATCCAAGAAGCTGGACCGCAGATATGCAGGACCGTACCAGATCACGGAGGTGATGCCCGCTAGGCTGTCATACAAGCTGAACCTGTCGGATGCATTGAGCGGACTCGATAATTGCTTCCACACCTCCCTGTTACAGCGAGCCGACAACCCCGATCTCCCACCGCTCGAGGGACAGCACCTGGCACCGCCGCCGCCAGTGGCCATCGAACCCGACACAACTGCAGCTGACGCAGTCGCCGATGTCACAGTCACAGCCCCGGCACCAGAATATGAGGTGGACAAGATCTTGGACATGTACACGCGGAAGCGCGCAGGCAAAGTGAAGAAGGGAAAGAAGCGCAAGGTGGACACTTGGTACAAGGTGCGATGGACTGGCTATCAGGATATGGAGGCCGGAGAGACTTGGCAACCTGCAGAGGACCTGTTGTGAGGGCAGCCGCCGCTCTTGCGGACTTTCACCACAGCCGGCCGGATTTGCCCACGCCTCAGGGCTTCGCAACGCCATCTGACTGGTCTCCAGTCAATGAGGTGCTCGGACTTAACACGATCAGGGTCGACAGAGACACCGCCACAAATAAGCCTAGCCGAGCCTTGCCTCTGATAGAATCTGGTCAGCGCATGTTCACTACGCACCGCTACGATGATCAGGTTACAGGAAAGTCCGTCGTCCCAACTGAGGATCACGGTGCAAGCCGCCGCCCTCAGCTCTACGACAGAACAGACAGTTGTACCGATGTTCTAGCGAACCCTGCAGAGCCTGCATTGATACCCAACCTTGGTCAAAAGGATCAGACGCGAGCGTTCGCCGAAGAGGGGCTTAGGCCCTGGGCGTGCCAGCAGTATGAGCAAACAGAGTCTGATGCGCAAGCCGCAGCAGTAGTGACAGAGATGGAGGACGACCTTGAAGACGATTGGACGTTTGCACGATTATGGAGTTCGACAGGCAAGGGTGATAAGTGGCCGCACAAGACGATGGATAGGCGAGTTAATGGACTGAACGCTCAGAGGACTGAGACGAGTTTTGAGAGGGGGGGTACTGTCACGGGCAGCCCGCGACCCTTCACTGACGATGCGTCGTCCCGGCGGAACCTCGGACCTTCCGCATCGGGTTAGCGCGGCTTGGCGTTGCTTTATCTATCCGCCGCGCCTCGCGCTCCTCTTTCGTAGCTTCGTAGAACAACAACTATCTCATTCGGACCCTATGGTACGCGCGCCCTTACATAAGGGCTTCTTATTAAAAGAAGACTTATATAAGCACCTTAAGGGTACTACTACTTATAATAAACATAGTTTTTTATACTATAATTCCTAGACTTAATACCCTAGTTCTACACTTCTATCTCTACTAGTTTTATAATTATAAGCCCGAGTTAAGCAACTTAGGGTCTCTATACGGAATTATATATATCTATTAGACCTAATTAAGGTATATAATAGATCTTAGGTAATACCTTTAGGACTACCCGTCCGCTACGATAATAAAGGAACTAAACTACTACGATCCCTCTATATTTAATAACTTCTATCTTTAGGCTTAGGCTAAAGTAGTTAGAATAGACTTATAGAAGTATATAGAAGGGAAGTTATAGGACGGTACGACAACCTAGGAAATAGATCTCGATCTATTACCTAAACCTTAGGAGCCGGTTATAGGCCCTCTACCTAACCCTCCTACTAAAGACGATAATATAGCTATATAGACCCTATTTAGTAGAATTAGTATATCGTACAACCTCCGGTATACGATATATAGGGATTAGAAGAAAGAATACGAGGACTTTATAACTCGTAAACGTTCCCTAAAATCCTACTTTAAGAGAACTATTCCCTATATATATATTAACAATCTTCTTAGCCGACCTAATACCCTCTCTACCTAGTAGATATACATTAAGGCTAAGCTAGAGCCTAAGACTAAGAGTAGAAGGGTTATTCTTTAGAGCTAATACGATAAGTTTATAAAGGGACCTAAGAGTAAGAATATTAATGTAAGGGTAGCCTATAGCTAACCCTTATATATAATACGGCTATACCTAGCTTAGTATACCGTACGTAACGCGTATACGTATACTAGGAGACGCGTATAGCGTCTATAGAAGAAAGTAAGCTTTAGTTTATCTACGATTAGAAGATCGTAGGCGTACTATATATTACGATATCCCCTTATAGCCTTACGGTCCTTATAGTTCTAAAGCTTCCTCTCGTTATAATCTATATACGCTATAGAGCCCGATCGTAACGTGTACGACGGCGAGTCGCCTATACCCCCCCTAAGCCCTAGAGTATAGTAGTAGGCGCGTCGTATAGCCTTAGTTACAAGAAGAGAGGCCTTACGGGCTAAGATTAAAGAGTAAGAGATATAGCGGGAGATCGAGCGGCTAGAGATCTTACGCGCTATAAGCGTACTACCTCTAGAGCGCGTAGGAGGGAGGAGAGAAGACTACCTCCCTACTATAACCCCTACCTCTATCTCTATAACTACTAACGATAACCTTATAGTACGAGGCGCGGCCGTAGCGTATACGACGCGACCGCGTCTAAAAGAGCCGACGCCTTTTAGAGGGGATTCGATAAGGAAGGTAAGGGTATTCTTTTAGGAGCTCTTACTTATCTTCGCCCTCTTAGGTACTATATACGTAATAGACGAATTAAAGGTCCTATATAGGGTTATATACCTTAGCGGAGAGGTAAGCGAGCGATAGTATACTAATTATAGCGCCGTTAACCTTATAGGGTATATATACTAGGACTTTAAAGAGTTCTATCGAGACGTATACGGCGATCCTATAAATCGCGTACTTAACGTTATATTAGAGTACGAGGTTACGAAATTAAAGAATAACTAGATAGCGCGATAGTTTACGACTAAGCTAGATATTATAGAGGACTAGTTAGGTAATTACTCGGAAGCGTAACATATACGGTACCTGCTAGTAAAGCTTACGCCTCGCTTACGGTCCGCTATCGTTAGCTACTATAATATCTCTATAACTAGAGAAGACCTAGTAGTCCTAGCCTCGCGTATTGAAAGCACCGAGCGCCGAGGTAGTAGCGGAGTATAAGGGCCGTAAGGCTATAAGGGGATGTCGTAATATATAGTACGCCTACGATCTTCTAATCGTAGATAAACTAAAGCTTACTTTCTTCTATCGACACTATACGCGTCTCCTAGTGTACGTATGCGCGTTACGTACGGTATGCTAAGCCGGGTATAGCCGTATTATATATAAGGGTTAGCTATAGGCTACCCTTATAACTGCCTCCCCTTCTAGGACGAGCTGCCCTTAGCTCGCGGCTTTAGGAGGTTTCTATATAAGTAATCTATCTACTTCTCGTAGATTCTATTACTATACGACCCGCCTACGGGTCTCGTACGTGTCGTTATTGTAGTGTAGGTAGGTATAAAGTTATAGTTACTAGGTTAACTAACTCGAGGGTTTAAGAAGCGTACCCTCTCCCTCCTTTTCCTTCTTTTCCCTTATACTACGTTCTCGTAGCGCACTATACCCGTACTACTAGCGATCTACTAGCTCCTCGCTAGCGACTATCTAGCGACCCGCTAGCACTACTATAGCTTTAGAGGAAGCTATCTAAGACTAGCTCCGCTAGGAGGCCCTTATAGGGGGCCTATTAGTACTACTAACACTATTACTAGTACTACTAGTATAGATGTCTAGCGCGCTCGGCGCACTAGACACGCTAGTAAAGCGTAAGTTTAGCGCACTACGGCCGTAGACCCCTAAGTCCTTACTAGCTAGGCGCCTAGGTATAGACATTAAGATATATATACGTTATCTACCGTACTTTATAGCTAGTAAGTATTTGCTACGCTCTTTACTTACGATACGCTTACTAATAGTATAGTAGACGAGTAGGATACGTATAATAGTATTACTACCGGCGAGTTACTTAAGAAGTGTAGGCGCTATAGAGACATTAGGCACCCCTACGTTAGTAATACTAGCGTCGCTATCGCGTAGCTAGTAGCTCGCCTACGCGCCGCTCGCGCCTAGCGCGATAAGCTTATCTAGGGGCTTAGTAACCCTATTACTAAATAAGAGTAGGATGCTCTAGACTAGTAGTACGAGGTCTACTATTACAGAATAATTCCTATAGACCCTAAAATTATAACGATAAGACGAACACGTAACTTATCCTACCTAAGCGCTTAGACTTAGGGCGATTGAACTGCTTATGCTTAGACTAATTAGACTACTTATGCTTAGAATAATTAGACTAATTACCGAGATCTACGAATCTCCTTTATATTTAGGAACGCTAAGAACCCCTTATGGTTTCGAGGCGTTTAACTTACTGTTTAATATTACTATTTAGAATATACTACAACCTAACCTCTACCTTACTACTACTTAGTCTTTACAAGACAAGACAGCTACTGCTTTATTACTCTCCCTTAACTTCTTATCGGCCCGAGAACAAACCCGATTAAGCTTATCTTCTTAACTTGTAATATTATTAGGTTATACTAAACCTAATAGCTTTAAACGCCCTCTACGATAGGAGACCGATAGAGTAAACGGGGAACACCCGCCCCTAGTAAAGTAAGTAGAGCCCGACGACCTTAGACCGCGAACGATGCTATTAATGCCTTAGCTACTTATATAGGCAACGACACCCTTAAGGTTAGTAAGCTAGAATACTACTATAGCGACCGAGACAAGTTCGACACTTAGGTCTCTTAGATAGATATATACTTCTTATTTAACTCTATGCCTAAGAACCTTAAGCCTATCTTTACTACTACCTTTTTAAGAGGACGAGCATAACATTAGGTTAAACTATTCCTTAGAAAATACCTAGACAGTAACGGAGAAGACAATGCCGACGGAATCTTTAGGTTATATAACTATCTTAAGTATGCTATAAAGAGCGTCTTTAGTGTCTCTAATAAGATTGCTACTACCGTTTGTGTTATTTAGTATTTAACCTAGAAGACATCTACTACTAAATATGCTACTAAATTCTAGGAATACGCGTAACTTACCGATTAGGACAACGAAGCACTTTAAGTTATGTACCGGAGAGGACTAAAGGAGCATGTTAAGGACGAGTTAATAAGGGACGGTCGGAAGATCGATAGCTTAGGCGACCTCGTTAGAGTTACGATTAATCTTAACAATAAGCTCTACGAAAGAGCTATAGAACGACGATACGATTCTAAGGTATCCGGAAAGGCCGGATATACACTAGGCTATAATAACCGTAATAGAGGCTTCTACGACAACTATAATAATAAGCCTAGGGATAAACCGTACTACGGACTATAGCTAATAGAACTCGACGTTACCGAGAAGGGTCGTAAGATTAGGAACAGTAACGGAAATAGAGCATCTCGGAGTTCGAAAGAAACACGAACTTACTACGGATATAGTAAACCTAACTACCTAGTAAGGGACTGCCGCGGTAAGAATATAGTACGCTGCGAATAGTTTAACATAATACAACCCCGAACTAGTAAATCCGAGAGTAGCGTTAGATCTTAAGGAGATACCGACTATACTCGGAGAGTAGGGGAGAGAGCTAGTAATAGAAGTACGACGCCTCTCCTAGACCCCTTAGAAGGACGAGGAGGATACTATAGGTAGCAAATAGTAGTTATTCTATTTAATGTAAAGAACCAACTACGACAGTTTAATATAATAACACAAAGAGTCGACTACGAGATCGAATCCGAGTCTCGAAATGGTTATAGAAGCCTTTATTAGCAATTCTGTTACTAAGACTCGTATTAAGTTTACTACGCCGTAAAGTTAGGCGTAGGGTATTAGCCTTAACAACCGAGAGGAACCCTAGGAGCGACGTATAGGTAAAACGCTACGCTCCGAGAAGTAGACATCGACGAGTCCTACTTTAACAACGATAGAAGCGATAAGGAAAACTAGGACCCAGGATAGAACGGATCGTAGTTACCGGAACTATAGGAAGAAAGTTAAGAAACTACCGGGCTAGATACTATCGAAGAAGATTAGGATCCGGAAGAATTAAGCGAAGAAGATTCCTCCGAAGGAGAAGAGAGTGATACTAACGACGACAATAAACAACTAACCTTTACGATTAACGTACCTAAGAAATTATATAATATAATCGTACACCTATAAAGAAGGTACGAGGAATTCCTACCTAAGATAGGCGGACGAAGGATGCTATACTCTATTAAGTTTAATAAGACACTCGATACCCTACGAGGCATAGCCTAGGGATACCCACTTATAGAAATAACCGAGAATCTAGTAACCGCTATTATAGAACGACTACTAATAGGGAGCCGAATAATAGAAACCGGATATTTTATACCGTTAGGAACATTTATATCGAATAAATTACGTAATATAGTATAACACGCACGCGCACTCTACTTAGAAACGTAGAAGATCTAGGAACGTTACCGAATGTAGGTATAGATATAGAAAGGCTCGCGCTAGGTTTAAGCGGAGGCCTCGAGATACGAAGCACGACGTTCTATATACGAATAGGGAAAAGGATTAACTCCCTAGGAATAAGCGACTAAAGGGAGTTATATAACATAGAAAAGGCTTAAGCATTACTAACGATAATAGTGTTTCGAACTAAGATTATCGTTAATAGGTATAAGATAGATGCTATAATAGATTCCGGAGTAAGCGGAAACTTTACCTCCGAATTATTTATTATAAGACATAGGATCGCTACCTATAAGAAGGAAGAGGGTTATAAATTAATTACGGTAGACGGATTATCCTTACCTAGTATAGAGCGCGAGACGATACCGCTACTACTTACTATCTAACGGTACTACGAGGAGATTATCTTAGATATTACTAACATAGCTAGTTATAACATCGTACTAGGTATGCCTTAGTTAAGAAAGCATAACCTAGCAATCGACTAGAGAAGAGGAGTACTTACATTTAGGGAATGCGATTGCGTTATCGACATTTGGCCTACGTAGCGGTAGCGTTCGCTAGTAGATAAGGTAAAGAGACAGCTAAATAGGATATAGCTTACGCCGAATAGAAGGATAGAAGAACCACCTTCGACCGGGATAGACACTAGCGTAGGGCCGCCGGGTTACGAACTTACTAGTAGTAATAGAAGTAACGTACTATCGAAGGATACTAACATCTTAGAGTTAAGTATTCCTAAAGAGTATCGTAAGTAGTCGCGACTCTTTAAAGAGGAAAGAGGTAAGGATGCCTTACCTAAGTACTAACTATAGGATTATAAGATTAACATTTAGCTAGGGAAAGAGCCTCTATAGGGACCCCTATATTAAATGTCTAAGAAAGAGCTATAGACCCTACGAGAATAGCTAAAGGAGAAGCTAGCTAAAGGATAGATAAGAAGATTTACCTTAAGTGTAGGAACTCTATATATATTCGTTCTAAAAGTAAACGGGAAGTTACGACTCGTATAAGACTATAGGAAGTTAAACGAGATTACGATTAAGAACCGATACCCGCTACCTAACATCGAAGAAGCATAAGATAGATTAACCGGATTAGACTAGTATACGAAGATTAACCTACGAGATACCTTCTACGCTATACAAATAGCGGAAGGAGAAGAATAGAAAACCGCTTTTAGAATAAGATACGGACTTTACGAATTCTTAGTTATGCTAATAGGACTAATGTTATTGTCTCGTTCTAGGGCTAGTCTTAAAAGAGAGATAAGTTAAGTCACGCAGCGGTATTCTTTAGGGAGGCTAAAGCAAGCTAAGCGAAGATAAATAATAGGAATAAGAGTTGTATTCCAATTAGTAAGATAGTAACATAAGTTAAACGCGTTAGAACTATAAGGGTTTCTAGCGTTCCTAAATACAAAGAAGGCTCGTATGCTATCCGGTGTTAGGCGTCCGTCTATCTACTCGACCGGTCGCCTAGTCGTGTAGTTATGTACGTCTATACGCTACTTCTACGGTCGTGTTCGACTATACACTAAGCGCGCGGTCGTGCACGTAACCCGGACGTAGGGTCCCTTTCTCTTCCTAGCGATTAGTTCTTGTCTTCTAATTCTTCCTCCCTATACTACGTTCTATACCGTCCTTTATCCAAACCGTAACACTATCCCCCTTCCTACTAAAACTCGTCCTCGAGTTTTCTTTTCTTCTTCTATAAGTTCCTATCTTTTACTATAAGCGGCGAGTAGCTAATACGTTAGGAGCGCCGCAAACGTTAAGCACTAGGCATCGAAGCCGAGGGCCGCGAGATGCTATCCCTATGTTCTAGTTGCCGAAAGGCTAGAGTACCTAAAGGAAAGAAGAGTCCTCGTTATGTAGTAGATATGCGCTTTAGGTGTTATTTAGAGTGCGTTCGTAAGGGTGTTAAGTATAACGTAACTATTACGTAGACTAAGTAGGAGCGGCTTCGTAACTAGCGTCGAAAGCTAAAGCGAGAGCTTAATGAGGCTAAAGAGAAGGTAATAGAGGCGATGTTAAAGGTGCATCGTCTTAGGAAACAGCTACGCGTTACTAAGGATAGGGAGGAAAAGGCGATAGCGAAGGATTTCGAGGATCTTCGCAGTTTACCGAGCGTAGGTGTCGATACCCTTTCCGCGCCTTCGTCCTATCTTCTCGTTCCTAAAGGTAGCCCCGAAGAGCTAGAGGGGGTTTTCTAGATGTCGATTCCTTCCTAGGAGGACCTTTCGATAATTCCGGATAATGCCCTCTAGTTATATCCGACCCTTAAGGAAGCCGCAGTAGCTTCTTCGAGCGCTAGCTCCTCTAGTAGATAAGTGTTAGTTTCTTATAGGAGATATATTTATGTAAGTTCTCCGTTTCCATTATTGAACCTAGTTATGTAGCTTAGTAGTAGAGCGTAAGCTGTCTATACTCTTAAGGTCGTAGGTTCGATTCCTATCTAGCTACTTTCTAGTAGATTAGTCTCTAACGCGGGGGTTAGTCTACTAGACCGTTTTTTGTATTCCTAGAGCCTTTACTAACAGTTTCGTAGGTTTTGTTTTAGTTCCTAGGTATTTTCTAATTCGTCGTATCCTTTCTACTTAACAAGGTATCGCTAACCTTTCTTATCAAGGATCTTTTCAACCTTAAATTCGTTTTCTACTTCCGGCTCGAAATAGAAGCTTTCCTAGTAGGGTGTTTTAGTGTCCGCGGGTTCCAACTTAGAGATATAGAAGACTAGGTAGATTTTTGCGTCTAGTAGTAGTCGTAGGCGGTAGTTAACTAGTCCTATAACTTTGTCGATGAAAAATGGTCCGACCTTAACGTAATCTAGTTTCTTAGTCTATCTTCTTATTCTTAAGTTTTTTGTAAGGAGATAGACCTTATCCCCCTCTTTTAGTAGAGGTACCATTTTTCTTATGTCCTGCCGTTATTAAGATAGTTTTTGTTATATATCTTCGATCGCCTTACGTGTTTCTTTATGTACTTCCTTAAGAGTGTCCGTCGTCACGATCGCTCTTTCGGCTTATAGGTAGGATCTAGGTGTTCTAAATAGGTTAGGATCTTTACTACAGTTCGCATAAAATAGCGTCGTTGAAGTTGTCTCTAATTTGTAATTGTTTAGTACAATCTGCGCTATTAGCAGTAATAAAACCTAGTTGTCTTATGCATAATTAATGTAGTGTCGTAGGTATTGTTCTAGCGTTTAATTTATCCTTTCGGTTTGTCCGTCTATTTCCGGATAATATGCTATTGACAGCTTATGTTTAATTCCGATCGTTCCTATAAGCGTCTTCTAGTAGTTTAATGTAAATAGCTTATCTCTGTCCGTTATAAACGCTTAAGGGAATCCGTAGTATCGGATAAGTCTATCTAGTACGAGGTATCCGAGCTGCTCTACATTATATGTCTCTAATGTAGGAATAAAGTGTACATACTTCGTAAGTCTATTAACTATAACTAGTATTATATCGTATAGTTATTTCGTAACTTAATCCTTTAACGGTAGGAGTTTCGTAATAAAGTCTATTATAACTTCGTCCTATAGTTTCGTCGGTAGTGTCCTAAACTATAGGTGACCGTATTTTGTATGTCTCGCAGCCTTGTTTCGTTAGTAGTATACGTATTGTCTAATATAGCGTAACACCTTAAGTCTTATCTATAGGAATAAGAAACTGCGTTATATTAGGTCTATTGTTTTCGAAGTTCTAGGATGTCTATAAGTTAGTCCGTCGTAATGTTGTCGTATGTATTCTTCTTCTTAATCTTTAGGTACTTAGTATTTCCCTTACGATATAGGGAATTGTTCGTCCCTATCGCCTAATATCCGTACGATGTTATTGAATTCTTTCGTGTTAGCACTAAGACTTCCGTCGAGGTTTGTCTTTAATATTTTATGTTGTACTAGTTTCTTTCCTTCTATGTAGTCGCTTCTTCGGCTTAGCGCGTCGGCGCGGCTATTCTCTCGTCCTAGAGTATATTTAATTTCGAACTTATACTGTCCTAGTAACTCCGACTAGCGGGCTTGCCTTCGGGTAAGTTCTTTCGTCGTCGTGAAGTACGTAAGATTCTTATAGTTAGAAAGAATCGTTAACTTCGGTAGGCCCTCGATATATACTCTCTAATGTTACATAGTAGTAATAATAGCTAGAAGCTCTTTATTATAGATGTCGTAGTTCTATTCCGCTATAGTTATTTTCCGGGAGTAATAGGCTACTAGGTGTCTCTACCTATCGTGTGTCTATGTTAGACACGCGCCTATTACTATATTAGACGCATCGGTCTCGATGTAGACTTCCTTACTACTATCGAATAATCGAAGCGTAGGGGCTAAAGCGCATTGTTCCTTAAGTTTCTTAAACGCTTTAATCTGTTTCTTTCCCTATTTCTAGGTAACGTCTTTTCTTATAAGCATCGTTATTAGTACTACTGTCTTTACGTAGTCCTTAATGAATTTCCGGTTATAGTTCGCTAGTCTAAGGAATAATTGTACGTCCTTAACTGTTTTTAGTTCTAGCTATTCTCTAATTGACTATGTCTTCGTAGGGTCGATCGTTATCCCTGTAGTACTAATAATAAAGCCTAAGAATTTAACTTCTTTCTTATGGAATTCGCATTTCTCGGGTACCGTCTTGAATCCTAATTGCGTAAGTCGTTCGAAGACGTCTTAGACTTGTCTTATATGTTTCTATAGGGATCCTTTTGTATAGACTAGTATGTCGTCTATATAGGCGATAACGTATACGTCGAGTAGGTCTCTAAGTGTTTCGTTAACAAGGTCCTAGTAGGATACGGGTGCGTTAGTTAATCCTATTAGCATAACTAAGAATTCGTAAAGTCCGTATCTTGTCCTAAAGGCGGTTTTCTATTCTTCTCCTTCTACTACTCGTATAGCATAAAAGGCATCTCGTAGGTCAATCTTCGTGTACTAGTCTAATCCGGTTAATCTATCTTATGCTTCTTCGATGTTAGGTAGCGGGTATCGGTTCTTAATCGTAATCTCGTTTAACTTCCTATAGTCCTATACGAGTCGTAACTTCCCGTTTGCTTTTAGAACGAATATGCATAGAGTTCCTACACTTAAGGTGGATCTTCTTATCTATCCTTTAGCTAGCTTCTCCTTTAGCTATTCTCGTAGGGTCTATAGCTCTTTCTTAGACATTCAATATAGGGGTCCCTATAGAGGCTCTTTCCCTAGCTAAATGTTAATCTTATAATCCTATAGGCGGTGCTTAGGTAAGGCGGTCTTGCCTCTCTCCTCTTTAAAGAGTCGCAACTACTTGCGATACTCCTTAGGAATACTTAACTCTAAGATGTTAGTATTCTTCGATAGTGCGTTACTTCTATCACTTCTAGTAACTTCGTAACCCGGCGGCCCTATGCTAGTGTCTATCCCGGTCGAAGGTAGTTCTTCTATCCTTCTATTCGGCGTAAGCTATATCTTATTTAGCTGTTTCCTTACCTTATCTACTAGTAAACGCTACTACTGCGTATGCTAAATGTCGATAACGCAATCACATTCCCTAAATGTAAGTACTCCTCTTCTCTAGTCGATTACTAGATTATGCTTTCTTAACTAAGGCATACCTAATACTATGTTATAACTAGCTATATTAGTAACATCTAAGGTAATATTCTCGTAGTGCTATTAGATAGCTAGTAGTAATAGTATCGTCTCCTATTCTACGCTAGGTAACGATGATCCGTTTACCGCGACTAACTCGTAACCCTATTTCTTCTTTAGGGTAGCGAACCCGTTTCTTCTTACGAAAGACTCGGAGATAAAATTCCCCGCTACTCCTAAGTCGATTATAACACTAGTCTTATGTCCGTTAACGATTGCTTATGTCTAGAAAACTATGTTTAATATCGATGCGTAAGCCTAAGTATTGTATAACTCCCTTTAGTCGCTTATTCCTAGGGAGCCGATCCTTTTCCCGAATAGTATATAGTTTGCTATGCTTCGTGCCTAGAGGCTTCGGCTAGAACCTATAGCCCGTTACCCTATGTCTACACTTATAGTCTATTACGTTCCTAGATCTTCTACGATTCTAAGTAGAGAGCCCGTACATGCTATACTACTGTTCGTAGTTCGTTTAAGACGAAAGTTCCTACCGGTGTTAGGTATCCGGTATCCGTTATTCGGCTTCCTATAGGTAGTCGTTTGATAACCGCTTTAGCTAAGTTCTTAGTATTGTTTATAGTTAGGTAGCCCTATACTATGCCCCTTATTGTGTCGAGTGTCTTATCGAATTCGTTAGGGTTTAGGTATCGTTTCCCTATGAACTTTAGTAGGAATTCTTCGTGCCTTCGTTAGAGGTAGATAATTAACTTATAGAGTTTCTTTAGCGCATCTACCGTGAATGTATATACTTCGTTTTCGTCGTCGGTATCGCTCTCTTCTTCTTCGGATAAGTCCTCGCTTAACTCCTCCGGTACGTAATCTTCTTCGATAGTATCTAGTTCGTTTGTTTATTGTTCTAGTGCTAGTAACTAGCGTCCGTCCTATTCTAGATCCTAGTTTTCTTTATTATCGTTATCGAAGCAAGATTCGTCTATATCCACTTCTTAGAGCTTATTTTGTCCGTACTAAGCTCCTAGGGTTCCTACCGGTTGTCGTAGCTAGTACCCTACGCCTAACTTAGCGTCGTAGTAGGTTTAACACGAGTCCTAGTAATAGAATCGCTAGTAAAGGCTTCCGTAACCGTGTCGAGATTCCTTCTCAACTTTATAGTTAACTCCTCGTGCTATTATGCTAAACAATCTAATAGTCTTTAATTGTTAGTTATTCGGTAGTAGTATATGTTGTTAAACATAGTATCCTCCTCGTCCTTATAAGGGGTCTAGGAGAGGCGTCGCAACCCGGTTACTATCCTTCTCCTCTACTCTCTAGGTATAGTTAAATTGTCGGGGTCTAACACTACTCCTAGATTTGTCCACCTTTAGTTGCATTATATTAAACTGCTCGCGGCGCACTATATTTTTACCGCGGCAATCCCGCGCTATATAGCCTTCCTTACTATAGGTATAGTATATAAGTTTTCCTTTTCCTTTAAAGGGCTTTCCGTAGCCCCTACTCTTATCGATCCTCCGTCCTCGTTAGGTAACGTCTAGTTCCATTAGCTATAGTCTATAGTAGGGCTAGCTTTGTCGTAAGAATTCTCCCTTCGTAACGTATCCTCCTAAGGGTCTACGATCCGGAGCGTATCCTACTATACCTCCTACTTTAGAGTCGTATTTCTTTTCCTAGTATCGTTCCTAGAGCTAGTTATCGATATTAATCGACGCCTTTATTAGCTCTTCGAGGTTAGTAATCTGTCCCCCGTGTCTTATTAACTTATCCTTAACGGAGTTCTTAAGTCTACGTCGGAATATAGTTATTAACGCCGTCTAGTCCCATCTAGTAATTTATCCGTATTCTTCGAATTTGGCGGCATACTCTAAAGTAGACGTCTTCTGCTTTAGGTGTTAAATGATTTGTATAGCCTGTTAGACTTCGTTCGAGGTTCTAAAGATTAACTTTATCTTATCTTTAAAGAGGGTGTAGCTCCTAAACATTCTAGTAGGGTCTAATCGTCCTATACCTTTAAGGTATTCCTTAAGGTAAGGTTTGATCTAGTTCTACGCACTTCCGCAAAGGTACGTAATAGTAAAGATAGTTCTTTTATTAGCATCGACTAGGTTGAACATAAGATATATATCTATCTAATTAACCTAGTCGTCGAACTTAGCTCTGTCTCCGTAGAAGAGGTCTAGCTTAGTAGCCTTAACGTCGTTCTTCCTTAGAGTAGGCTCGTTATCGTTATTAGACTTATCGTCCTTCGTGGTAGTCTATTGTAGTAGCGCACGGCGGGTGCTTCCTACTTCGCTAGGGGCGGGTGTTCCCCTACTAGCTGCTTAAGTAGCGCTTATCCTAAGGGCGTTCAAAGTGTTATTATCTCGTTCTAGGGCTAGTCTTAAAAGAGAGATAAGTTAAGTTACGTAGCGGTATTCTTTAGAGAGGCTAAAGTAAGCTAAGCGAAGATAAATAATAGGAATAAGAGTTGTATTCCAATTAGTAAGATAGTAACATAAGTTAAACGCGTTAGAACTATAAGGGTTTCTAGCGTTCCTAAATACAAAGAAGGCTCGTATGCTATCCGGTGTTAGGCGTCCGTCTATCTACTCGACCGGTCGCCTAGTCGTGTAGTTATGTACGTCTATACGCTACTTCTACGGTCGTGTTCGACTATGCACTAAGCGCGCGGTCGTGCACTTAACCCGGACGTAGGGTCCCTTTCTTTTCCTAGCGATTAGTTCTTGTCTTCTAATTCTTCCTCCCTATACTACGTCCTATACCGTCCTTTATCTGAACCGTAACAACTAACTAACGCACCCGCATCCTATTAGGACCTTATTAACGAAACACTTAGAGACCTACTTAACGTATGCGTTATCGCTTATATAGACGACATATTAGTCTATACGAAATGATCCCTTTAGAATTACATAAAGCAAGTCTAGGACGTATTTAAACGACTTACGCGTTTAGGATTTAAGATAGTACCCGAGAAATGCGAATTCTATAAGAAAGAAGTTAAATTCTTAGGCTTTATTATTAGCACTATAGGGATAACGATCGACCCTACGAAGACATAGTTAATTAGAGAATAGCTAGAACTAAAAATAGTTAAGGACGTATAATTATTCCTTAGACTAGCGAAATACAACCGGAAATTTATTACGGACTACGTAAAGATAACAGTACTAATAACGATGCTTATAAGAAAAGACGTTACCTAGAAATAGGGAAAGGAATAGATTAAAGCGTTTAAGAAGCTTAAGGAACAATACGCTTTAGCCCCTACGCTTCGACTATTCGATAGTAGTAAGAAAGTCTACATCGAGACTAATACGTCTAATATAGTAATAGGCGCGTGTCTAACATAGATACACGATAGGTAGAGATACCTAGTAGCCTATTACTCCCGGAAAATAACTATAGCGGAATAGAACTACGACATCTATAATAAAGAGCTTCTAGCTATTGTTACTACTATATAACATTAGAGAGTATATATCGAGGGCCTACCGAAGTTAACGATTCTTTCTAACTATAAGAATCTTACGTACTTCACGACGACGAAAGAACTTACCCGAAGGCAAGCCCGCTAGTCGGAGTTACTAGGACAGTATAAGTTCGAAATTAAATATACTCTAGGACGAGAGAATAGCCGCGCCGACGCGCTAAGCCGAAGAAGCGACTATATAGAAGAAAAAGAACTAGTGCAACATAAAGTACTAAAAACGAACCCCGACGGAAGTCTTAGCGCTAACACGAGAGAATTTAATAACATCGTACGGATATTAGGCGATAAGGACGAACAATTCCCTATATCGTAAGGAAAATACAAGGTACTAAAGGATCGAGAAGAAGAATACATACGACAACATTACGACGGACTAACTTATAGACACCCTAGAACTTTAAAGACAATAGACCTAATATAACGCAGTTTCTTATTTCTATAGATAAGACTTAAGGTGTTACGCTACATTAAACGATGCGTACACTACTAACGAAATAAGGCTACGAGACATACAAAATACGGTTACCTATAGTTTAGGACACTACCGACGAAACTATAGGACGAAGTTATAATAGACTTTATTACGAAACTCCTACCGTTAAGAGATTAAGTTACGAGATAACTATACGACATAATACTAGTTATAGTTGATAGACTTATAAAATACGTATACTTTATTCCTACATTAGAGATATATAATGTAGAGCAGCTCGGATACCTCGTACTAGATAGACTTATCCGATACTACGGATTCCCTTAAACGTTTATAATAGATAGAGATAAGCTATTTACATCGAACTACTAGAAAACGCTTATAGGAACGATTAGAATAAGACATAAGCTGTCTATAGCATATTATCTAGAAATAGACGGACAAACGGAGAGGATAAATTAAACACTCGAGCAATACCTACGACACTACATTAACTACGTATAAGACAACTAGGCTTTATTACTGCTAATAGCGTAGATTGCACTAAATAACTACAAATCGGAGACAACTTTAACGACACTATTCTATACGAACTTTAGTAAAGATCCTAATCTATTTAGAACACCTAGATCTTACCTATAAGCCGAAAGAGCAATTGTAACGACGGATACTCTTAAGGAAGTGTATAAAGAAACACGTAAAGCGATCAAAGATGCATAATAAAAACTGTCTTAATAACGGTAGGATATAAGAAAAATAGCACCTCTACTAAAAGAGGGGGATAAGGTCTATCTTCTTATAAAAAACTTAAGAACAAGAAGATAGACTAAGAAACTAGATTACGTTAAGGTCGGACTATTTTTCATCGATAAAGTTATAGGACTAGTTAATTACCGCCTACGACTACTACTAGACGCAAAAATCCACCTAGTCTTCCACATCTCTAAGTTAGAACCCGTAGACACCGAAACACCCTACTAGGAAAGCTTCTATTTCGAGCTAGAAGTAGAAAACGAATTTAAAGTCGAAAAAATCCTAGATAAGAAAGGTTAGCGATACCTTATTAAGTAGAAAGAATACGACGAATTAGAAAATACCTAGGAACTAAAACAAAACCTATAAAACTATTAGTAAAAGATCCGATAATACTAAAAATGAGTCCGCCAATATAACTAACGACAATCGATCTCTCGGCCGACGAGCGACTAGGGTAGAAATCGAACCTACGACCTTAAGAGTATAGATAGCTTACGCTCTACTACTAAGCTACCTAGCCAATTAATAAGAATAGGGACATAACTTATAAATAAATACCCTAATAAGTCTCTACCCCTAGGGACTCGCCCTAAGGCTCCGCTCTAGAAAGCGCCGCCTAGTTATTTACGGGCATCTCTAGGATATCCGAGAAAGAAACTAGCGAAGGCGACACCTCTACCCCCGACGCCCGCTTAAGAGACGCTAGCTCCTCGCGCGCCTCTTCCTCCTCGAGCTCCTCTAACTCCTTAGCGACGGCATCGTCGGTGCGACGCTTAGCTAATCGTAGCTATTTCCGAAGACGGATCTTACGCATCTTTAGCCGCACCTCCTCCTCTTTAATCCTCTTAAGCTCTAGCTTAAGATTATCGCGCGAATCGCGAAGACGTTCCTACTCCGGACGAGAAAGACGTATATCGTAATCCTTATAGCCTTTTCGAATATAGGCCGAACACTTTCTAGACCGAGAACCTATAATACACTTTACTACTACGCCCGAGGATCGAGACTTCTAACAATTCGTGTATAGAGCTATTTCGATACTAGAAATTTTAGTATCCTAAGTAAGTCGTTAACGGCGTTTATAGGAGGAAGAAGACATAGTTAACTATTACTATAAGAGATAATAACGGCTTAAGAAGCTTCGGGACGAAGCTAGGCTAAGAAGGGGATAGTGTTACGGAATAATTCCTATAGACCCTAGAATTATAACGATAAGACGAACACGTAACTTATCCTACCTAAGCGCTTAGACTTAGAGCAATTAGACTGCTTATGCTTAGACTAATTAGACTGCTTATACTTAGAATAATTAGACTAATTACCGAGATCTACGAATCTCCTTTATATTTAGGAACGCTAAGAACCCCTTATAGTTTCGAGGCGTTTAACTTACTGTTTAATATTACTATTTAGAATACACTATAACCTAACCTCTACCTTACTGCTACTTAGTCTTTACAAGACAAGACAGCTACTGCTTTATTACTCTCCCTTAACTTCTTATCGGCCCAAGAACAAACCCGATTAAGCTTATCTTCTTAACTTGTAATATTATTAGGTTATACTAAACCTAATACCTAGTCCTCTACCTTTTCCCTATTTGCCCTTCTTAGTTAAAGCCTCGATAGTTTCTAACCTACGAACCGCTTACGCGTTACGGTCTTTCTATAGGTATCTATTCCGGCACTCCGTCTTATAGTAACCCTTCCTACCGTAGCCGTAGTACTCTACTTTCGACTTCTAGCTAGTTAAAGATAAGCTACCGGCGTCTCGCTACTAACTCGTACCCGAGGCGCCCGGTACTTAACTCTACTTCTATTACTTTAGGCGATCGGCCCGCTTATGTACGCCCTTAGCTTTACGCTTACGACGTATATACTACCCGCGGTCGTGCCCTCCGCTACTACCTCGGCGCTCGGTACTTTTAATGCGCGAGGCTAGGACTACTAGGTCTTCTCTAGTCGTAGGGATATTATAGTAGCTAACGATAGCGGACCGTAAGCGAGGCGTAAGCTTTGCTAGTAGGTACCGTATACGTTACGCTTCCGAGTAGTTACCTAACTAGTCCTCTATAACATCTAGCTTAGTCGCGAACTGTCGCGCTATCTAGTTATCCTTCTATCTCGTAACCTCGTACTCTAACATAACGTTAAGTACGCGATTTATAGGATCGCCGTATACGTCTCGGTAGAACTCCTTAAAGTCCTAGTATATATACCCTATAAGGTTAACGGCGCTATAGTTAGTATACTATCGCTCGCTTACCTCTCCGCTAAGGTACATAACCCTATATAGGACCTTTAATTCGTCTATCGCGTATATAGTGCCTAAGAGGGCGAAGATAAGTAAGAGCTCCCGAAGGAATACCCTTACCTTCCTTATCGAATCCCCTCTAAAAGGCGTCGGCTCTTTTAGACGCGGTCGCGTCGTATACGCTACGGCCGCGCCTCGTACTATAAGATTATCGTTAGTAGTTATAGAGATAGAGGTAGGGGTTTATTACGGAATAATTCCTATAGACCCTAGAATTATAACGATAAGACGAACACGTAACTTATCCTACCTAAGCGCTTAGACTTAGAGCAATTAGACTGCTTATGCTTAGACTAATTAGACTGCTTATGCTTAGAATAATTAGACTAATTACTAAGATCTACGAATCTCCTTTATATTTAGGAACGCTAAGAACCCCTTATAGTTTCGAGGCGTTTAACTTACTGTTTAACATTACTGTTTAGAATATACTATAACCTAACCTCTACCTTACTACTACTTAGTCTTTATAAGACAAGACAGCTACTGCTTTATTACTCTCCCTTAACTTCTTATCGGCCCGAGAACAAACCCGATTAAGCTTGTCTTCTTAACTTGTAATATTATTAGGTTATACTAAACCTAATAGGGTTGTAGTAGGGAGGTAATCTTCTCTCCTCTCTCCTATATGCTCTAGAGGCGGTACGCTTATAGCGCGTAAGATCTCTAGCCGCTCGATCTCCCGCTATATCTCTTACTCTTTAATCTTAGCCCGTAAGGCCTCTCTTCTCGTAACTAAGGCTATACGACGCGCCTACTACTATGCTCTAGGGCTTAGGGGCGGCGTAGGCGACTCGCTATCGTATACGTCGCGATCGGGCTCTATAGCGTGTATAGATTGTAACGAAGGGAAGTTTTAGAACTGTAAGGGCCGTAAGGCTATAAGGGGATGTCGTAATATATAGTACGCCTACGATCTTCTAATCGTAGATAAACTAAAGCTTACTTTCTTCTATTAACGCTATGCGCGTCTCCTAGTGTACGTATACGCGTTACGTGCGGTATACTAAGCCGGGTATAGCCGCATTATATGTAAGGGTTAGCTATAGGCTACCCTTACAGTTATCGTAGAAGCCTCTATTACGGTTATCGTAGCCTAGTGTATATTTAGCCTTTCCGGATACCTTAGAGTCGTATCGTCGTTCTATAGCTCTCTTATAGAGCTTATCGTTAAGATTAATCGTAACTCTAACGAGGTCGCCTAAGCTATCGATCTTCCGACCGTCCCTTATTAACTCGTCCTTAACATGCTCCTTTAGTCCTCTCCGGTACATAACTTAAAGTGCTTCGTTGTCCTAATCGGTAAGTTACGCGTATTCCTAGAATTTAGTAGCATATTTAGTAGTAGATGTCTTCTAGGTTAAATACTAAATAACACGAACGGTAGTAGTAATCTTATTAGAGACACTAAAGACGCTCTTTATAGCATACTTAAGATAGTTATATAACCTAAAGATTCCGTCGGTATTATCTTCTCCGTTACTATCTAGGTATTTCCTAAGGAATAGTTTAACCTAATGCTATACTCGTCCTCTTAAGAAGGTAGTAGTAAAAACAGGCTTAAGGTTCTTAGGCATAGAGTTAAATAAAAAGTATATATCTATCTAAGAGACCTAAGTGTCAAACTTGTCTCGGTCGCGATAGTAGTATTCTAGCTTACTAACCTTAAGGGTATCGTTACCGGTATAAGTAGCTAAGGCATTAATAGTATCGTTTACGGTCTAAGGTCGTCGGGCTCTACTTACTTTACTAGGGGCGGGTGTTCTCCGTTTACTCTATCGGTCTCCTATCGTAGAGGGCGTTTAAAGCTATTAGGCTTAGTATAACCTAATAATATTATAAGTTAAGAAGATAAGCTTAATTGGATTTATTCTCGGGCCGATAGAAAGTTAAGGGAGAGTAATAAAGTAGTAGCTATCTTGTCTCGTAGAGACTAAGCAGTAGTAAGGTAGAGGTTAGGTTATAGTATATTCTAAATAGTAATATTAAACAGTAAGTTAAACGTATCGAAACTATAAGGGATTCTTAGCGTTCCTAAATATAAAGGAGATTTATAGATCTCGGTAAATAGTCTAATTAGTCTAAGTATAAGCAGTCTAATTAGTCTAAGCATAAGTAGTCTAATTGCCCTAAGTCTAAGCGCTTAGGTAGGATAAGTTACGTGCTCGTCTCGTTATTATAATTCTAGGGCCTATAGGAATTATTCCGTAATATAGTGCTAGCGGGTCGCTAGATAGTCGCTAGCAAGGAGCTAGTAGATCTCTAGTAGTACGGGTACGGTACGCTACGAGAACGTAGTATAAGAAAAAAGAAGGAAAAGGAGGGAGAGGGTACGCTTCTTAAACCCTCGAGTTAGTTAACCCGGCAACTATAACTTTATACCTACCTACACCCCGATAACGATACGTACGAGACCCGTAGGCGGGTCGTATAGTAATAGAATCTACGAGAAGTAGATAGATTACTTATATAGAAACCTCCTAAAGCCGCGAGCTAAGGGTAGCTCGTCCTAGAAGGGGAGGTAGTTATAAGGGTAGCCTAGCCTATAGCCGACCCTTATATATAATACGGCTATACCCGGCTTAGTATACCGCACGTAACGCGTATACGTATACTAGAAGACGCGTATAGCGTCTATAGAAAAAGCAAGCTTTAGTTTATCTACAATTAGAAGATCGTAGGCGTGCTATATATTACGACATCCCCTTATAGCCTTACGGTCTTATATAACCTTCTAGCAACCCTCTCTTTTATAATCTACTTCGTACCGCCTTTAGTCTCCTTACTAGGTCGCCTTCTTAGCTTAGTTAGTTACCCTTTAACTACTATATTAGGGTACGACTATATCTTAGAATACTAAAACAAAGGTATTAGAACTCTTAAAATAGAGCCTATTTTTGAAGTTTAGACACCTATACTACTTAATTTAGGTCTAGTCGAGCCTAAGAACGTAGTACCTCTACTAACTATACTAGAAGATAAAGATATACCCTTAAATACTAGAAACATATCCGATATAACCCTCGAGTAGCTCGAAGAATACTTTAAAGAATATAAGAATAAGGTTAAGAACGATTTATCTACTACCCTAATACCGGGATATTACTGTTACGGTTCTGATCTAGGGCTAAAGGAAGCTAACCAATCAGACCTCCACAATTACTGGGCGCTTCCGCCCGAGAAGTACTCTCTTACCCGTAGGAATAAAACTAAGGAACCGAGAGTGTAACTGAAGTGATCTCCTTAATCTCGTTGATCTCGGTGATCTCGAGAGAGCATAGAGAGCATAGAGAGCACGGAGAGCAAACGCTCTATCTCCTTTGTATTTAGGAACGCTAGAAACCCTTATAGTTCTAAGGCGTTCAACTTATGTTACTATCTCACTGATTGGAATACAACTCTTATTTCTATTATTTATCTTCGCTTAGCTTACTTTAGCCTCTCTAAAGAATAATACCGCCACGTGACTTAACTTATCTCTCTTTTAAGACTAGCCCTAGAACGAGACAATAACACTTTGAACGCCCTTAGGATAAGCGCTACTTAAGCAGCTAGTAGGGGAACACCCGCCCCTAGCGAAGTAGGAAGCATCCGCCGTACGCTACCATAATAGACTACTACGAAGGACGATAAGTCTAATGACGATAACGAGCCTACTCTAAGGAAGAATGACGTTAAGGCTGCTAAGCCAGACCTCTTCTATAGAGACAGGGCCAAGTTCGACGACTAGATTAATTAGATGGATATATATCTTATGTTCAACCTAGTCGATGCCGATAAAAGAACTATCTTCGCTATTACGTACCTTCGCGGAAGCGCGTAGAACTAGATCAAACCTTACCTTAAGGAATACCTTAAAGGTATAGGACGATTAGACCCTACTAGAATGTTTAGGAGCTACACTCTCTTTAAAGATAAGATGAAATTAATCTTTAGAACCTCGAACGAAGTCTAATAGGCTATACGAATTATTCAACACCTAAAGCAGAAGACGTCTACTTTAGAGTATGCAGCCAAATTCGAAGAATACGGACAAATCACCGGATAGGACTAGACGGCGTTAATAACTATGTTCCGACGTAGACTTAAAGACTCCGTTAAGGACGAGTTAATAAGACACGGGGGACGGATCACTAACCTCGAAGAGCTAATAAAGGCGTCGATTAACATCGATAACTAGCTCTAGGAACGACACTAGGAGAAGAAATACGACTCTAAAGTAGGAGGAATAGCAGGATACGCTCCGGACCGTAGACCCTTAGGAGGATACGTTGCGAAGGGAGAATTCTTACGATAAAGCTAGCTCTACTATAGACTACAGCTAATAGAACTAGACGTTACCTAACGAGGACGGAAGATCGATAAGAGTAGGGGCTACGGAAAGCCCTTTAAAGGAAAAGGAAAACTTACATATTATGCCTATAGCAAGGAAGGCCACATAGTGCGGGATTGCCGCGGTAAAAATATAGTGCGCCGCGAGCAGTTCAATATAATGCAACCCCGAACTAGTAAATCTAAGAGTAGCGTTAGATCTCGAGGAGATACCGACTATACTTGGAGAGTAGAGGAGAGAGCTAGCAATAGAAGCACGACGCCTCTCCTAGACCCCTTAGAAGGACGAGGAGGATACTATAGGTAGCAAATAGTAATCATTCTATTTAATGCGAAGAACCAACCACGACAGTTTAACATAATAACACGAAGAGTCGACTACGAGACCGAATCTAAGTCTCGAAATAGTTATAGAAGCCTTTATTAGCGATTCTATTACTAAGACTCGTGTCAAATCTACTACGCCGCGAAGTTAGGCGCAGGGTATCAGCCTTAGCAACCACGAGGAACCCTAGGAGCGACGCATAGGCAAGACGCTACGCTCCGAGAAGTAGACATCGATAAATCCTACTTTAACGAAGATAGAAGCGATAAAGAAAATCAGGACCTAGGATGGAACGGATTATGGTTACTAGAACTATAGGAAGAAAGTTAAGAAACTACCGGGCTAGATACTATCGAGGAAGAACAGGATCCGGAAGAATTAAGCGAAGAAGATTCCTCCGAAGGAGAAGAGAGCGACACTAACGACGATAACGAACAACTTACCTTTACGGTAGATGCACCTAAAAAACTGTACGACATGATTATCTACCTATAAAGAAGGCACGAGGAATTCCTACCTAAGATAGGTAGACGAAGGAGGCTACATTCTATTAAGTTCGACAAGACACTCAACACCCTACGAGGCATAGCCTAGGGATACCCACTTATAGAAACAACCGAGAATCTAGCAACTACCGTTATAGAACGACTACCGATAGGAAGCCGAATAACAGGAACCGGATATCTTACACCGTTAGGAACATTTATATCGAATGAATTACGTAACATAGTACAGTACGCACGCGTACTCTACTTAGAAACGTAGAAGATCTAGGAACGCAATAGACTACAAGTGTAGACATAGGGCAACGAGCTACAGGTTCTAGCCGAAGCCTCTAGGCACGAAGCATAGCGAACTATATACCATTCGGGAAAAGGATTAGCTCCCTAGGAATAAGCGACCGGAGGGAGTTATGCAATACTTAGGCTTACGCATCGACATTAAACACAGTTTTCTAGACATAAGTAATCGTTAACGGACATAAGACTAGTGTTATAATCGACTTAGGAGCAGCGGGGAACTTTATCTCCGAGTCTTTTATAAGAAGAAACGGGTTAGCTACCCTAAAGAAATAGGGTTACGAGTTAATCGCGGTAAACGGATTATTGTTACCTAGCGTAGAATGGGAGACGATACCATTACTACTAGCTATCTAACAGCACCACGAGAATATTACCTTAGATGTTACTAATATAGCCAGTTATAACATAGTATTAGGTATGCCTTAGTTAAGAAAGCATAATCTAGTAATCGACTAGAGAAGAGGAGTACTTACATTTAGGGAATGTGATTGCGTTATCGACATTTAGCATACGCAGTAGTAGCGTTTACTAGTAGATAAGGTAAGGAAACAGCTAAATAAGATATAGCTTACGCCGAATAGAAGGATAGAAGAACTACCTTCGACCGGGATAGACACTAGCATAGGGCCGCCGGGTTACGAAGTTACTAGAAGTGATAGAAGTAACGCACTATCGAAGAATACTAACATCTTAGAGTTAAGTATTCCTAAGGAGTATCGCAAGTAGTTGCGACTCTTTAAAGAGGAGAGAGGCAAGACCGCCTTACCTAAGCACCGCCTATAGGATTATAAGATTAACATTTAGCTAGGGAAAGAGCCTCTATAGGGACCCCTATATTGAATGTCTAAGAAAGAGCTATAGACCCTACGAGAATAGCTAAAGGAGAAGCTAGCTAAAGGATAGATAAGAAGATCCACCTTAAGTGTAGGAACTCTATGCATATTCGTTCTAAAAGCAAACGGGAAGTTACGACTCGTATAGGACTATAGGAAGTTAAACGAGATTACGATTAAGAACCGATACCCGCTACCTAACATCGAAGAAGCATAAGATAGATTAACCGGATTAGACTAGTACACGAAGATTGACCTACGAGATGCCTTTTATGCTATACGAATAGTAGAAGGAGAAGAATAGAAAACCGCCTTTAGGACAAGATACGGACTTTACGAATTCTTAGTTATGCTAATAGGATTAACTAACGTACCCGCATCCTGCTAGGACCTTATTAACAAAACACTTAGAGACCTACTCGACGTATACGTTATCGCTTATATAGACGACATACTAGTCTACACGAAAGGATCCCTATAGGAGCACATAAAACAAGTCTAGGACGTCTTCGAACGACTTACGCAATTAGGATTCAAGACGGTACCCGAGAAATGCGAATTCTATAAGAAAGAAGTTAAATTCTTAGGCTTTATTATTAGCACTATAGAGATAACGATCGACCCTACGAAGACACAGTTAATTAGAGAATGGCTAGAACCGAAAACAGTTAAGGATGTACAATCATTCCTTAGACTAGCGAACTACAACCGGAAATTCATTAAGGACTACGCGAAAATAGCAGCACTAATAACGATGCTTACGAGAAAAGACGTTACCTAGAAATAGGGAAAGGAACAGACTAAAGCGTTTAAGAAACTTAAGGAACAATGCGCTTTAGCCCCTACGCTTCGACTATTCGATAGTAGTAAGGAAGTCCACATCGAGACCGATGCGTCTAATATAGTAATAGGCGCATGTCTAATATAGACACACGATAGGTAAAGACACCTAGTAGCTTATTACTCCCGGAAAATGACCATAGCGGAACAGAACTACGACATCTATAATAAAGAGCTTCTAGCTATTGTTACTACTATACAACATTAGAGAGTATATGTCGAGGGCCTACCGAAGTTAACGATTCTTTCTAACTATAAGAATCTTACGTACTTCACGACGACGAAAGAACTTACCCGAAGGCAAGCCCGCTAGTCGGAGCTGCTAGGACAGTATAAGTTCGAAATTAAATATACTCTAGGACGAGAGAATGGCCGCGCCGACGCGCTAAGCCGAAGAAGCGACTATATAGAAGAAAAAGAACTAGTGTAACATAAGATATTAAAGACGAACCCCGACGGAAGTCTTAGTGCTAACATAAGAGAATTCAATAACATCGTACGGATATTAGGCGACAGGGACGAACAATTCCCTATATCGTAAGGAAAATACTAAGTACCTAAGGATCGAGAAGAAGAATGCATACGACAACATTACGACGGACTAACTTATAGACACCCTAGAACTTTAAAAACTATAGACCTAATATAGCGCAGTTTCTCATTTCTATAGATGAGACTTAAGGTATTACGCTACATTAAACAATGCGTACACTGCTAACGAAATAAGGCTGTGAGACATGCAAAATACGGTTACCTACAGTTTAGGACACTACCGACGAAACCATAGAACGAAGTTACAATAGACTTTATTACGAAACTCCTACCGTTAAGAGATTAAGTTACGAAACAACTATACGAAATAATACTAGTTATGGTTAATAGACTTTCGAAATACGTACACTTCATTCCTACATTAGAAACGTACAATGTAGAGCAGCTCGGATACCTCGTACTAGATAGACTTATCCGATACTACGGATTCCCTTAAGCGTTTATAACGGATAGAGACAAGCTATTTACATTAAACTACTAGAAGACGCTTATAGGAACGATCGGAATTAAACACAAGCTGTTAATAGCATATTATCCGGAGACAGACGGACAAACCGAAAGGATGAATTAAACGCTAGAACAATACCTACGACACTATATTAACTATGCATAAGACAACTGGGTTTTATTACTGCTAATAGCGCAGATTGCACTAAACAACTACAAATCGGAGACAACTTTAACGACGCCATTTTATGCGAACTTTAGTAAAGATCCTAACCTATTCGGAACACCTAGATCCTATCTATAGGCCGAGAGAGCAATCGTGACGACGGATACTCTTAAGGAAGTGCATAAAGAAACACGTAAGGCGATCGAAGATGTATAACGAAAACTATCTTAACAACGGTAGGACACGAGAAAAATGGCACCTCTACTAAAAAAGGGGGATAAGGTCTATCTCCTTATAAAAAACTTAAGAATAAGAAGATAGACTAAGAAACTAGATCACGTTAAGGTCGGACTATTTTTAATCGACAAAGTCGTAGGACTAGTTAACTATCGACTACGACTACCACCTAACGTAAAAATCCACCTAGTCTTCTATATCTCTAAGCTGGAACCCGCAGACGCTAGAACACCTTGCTAAGAGAGCTTCTATTTCGAGCCGGAAGCAGAAAATGAATTTGAAGTCGAAAAAATCCTAGATAAAAAGGGTTAGCGATACCTTATTAAATAGAAGGGATACGACAAATTAGAAAATACCTAGGAACTAAAAGAAAACCTACGAAACTGTTAGTAGAAGATTCGGGAGTATTAAAACGGCGCTTGCTTAGAAGTAACTATACTATAAGACATAGTAACTTTTAAGTAAACGGACGACTAGAGTAGGAATCGAACCTACGACCTTAAGAGTGTAGACAGCTTACGCTCTACTACTAAGCTACCTAGCCGATTAATAAGAACAGGGACATAACTTATAAATAAATACCCTTACTGTCACGGGTGAACGACGTGTACACTGAGGTTCTGTGTGGTATGCAATAAGTTCGATACAGAAGAAGGAGAAAACCGAGCGAAGCCCGGAACAAAGAAAATGGAGTCAGGTCCGCACGGGCTCAGCCCGTGCCAAGATGCAAGGGCTCGCCCCTTACATTACCCCCCCTCTCCCCTCCGCCGCCTGCAGCGTCTCCTCCGCCTGCTTGTTGTCGCCGTCGAAGGCCGTGCCTTCATTGTCGGGTCCCGCCGTCGCTGTGTTGTGGTATTGTTGCCTAGGTGAGTGTGAGGTTTCGTGTTGTTACCCATGTGACAATGGCTATTGTCACATGTGAACAATAGGACTCCAGAATATATCTACCGGATAGCTTCCTCTTTTTTTTCTTTTTTTTTTTGCTCGGCAACCATTAAGCGAATGTATGTGAACACACCCCTTGACAGCACCCTCCCTCCTCTTCCTCCACTAGCCCTATCACCTCCGCCCCTCTCTACGATCCCCTTCGCCCTCGATCCGATTCCTTCTCGCCGCGCTCCGACAGAAACTAACCGGATTCCAGCACCACCAACACAACAGCCTCCAAACACCACATCTTCAATCAATACCATCAAGTAAGTCCGATTCTTTTGAGCCGGCCTCCGATGCTTTTTAACTGGTTTCCAGCAGAAAACATGCTCTACCACTGCCTGGAGTGCGCCAACTCTGGCCGCGATTGCGTGGGCCCTGCCGTAAGACGCCTGAGTCCGACGTTTTCCAGCCGGACTCCGCTCACAAACATCCGCAGGCCGCCACTCAAGTCCGCAGCTGCGACGAGTGCCTCCGCCTTCAGAAGCGCTGCCGCCCGCTGTGAGTCGCTCTCCGACCCCTTTCGACCGGACTCCGCTAACCCCCCACAGCCCAGCACTCTGCCACAAGGCGTACGCGGCCTGGACCCGTGCCGGCAACGCTTCCAAGGCGTAAGTCTCCGGCCTGCGATCGTTTTCCGTCGGCTAACGCCTGAAAAGCACCAAACTCGACAATCTCAAGAAGGTCATCAAGGCTTGGCGCCCGCTCTCCAAGCTCGAGTCCGATGGTCTGCTGTCCGGGTAATTTCCACCGGTCTCCGATTGAAAACCATCGCTAACCGTCTCTCAGTCCTGTGGCTGCTGAGGTCACTGGCTCCATGGAGTGAGCCATCAACGCGCAAGCTGGCTCGTAAGTGTTGCACTCCGATTGAAAGACGTCGCTGACCGATCATTTTCCAGCGGCCCCGTCCCTCCTGCCCTCCGCCTTGGCACCCGCCGCGACATGTCTTGAGTGGTCTCCGGTGGTTTTCGCGCGGGCCGCGGTCGGGCCATCACAATGCTTTTGCCATCCCCGTATGGGGTGGGCCGGCCTCCGCTTCTTTTTGGTCGGGCCCCGCTGCCTTTTGGCGGCATGAATGAATGAAATTCTTTAAAACTTTTTCCTTTTCTCACGTGCTCTCAATCTGACTCCTGCTCCCAAACGCCTGTGCTCATGTCAACTGACCCGCAATCCGTCACTTACCTGTCGCCCTGCCCTTCTTCTTGACTTCCCATGCTTGCCTTGGTCCATCGTGCGTCATCGGGTTGCCGTGCTTTTTCTCAAAGTCGTCTGCTGCAGCTGTGTCCGCTAGATACTCCAATGGTTCCCACGTAGGCTTGTGGTATCCAGTCCATTTCACTAGGACTTCGCGTGCTTTGCCCCTCCCTTTCGCCTTGGTTCTGGCGCAGAGAATCTCCTCTACATGCCATTCCTCATGAGATTCAATGAGGATGGGGTCCGGCTGTTTGTCGTCGATCTCCTGTCCAGGCAACGGGTCTTGGCTTGCAGGTCGCAACAAGTCTGGGTGAAAGACCGGGTGGATTCCATCGGGGATCCCTGACAATCGGATGGACAGCGGTGAGATGACCTCCGCCACCGTGTACTTTGCGTGCTTATGGTCGATACTCTTCTTCGGCCGGGTCGTAGTGTAGTTCCTTAGATCCAGCCACACCTTGTCACCGACCCGATAAATCGGCGCTGGCTTCCGATCTTTGTTGGCGCTCTCCTCTTGCTCCTGGGCGGAGTCCGCCATGCTCGCTTGGCACAGGTCCGTGATCTGCTGCATCCTTTCCACAAAGAGCGTTGCCCGTTTGGCGGCATCCAGCGACGAAGTCGTTGAGTCCGGCTGCAACTGGACGGGGAATGGCGCTTCGTAACCGTGGACGGCAAAGAAGGGGCTCATGCCTAGGCCCGCTTGGTACCGTCCGTTCAGCGCCAGCTGAGCGGTGGAGAGCCACTTTTTCCAATCGGACTGCTCGTGGTTGACATAATTCCGAAGGTACGCCTGCACTTCTTGGTTCAACCTCTCGGGCCCTCCGTCCGTTTGTGGGTGGTAGGCGGAGCTAAGTCTCTGCTTCACGCCGGTTAAACGACAGAATGTCTTCCAGAATGTGCTTGTCCAGTTCGTGCCTCTATCGCTCGTGATGGCCTTAGGAATCCCGTAGTATCTCACCCAGCAGTCCAGGAATCTCTCGGCGCAGTCCTCCGCTTTCATGGTGGACATCGCTTCCAAGACGACGGTCTTGCTCAGTCTGTCCTTGATTACCCACAAGCAAGTGTTTCCCTGCGACTCCGGCATGTCCGTCATGAAATCCATAGAGATCTCCTGGAAGAAACGATCGGGTACCGGTAAAGGCTGAAGGAGTCCATGCTTTTGCTCCCTCCATACCTTATTTCTCCCACAGTGATCGCAGTTCCTCAAGAACTGTCTCACGTGCCTTGACTGTAGAGGCCAGTAAAAGTTACGTCTCAAGATAGACGCTGTGGAGTCCCTGCCTGGATGGCCGTAGACCGGTGAATCATGAACGGACTGGATGAGCTTCGTCCGCAGGACATCGTTCTGCAATATCTCCGCGCCCGCCTCTTTGTAGTCGGCTTCCGTCGTTGCTGGGGCTCCCGGCACCCAGATTCTTCCGCGGTGCCGCAGGTGTCCGTTGTCGTCGATGCTGCAGTCACCGGCTTGTACCTTGAGCTTCACTTCGCTCGGGAGTGAACGCGCCCCGGTTCTTACTGCGTGGAGTACTGCCTGAAACGTGCTGTCTTCATCGGCGGTCTTCCTCCAGATCTCGTTCAATTCTGGATCTGTGAAGGGGCCCGATGATGCGCCCGGTGAGTCCGACGTTTTCTCGGTGGAGTCGACTCCGAATTGGGTGGCCATAATCTGGACCGATGAAACCATCGTAGCGGATGAAGGTGCATCTGCTACCACCTCGCCTCCCCCCCCTGGAGCCGGCCAATTGCGTATGGCATCCGGCCGCAAAAACCTGCGAAAACGCGACAATTTGTCGTCCTGGCCGAGCGTATCCTGCTCCCTCCGTGACAATGCATCCGGCACAATTGCCTCGGCGCCCGGCCTGTATACCAGGGTAAACTGAAACAACGCGATGTGCTCCACCCACCTGATCTGCCTCTCAGACAACTGCCTCTTTGTCATAAAGTACTCAAGGTTCTTGTGGTCCGTCCAAATTGTAAAGGGACCACACGTTTTCAGCTCGGGGGCCCACTCTTTGAGGCAGGAGACTACTGCGAGCATCTCTTTGTCATGGATGTCGTAGTTAATCTCAGCCTTATTCAGTTTCTTTGAGTAGAACCCTACCGGCTTCACTACCCCGTCCTTTTCTTGCAGGAGAGCGCCACCCAGGGCAAATCCACTGCAGTCCGTCTCCAAAAAGGTGGGAAGCTCCGGGTTCCAATGGGCCAGCACAGGAGCTTCACAGTACTTCTTCTTCAGGGCCTGAAAGGCGTCCTCCTGACGTTTCCCCAAGGAGAACGGCGTTTTCTTTCCCGTCAGCGACGTCAAGGGTTCGGCCAACTTCGAGTAGTTGGGGATGAACATCCTGTAGTAATTCGCGAACCCGAGGAAACGACGCACTTCTTTCTGAGTGACGGGCGTCTTCCAGTCCCGTACGGCATCCACCTTTTCCGGGTCTGGTCCCACCCCCTTTCCGTCGGCGTGGACGATGAACCCTAGGTACTTGATCTTCTTCTGTGCGAACTCGCATTTACCTGGATCTAAGAACAGGCCTCCGTCCCAAAGCTTATGGAGAACGATGCGAACCTTCTTGAAGTGGTCCTCCTTCGACCCATCCGAGTAGATCACTACGTCATCAGCGTATGCAGAGGCGAAGTCGTCCAGGTGTTCCCGCAGCAAACTGTTAATATACCGTTGGAAAGTTGCCGGCGCCCCGGACAAACCAAACGGACACACCAACCACTCCCACAGGCCAAATCTCGTTCTAAACGCGGTCTTGTACTCCTCGCCTCTTGCCATCCGGAGATGGTGGAACGCGGCAACTACGTCCACCTTCGTCATCCATCTGGCTCCCGTTAGATTTCGGATGGTCTCCGGGATCAAAGGCAGCGGGTAGCGATCTTGCTTCGTAATCGCGTTCAGCGCCCTATAATCGCAGCAAAAGCGTAGTCCTCCTCCGGGCTTCTTCACAAACAGGACGGGGGCCGCCGCTTCTGAGGTGGAGGGACGGATGTATCCCTTGCGATGCAGCTCGGTTAGCGACTTGCGTAGCACCAGCAGCTCGTCTTTCGACATGCTATACAACGGTCCCCAGGGCAGTGGCTCCTGCGATCCGTCTGGTTTCGTCCGGATCTCGATCCTGTGGTCAAGTTCCCCACGATGGGGCGCGAGCTTGTCGGCTTCCCGCGTGGAAAAGAGTGGGATCATGTCCCAAAGTTCCGGAGGCAGCTTCATTTTGAGCTCCTCCCTCGTGGGCGGTTCCTTCTTGCTCAGGGCTTTCTTGATGTCCTCCACGGTTGCCGCGGCGATCGTAGCAAAACGTTCGCCCGCCTCGCGTTCTTTATGGTTGCGTCCTTCGGGCACCCATTTCTTTGCCAAACCGTGGTAGTACCGGTGCTTTTCTGGCGCAGTTCGGATTTGATTGTGCGCTTTCCAAGGGTTCCCCAGAATCATCGGGAAGTCCAAGTCGGGCACGACGTATGCGTACACGACCTCGTGGATGCCGGCGATTTCCATGTGGAAAGCAACTACTCCTTCAATCGAGTTTCGCATCGCTTTGGTGAACCCTGTAGCCTTGCGGCTCTCGTTGCTGACATACGTGAGACCGAGTCCTTTCGCTAGGTCTCCGTTAATTACAGCATAACACATGCATCCTTCATCGATAAGGGCAAACGTGCCGTAACTTTCGTTCAGGAGTACGTCGGTATATACAAGGTTCCCGTTCATAGAACTCTTGGCAGCGTTCCACCCCTTTACCAGTGCTTCTTTGTCTCCTGGTGCTGGCTTTCGCCCAGGAGCTAGTCTTTTCCCAAACCCGTCGTCTTCCAGGATCGGCGCAACTGAGGCTGCGTTGATCTTGGTGGGGTTGACTGCTGCGGCGTACGGACATTCCTTCACTCGATGCCCGCTCGCTCCGCAACGGAAACAGAGCTGTTCTTGGCGCCTTCGATCTCTCTCAGCGGTGTCGACCCATTTCGCTCTCTGCTTCCCCTTGTCCTCCTTCCGGTCTCCACGACTTCTAGAGCGGCCTCCGTTCGTTCGGGTTGGTGCCATGATGGTGTCACCATCATGGTCCACCCGGGTAACGGTAGGTCCCGCAAAAGAACGAGTGGTAACCGTGGTGGTCGCACTGGAGTCCTTGTTGTTGTCCTTCCACTTCTTGTGGGCTATTCTAAACTGGTCTGTGTCCTCGAGGTTGGTCATGATCCGCTTAACCTCCTCTGCGAACTCGTAGTAATCCTCCTTTTTCGGCATGGCTGCCGTATACATTCTGGCGGGATTCGAGAAGGTGTTGCTGAGGTAGCCGATCTTCGCGTCATTGCTCCAGTCTTCTCCGCCGGCGGTCAACAGGAGTCCGTCGAATTTCATCTGGTGATCGTGCCACGGTTGTCCGTTCACGTGTCTAATCTTGGTGAGTTGTTCTAGAGCCTTGGCGCGTTCGTTGCTATCGCCAAAGACCTTTTCGAGTTGCGCAAAGAAAGCAACGGGGTCCTTCCCAAGTTCACCGTCTCCCTTGTCCCAGAAGTGCCGCATCCTCGTGCGCTCCCTCGCTAGCAACGTGTCGTTGATCGCGTCCCAGTAGAATTCATTGGAGAGCGTCGGTTTCAGTGCGGAACGCACCCTGAAGGAACTTTTCAACCTTAGGAAGTAGTCCCTGAATGTTTCGGCTTTGCCATCCCATGAGGGCGGGTTCCAGCCTCTGGGACCCGACGGTTCTCCGCCGCTGCGCGGCGCGTTCGCGGCGGCATTCAGCGTCTGCAGCAACTGTCTCATTAGGTCACCAGTAGACGCGTCGTCCGGAACTGGTAGTGAGACTGCAGGGGTTGACTGACGTCGAGCGTCTTCCGACTCTTTCAAGGCGGCGCGCGTTGCAATCAGTTCGGCCTGCATCTCTTCCTGTCGCTGGTACAATTGCTCGAGCATAAGCTGAAAATTTTCATTCGAGGCACCAACCCCGGGGTTCTCGCTACCCGACGACGCCATCACGTATTCCGTCTCTTTAATGGCGGGTGCCTGGTTGATTCGAATGGATCGAACTTAATGTCACGGGTGAACGACGTGTACACTGAGGTTCTGTGTGGTATGCAATAAGTTCGATACAGAAGAAGGAGAAAACCGAGCGAAGCCCGGAACAAAGAAAATGGAGTCAGGTCCGCACGGGCTCAGCCCGTGCCAAGATGCAAGGGCTCGCCCCTTACACTTACGAAGGAGACGGCTGTTACGGATCGATCCGGAGAAGCTCCAGCCAACCAATCGATGCCTACACACTAGTGGAAGGATCCGATATGCAGAGTGCTCTCTCCGATCTGCGTGCTCTGTAACAGAGCAGAGAGAGCAGGACAGATCAACTGATCCGACTGATCAGTCACGCCAAGACATGGCACTATATAGACGACGCTTCTTTACGAGTATAGATAGGAGCCTCGTGCTCAACTCATTTTAAGTATACACTATATACTGTTTGGAACCACTACCTTCATAACTGATTGAGACATCCCTGCAAAGATCCAAGTCCGAGTTGTGATAACGTACAGCGGTTCCTAACAACGGCTAAGCTACCGACGGCACCGTCTCGCTAGAAGGAGAAAGCTAGAAGTCGTCCGGAAGACCTTCGACAGCACTCTAGGTCTAAGGAGACAAGGATAGATTAGGAGCACTAGGATCCGCGTCTACTATAGCGTACTCCTACGCCCCTAGATCCTCGTCTAGCAACAACCGATCTTCTAACGAACGACCCTCCGTAACCTTCTAATTAACCGCATCTAATTGCTTACGAAGGCGCATTTCCTTTATATGCGCTTCTATTAAGGCATCCTACCTTTTACTAAGAATCCTCTTCGCGGTATCTAGTTCCTATAACAATTTCTTCCGCTAAAGCGATAAGCGCTTCTACTCGCCCTCGGTTACCCTCGCATTGCAACTCTTTAGATTCCGCTACTAGCACTCGGAACAGCGACTAGATAAGATATACACCTTACACACACGGCCCTCCTTTTAATAAGAATTACACGGACGCATCGCGGTATCGCCGTTACGAAAGATCTACTAGGCTTTCTTCTTGCGGCGAGCGGTAGATTTAGATTAGGAGGAAGAAGACATCGTTACGAGACACGAAAAGGAAGTACAACATAACTTATAAAGCTCTAGGACAGAGCTAGGCTAAAAGGGGGATAGTATTACGGTTCTAATCTAGGGCTAAAGGAAGCTAACTAATTAGACCTCTACAATTAGTAGGCGCTTCCGCCCGAGAAGTGCTCTCTTACCCGTAGGAATAAAACCAAGGAACCGAGAGAGCAACTAAAGTAATCTCCTTAATCTCGTTAATCTCGGTAATCTCGAGAGAGCATAGAGAGCATAGAGAGCACGGAGAGCAAACGCTCTATCTCCTTTGTATTTAGGAACGCTAGAAACCCTTATAGTTCTAAGGCGTTCAACTTATGTTACTATCTTACTAATTGGAATACAACTCTTATTCCTATCATTTATCTTCGCTCAGCTTGCTTCAGCCTCTCTAAAGAATAATACCGCCACGTGACTTGACTTATCTCTCTTTTGAGACTAGCCCTAGAACGAGACAATAACAATTACCTAAGAAAAAAGTATAGGGTAAAGAAGATTCCTATAAAAGAGGTATTAGAGGAGAAGTAAAAAGCTCAGTATAAGGCGTATAAGGACTGTAAGTAGAAAAGCTAACTCCGAAACTATGTCTATAGGTTACTTAAGGCCCTCGCTAAAGGACGAAGGCCTCGGATCCCTAAATTTAACCTTAGAGAGAAAAATAAGGGTTTTAAGCCTATTCTTAGCCTTCTTAAGCAATTTTTTTTAGTCGTCCTATAGAGAGCGCCTTCACGCGGCGGACGACGTAAGTATCTTCGTTACGACGAAGAGAAACTAAGACTCTCTCTCTCGAAAAATACAAGCCTACTCGACTCGAAACAAGAAAAGACAGGTCGGACGAACCGAACGAACGAGATACGCTCAAAATCTACAAACAAGAACTCCGGAACTGCGAGAAGGGAAAGCGACGTACATAGCGTACACGTCGCTCGAACAACGAAGGCGCTGTCTACCTGTCGTCCCGGCAAACCACGTAAACTGCCGGCTGGAACCAAGAGAGGCGTTTAGGGGCGCAAACCACGTATACTGCACGGCTGGAACCAAGAGAGGCCGAGGGGGGGACGACAGCGAGGCCACTGCGACCGAGGAGCTACACTCGAGACCGGAGAACGCGACTGGATTGAAACAGAGGCAACGGGTGTTTCTTGGGATTTTGCTCGGTGCGTACGGGTACGGCCGGCTTGGCTTTTTAAAACAAGAACGAGACACGGGCGCAAAACTTGTCTCGCCCGGGGCAAGGCGACAAACCGCAATTCTCGACAAGACACGACTACCGGGTACGCGCGTACTACGCCGCAATATATTCGATTTACGGTTCGAATAGCGAGCGTTGCTCGCATCTTTTAAGGAGTTTTTACGTCCGGGGTACGACGGGGCTTTTCTCCTTCTCTCAAATTTTGGTCTCGTTCTCGAGACCCGTGTTGCATAGTCTTTGACTCAAATAGCACGTTAATGGAATAATCAATCAATAATCAATCAATCAATTAAGCAATTTTTAGGCATCCGCGGCGACCTTAGTAAGGAGTCTAAGGTATAGATTAATAAGTAGTCCCTAGATTAGTATAAGGAAACCCTTCTAGACAATAAGGACTACGAGCCTACCTACGACATTAATAACCTTACTAAGTATCTTTAGGGTATTTAAAAGAGTATAATTAAGTCTACTCTAAAGAAGGAAATAGCCTCTAAGAAGAGAGAGGTACCCTAAGACGAAGAGACTAACGAAGAAGAGACCCCGAAGAAGAAGATAAAGGGTACTATTAATAGTTAGGAGGGAGTTATCGAGGAACTCGTCTAGGAAATTAAGGGTAATATAAAGAAAGTCCTAAAGGATATAAAGGTCCTTAGCGCTAAGGTTACTCTACTTAGTTCCTATATAGAGTAAGGAGGTATATAAAGCGCTAGGATAATATATAGATAGTAGGTTTTAAGGGTAATATAACCTAATTAAGTACAGTAATTACTTATTTTTAGGAAATAAGATTAGGCACCTAAATTATAGGGACTAAGGGCTTCTTATTAAAAGAAGACTTATATAAGTACCTTAAGGGTGCTACTACTTATAATAAACATAGTTTTTTATACCCTAATTTCTAGACTTAATACCCTAGTTCTAGACTTCTATCTCTACTAGTTTCACACGAATGCATGAAATAGAAGCGCGTAGCCTGACGCTGGATGGCATGTGTCCTTGTCCTTGTCCTCTTCTTCATTCCGCTGCTGCGGTCCTTTTTGCTGGGTCAAAGCCAGGAAGATCCAGGGCGCTGGTCAAGCGGAGCACCGGGAGCCGATGCTTCGGTTGACCAAAACTGTCTTGCGCGGCAGCTGTGGATCACGCGGTTCTGGACCATGACTTCACCTGTTTTCCCTGCTTCTGGCGGGCACAACCCCTCTGAAGCAGATGGACATTTGCAAAGCAGATCTGTCGGAGGTCATGGCGATATGGAGAGTAGAAGGACGACCCGCGCCGCGTCGCGCTCCACGTTGCCGACTGTTCGAGCAGGGTTGCTGAGCTGAGCACGAGCACGAGCAACAGAGCAGACGATACTGTAGTACTAGTCCGACGCATCGGGCGGCATGTTAACACACCAGGCAGCCACCCTGATGACACAATGCGCACAATCGCGCTGTACAGCACCATATTCCTTCTGAGCGCCGGCGCCCTGATCATATTCGCGACATCCGGTGGCACAAGCTATGCGCGAGAGTTCGTGGACGGATACGAGCATCGCATTGTGCGCCCGACCGAGGACCAGCACGAGCACGAGCACGAGTCCGAGCACGAGCACGCCGACGCCGTCTCGGCGGACACGACCGGCTGGAGGTTCAACCACCGGACGGATGGCCGCAACTACGGTCTCACGGAAGAGCAGTGTAACACAGCCTTTCCGGACTTGTACAGAGAGATCGACAGGGCAGTGCAGCATAGAAAGGACAAATGGGGCAACATTACCCCCGACGAACTGGAAGTGGGCTGGAGGGGAGATGGCATCGTGCGGGCGATGATACACGACAATCAGCTGTACATCGTCGATGCGCATGGAGTGGTCGACCATAATCATAGGCCGAGGACGGTCGCGACGTTGCACAGCATACACCGCGCTGTCACCGCATATCAGGGCAAGCTGCCCAACATTGAGTTCACGTTTACCGTTCACGACGCGGCTTTGGGCCAGCCGAATGGCAATGAGACTACATGGGCGTACTGTCGGCGAGAGCACCAGGAGAAGCTATGGTTGATGCCAGACTTTGGACTGTGGGCATGGCCAAATGTTGGGTTGCGCTCCTTTGCCGAGCTGCAAGAGGTGCTGGAACATGAGGAAGACGAGTTTGTCGATAAAGTCCCCAAGCTGGTGTGGCGAGGTTCTGTGGCAGTCGGATCCAAGGATGTACGCCACGGCCTGGTAGACCACAGCAAAGGCAAGTCGTGGTCAGATGTCCAGATTCTCGACTGGTCCAACAAGACGAACATCGAGGAGCGACTCCTCGGCATGCAGGACCACTGCTCCTACATGTTCGTCGCACAGACCGAGGGAAACACCTACAGTGGCCGCCTGAAATACCTCCTCAACTGCCACTCCGTACTCTTCTCCCACGATCTGGAATGGCGGGAACTATATCATCACCTCATGAAAAAAGACGGCCCCGACCAGAACTACATCCGTGTCAAACGCGACTTCAGCGACCTCGCCAAAACGATGGACAAATTCTCACGACCCGCCAACTACCTCCAGGCACAAAAGATCGCAGATAATGCCAGACGCACATTCCGCGAACGGTACCTCACCCCAGCTGCTGAAGCATGCTATTGGCGCGCGATGATCCGAGGCTGGGGCGCAGTCCAGGACTTCCAGCCAGAATTCTGGGCGGAAGTGACAGAGTACGATAAGGTCAAGAAGAAGAAAGTGAGGAAGCGCAAGCCGCGAGGGACGCCGTTCGAGTCGTATGCGATAATGGAAGAGGTCGATTGGGAATTGCCTGCGAAGGCGAGGAAGATGTGCATTGATGAGTGAGAGTTATCATGGCGGCATATTTGAGCGTGGCGTCAAGGCCTCCTTTTCCCGTTTGATGCTTCCCAGCGCGGAAATGATGACTAGCATTGGGCAGCGTCAACCTGACACTGTCAGGTGAGATTTTGGTAGCATTGACAGCAGATCATCTACAAAGGGCATGCGTCAACAAAATTTCCACTACTTCGGCATCCTCCAAACAGTAACATACTAGATCTGATGCTTCCCCTCCTCCGCCTCCAAACACCTCGCTGCCTCCTCCGCC
Organism: Nothopassalora personata; assembly: GCA_033816765.1. Classification (NCBI taxonomy): domain Eukaryota; kingdom Fungi; phylum Ascomycota; class Dothideomycetes; order Mycosphaerellales; family Mycosphaerellaceae; genus Nothopassalora; species Nothopassalora personata. The sequence continues at coordinate 1,160,182 of CM066290.1, forward strand.
GCCCCAACTTTCCCTATCAGTCTCGTAAATATAAGTGAGATCAATTCCCTAATGTAATCCGAGATATAGTTTCCAAAGTCCCTCCACGCCGCATCCTTCTCCCACTGCCCTCCGTACGGCCAACGACATGTTATAATTGTCACATCAACAAGCCCCAAATTCCCAGTCGCCGCGCAGCATCCTTGCCGCAATCCCAGTCCAGCCCGGCGGCCGTGCCAGCGGCAACGGCGGCCAGGAGCCACTGATGACATTTCCCTCCCCATCATACCAGCGGAAGTCTACATCCTGATTCTCAACGTGCCCGCCAGGTTTGAGAAGGTCGTCCTCCGTGCGGACGTACTTGTGCCCAGTCATTTATACCAAGGACCAGGAAGCGGCTGAAGATCAGGTCGAAGAGTCCTTTCCCTTTTCCCGACCGAGGTGTATCACCGTCCCTATCTACCGACTTCTGCGGTGGGTCTGAGAGGACGTTGCCTTGGAGGAAGTGGAAGTTGGGAGGACGCTCGCGGAGCTGTGGTACTGGGGAGAGGTCGAGACTGAAGACATCGGAGCTTGGGAGGCGGGTGGCGAGGTAATCGGAGATGACCGCAGCCGACGTCGAGGAATCGGAGGTTGTGGGCAGAGGGTGTGGCGATGGTATAGAGGCGTGGATGAGTTGGTTGTCATTATGGTAGCCAATGGGTGAGCCTGAATTTCTTATATTCGGCAGCCTCGTTGGAGAGAACGTAGGCTGCGTCCTTGCAGTCGTGATAGGTCCGTTGTGAAGTTTGTTGAGTGGTTGTTGTGGCCATTGCAATTGCCGGTGGATTTGGCGTTCAATGATTTTGGTATAGATTGTGTAACATGGTGCACAAAACGTTTCCTGTATGTAAGTTTCGACTGGCGTAGTTGGAGTCAGAGTCGCGACTGATTCCAAAGGGCGCGGCATGCCGTGGATTATGCGAGAGAACGGCACTCAACAATTCGACCAGGTCATGTTCTTCAGCAACTTCCCAGACCCCAGTGTGAGAAGTCATCGGCCGTACTGCAGTAGACGCACCAGGAAATACTTCCCATTGGACCGCAGTTGAAGCTCAAACGTGTCCATGTTCAGTGTCATCAAGTTCTAACTCCTGCGCATCATTGGCCATCTGATAGAGCCGCTCGTCAGCATGTCTCGACACTCTTGCAAACGCTTCGAAGCTTCGTCCAGGATTTCTGGTTCGGCCTCGGCTAGCACACGAGAAAGCACGGCGAGAACGGCGGCGCAACCATGCGATGACAAAGACGTTATGATGTGAGCGGGATCCTCGATGGTAGCACAGATAGACAAGTATCTGCAGCAAATGGCATCGTCGTCGATGCCAGCTACTGGTCGTTGTTCCCTGACAGTCATTGCGGGATGGATGCCAGACGCATGCTGATAAGTCCACATGATTAGTCCCGCTAAGAAGAGTGTCCACGGTCTATAAAAGAGCGGATCGGTCCTGCAGTCGTACTTGATCGACGTCGATCCCAGGCGTGATGTCTGGGATGAGCGAAGAACATTGGGCTGGAGCAGTGTCTCGTGCAACAGTTTGAATGCATGTAGCGCAGCATGCTGGGCCATTGGCGTGCACACCCAGGACTGCATACGCTGGACCACATTGAGATAGTCCTAAAGGCACGGTCAGATAAGGAGACAGGGGTATACGCCAATTGTAGAACTCACCTTTTGTGTCACCTTGCGGCCCAGCAAACGCTTCGAGCCTGAGAATATCTGGCAGTCGATGATATCCGCATGCATAGTCATGTGGGCCAAGTGATAAAGTACACCAGGACTCGAGTGCATGTCCAGCTGATTGATGCTGTTCTTTCTCCCACCGACTGCTTCCATAAAACAGCTTCGCCAGTGGCCGAAGGCATCAAGCAGCAAAGCTCTCCAGCGGCCCTGTTCTCTAACAGACGGCATAGTCTCGAGGAACTGTAAGTGCCTGGAAGAGATGCCCGTCAGCTCTACGTCAACGTACTAGAGGGTATTGAACAGCAGGTACTTCTCTCTTCTAGATACGTGCAACCCAACACTAAGGAGTCCGGCCATAAGAAGAACACGAGCCGGTGCGTGAGTCTGCACATCGTGTGCGTGAAGACACTTCTTCAGCGAGTCCAAGAAATTGATGGGACGAACACCATACATCTTCAGGTTTGCGTCAAGACGGTGAACTTCTTCTGCGCTTGTTGCAGCCCACAGCGACTCATCGCATGGTAAGACGAGCCTGATCTCGTAAGGCGCCATGTCTGAGTTTGCGTCAGCGAGGTTGAAATGACACAACAGGACGCCCACCTGCTGCATGGCCGAACATACGGCATGAAGAGTGTCCATCTGGAACGCCGCAAAGACAACTCTGTTGAACGATTCGTTGCGGACCCATCTTAGCCACCACGCGTCAATACCAGATCGTTGCTGAACACCCGCTCTATCCTTGCTCTCAGCAGGGCTTGCCTGTCGTGTCGGCACTTCGCTAGGGCTATCACTCTCTGAGCTACCAACGAGTGGACTGCCCCTACGTAACAACGTCCTGCAACTTGCATGTCAGTGTTGGCCATACTTAAAGCCATAGCGTTTTCCCGAAAAGATTTTGGTACGCTTACAGAGTAGACGAATGGTGAATGTGTCCCCTCTCGTGGAGCTTACGACTGGAGCAGTGCTTCTCGTAGTACTCGATGATCAACAAAGTCTGCGCCACCCACAGATGAATTGGAGGATGGGCATCGTCGTGGGTAAAGACTTCCCACCGCAAATTCGTCACGATCAGATCGCCGAAGTCACGGTGGTCAGCCGCAGCGCTTTTTGGCTGTGTCCTGACTATGTCAGTAGCGCCAAAGGCGATCACAGCCAAGAGCAGCATCAAGTTGCATGTGTTACTACAGAAGGTTGGCTGATGTAGAGCTGGTATTTGCTTGCTGGCAAGCCAATAGTTGTCCACAAATCTGTCCAGAGCGGCCGGAGTCAGATTGGGGAGCTGAGAGGAATCGTCATTATAGAGTAGATGATCGGTTTCACGGACTTCCATGGGCCGCTGCTTTCTCATGTAAGCGGTAACCAGTTCAACGACCTCGTTCCTGCGATCGTCTGTAATGTTAGCACCGAATCTGTGTGAGTCTTCCGATACCCGAGACTCTTCTGGCGCTTCATTCTGGCTGTATCCATTGGCACGCTGCTCGGGACTGGACTGTCGGTCAAGTTGCCATACGTCATGGGGGGAATAGTCCAAGCCAAAATCAACGAAGGGTAAGTTGGCGAGGTCGAACTCCGTGTTCTGGCTTCCTGGGCTTGTGAATAGCCATGCAGCAAAGCTATCATTAGCTTGTGCTTGAACGTTGTCTGCTAGCCAGTGATTACCAAGAGTACCTGGATCAGGTGTATCCGCAGACCGGGCAGGTACTTCAAGCCCAGTCTCTTGGCTCAGATTCCGAAGGACCGCTTGTGGGATGCCTGCGCTCAAAGTATCCTGTCGATCGGGCTGTGGACTGGCCGCACTATATGCTTCAGGAAGATGTGTCGACTCCTGCTCAATAGGCCCATAGTCACGCAATGCGCGGTCCTTCATGGACTGGTGCCGAGCATTGTGCCTCGCATAAAGATCGGGCCTCACAAATGTTTGGCCACAGTGCGGAAGCTGGCAGGTATAGATCTCCTTCGGGTTGTGGTTGAGTTCGTGGCGATGCAGATGTTCTGCACGTCTACACTCTAATCAGCCCTTGCTCGGAGCCTCCAAAAGCTGTACATGAGCCTCACGAATAACGTTTACCACATCCTGCATGCTGGCACTCGAACCCTAGGCGTCATGTAGATCAGCCCTGCTGAGAGTGAAGGACTGAGGCATCGAACGCCTCACTGCACGAACACATAGGTGCGCTCCTTACGTTTCACTTGGCCAGCTCTGCTCGCTCGCCGTCGCTTGTGGGAGCGCTCTACTGACGACTTTTGTCCCACGAGGGGGGCGTCGTCGCTCGAGGGCATTGTGCACCGCGGCCAGGACGCACTGTCTTGCAAGACAAGGTCCCATCCTTCACCTCGCCTTGGCATTGAGACGGTATATACATGTACGGCCAGGTCGTCGTCATGCTGTGGAGGGGGAGGAGGATCGGGAGCAGTTGCCCCCCCAACAAAGTGGGACGCTCTTGCCGCAGGTTCATGCATGCCTTGGGAAGCTCAGCCGACATCCGAGCGTTATCGCTACCGCCCGAGCCAGCCGCCTGTGCACGACGGTGTTAGTGTCACGCAAGCAACCAGCGCGTCACCGCGGGTACATTCTCCATCACTTACCATCAACTGTCAGAATCTCGCCACTGACATATGCGCTCGCTCGACTTGCTAGGAAGACGATCGATCCCTTGAAGTCATCCGGAACACCCCATCGCCCTGCTGGTATCCGCTCAAGGATGCTGGCCGCTCGCTTCTCATCGTTAATGAGTGCTTCGTTCATGTCAGTTGCAATATAGCCGGGAGCAATCTATGGCAGATCAGTATTGGACAGCCTCGCGACCTAGACATACCTTACGGCGTTGACGTTGATGCCGTTCGATGTTTATTGATTTGACAAGGCTTTGGTAAGCTGGGCCACGCCACCTTTTGCTGCAGCATAGGCTGGAACGTTAAGGCCACCCTGAAAGGACACCAAAGATGCGATGTTGATGATTGATCCTCGATGCGGCACGCCATTGACAGATGCCGACTGCGTCCTTGTAAGCATATACGCCCCAATATCGCGGCACAGTGTGAAAATGGTGTTCAAGTTGACCTGCAGGACCTTTGGGCATTGTCAGCTCGATTGACAGGCTAGGCCACGTCTTGCTACTCACCTCATTCCAGTCATGGTCTGGGAACGCATGTGCTGGGTGTCTGCGCTGGATGCCGCCACAGTTGACGAGGATGTCGATATCGTGCCCATCGTCCAGCACTCGTTTGGTCAGACCACTGATATCAGACGCAGACGCGAGATCAGCAATATATATGGTTGCTTTGCGCCCAAGATTCTCGATGGCTTGCTTGGTGATCTGATTACTCTCGTCTCTTTGTATCAACACAATATCTGCTCCTGCTTCGGCAAGAGCTATGGCTAGCGACTGACCTATGCCTCGAGTGGCGCCGGTAATGAGGGCGGTCCGCCCAACGAGGGCGAATGAATCGAGTACTAATTCCATCTTTCGATGGACAATGGATTGCTGTGCTCATAGAAGCAGCAGAACTTGTTGGCTCACAGAACTTGCAATAGTATCGAGTACAAAAGGTCGAACCGAGTTGCTTGCCGTGCAGGTTCGGCATCTGCTTGTGCAGGCCTCGTGCCTCGTGCCGTTCGGCTGGCATTCGCGCGAGGTTTCACTGCAGCATTTGGGGGTCGCCGCTATCCACAACGACAATACGTGTCGGGGTACAATAGGGATGCGGGATGCGGGGACCCCATGGGCAGCATCTCAACATGAGGCACGTATGCAACTAGCACACGCAAGGCACAGTGCGACTAAGTGCGGCAGTCTTGAGCCCATATCAGAGTTTTTGTCTCCAGAGGACCTGCTTCATCTCCCGCACCTCGAGCAGCTTGTGCAACCATGACCGACACTAAGAACACGGCAGAGGTATGTACTGAAGATACAAGGCATCGAGCCGTAGCCCAGACAGTCGCGAATCATTCGAGACATGCGCCGCACGACGCGCTTCGCTCCATTGTTCAAGCCATCTCCAAGATACTGCCACGTGCTTCTCGAGTATAGCTAACACCCTTCTGTTTGGTAGCAAGTGGAGAACTATGAGATTGATCAACTGAAAGCGTTGCACAATGAGCAGACACGCTACCCAGCTTGCCTACATGGGTTCTCCGAGGATGAGATTTGCAGACTTGGCCGCAGAACGACGTTAAAGCTGGATCTGATTGTGATGCCAGCGATGACAATTATGTGAGAATGCCCACATTCTATGAGACTCCGTAGTAAATTGGACTGGCTAATGCCATCACAGGTACATCCTGAACTACCTTGACCGTCAAAACATTGCGGCCTCAAAGCTGGCGAACATCATGGAAGACCTTGACCTCTCAGTGACGGAATACAATACTTGCGTGAGCATTCTGTTCGTGGGCTATAGTAAGTAAATAAGACCAGCGACTACTCAAGTTTCACTACTGAGCCCATGCGTGCAGTCTTGATGCAGGTCCCAAGCAACCTCGTTGTCAGCAAGATCAGGTATCCGGGCATCTACATCTGTTCAGCAGTCGTAGTTTGGGGTGTTGTCTCTGCTTGCACGGCAGCCGTCAACAGCTTCGGGAGTCTCCTCGCGTGTAGGTTCATGCTTGGCTTTGTAGAGGCAGTCTTCTTTCCCGGAGCTTTCTACTATCTGAGCATGTTCTACAACAGGAGACAGATCGCTCTCAGGACCGCCATACTTTATAGCGGCAGTCAACTCGGAAATGCCTTCGGCACATTGTTCGCGATCGGTATCATCGAGCTGGACGGGGTCTATGGACTGCATGGATGGCGCTGGTTATTCTTGATTGAGGGTGTCATCACAGTTGGGCTGGCTTTAATCTTCGTGCTGTACCTTCCGAACTCTCCGAGCAGAATCAGAGGCTTCAACGACCAGGAGCACAAATGGTTGGCTTGGAATTATCAGTCCGACCAAAAGCAGGAAGACAATGCCGGAGAGACTACCGCAAAGCAAGGGTTCATTATGGCGATTCTCGATCCCAAGTCCTGGCTCATGATGGGGACGTAAGTTAACCCCAATGGTAGAAGCCATTATCTGTCTGAGACCTGCCCGCCGCATCTCCTGGTTGACAAGTGCTGGAGTATGGCTAACGCCCTTCTGTCTAGGCTATACGCAACCTACACTGCCGCTGCAGTCAACAACTTCTTCCCGACCGTCGTCGGTGGCCTTGGCTTCTCTCGTAACGCCAGCTACGGTCTCACAGCACCGCCATTCATCCTATGCGTGGTCTGTATGCTCATCAATGGATACTGGTCCGATAAGCGACAAGAGCGGTACTTTCACATCGCTCTGCCACTGGTAATCACTGTGGTAGCCAACATCATCGCCGTGTCGACAGTCAACATCGCAGCTCGATACGTCGCAATGATGCTCATGCCGGCATCCTTCTATTCTAGCAGCATCGTCCAACTGACCTGGATCTCCGGCAGCCTGGCACAGCCGGCAGTGAAGCGAGCAGCTGCCATTGCTTTGATCAACTGCATTTGCAATACGCCAAATATCTGGACCTCGTATCTGTACTACGACGAGCCGAGATATGTAGCAGCGTTCGCGGTCAACTTGGGCGCGGCATTGATCGCTATCGCGTTTGCTACGCTGGCTTGGGTGTACCTCAGAAGAGAGAATGCGAAGATGGATCAAGGCAAGCCATTGGGAAAGAGTGGGCCGACAGAGAGGCAGCAGGCGGCTGGATTTAGATACCTCCTTTAGACGGCAGCCCGAGACGAGGTACTGCACGAGGAAAGATCATGCACGCCATGGCATTGTGACTTTCAAAAGTGACCCCCACGGCGTTGTGGGGAGCACTCTCCACAGTGCTGCTAGAACTTTCATCCGATGGTCGGCCATTGCGTTCGGTCGCCTATTCGATATGCTGTTTGTTTATATGCACATGTTGAAGGTTCCTGCTGCAGCACTCCAAGATATCCAAGTCAGCCACAATGGTTAAGATTGCAAAGATTGAACACTTCCGCGTGAAGCCACGGTGGCTATTCGTGAAGATCACGGACAAGGAGGGTAAAGTCGGCTGGGGCGAAGGCACTCTTGAGGGCCACGACCTGGCAGTCGAAGGAGCGTTGAACGAGATCATTGTTCGCCTTATCGGCCTGGAAGCAAAGTATGTCTGAATCCTGACTGCAATGGCACGACGATCATTGACGGTCTTTGCAGCAACATCGAACATATATGGCAGTTGGTATGGCGGCTTGGCTTCTATCGAGGAGGACCAGTCTTCATGTCGGCGTTATCAGGCATTGATATTGCTCTGTGGGACTTGAAGGCTCGCCGTCTGAACGTGCCGTTGTACGAGCTTCTTGGTGGTCTCGTTCGACAGAGATGCCAGGTTTATTGCTGGATTGGTGGTGACAGGCCGGCTGATGTCGAGGCTGCTGCGAAAAAGAGGAAAGAGCAAGGGTGAGCGAACAAGTTCTGCGAGATTAAACTTCGAGGTCATAACAGCATCGCGGCTAACGTACGTTCTTCAGATTGACTTGCGTGAAGATGAACGCTACAGAGGTAAATTAAGAACTTTAACCGTACAATTTCTAGTTGTGTTACTGATCCTCTTTACAGGACGTTAACTGGTTAGATATGCCGGCAGTCCTCGACTCCACTGTAGAGCGATTAAAGGCCGTCAAAGCACTGGGTCTTAACGCAGGTCTCGACTTTCACGGACGTCTGCACAAACCCATGGCCAAGCAGCTCGCCAAAGCGCTAGAACCACATCGCCCGCTCTTCATCGAGGAGCCCATCCTGGTCGAACATCCGGAAGCTCTGAAGCAGCTCGCGAATATGACCTCGATACCGATTGCACTAGGCGAGAGGCTGTACCACCGTTGGGATGCAAGAAGATTCCTGGAAGAAGGCCTCATCGATATACTTCAGCCGGATATTGCCCATGCGGGCGGCATCTCAGAAACGAAACGTCTTGCAAATATGGCAGAGGCGTACGACGTGGCCATCGCGCCACACTGCCCGCTTGGTCCTATCGCTTTCGCAGCGTCGTTACATGTGGGGCTTTCAACGTCAAACTTTGTGATATTGGAGATGTCTCTGGGCATGCATTACAACACCGAGGCTGGAGATGTAGATCTCAACACGTACCTGAAAGATCGGTCTGTGTTTGAGATCAAGGAGGGCCATATCGCTGCTCCGACTGGGCCAGGGCTGGGGATCGATATTGATGAGGAGATGATCCGGAGGATTGCTGCTGAGACTGAACCGTGGCAGTGCAAGGAGTTCTATGGCCCTGATGGATCGATCCGAGAATGGTGAGCTCGATCGCACGCGGCCTGATCGTGGATGTGAAGCGAAACATCAGCACTCTTGAGATGATACCGTATGCATCACGATTCGGTGAGAGAAGTAGTTTACCATAAAGGCAGAAATCAGCAAATCAGGAACAGCTTCATTGGCCAATGTAGCGAAAAGCTTAATTAACCTGACCCTGCGTCATCCTTCTGTCGATGTTTGCGTGTGTTTTGGTTGCCAGCTCCCGGTCGCGTACTGCAACAGTCTATTGTATCCGACCGACCTCACCACGGCATCGACTAATCAGGCATTCGTCTATGGCGCATCCGAGTAGGCTCTCCGTACTCGATACCGCAACATGACTACCGACTACAACAAGCTCAAAGTCGCTGAGCTCAAAGACCTGGTCAAAGAGCGTGGCATCCCCCAAACAGGGCTGAAGGTCAAGCAGCAGTTGATCGAGGCGCTTGAGACGCAAGATACAGAGGACGGGGGTGACAATGTAGGCGCGGTAGATGATACTGCGGCGGAGGCAGGAGAGGCAGCGGGCAGCGGCGCAACAGAGCCTGCGACGACAGAGGAAGCGGATGTGACGGATGCACCTGCACCCCAGGACAGTGAGGCCAATGGCGGCGACGAGCCTGGCAAAGATGACTCGGACCTCTCGAACAAGCGGAAGCGCAGTCCCACTCCAGAACTGCTTGAGGAGAGCGGGAGCAAGAAGCTAAAAAGCGCCGGAGAGCACTCCGGCCATGTCAAGCTGCCCGAAGACGTTGTCGCGGAAGCGCCTGCGCCCGTCGATACCCAAGCTGCGGCGCACGAAAAGATTGTTCCATATGACAGCAGTGATGCCGTTCGAGACGTCAAGCATGCAACGAGGGATACACAGCAGACATCTGACGCCGCACCAAATGAGTGGTCGAATCACTTTATCGAGCATGAGGACCACCCCCCATCTGGAAATCGCCCGACAGCAGCTGACGAGGATACTGCTGCGGAGCCTGCATCACGGCATCCGCGGACGCGAGCTTTGTACATCCGCGAGCTGCTCCGACCTCTCCAGCCCAATGTTCTCCGTCAGCATCTCGAGTCGATTGCTCAACCAGCTGACTCCTCTACTTCTGCTTCTATCGAGGCATTCCATCTAGACAAGATCAGAACCCATGCATTCGTACTCTTTGACTCCGCCAGCGCCGCTGCGAGAGTTCGAGCTGCACTTCACAACAACAAATGGCCCGATGAGCCTATGCGCAAACCTTTGTGGGTCGACTACGTACCAGAAGACAAGATCCAGGAGTGGATAGACGTCGAAGTCAACCGAGGCGATAATACTCGTTGGGAAATAGTCTACGAAAGCACAGGAATGGACACAGATTCCGGGGTCACTGCTTCACTACAGGAGTCCGATGCTCGACCTAGTGCCGGTAGGCAGCCAAGCACCAACAGTGCAGCTCCACAAGGCCCTCCTGGCGCTACAGGCGAAGGAATGCCCAATGCGCCCTCTGGACCTCGTCAGCGATCCGGCCAGATACAAGAACCAGCACGTCCAGCGCCGCCACCGCAAAGAGCACCCGAAAATAGAACATTCGACTCGCTTGATCAACGATACTCCTTCACCGAAACAAAGCCCAAGCTATACTATCAACCGGTTCCTGGAGATCTTGCGCAACGTCGTCTAGATGATCTTGCCGCCATAACCAGCCGAGACTGGAGCGACCGTGATGCTGATCCTTCGAACTATGCGGAAGGAGAGCTGTATCGGTATACGTTCGAGGATGGAGATCGACTGGTGGACGGTGGAGCAGACTTTGGACTGTTCGGACGGCGAGGCAGAGGAGGTGGGTTTGGGCCACGTGGTGATCGTGGTGGGCGTGGGCGTGGCCGAGGAGGTGGCGATAGCTATCGTGGCGGTGGTCGACGTCCTTACGCGTAGCCACTGTTCATCGATCAGACTGAGGTGATCCAACTTCGGCCTCGTTTATCTTACAAGCTCCATTCAGTGGCAAATACTCTACCAAATTTCGATGCCGCTCGTGCGAATGCAGATTACAGCACCTCGCTATCTGCTCTTGAGCCTATGTGCGTGGTACAAAGTCAGGAGAGCCTATGCAACTGACGAAGATGTTACGGTCAGGGGTGTCCTTACTCGCGCGCGACACAACACGCAAACAACGCCTGAATACAAGATAACCGAGCAATCTTCAACAAGGTTGCAAGGAGATCAGACTTCCTCAGAACAGACTGGTGGTGTGGTAGGCATCGGGCTTCTTGGTAAAAGCCGTCAAGATCGGCTGCCCACTCCATGATGGAGGAACCGCGAGAGAGATCCTTGCTTCCGAGCACATCGAGTCGAAAGCCTAGAAAAAGGCCCAGAAGCGAATAATTCTGCTGGACAACGCATAGCGACTTCATACGACAGTCAGTACAGCTGTCGTCGCGGTGATGCATGGCATCTCGACTTAAGTGGCGTGACCACTGACGGTTATTCAGAGACTGATGGAAGGCTGTGGTACCGCAGCGAACTCTGAGACCAGCCTTCTCTGTGTTGTGTTCCGACCATATGGTTCGGTCGCTCAGGCTCAATTCATGTCTCGCCATGAATGATGCTTCCCAGAGGTAGCATACCACGCCTTCTCGTAGGAGAAGACGACAAGGGCGTCCTCATGCTGACCTTCGATGTCCTCGGCCCACCAGCACTACGATCGTGGCGCTTGGTTGAGAGCACCTCAATCGTGAATATTGCACCACCATTTGTATCTCTCTAGCAATTGATCAGTCAACATTGGTGACGAATGTTTTCCGGCACCGAAAGAGGTCATGACTTCGCAGCTGTGAATACCTGAGGCTATAGTGAATACTGTCATGGCCTAGACATAGGGTATATCGCGAGATCTTCAGGTCCATCTACCCGAGTCGAACAATCTACTAAAACCAGGAAATCAAGCGTGCGTGCTGCTCTCAAAGAAGCATCCTATTCAAAGATGACTACACCCACGGCGGATGCCATCGCAGTGAGCCTGGTAGCAGGTGGCGGCATACCAAATCGAACACCAGCCTTAATCATCACAACAACAATCTTCCTCCTCATAACCACCGCATTCTTCGCAACACGACTGATATGGCGCTTCAAGCACAAGCAACGAGGCTGGGACGACCTGATGGCAGCGCTGGCATACATCACCCTGATCATCATGACAGCCTTCCTCTACACTTCCGCCCACTGGGGATTCGGCAAGCATAGGGCAAACATTCTCCCGACTTTCACCAGCGCAATGTTCTGGTTCTACATGTACCAGATCTGCTACAAGATCATCGGAGGTCTGACAAAGCTGTGCTTCTGTATGCTGTACCTGCGCTTGTTTGACGCGAAGAGAGCGTTCTGTCGGGTCGTCATGATCACTGCTGGGATTATTGCTGCTGGGACGTGTGCGTTCACAATTGGCACAATCTTCCAGTGTATGCCGATCAAGCGGAACTGGAATAGGACCGTCAACGGCTACTGCCTTGATTTTGCTTCTTTCTGGTATACGCATGCGGTCTTCAACACACTCATGGATATTGTGGCAAGTCAGCCTTCCCTCAATGCAGAGCGCTTGCAGCTGACGAGTCGCAGGTCTTCGTCTTACCCATCCCACAAATCAACACCCTGAAAATGAAGCAAAAAACCAAAACAGGCCTCATCATCGTCTTCGCCCTCGGCGCTTTCACGATCGGCGCATCGATCGCACGCTTGGCGTTGCTCAAAGGCAGCGCCAACAGCACAGACACGACGTGGGGTTCCACGCCAGCATTCATCTGGACCGAGATCGAAGCCAACACGTCCGTCATCTGCTGTTGTCTGCCAGCTCTGCGAGTCTTCGTCGTGCAGCTTTGGCGGAGAGTGCTCGGTAAGACAGGCGCAGAAACACCAAAGACCAGCGACGCACAATCTGGAGGCGGGAATGTTGGACCGCAGCCCGCTAGGCAGCCGACCATGTTCTCGCAAGTACGATACTCCCCGCCTGAAACTGTGCAGGACTCTCGGGACGACGACGACGACGATGATGATGATGATGATGATGATGATGATGATGATGATGATGATGCGAAAGACTCGCACTACTCTGTGCTTGACAGGCTGGGATTGGGGAAGAAGAGTGGCTCGAGCGAGAGCGGTGGTGAGGGCAATGGATCACCGAGTCTGGAGCTGGGACCTATTTACAAGAGTACCGAGGTGAAGCAGTATTCTGTGTTCTCACCTCTGGACGACAGACGGGAGCTGGATATTCATGAGGCGTTGCGGGCAGGGCCCTCTATGGGACGGGCTAGGCATACTTGAGTCTTGGAGCATCTTGTGATCTGATTTGTAGCGTTGAAGCCAATTCGAGCCTGGTTGAGCATAACAATATTGCATTCACCCTCTCGGACTCCATGAATTCGAGGCGCGAATCTAGGCATACCATACTGCACTTCCATACTTCCCATTCAGCATCCTCTACCCATCGCTGGCAGCATCGAACAACTGCCAGGGCGTAACATGGGCGATATATCTCTTCTCAGCAGGAACGTACCAATTCTTGATCAGCTCTCGCATGCGGTCCCTGAGCCTATGTCCTTCGCGGTGTACATCATATGCTCGATGCACAATACCAGCAGCAGCGTATTCTCTCTCGACCTGAGCTCTCAAAGTCTGCGGCACGAACCCCGTACCTCGAGCTCTAGAGCGTGCGATGGTGTCCACGACCTTGAATCCATGTAGGTCCAGATGCTGCAGTGCATCGTACCATTGCGGTGCAAAGCCGTGTCTTGCGAGCCATGTGCGTAATTGTTTTGGCGGCCATGATGGATCTGCGGGACAGACCAGTTGGTCGAAGCGAAGGCTGTTCATTTGTTCATTCATGGACATGAGGAATCCCGGATCTGAGTTCTCGGGCGGTTCATCGCTCATATCGGATGTAACATCGACATTTTGTCTACCTCCGTATGAGCACTGACGTGCACCGCGCGAGGCCGTCGCACCTACACAAACTTCAACAGAGAATGCTGAGCTTCCCACTGTTCTTGCAGCTCCCTCGCTCTGACATCTGCAAATGCCTTCTCAAACATCTGGCATCGTCGATACTCTTCAGCTTGTGACACGGCGAGCGACTGTGCTGTTACCATGTACTGAGCAAAGGGGAACTGCATGCTCTGCCAGCCATCTTGTGCCAAACGTCGCCGTGTTGCAAAGTCGGCCATGCGTAATGGTCTAGGACCTGGCGGCCCTCTAATCCGTTGCGGATCGTTGAACAAGTTTACACGGCCGATGGACTGGTTCGTGACGGGCGAAGCCACGGTGCCTGGTTCAGATCGTGTAGCCTTCCATGTCAGCACGGCAACGCGATATTCTAGCCTATCCATGCCTGCGTGTGCAGCATGTGTCTCTTCGCCGATGTTTGGTGGGCCGGTCCAATGCCAGAAGTACGGCTCCTCGGACCTCTTCATCTCGGTGATCTGGCTTCGTGTTAGCTTGGAGTTGGGATAGGACCGGATCTCAATCGCCAGCACAACCGCAATGCAAGACTTGCCGGAACTGAAGGTCGGGGTGCGCCTTTCATTGTCTTCAAGCGGTCGACAATATCCTGCAATTGATCGCTGTACTTCTCGAGCGTCTCGAGCTCCAATTGGAAGGTCTCAAGGGTGCTCAGGAGTGGGCTGTCTAAAGCACGCTGTAGCCATTGATGGTTGAATTCAAGTGGCAAGGGATCCTCCCTACGTTGCCCACGTTAGACTTGGCTCGAAAGATCAGCTCACGCTCTATGAACCCACTCACCATCTGTTCCAGTCCGTGTGTCGCATCGTCACGCGAAGGAACTGCTGTGAACTCAGTAACGAACATTGGACCAGCATCTGTACAGCTCACCCTAGACGGAATCTTTGTGTGCGCCCAATGCATGCGAGGACCACTGAACATTCTGTCGAGAACATGCTTCTGGCCAAAGATGTGGATCGTGTTAAAGCTCTGTTTATTCAAGATGGTCCAGTCAGCAGTAAAGTCATATCTGCGGACAGGTCAGCCGATACGAGTAGGTGATGTCGGCAACAAATCTTTTCATCGAGGTCTCTTGATTGACTCCACGAACGGTGTGGCGGTGGTGCTCGAAGTGCCTGCATTCATTCACTTACTGGGGCTGCTCGGACCGAGGTGGACCACGGTAACCTTCGAACCACATGGTCACCTTTGACTTGCGAATAGGTAACTGACTTGTTTCTAACCATATTCTCCTGCAGGTGGCGAGCAGGCTCGTGCTAGTCTTCAACGGAGCTCTATGACCGGGTCGGTAATGGAACGCAGTCTCGCTGTATCGCCTTTCGAGATCTTCATACTGCTCGGTGGCAAAGGAGAAGATCAGGTCCCGAAGCTCTTTAGGCAGATGGTTGAAAAGAGGCGACTGGTCCTGTTGGTGGCATTTGTGCAGATTGTCTTCCAAGGACGTTTCCATTGTCAGTTGTCGCATGGTTATGCGTGATATGTAGTCGCAAAGGCGCTCGCCCTCATGTCGCCCTGTTTTGCTCATGATGGCTGTGTAGTTCTGTCGGCCTCGAAGCTCTTGTCCGTGGTGGTGAGGTGACGAAGTGATGAGGTGTTGAAGTGTGCTGCGTGAGATGGAAGTGATGTTGTGTAGGCGGTGAAGGTGATGACTCTGCCGCGGCGAGAATGCTACATGTACGTGTATCTCCTCCTACCTGTCGGGTGTCAACTACGAGGCTGAATACGAGGCTGAATGCGAGAAGGGCAGGCGCCGAGGGCTGCAGGAAGGGCGATGTCGGTGGAGGTCAGCGCTGCTGCCTGCCGCCCACTGAACAGCCGACTGGTTCTGGTCGAGATTGCTACCGATTTCGCGCACGAGCGAGGAGCAAACAGAGATGCTGGCAATGTTATGAGCAGTGTCCCGATGTCGATGTCGATGAGCAAGACAGGTACATGTATATATAGTATACAGTAGTGAGAAACGGTAGGGCATCGCGCCTTTGCCAAAGGACCAATGGGCGGGCTCCACCCGCTCGTGGCGCTAATCCATGTACCCTGTCTACGGACAGAAGGCCTTACCGTGCACGTGACTCACCCGCCGTGGCACAACAGAGCTCGACGGAGAATGTGATCCTTCCAAAGTCACACTTCATCAGTACTACATCATAATATTCATTGCCTCAACCTACGCAGTAAGAGCACTACTGATGCCCAGAATCGCCATGCCACAGAACGCTCCGATCATGCACAAATGCTTCGAGTGCGTCAGGTCCAAACTCTCCGCAAAAAGCTGCAACGCAACGCTCGCCATAATGCCCGCCGTCACAGCGAACATCCCTCCGTACCCGCTCTCGCTTGGCTCCCACTTGCCATTTCCGGCCAGTTTGAACCATATCGCTGCAGCGCCAGCACCAAGAGGTTGGGAGAGGCCACCTAGGACGAAGGAGATGATCATGGCTTTGATGCGATCGTTGATCGCCAGATAGAGGGGAAGGGCCATGGCGAAGCCTTCCGTGATGTTGTGGATAAATAGGGCGAGGAAGACCGAGAAGCCTAGCTTAGGATTGGCGTGATTCGTTGCGTAGGTTATGAATCCCTCGGGGAGTTTGTGCAGGGCGATCGCTATTGATGTCTGCAGGCCGATGGAGAGGAATGCGTTTGTAGGTACGTGGTGGTGGTGGTGGTGGTGGTGTTCAGGTTCTTCGGGTTCGTGTTCTTCGTGATCGTGGTCGTGAAGGTGAGGAGCAGTCTTGTGAAGGTGGTTCGTTCCATCGGAGTTGACTGCTGTTGCTGAGCTATCCTCCGATCGGTCATGATCAAGATTTGCCATATCATTCGCGTACGTAATGGCACTCTCCTCGGTAGCACCTCGTGTTAGAGGACGGGTCAAGGGTGCTTCCGATGGATCGTATAGTAGCGGCGTGGCTTCTGTAGCCGTGGCCATTTTCATGGCTGAAGGTCGATTCACCCCAGAGGTGGGCTTGGGTGCCTTGATACCTCCAGACTTGTTCACGTTAATGAAGCAAGCCTCTTGACAGATATCGCTGTAACCATAGCAAGGACCATCGCAGTCGCATGTGGGATCTTGTCCTGACGTCAGCTTCGATATGCTCGATGTGATTTTGGACTGTAATGTCGGCCGTTGATCTAGATTCGGCCTTCGTTGCGCCTGTCCACCTTCGTGTTCTGCGGTCTCGGGGTGTCCAACGCCATGTCCGTGCGCGAACATGCTTGCTGAGGCGGAACGTTGCTTCGTCTTTGGTCTTTGTGCCGATCGTAGACTTTTCCTTGAAGTCTTGCTTCGAGGCTTTGCTGCGGGCGTGTGGTGATCGTGATCATGTCCATCGTTTTGGCTGTGCCCGTGGTCGTGTGCGCACTCCTTCTGTGCTTCTTCGTCCTCATGACTGTGCTCACAATTGACCACGTTATGCGGCACGTATTTGTGTAGTGCTCGGGAGATAACTTGGATGCCAACCACGCCACCCAGAAAGCAGCCGATCATGATCCATGCTGCCTCTCTTGATGTGTACCCGCCAGTCATCAATGACTTCTTCGCAGACGGAAGCATGCGATACAGTGCAGAGAATAGCTTATTCCGTCAGTCAGATTCACGATCGCTCGCCGCTGTATCAACGTACCATCACACCAAAGCTCAAGCTCAAGGATACGGAGAGGAATGCATCGCTGTCCTGGATCTTCCAATTTCGCTTTTCAGGGAATTGTCGAACGATCAGATCGATACATATGAATGAAGCTCCGAATATGCAAGCTATTCAATATGTCAGCCGTGCAGCACAGTCTCACAATCTAGTCGGTCCTTACCAAGGCCGCTCAAGCCAGTCATGACCCAACCTCGGTCATCGTTGGACAAAGGCATGGTGAAAGTATAACGTCGTGAACCACAACTTTGGTGTCCTATCAAAGGATATGGAGGTCGCCAGGACTGTTCGGGAAAATCATAAACGGCGTACGGACCGCCTGTATCGTGATCTCGTCGTTCCGCGGTCGTTGTCGTTTCGTCTTGCTCTCGAGGTGGTTCCAAGATTGTTGTGAACGCACCGCCACGTGCATTCGCCACAACGTGCAAAGCCGCCTGTATGTTTACTCACTAGTGAATCCACGAGTCCGGCTTGCTGTGAGTGGATAATGGGTTCAAGTCACCAGAAGGGCCGTGATATGTGAAATGGTGTCTGTCGTGTACGGCCATGAGGATGCAGGAAGAAGGATCAAAGGGCAGACAGATCAAGTGACAAGGGCGCCTCCCAGCAATGACCTTGATGGCAGAGTCGACCACTCTTTTCCCTTTGCTGCACAGATGCGCCACGCGTGAACCGGATCGGCCTGGTCATGACGTGCATCCAAGCGAGGGAATATGACTAATTGGCAATCATGTGAATGTTGGAGGAACAGCATCTTCTTGGTTCCAGCGTGGCCTGCATTGCTCATTCCTTGATACCGCGCATTCTCCCGAAAGCCAAACAATGGCACAGCTCACCGCCGACAAGCTCTTGCAGCGACCGCTATACGGCAGGCATAACTCTGATGTGCACACGACGTGACTGTACTAATGTCCCATAGTGTTCGACCTACCCGAAGAGATCCTCTACACGCTTCAGCTCAAGACACAGCCGACCGCGGCGCCTGAAGTAGTAGAGCCACCGCTGCAACGCCCACTACCGGATACTGCCACCGGCGACGACCAACAGGATGCAGGACCCTCGAAAGCGACATCGTGCGCATTATGTGGACTCAACTTTCCCGACCTACTCGAGCAGAGGAGCCACGTGCGGTCAGATCTTCATAACTACAATCTCAAGCAGAAGATGCGTGGGCAGAAGCCAGTGGGGGAGGCAGAATTCGAGCGGCTTGTAGGCCTGTTGGACGAGAGTCTGTCAGGGTCCGATTCATCAGACTCGGAAGAGGATGAAGCTGACGAGTTGGGAGCGGGACGGAAGTCGAAGGAGTCTACGCTGCGCACGCTTCTGAAGAGGCAGGCCAAGATAACGGACGGCGATGCAGAGGATGCGCCGACCACGAAGAGGAAACGAGGCGCAGGGAAGCCGCCTCTGCTATGGTTCTCGACGCCAAAACTGCCCTCGAATACATCTTTAGGCGTCTATCGTGCCATATTCACGACTAGTGAGCAAGATCAGGAGGAGAAGTTGGTGGACACGATCAAGATGAAGCAGCTGGCGCCAAAGCCGCCGCCAAATCCTTTGCAGCAGAAGAAGGCTCAGCAAGAGCAGGAAGAAGATGGCGGCGTACCACTCCCAGCATCGATGATACAGGCGCAGAAGGGCACGACTGCTGCTGGTCCCCATTACTTCCTGTGCATGATCGGTGGAGGTCACTTTGCCGGCATGATCGTGTCGCTGACGCCCAAATTGACTAAGAAAGCCGGCATCGAGGATCGATCGGCCACCGTCATCGCACATAAGACTTTCCACCGCTACACCACGAGGCGGAAACAGGGTGGCTCACAGTCTGCCAACGACAATGCCAAGGGCAATGCACATTCCGCAGGTTCGAGCATAAGACGGTACAACGAGACCGCACTAACCGAGGAGGTGCGAGCATTACTACACGAATGGAAGGACTGGATCGACAGCTCCGACCTGATCTTCATCCGAGCCACTGGAGTCACAAACCGGCGAACTCTGTTTGGTCCGTATGAGGGACAGGTCCTCAACCCTCGAGACGACCGCATCCGAGGCTTTCCGTTTAGCACCCGTCGAGCGACGCAGTCAGAACTCATGCGGGCATTTGTCGAGCTGACGAGGGTCAAAGTCACCACCGTCGATGAAGAAGCCTTGGCAAGACAAGCAGAGGAGGCGGCTGCGGCAGAGCGTGCTAAGGCTGAAGCTGCAAGCAATGGCAAGTCGAGTACGCCCAAACCTGCGAAACTCTCCAAGCAAGACGAAGAGGCTGCGCTACACACCACACAGCTGCAAGCGTTAATCCGCAGATCGAAAGCGCCTGGTGTAGTTTCCTACTTCCAGTCCAACAAGCTAAGTCCAGACTTCCGCTTCTTCCCAGCAGAGCAGAATCACCATGCTCCTACTTCATTACATCTCGCAGCGTCATCGAACAGTCCAGCTTGCGTGACCGCTCTCTTGGTCAAGATCGGCGCAGATCCATCAGTACGCAACGAAGATGGCAAGTCTGCCTTCGACATTGCAGGTGACCGCGCCACACGAGACGCATTCCGGTTAGCAAGATCTCAGCTCGGCGAAGATCGGTGGCCGTGGGATGCTGCAGGCGTACCTGCGGCCCTATCGCAAGCCGAAGCAGAATCTCGCACTGCACGAGAGAAGGAAGAGAAGGCTGCCGAAGATGCTGTAGAGAAGCAGCGACGTCAGGCTGAGATGGAGCGACTTCGCAGGGAAGATGCAGATAAGATCACAGCGAGCAAAGAAAAGAAGTTTGGCAAAGGCAACGTACTCGAGAGGCCGAAGCTGACTGCAGAAGAACGGAGAGCGGAAGATGCGAGAGGCATGACTGATGAGATGCGTCTGAGGCTGGAACGAGAGAAGAGGGCGAGAGCAGCGGAGGAGAGGATGAAGAGGTTGCAGGGGACGTAGACTTGTCATATTTGCCAATGGAGGTAGATTACCCTGTCGGTGACTTCGTTCTGTAATTGACCCTTCTGCCCTTTGTCCAGCCATCGTGTCCTTACTTCTCTGCGCTAATCTGGACAATAAGCATAAGTGCAATTTGGTTCTGCTCGCACGCGATGACAGCAGATCAGTCTCGGAAGGTGTGTGGGCTGGCCGCGAGCCTGCCAGTCAATGGTGTGGTCGCATAGTGGTCCGAGAGGTTGGCTAGACATCGAGCGAGCACTCTAACGGGCTAATTCTCATTCGTTCCTGAGCCCGCCTCGGCGTAAGAGATCAAAAGCTTGATGATGTGGCTGGTGAGTGGTTCCAACCGAATGATATGGTTGGTTTGGCAAGGTCGTATGAGGAGTTGGTGTTGTTTAAGACCGCCTTGAAAGGTCAGACGTGCGCCGCGATGAAGGGTGTGCGACAGGAAGCTCGCACGAGGAGACCTGTCGTGGAAATTACAGCTATACTCTGGACGTTGGACAACGGCAAACGGAGGGGCGACATAGTGCCGGCCGTGAAAAGGACAGTGTGTTGACATGTCGGAGGGTCATGTTGCCAGCCTGGTTCTGAAGGGATGCAAGAGCCGAGGTGCTTGCTTCGACATAATCAGGTGCGGCTATGATAATGATACCCTTGCAAGGTGTCAGCGTTGACTTCGTGGGAAAGGTTATAGGCTGAGCTTCACACGTCCTCCGGGACATATATTTGTTTTTGTTGTTGTCGTTGTTGTTGTTGTTGTTCTGATTGTCGTCATCTGCGTCTGGGTCATCGTCGTCTGCTTCCGAGTCCGACGACTTGCTTGGAGAGTCTTCTTCTGATTCAGGTCGTTCTGCTTCTTCTTCCTCATCTGGGAGTCTAGTCTGGCCAGGCGAAATGGGTGCGTCCTGTGAGTCATCTAGACCCTCGCCGTCGTTTACTCGAGCGGCTGAGATTCGTTTGACTTCATCCTTATCAGGGTGGTAGATCCTGTATATTGACTCGGTTTCACATCCGACGAAGTAGCCCATCCATCCTATGGGCGTGACTCGTTTACGTGGTTGTCTGTCCTCGTAACGCTATACTCTCGTCGAAGTCGGTCATCGTCATCTCTTGTGTGAGTTCGCTATGTGGGTAAAAGAGTAGTCAATTCATGTTGGGGTTGTACGATGAGCTCATGATACCAAAATAAATCCTATGCACTAGCATACCACTAAGGATTTCCGCTATTGGTGAGCGTGGGCCGGTGGTGTGTACCTTCGTGGCAAATCACCAGGCAAACCAGTCAGAATCTTTCGCTCGCGGCTCCGCTGGTCCAGCAGGTCAAGTTGAGAAGCGAAAGGTGGGTCCGGGAACCTCTCAGAAGTCGAACATGAGCGTGGAGTCTTCTTGCACGTTCGGCGGTGTCGTTACCTGCTCCAACACACGGGAGGCAGAGCGACAGGGGAGCGCGAATGAAGGACCTTGTCTCTTGAGTATCTGCCAGTCAAGTCGGTAGCTATTCATCAGCACAGTTTCACCCTCAATGAGTGCTCTCACACAGAATGATGTAAATGACTCTCCTCTCAGTGACCTGAAGAACCCCCAATAGCATCCAGTCCAGCTGTCGACTTCTCATTCTGCCTTTTTTCCAAGTGAAGCCGCCTTGCCCACTTCGCCTTCCCCTTCCTATACGATCGCTTGGTCCTCGTCCACGGATAGTTGATCGGCGACTCACCGCCGGTAAAGATACAAATGTCGTAAAGGGCAGCGCCAACGAATGCACCGCATACAGAGCCTGCCCACGGGCCATAGAACCAAAAAGGATCGGTGAAGAGGTTTGAGCCATAGCCTAGAGCCAGCATAGCCAGACGGGGTCCAAAGTCTCTCGAGGGATTGAGAGCTGCACCCGTTTGGTTTGAGAACGCTAGGTTCAAGGCCACGATGACTAGCCCGATGACCAGTGAGTTCATGCCCGCTCCTGGTGGAGCGTTCTGGTCGTCTCCGAGCGCGAGGATCGTACAAGCTAGGAAAGCCGTGCCGATGAACTCGTTGAAGAAGGCAGTGGCAGCGTCAATGTATTCGTACCTGCAACTCGTCACGAAACCATTGAGGATATTGACAGGATCGTGCGTTAATGTATAGTTCTGGATTGAGGCCAAGTACATGCCGTAAGCAATCAAGGCCGCCATGAACGCGCCTAGGAATTGCGCGGCGAAGTATGGCACCATTTTGCGCTTCGGGAACCCTCGATAGAACCAAAACATTATGGTGATTGAAGGGTTGAGGTGGGCGCCGGATATGCCTCCAGAAATGTAGATGCCAATCATGGTAGCGAAGCCCCACGCCCAGGCGGTGGTGTTGACGTTCGAAGTAGCACTTAACGTCGCGCTGACATCTGCAGCGAAGCCAATTGTCTCTTGTACAACGACTGCAAGCAGCTCTGCCAAGAATTCGCGGTTGTGTGTTCGTACAACGGACCAGCTGGTGTGGTTGTTGTGGACCTCGTCGTACAGAGGTGGATTCTCAATTTCTAGCTTCAAGTCGATCATGTCATTGTAGACATCAGCATAGTCCTCGACTTTGATTGTGGACTGAGAGCCTGTGGAATCGTGGGAAAGCCTAGGCGCCGCTTCCTGCACAGGGACGCGGTGCTCGGGTATCGCTTCAAGCTGGGTATTGAGTTCATCCCCGCCGCTGTGTTGAATCGGGAGCCGCAGTGCTTGCTCTGCACTCGAAGACAGCGGTGTGCCGTCTATCGGAGTTGGCTGGTCGCCCGCTTGCCTGTCCTCGTCATTGAGCTCGACCTCAGCATCGCCGTCTTCCAAGGCTGGTGTCATCGGCAGTCGTGTACCGAAGAAGCGACTCTCGGCCCTCCTTCTCTGCGCCGTCTGAGAAACCGTCGGAGACGCTTTCGCAGGCCTAGTCGAGATCCTGCTTGTCGATGTGTCTCGTCTCTGGATATTGCTGACGAAATTCCGCTCTCTTTGCGCTCTGCTGTCTTTCAGCTGTGCGGACAACTTGGTCGGGTTTGCGGTAAGCTGAACCCTACCTGCTTCAAGGTCATTTGGATCAACATCAACTCCTGCCTTTTTGATATTCTCCGCTGGTGCCTGGCCATTTGCGCTCCCATCTAGAATCTCGCTCTTTGTCGGTATCATTCCTGGCCGTATCACACGAGGCAGCGGTTTGGCCAAACTCCATACTGGTTTAGCTGCCGGAGGCTGCTCATACGCAGGGTTCAGGGCAGCATATCCAGGACTAACGTAGTTCTCCGCTGCTGCTTGGATCAGTGTGGTGTCTTCCGGTCCAGCTAGACCCACGGTCCCAAGTCTTGATCTGTTCGCCGAGGTACTGCGCCTAGCACTTCTCCGCGAGATTGCTGTGCTCCTGCGACGTAAAGTCGACGTGCCATGATCTGTCACGTCGGGGAGTAATGATGTGTGGATCTGGCGGAAGTCATTTGCTCCAACTGCAGCCGTAGCCGCTCTGCGCGGTGCAATGAACTGTGCACGTCCTATATTCTGGTCTTCTGCGGAGTGCTCAGGCTGCTGACCCGGCTCTCTGGCGGCGGATGATAGGTGGATCCCTCTCGTTCGGGGTATTGTATCGCTCTACGTTCAGTCAGTCTCGGGCTTTGACAGCGCATACCAATGTGTATTTAGTGCTTGCGTACTTGCGCTCGCGCTCTGGCACGTGCCCTTTCTCCACCCTCCATTCCGTTCCTCCATGAAATGTGTCGGCGTCGCCTAGGAGATGTCGTCAGTATGAATTCACCAACTTCACAGGCTATGGTTGTTGTGTGCTACAATCAACAATGAAGGCCAAAAAGCAGACGTTGGTTGGGACAATCCGGGTTGATACGGGAATTTTGCTGCTAAACAAGGAGATAATCAATTCCAGACGGTATTTTGAAGCGAGTTGAGCTATGTACTGTAGAACTATTCCGAGCGGAGACGTGACGAATGTCGAAACGACGAAGCTGCAGGCAGAACTACGCGCACAGCCAGAAATGCCCAATGGCGTGACGCAGATAAGAAGATACTGGCCAAAGATTGTCGGGGACCACTCGTGGAGACTCGTCAAAACATCGGATAGAACTATGGCGACTTGATTTACCGCCAGCAGGGGACAAATCGCGGGTGTTCGTGCACAGCTCGCCGAAACGCGGTCGTTCCCAACCAGAATGCGGTGACATTCTCTGACAGATATGAGCGGACGAGCATATGCAGTCAGTCACGCAGGCGGCAGGGCGTCGTGCGGATGTCCCGGCTAATGAAGAAGACGTGAAGTGACTGCATGACTCGCGAAGCACCCTGTCCTCCTGGAACCAGAGTCATTTTCGATGTGTGAATTTGGCAGTTGCGAAGACTCACGGCGAACACCACTCACCTACATATGTACACCGTTCCATGATGGACGCGCAGGGGAACAAGCGCAAGTTCGCTGGCGGTGCGAATGGCCCACACAAAGCCCCCAAGGTGGGCGGCGGCGGTGGTGAAGGCGGCGGCATGTCCAAGTTCGCGCGGAAGATGATGTCGAAGATGGGCTGGCAGGAGGGCCAGGGTCTAGGGAAAGAGGGCGAGGGCATCGCAGCGCCGATCGAGGTGAAGCTACGGCCACAGGGCGCAGGTGTCGGCGCCGTCAAGGAGCGGACGGAGCAGTACAAGCAGGAACAACGACGAGCCGCAGAGCGACGAGGCGAAGAATACGAAGACAGCAGCGATGAGGAGCGGAAGAGGCGCAAGGAGCGGCAGAAGAAGTCGCGCGGCGGTGTGGGCGGCGTCAGCAGTGGAACGAGCACGCCAGGGGGACCACAACGCAAGCCGAAGACGAAGTACCGGTCCATTGCGGATGTTCAAGCCGCGGCACCTGGACTGGACGTACCGCTGCAGATGCTGAGCTCAATTTTGGACGCGACTGGCACACAGACAAAGATGCTCACCAGTGCTGCGGGCTTGATGGTGGCAGCGGGGACAACCGCAGACTCAGAAGCTGAGAAGATTGCCAAGCGAGAGCGCATGGAGCTCGAAGCATTCATTGAAGCGTGGCATGGCATACAGGAGCAGAAAGTCTTCATCGAAGAGCAGTCAGGCCAACATCAGATGGAAGTCGACCAGCAGCAGGATGAAGTGGCCAAGCTCCAAGCTATAGTCGAGGCTGTTGAGAACCTGAAACTGAGCACTTCGGCAAACTCGACGACTGATGACTCCCAATCGTTGTGGTCAATTGTGGTTGACCAGATCGAGTCCATCCAGAATGAGCACAAACACGATGTGGAGCGCTTTGGGCTATCTGAAGCTGCGATGGGAGCGCTTAGTCCGCTGTTCAAGAAGGCTTTGGCGAACTGGGAACCACTTGCAGATCCAACATTACTGGTCGACGATATGCAACGTATCAGAACGATGCTTGGACTACCCTCGCTTGACCAAGTCACCAATGTGCGCGCAGCTGCTCGTCTGGACGAGAGCTATGGGCGATCGAGACGTCAGAAGGAGACCACCACATATGAGACGATGATGTACACGATCTGGCTTCCCAAACTACGAACGACAATCACGAATTGGGATGTGCTGAACCATGCGCCATTGACTAGCCTGGTTCATGCTTGGCGTTCGCTGCTTCCTCCATTCATTTACAGCAACCTGATTGATCAGCTCATTGTTCCGAAGCTTACCGGAGCATTGCAGACCTGGGACCCGAGGAAGCGTGGCCACCATCATAAGACCATCACCGTAAAGTATGTGCAGCCGCATACTTGGCTTTTCCCCTGGCTACCATACCTGCCACCATACCAGCTCGACCCCAAGGCCTCGGCGGGCCTTCTTATCGAAATCAAACGAAGGTTACGGCAAGTACTGGATGGCTGGGACATTGCATCGGGCATCCTATCAGGACTTCAAGAGTGGCGTGATCTGCTTGGAACCGAGCTGGATCACGTTTACGTACGATACCTTCTGCCGAAACTGGCGAGGCACCTCTCGCAAAACTTCGAGGTCGACCCATCGGATCAAGATCTGACGCCGCTGGAGAAAGTACTTGCATGGCAAGACTACTTCAAGACTGAGGTCTTCGCACGTCTCCTGGTAGCTGAGTTCTTTCCGAAGTGGCTCGCTACCTTGCACACGTGGTTGACATCCGAAGAAGCAAATCTCGAGGAGGTAGGACAGTGGTTTTCCTGGTGGAAGCAACAAATTCCCGGCAAGCTGAATGCGCACCACGATGTCGATGCGCAGTGGAAGAAGGGCACTGCCATGATCAACCAGGCGATGGATCTGATGGACGAGGGCCGTCCTGTCAGCGAGCTCTCTGCGCCGGCTGCTGGTCCCGCCCGACCGATCGCAAAAGAGCTCAACAAGAAGATGGAAGCGCAAGCCTCTGCTGCTCAGCAAAAGTCAGCGCCACATGAGCTGGTACAGGACTTTAAGGACATTGTGGAAGCATGGTGCGCGGAAGAAGATCTCACCATGGTGCCAATGCGTGAAGCACACCCACACAATGGACTGCCGCTCTTCAGAATCACGGCCAGCGCTACTGGAAAGGGTGGCGTCGTTGTTTTCCTGAAGGGCGATATTGTCTGGGCACAGAAGAAGGGCGATCGAAGTATTTTTGACGCGATTGGTCTGGATGAAAGGCTTGTGGGACGCGCAGAAGGCAAGTGAGGACTTGCTCGAGCGGTGTTGACGCATCACGCCACCGTGCATGTGTGCATAGTGGCGGGAGTGCCCTACAAAGGTGAGATGTTCTGCTAAACATCCCAGAGCAGGAGATATATGCTGGCTTTTGCTAATTGAATATTTTCGGTAGCAACATTTGGGGCCGGACGCAGCTTCGATGTCCAGAGGCGACCATCCGACTTCACACTGCCTTCACGACTCTCGTCTTCGCAACAACTTCATGTTTCACGGCCGCAGAGATGGTCGAGGGTTCTGAATGATGATACCAAATGTCACGCCAGACTATACCACGATTTCCGTGCCGTGGTACGAGGGTTCGGGACGAAGGGACTGCCATCTGAGCCTGCGACATATGCTCAAGATATGTCGTAGGTTTAGCGCCTACAGACTTGGGTCCATTCTGTGGTCCGAACACTGGAATATGACGTGTACTTGGAATAGTGCCACCTCTCAACTCAACCATTTGGCGGTAGACCCTTGGCTGACAATGCAGCTGGCCTGCAGTGTGCGTCATGACCACATTCTATCGGGATCTTGCAGGTCTTCTGCACGACCGAACGCCAGATCGACTGTTTGCTCCATTGTGAACTCTACACTCTACGCTCTCATATCCGAGCGCCAGCGCCCAGTTACCAATCTGCCACCCCCGAGGATCGTGGGACTAACGCTTCGATCGGGCGCAGAACAACCTGGGTTCCCACGATAGCACAACATGGAGCGCAATAAGCATAAATGCGCCGAACAGCACGTAATACAGCGTTAGGCATGGTGGCGTTCATATCACAGCGCACAACGCTGGATGCGTATCACCCCAAGAACTGCACTTGGCGATATGGTCACTGCTTGCTGCTCGGGCAGTGAACATCGACTGCGCTTGGCTGTTATTACTATCCAGGCTGCAACTCGAATGCGCCAATGCAATGACACAGTAGATATACGTTGGGCGAGCAAGAAATACTTGTTTGGGAAAGTTTTCATACATTCCATGTGCGAATCAGGATATCTAAAGCTTCATGACCAGCCAGAGCCAAGCAATCAGCGAAGACAATCCGATCCTCAACCAGGGACGCGGTTCCAAGACTCAAGCATTCCTGAAACGCGCTCAGCAACACTTGTGGATTGTGTCATCATGGCCAAGTGATCTTCAAAAGAGGAAGCTCAGCATTTCAATAATGCCTTTGACAGGAGGCTCTGCTTGGCTACGTGTGGTCGGGACGAATTCTCCTGGCCACAAAGTGTTGCATATAATGGCTTTGGGCTCAATGTTCTAGTCGCTCAAAAATTGCCTAATATCTGTCCTTTCTGAATCTCGTCCTTCCTTACCGCTTGGTCATGTACACTTCGCAGTCAGGAGTGAAAGAAGCGTACGCTATGGGCGGTGATCAGTGGCAGCCATGCGCTGTAACAGATACACGGTCAGTATGGCTCTGCATCATTTTTGAGCCTGGGATGACCCAAGATCAGGACGAAAGACAAAGAAGAGAGCATCCCAGCTGGGCTCTGGCGACAGTTTCAAGATCGCCTTCAAGACGTGTTTAGAAGATGTAATAGATCAGAACCGAGCCGGATCTCGAAACTGCAGTCATTCCCAATGACAAAAGACACACAGTCACGAGTCGGCGCGAAAACGGCTGCATTCGATGGACTGCGAGGGCTTGCCTGTCTCGTCGTCTTCAACTTCCACTTCCTGTACCCCTACACAAAGACAGTCACTCATGGCTATGCCGTGGACCTGGAAGACGTCAACTGGAGACATCCCCACCAACTACCCTTCGTGTGTCTCCTAGTCCGCGGCCGAGCGATGGTCACACTCTTCTTTGCCATTTCTGGCTATGTCCTAAGCTACAACTTCCTCGCGTCAGCACGTGGCGACCCAACACTTCACGGTATCTCCCACTTGGCCTCATTGACGCTTCGTCGCTGGATGCGACTGTTTCTTCCAGCCTCGTTTAGCATGCTGCTTGTGTGTTTCGCCACATATTTTGGAGCTTTCGACAGAGGCCGTGCGCTTGCGGATACTGGATTGGTCACTGGTGCGTGGGAAGAACATCCGCGGAGATTCGATGACTGGGACGAACAATGGAAAGACTTCACTAAAATGTGGTGGTCATGGTCGAATCTTTGGGAGTGGCGATTCTTCTACAGCGATTATGATCCACATACATGGACAATACCGGTCGAGCTGCGTGGGTCTATGGTACTCTTCATGGTATTGCTCGCATCGCTTGGCTTGAAGCAATGGTGGCGTGTTGGTCTTGTCATCCTTGCGGGGATATATTGTTTCTACACGGCCAAATGGCATCTCGCCACCTTCATCGCTGGTGCTCTCATCGCCGACCTTCACCTCACTTGGCCAAAGAGCGACCTGACTCCTTCAGCCGACGAGAAAGATTCTGAGCTCCCGTCCAACATTGCTAATTCCGGAATTGCCATTCGAAGGCAACGATTCCTCGCCGCGCGAAGGTATTCCACCATCTTATCGAAGTGGTTCGTGCTCATCGTTGGCCTGTACATCCTCTCATTCCCGGACGACAAACCAGAGAAGACTCCTGGCTATATCGCTCTTCACAAATGGACGCCGCCCATGTACCATTACCCGCACCACTTCTGGCATGCTTTCGCTTCGATTTTCGTAACATGGTCTTGCACGACGATCCCAACAATTCGTGCTACCCTGAGCTGGCCGTCTGCTCAGTATCTGGGCAAGACATCATATGGATTCTACCTGGTGCACGGACCGATCCTACATTCAGCTGGTTTTGCTTTACAGCCGAAGATCTGGGCAGCTATTGGGAGCGAGACCGTGACGACGTGGTGTTTTGGGTTGTGTGTTGGCTGGTTGACAATGCTAGGAGTGTCTATAGGCGTCGCGCACTTATTCTGGAAGTTCGTCGATGTGCCGCTGGTCAAGTTGACGAAGAGGTTTGAGAAGATGGCACGTAGAGAAAAGAGTCTTGCGATTGACAAGTCAGGGTTTGACTTGACTAGGGCTGACAGTGGGCGAGGATGGACTGTGCAGGAGTACGACCGATAGAACCAGACATGGACACTACGAACCTGCTTTGTGGACGTACCCGGAGAACTTGAAGACGTTGGCGATCCTCAGCATTGCAGTGCCATGGTCGGGTCGAATCACCTCACCATGTTCTGCAGCGAGAAGGGTTTTTGGAGATGCCGGGCGATCGCAACTTAGCAGAATCTTGACTCGGAAGCATCGACAGGGAGCGTAACGATCAAAGATGATTGGATATCCTTATCATAATGGGTAACGGTGGAAGCTTTCCAATCATCCGAAGCACTGTACAGGAATTTCGCTTCGTACATCATCTAACCAAGGATACCACCGATGAGGCCCTTGTCTTGAGAAGCCTGCCCCTCGGCTTTGTAAGAAGCACCAGGGAACTGGTCGAAGAACGCAGAATTAAAGTCGGCAAGCTCTGGACATCCCAAATTCTCGCTGATGGGACCAAGTTGCTGTGCCAGCCAGCCAGCGACGGAGCCAGCAGCGCCGAGGGCAGGATCAAGGGCATCTGGAACACCTTGTTGCGAAGCCTGCAAGAAGAAGCAGGCGCCGTTGTTGCCCTCGGCGAGAGTAGCGAGGTTGAAGACACCACCGGTGAGGTCGGTAAGCTCGACACCAGCGTAGCTATCGACCTTGCCGGTGTTACCACCGAAGCCGACAATGCCTGGGTACATGGCATTGTTGGTGAGAACGTCCGCGACGGTTTCTGGAATGTTGTAGGCATTAGCTGTGGGCCTACGGTACCAGTTCTCTGGGATGCGCTCTTGACCTCTGTTGTGGACGAAGCTACCGGGCTCGCCGGTGACGGCAAAGAACTGCTTGAGAACGTCGCGGTTGAGGACACCACCTGGGTTCTCGGCGGAGTGGTTGGACATGAAGTTGATCACGAAGTCGTGTGCGGCTGGAGAGACTAGACCGGCGAATGGGGCCTGGAAGAAGTATGGGTTGTTGGCCTTCGACCATCGGGTGACGTAGTCGGACTGGGCAGCTGCCATATCCAGGGTGTACTCCTCTCCGAGACCGTACAAGTGCTCCCAAGATCGCATCTGGAAGACACCGACTTTGCCGTCGTTCAAGTATGCGTCTCCACGGACGATGGATGCATCAGACTCGTACTGGTTGTGTGTACCTGCAATTCCGGTGGGTGTACCAGTCAGAAGGGGGACCGCCGACTGGTAGGCGCCTCCAATCGACCATGTTCCGGCAACTGGGTCACCGGCAATGGCGATAGACAGGACCGCCAAGAAGATGGCAAGATCTGGGGACATGCCGTAAGCTTGAGCAAGGCCGGTCGTTGTCTGTTCTATAGTGACGAGGCCACTCCGAGGTATAAAGGCGTGGTTGCTAGCCGCATTCACTGGTTCCGACACGTCAGTAATGTTGGAGTACAATTGGAGGTCACGGCAGTCTTACGTCCAGGGCATTGTCCTCTAATGTCACCCGCGCCTGGAGATCTGAACTCATGGCCACTTCCTTGCCTCACGTCCACAAACTGCTCTTGTGCGTTGAATCCAGCAGGTGGTTGCGACGTGTTTGGACGGCCTGACCGGAAGGTCGGTTGCCTTGGCGCGGGCTCAACACGCTTCTGCAGTCTGTCGCTCGCCTCCATAGCCCACGGGTAGGCGGTTGCCATTGGCAGAGCGGCAAGGAGAACGTTGCGTGTCTGAACCATGATGGCTATCCGAAGGTGTATGTCGGATGGATGTCGGTCTTGGAGGAGTGGGAGTCAGTAGAGAATTAGGGGCGGGGACTGTCCTTATATCCATGCCGCCCCTGCGCGATATGGCTCAAGGGTGGTGTGAAGTACAACTGTACGGTCGTCGATCAACACGACGAGCCAATGCTAGAACTACGGCAAATCTTGCATGGCTGGTGACTTGTTCTCACTTCCTTACGGAGTTGACCTGGAAAAGCAGCAGGCAGACAGCCTTGGCAGCAGGGTAGAAGTGAAAGCTGCTCGGGAAATGTCCAGATGGGCAGCTCAAGTCGCAGATCAGGAAAGTCACGGCAACAGATTCGCCATGTCCAGAATCAGGAGCTTGCGCCTTCTTCCTGATGGCGCATGATCGACAGTGGACAAAGTACCTAGCGGTTTGGCAAGTTGAGCACCAGCAACGTCCTCCTTTCGAGACTGTTACATGTACTCCATGGCGATATCCTTCGAGGCATCGACGAACATGCGCTCACTAGGTCATAGTCCTGGCTCAGATACCTTCTTCGAGACAGGCCAATTCCAAGCAGGGCGCTTTCGGAGTGGCGACATGGAATCTAGATCGCCTCTTGCAGCCAAGCAAGTCGCAGGGTCCAGCGAGCTGTACGCTTTAAAGATATGCTTAATACGGCGCAATGCGCAATCTTGCAATTTTCTGCTTAGCCTGTCAGCGTCGAGCATTTCACGTTTAGTCAGTTCCGTATGTACCGGTTTTGCCGCGTCTGAGGCGCCCGTACATAGGTCAGTGGCTTTGATTCGCGAGCTGTTGCGCCTGTCGCCAAGAGGTTACAATGCTACTGTCCAGTCTTTCGTAGACTTGGCAAGAGAATGTGCGTTCGCTCTACGGCCGATCAGCACGGATAGTTCAGGATGGGATGCACGCTAGCAGTATTTGCGGGGGAAAACTGGGGAATGGTGTAATGTGAATGAACGTGCGGTGCTTGACCAATTATGCTCTAGTAGCTTGCTGCATTTCTTCGAAGGCGCACGCGCTTCGCCTTGCACGGACTGGTAAGCATTTCGACTTCAGGAATGTCCGGTCAAGATTTGCGACAATCGCCTAGAGAAGCTATGAAATTCGAAAGGATCGCTCTCGAGACACAGGTGTCATTGATGCGTGCGAATTCGCTCCAGTGCCTCGGCTAGCGCATTGGCCTTTGAATCAATGAGTCCAGGTATTTTCTACATCATCAGCCACCCTACAGTTCGGTATCCGTACATGCAGTCATGTTAAATGTACTACTACTCACACTCTGAGTATCGGGAGTGGCGGGTGATTGATTTGTGCCTGCTGTGACCGGAGCCGTTGTAGCAGGCTCGTCGTCACAAATTTGGTCCGCAAACTCCGAGACGTTGTGTTTGCGCTTTTTGAAGAGCAGGAGTGCATCTTCCAGGTCTTGGCACTGTCTTCGGCATCCACAGGGAAGAAATAGCGATGCTACCAAATGTAGCTCTGAAGCTCTTCTTCTCCGCCAATTGAGATGCAAAACTTTCTGCAAGCTGCTCAAGGTTGTAGTCCGTGCTGATTTTGCTTGTCTGGCCTGCTGAAGGTATGCAAGAACATTGTGCGCATGATCCCGTGCGAAGTATTGCTAAACAATATCTTCTTGTCGATCCGCCCAGGTCGAACCAAAGCGGGATCGAGCGACAAGTGCTGTATGAGGGAAGTGTGTCGGGCATATTGGAAGCGTTGCAAGCCATTGCCATGAGGACTTTGAGATGGTCGCTCGACCGGCGTTGCCACTGCTGTTTTGCCCGTCGAGGCATCATTCGCGGGCAGGCCATCATGGCCGTGGTCCTGTCACTGGTGGATCAGTGAATACCGACGAAATCATGATGCGGATGGATGGAACGATGTGCTCGGACAGGAGCAGCTGTGCAGTCGAGCGGCGGCAAGGACTCTCCTTAGTCGTGCAACTGCGAGCGACATCAGTTGCAGAGAGTCAAATGCAGACGCCGTTGCATTAGCAATACTGTTATTGTAGTATCTTCTGAGTGAGCGAGTCATGATTGTGTTGCAGGCGGCTATTTATTGTCGAGACTCGTGAGCTATACTGCTATAGTACGGTTGGAGGCATTACTCGGGGAACAGTGCCGGCGGAAGCTTTACCTGCCGCTTCTGCAACACCCGTCTTGGGATACTTTGCATGCAAGTCATCCTCATATGAGATGCTATACGAGCAGAGGGGACTCGCTGGTTGTTGCAGAGACGCCGGCCCTTGGAGCCTGCGCATCGGTCGATGGAATGGCTTGCAGCAACCAGCACAGTGGGTGGCTATGCGTCCTGGTCGGCGGCTTGAGGGCTTCACACGTGGTGATTTCGTGGTGTAAAGCGCCAGGATGATGCATAGGTAGCAGGTTTTGAGGGTGACATAACCTGATTGAGTGTGGTAATTACTTGTTCTTGGGAAATGAGATTAGGCACCTGAATTACAGGGATTGAGGGCCTCTTATTAAAAGAAGACTTATATAAGCACCTTAAGGGTGCTACTACTTGTAATAAACATGGTTTTTCATACCCTGATTTCTAGACTTAATACCCTAGTTCCAAACTTCTATCTCCACTAGTTTTATAGTTATAAGCCCGAGTTAAGCAACTTAGGGTCTCTATTCAGAATTGTATATATCTATTAGACCTAATCGAGGTACATAATAGACCTTAGGCAATACCTTTAGGACTACCCGTCCGCTACGACAATAAAGGAACTAAACTGCTATAATCCCTCTATGTTTAATGACTTCTACCTTTAGACTTAGGCTAAAGCAGTTAGAATAGACTTATAGAAGTATATAGAAGGGAAGTTATAGGACGGTACGACAACCTAGGAAATAGATCTCGATCTATTGCCTAAACCTTAGGAACCAGTTATAGGCCCTCTGCTAAACCCTCCTACTAAAGACGATAATGCAGCTGCATAGACCCTATTTAGCAGAATCAGCACATCGTACAACCTCCGGTATACGATATACAGGGATTAGAAGAAAGAATACGAGGACTTTGTAACTCGTAAACGCTCCCTAAAATCCTACTTCGAGAGGACTATTCTACAAATGTACCTTAACGACCTTCTTAGCCGACTAGATACCCTCTCTACTTGGTGGACATACATTAAAGCTAAACTAGAGCCTAAGACTAAGAGTAGAAGGGTGATTCTTTAGAGCTAACACAATAAGCTTATAAAGGGACCTAAGAGTAAGAATATCGACCAATTTCTTATAAAGTGGCTCGAGCTTAACCAAAAGCTTAGACAGAGGGGCTATCTACTTGCCCTATACATAAAAGATAACCTATGCCGTATAATTAAGGACACTATCGATATAGCTAAAGGCAGAATTATTGCGGAATTAAGCAAAGACCTTAAAGACGCTATTTAGAGGTGTCTTAAGTTTACTAGAAGGAACCCTAGCAAGTACAAGGCAAATAGCAACACTAAGAAGAGCAACTTATTTGCTATATTAGGGGATTAATAGACTACTAGTTATCCCCTAGAAAAGACAACGAGGGATCGCCTAAGGCGAACATGTGCTAAAA
This sequence comes from Nothopassalora personata, assembly GCA_033816765.1. Lineage (NCBI taxonomy): Eukaryota > Fungi > Ascomycota > Dothideomycetes > Mycosphaerellales > Mycosphaerellaceae > Nothopassalora > Nothopassalora personata. Next base: position 1,195,645 of record CM066290.1, read on the forward strand.
TAACTAGAAAACCTCCTAATAAAGCATGCCTATTCCTTAGAAAATGCAATATCGTTAATTATAACTTACGACTACCCTAGGAAAGCATAGACAATACCTAGAAAGGTTAGCTAAAGACCTACCGCAAGTATCTAAGGGACAATCCTCAGTTCTACAAGCGCTAGGCAAGTAGATATAAGGATCCTAAGGCCCTTAAACTTATAAAGGATCTTTAGTCTAACTCTAACAAAGACTAAAGAACAGAGGGAACGGATTCGAGACCTAGAGGGTTATACGGACTACGCGCAATCAAGACCTAGGGAGTATACTCCTCTAACAACTTATTGGAGGAGGACTCCTAGCTGCTAGATAGGGGGTCTAACGTACATATAATCAATGAACCTACGAAGGCCGAATTTACCCTAGAATCAATCCCTAAGGATACACTAGTCTACGCAGCGGCTACTACCCTTCGAGGAGTAGTTAAGGGTACCGCAAAGGTCCGTATTAAGTTACTAGATAGACACCTAGTCACCTTAAACCTTAAGAATACCCTCTATATTCTAGGATTTTACTGCAATATTATCTCACTCCCTTAAATGCGAAAGAAAGGTCTATTCTTAGACGAGCGTACAGATATTTAGTATAATAGAAACAATACTAGGGTAGCAAAGGTCTATAGATTAGGGGATCTGCCATACCTAAATGTAGATACTCTAGTAAAAGGAGACCCTATAACGATTACTAAGTGGCCTATATCCGAAGATGGTACCCCACTTTTAGTTATAGAGGCTCTGAAATAACAATTAAGGAGCGTAGTAATGGCTAGGAGCCGTATGCCCCTACCTATAGTACCGAGAACAATGAAGGACTACTATAAGGTCCTTAGACACCCTAGGCTAGAGCGTATAATGCACCTACAAGACGTAGTAAAGGGCATTAAGATTATAGGATTAGAGGAACCACCTAAAACCAACGAGTGCGAATCTTATGCCCTCTTAAAAGGACATAAGAGGATATCTCGAAGGTCTAGGATCAAGATACGACCTCCGTCGATACTTAAGGACATCTTAATTAACCTTATAGAATTCGATGTAGGGTATAATAGGGATCGATATACCTTCTATACTAGCGATAAGGATATAGGACTTCAATTTAACTAGAATTTTCCTCGAAGAACCTAGGAGAACGTAATAGAGGCATACCTAGAACTTACAAGGTTCATTCGATCCTTTAGAAGGTCACTTACCGTACTATATTTAGACAACGACAAGGCCTACGGGGTAGTATTAAGTCTTAGCTACTAAGAGACGGGGTTACTTAGAAACTAACTGCCCCCTATATGCCCGCTTAGGACCTAGTAGAAATATCCGGAAAGCACTTAATTATTACTGCTAGGGCATTGACATTGTTAGCAGGCCTACCTTTAAACCTATAGCCTAAGATCGTTACAACAGCTGCTTACCTTATAAACAGAACACCATCTAAGAAGTTAGGCTAGAGGACCCCATTTAAAGCAGCTACGGGCATTAAGCTAAGCCTTGCTTACATCTATAAAATAGGTTCTAGGGCATACGCTTACAAGACGAATAAGAAAGAACGCCTACGCGCCTACAAAATAGATTCTCGATGCTACATCGGTTACTTAGTTGGATTTGAAGGTCACAACATCTACCGAATCTAGATACTATCCTATAGACAAGTTATAAGATCTAGGGATGTTACCTTTAATAAGAAGTTGAGGTACGAGGGCCTATACGACGTTAACCTTAGACTAGCTATTTAAGATAACAAGAGACTTCTATATAACGTAGAACCTCTAAGGCTAGCCTATAAGGGACAATTTAAGGAATTGCTATTAGCAATTGACCTTTTGACTACCCCTTAAGCTTAGGGGGTGGGGGACAGCATACCTTAAGAAGAGGTAGATAAGGAAATCCCATATAATAATCCGATTAAAATGAGGGAATCGGAATTTAATTATTAATGGATACACCCCTAAACTTTGCAACCAGATCCGCAAATAGGTCTAGAAACCTAACTCTAGCTGTTTAGACTATTCGTTCCTCTAGGGGATATATATAAGTCAAGAGGATTGATTAGACCTAGACCTGAAACTCTAGACTCTAAGGATATCTACGACACAATCTATTAGAACAAGAAACCGAGGTACGACGAAGAACGAGTACACTCGATTCTTGCTATTAAAAGGATCAAAGTCTTAGCTACTCTCTCGAAGGGACCTTAAGAGAGTAATACCTCAACTATATCGTCTAAAACAACCGGAACAGGGAACACACTACCCCCTAAACTAAAGCGATAGAAGGACCTTAACACACACCCTTATAGGGAAGCATTTAGGGCAGCAAGTGTTAAAGAATTTAAGAAGCAATTCACGACAAACACCCTGTCTTAGTGTAATAAGGTCGAAGTAGTAGGACACCCGATAACGTTAATAACTTAGGTATAGAAATACAAGCTTAACCAAAACGTAGAACTCCTAAAATGTAAGGCTCGAGTGTACGCTCGAGGCGATTAAAAGGACGCTATAGGGGAAACCTACGTAGCAACCCTTTATACAAGACTCTTTAGGTATATAATAGCCCTAGTAGCCTATTTTGACCTTAAGACACTATAGATGGACGCCGTAAACGCGTTTCTCAATGCCCCTATGCTATCGCCAGTATACATGTATGCCCCTAAAGGATTCAAGAAGGAAGGAAAACTTCTAAGGTGCTATAAAGCCCTTTACGGATTTAAGGAGTCCCCTCTGCTATAGTATTTAGAGCTTAAAAACACCCTTAACGACCTCGGCCTATCTGAAGTTACGGACTGTCTCTTTATTAATAGGGAATTTTCAGTCCTAGTTTTCTTCTATATGGATAATATTTGCTTTACTTAGCCCTTAAAATCCGAATTAAGAGCTAAGGAGCTTATTTAAGGACTAACTAACAAATACGAGATAAAGGTGATAGGACCTATTAAATGGTTCTACGGAATTTACTTTACTCGCAATCGTTAATAGCGGATCCTTAAACTTAATTAGAAGGCCTATATCGAGAAGATTAGTTATCGCTACGGTATCTTAAGACCGGAGAAGAGGATTGAAACTCCCCTACCAGGGGGATATATCGGCCTTAGAAATGAACTTTAGGCCACTACGGAAGAGATTAACGTTTACAGGTCCTAAGTAGGATCGGTGAACTTCGCAGTAGTGGAAACGCGCCCTAATATATCCTTTTTAGTCTCTCTTCTTTCTTAGTACCTAACTAACCCTACAAAGGAGGCTCTTAGGGTAGTGAGACACTTAATTTAATACCTTCTCTACACTATAGATTATTCGATTAAGTACTACGGCCTACCTAAACCCTCGGACTCAACGCTACCAGAATTCTATAGGGCCTTAGATGCCTCATTTACCGACGATAAGGAAACTCGCAGATTAAGTAAGGCCTTTGTCTTTTTCCTTTTTAAGGGGATTATCGACTAGAGAGCAGTTAAGTAGGGAATGGTCACGAAATTAAGCACTGAATTAGAGCTATATGCCCTTAGTCACGCCGCCTTAGAGGTCCTATAGTAGGATAGGCTCTTTAGTGCAGTTACCCTTAAATTGGAGAATCGGATACTACTATACTATAATAACTAGTAGACTATAAGGATTGTTAAGACCCTAAATGGTAGAATTAATACTAAGATAAGGCATGTAGACGTCTAATGTTAAGGGGATGTCGTAATGTATAGCACGCCTACGACCTACTAGTCGTAGATGAACTAATTCTTACCTTTTGTTCAAGACGCATCGCGCGTCGTAAGGTGTACTTATACGTGTTACGTACGGCTTAGTAGCCGGTCGCGACCGTATGTTACATATAAGGCTACATGTAGGGGTTAGCTACTAGGCTACCCCTTACAATTGCCTCCCCTCCCGTGCGAGCTGTCCTTAGCTCGCTAGTTGCTACGTAGAGGCTCCTATATACTTCTAGAACTATAGTTACTATACGGCCTATATGCGGGTTGCGTGCGTGTCGTTATGTAGGTGTAGGTGAGTAAGGCTTAGTTACTATACCGACGTAGCTAGTTAGGGGTATAAAACTCTAGCCTAACCTAGCCCTTTCTTAGCACGCTCCCTAGCTTATTACCTTCGCTACACTACTACTACGCACCCGTACCGCACTATTATCGTAAGCGCCTCGCTAGCATCATTATTATTATTATGTCTACCGTACCCTCCTCGCCGCCATTCTCTAGCCGCTCCGCCTCCTCTAGTAGTACTAGTAGCGATAGTACTACTAGCGCCGTAGAAGACGAGCGCCGCTAGGCGGCTCTAGTACGCGACGCCCCTAGAACGCCTAGTAGTCGCAAGCGACTAGTATCACC